>OZ010793.1:191744377-192419082 GCA_963932465.1 Maratus speciosus | reverse complement strand
GCAAAGTTACCCTAAATGGCTGAGTAACTTTGAACCAGGCTAAAAATCCATTTTTCATTGCTGTTATCCTTATTATTCCTTAATTTTTAATAGTCAAACAATAATTTAGGATCATTTCTTCTCTTTTATGCTCCTAGTTGCGACAATATTCTTCAAATAAGAGTGTGGTACATGAAAATAGAGAAAATGTGGATCAAAGTTAACTATACCCCGCCGATATTAGATTAAGCATTTCAAAAATCTTAGGTAATATTCTGTATAGAAAACTAAATGAACTGTTTAAATAAACTTCGATAATTAATTCTTAATGTAACGGATCTGGTTGATACTCACATAAACAAGTAGAGTGGCATTAATTCGTATGTTTTATTCTGATAATCTTTTACTTTCTAAAATTTTTACTGAGAGTACAATAAAGCTAGAAATATTAGAAAATATTTTTTTTTTCAAAGAAAATAACAAGAACTCATTAATTTTGTTATCAATAATAGTTTTTTAAAAGAGTTTTGTTCCTTTGTCATAATGTTTCGCTTTACCTGTAACACATATTTAAGTAAACTTGTGTAAAAAAGGAGAGAATTAAGAAGCTTCAAAAACATTTATCTACAGAATGAAAATCTTCAGAGTTCGATTATGGATGACTAAATTAAATGCTATACTATTAGAACAAAAATATTTAAAGTATCCTTCTCTATATAAAAAAAGTAACGATTTGGAAATGGACCAATGAAAATCTGCGTAGATACCGCGAAACGCATCTGATTGGTCACAGCTTTCTGACGCTATAAGGGGGGGGCCTAACGAGGGGGTCGGCTATGTCGCCAAACTTGGCGACCAAAATTTGTCGCCCAAAGTGAAGCCAACTTGGCGCTATTTGCAGTATTTCGCCAAATTTCCATAGACTCCATTGAAATCCAATAGGGTTTACTTGCTTGCAGGAAATCAACAAATTGAGATATTTCAATTAAAAAAAAAAAAAAAAAAAAAAAAAAAAAAAAACTAATGTTAGCTTCTGAATAGAGCTTAATTGAACTATTTACATTATTTTTAAGCACAAACACTAACTATTTATGATATTCGTAACGCTATATATATAATTTTACATTTAATAATTCTGATATTTATGAAACTGTGTAAGCTCTAATGATTATGTGCTTGGAGATAAGGAAATAAAATTGTCAGGAGTTGGGGAGGAGAGCGTCTTTACCAAGTGGAATCTAAAAATTGAATGCATAGAAAATAAAGGATCGCGAAGCGATACAGAATGGAAACGAGAAACAATTACGTCGGTGTATGGCTAGAAAATAGGGATTACCTCGCGATACCGAACGGAATCGCGAAGCGATTACGCGGGAGGGTTGGTGAGCGTAGCGAGAGGGGGAGGGGTGCGAGTATAGGATATAATATATAGGATGAGTATTAGGATTATAATAGGATGAGTATAGGATATAAAATTAAAATAAATCGCCACTCCAATTATTTTCTACTATATTATTGCAAATCTGGAATTCCAGATTATTGTAATAATCTGAAAAAAATATCATTACTCGAAATAGCAAGACCCTTTGGACATTCCTGAGTTAATCGGCTTTAAATAATGTATCTTCTTAAAAATCTAACAAGACACACCAATATTTATCCACAGACAAAAAGTCTCCCGAGGATCAATACATGCCTTGTTAATTGCTACTAAGAAAGCCTTATTGAATTTGATTTCCCATTAGGCACATTCTAATGAAGAATGTGGGAGAAATTTTAAACGAAATTTAATCTATTAAATCTCTGTATTCGTAGTCCTTTGGTCATCCAACCTAATTAATTATTACTCCTTATATCCCGAGGGGACTTTCATTTTTGTAAACGGAATGATCCTCAGCAACATTTGAAAGTTCTCCAAGACTCTTATAATAAACGTTCCTTTGTCAGATGATAAATTAATAATTGTTCGCATTCTTTGTCGTTTCTGATATTTAAACGGGTTTGAGATCGATATATTGTCCAAAAAGTTGCTAAGAAAGGATACATTGTTTTAAAATTAATTTATGGAAATAGGAATGACAGGAATGACAAAAATTATCAATTATATTATATCAATTATATTATATAAAATTATTATAATTGTGTTAAAATTAATCTCGTGTAATTTCGTATCCAGCTATTTCTGGAGTTCCATTTCCTGAGATTTATTCTGTTTAGCTGAACCAGGTTTCAGACCAGATGCTATAATCATTAAGGTTAGCTGGGTGAAAAAGTTCCATCAGATTCGTCCGGGAAATCTCAGATGGCAGAGAACTGGCGGCTTCAGCCAGGAGGTCCTTGGTTCGAATCCTGGCCCGGACATTTTTCGCCCAGTTGGAAATTTACATCTAATATGATTTATTTACCAATTAGAATAATTGTGTTAAAATTAATCTAATGTTAATACTTTGTTTAATCATCAAAAATATCTCATAAAAGTTTATTTTATACTTATCAAACTTAAATGTAATGAAATTACATATTCTTTAATTAGAAGCTTATATTTTTAATAACTGATTATTTCATGTTTAAAAAAAAATCACGCAAAAAAATGACGTTGGCATTGACAAATGTGAACGAATAGTAGTTTGAAAATACATAAGTGAGAAAACGTCATTTCTTAATTTCATTTGGTCACCAAATCTGATCCTAAGTGTTTTAAATATAACTGCCCTAATAAGCAGCAACTTTTCCCTTGGGATTTTTATTTTCGAAAAGCAGGGTATTACGTATTAGGAATCATAGTTTAACCAAGGTACAATGTACAGGTTTAATCAGAATATAACAATCCATTGTATCAGTTGTAAGTTCTCGGTTTACAAATGACAACTTGCAGCATGAAATATATATTTTTAAATGAAAGGTAAATTATGTATTCGCTCATAAAAGTAGTGAAACGTGGAATACATTTATCACAATTTTATTTAAAGGGTGTATTTTAAAAGTTAATTGTACTGGAAAACTGAAAATGATCTTGTCAAAACAATCGTAATCACAAATATTTTAAAAGTCTTCTCAAATATATTTTTATGAATGTAATTATCTATATACATATGTAAAAGAATGTGTCCTGACAACTCATAATCAAAGCACAGCTCAAACTACTTTACCTTGAAACTTAAAAATTGATGGAAAAATACTTCTTTTGACGTAAGCGCGCACTAAGAACTATTGTTTAAGCTTTTATCCCTAATTCAACATGAAATATAAAAAATGTCATACTTCAGCATCAAATAAGCAAAAAACGCAATTTCGAATTCAATTCGTTTAAAAAAAAGTAGCCAAATTTAGTGACTTTTTAATATCTTAAAAAATTCTAATATATTATATTTTTAAAACTCTATCTCAAAGATCAAAATCTGCATGATACGAAAATACAATGTATATCCTCCTGGCGATGTTACCAGAATAGGCGATTATTTTAAAAATCTAATGGAAAATAAGGAACATCGGATTAATATTAAGATCAGATTTCGAATAAAGGAAATGCACATTGCCGGTAATTTGAAATCCGTCATCGATTTTATCTGTATGTTGAGTAAAAAATTACTAACAAGTGATGATAAATTCATTAAAAGATATGTTGCATTACAATATTCTCAATATTATATTTTAATTCGTATACCACTAAATAATAACAAAAATGGAAACATGATCGATGAGGAGGTGGTCGCCACTAAAATTATGGTAAGGGCATACAAACGATGCACAAAAAATGCATGGCATTTTCATTCAATGAATGCTTATTATAACTTAAATCTCATTTTTGAAGATATTGACAGGAGTTTAAAAGTTTTTCTCGAATTTGAAGAAATTTGATGATACGTCGTCCTTTACTTTTTTATCAGTATTAAAAATTACTTCAAATATACTGCAACCAGAAATAATTGCAGAAAATACTTTATAAATATAAACTTTTAAAAGGATTTGTATCATTTAATAGACTTTTTTCGATCTTTCAAGTTATAATCTCGCCTAATGGAGAGATTGAATTTTGCATTAAACATGTTTCGTAAATTTTTAACGTTTTAAACATTTTCCCCGACCACATTATGATTTTTGAAATGTATCATTGTTTTGAATTTTCCTGGGTACACTTCAAGTATAGAAAGAAAATCAATTTATTTGAAATAATTCTCATTTCAAACTAAATTACACATATTTAGTATGTTTTATGTAGAAAATGTTATTTCTATTATTTAATAATATTTTAAAAGAACTTGTCAGAAATTTACCACGGCACACCTGTCTTAACACGGCATATCGGTTAAAAGCCGTTACCCTGAGGAATAGTTCTGTTTATTTATTGTACTTTCGCAGTGAATACGGAAACGATTTAAAAAATAATAATAATATCTTTAATAATTACTAAACATTCTATGATATAGTTCTGATGCATTGTTTTGCTGGGATAAATATTTTTGATTGTACAACATAACGCAGGACTTGATTGACAATCAGTATTTTCATTTGAACTGGCGTCTGCTTTCCTTTTATTCATTCAGATTTCGGCAATGTCAATTGTAGTTAAACTAGGAGATGTATAGTTTCATTATAACATTCAAAGCAAATATAAGAAGTTGATAGAAGTTCAAAAAGTTCCATGGCTATGTACCGAGATAAACAGGGAATTTGATGCAATAAATAGACTATTAAGAGTTTTTTTTTTTGAAATGCAGAAAGTATGGTTTTTGCCAAAAGATTTAGAGTTGCTTGAATATGGAATTTTATATGCGCTCCATATGGTATTAGTTGCCTGTATCCCATTCACCGCTTCAGATCTGGGAAGGCAAGTCTACAACGGAAATTTATTTTCTTTATATTTCTTATAATGCGTTGATATTATGGCTGTGAAATTTCAATATAATTATGAGACAAACATTGCAATTTTGCGTTACATAGATTTATTGTAACTGTAACTGTGGTGCTCATAAATCGACGAGCGTAAAGAATGTCGTCTTGTGTTTAAAGCTATAAAGTGTACTCTTCCGGAATTATAGTTTTTTTTTTCTAGATGATTTTATTTTTGCTAAATAAGTAACCCTAAAACTGAAATAACTGATCATTAAAGCTTTCAATAAATTCATTAATTTGATATATCTCTTAATTTCAAATTGATTAAAGTAAATATTTTTATAATAGCAATGTATATTTAACAATAATAATATTTACAAAACAATACCTTTAACAATAATAATATTTGTTAAACTGAAAAACTACATTTTGAAAAAAAAATTAATTTATTGTAACGCAATTCTAATACTCTTATTTTAAGAAGTATTTTTAAATTATGCACTTAGTAATCGTAAAACTGAAATAATTGTGTTTTAAATCTCTCAACAAATTCATTAATTTATAATATTTTTTTATTTGATCCTTTATTATTAATGTGAATTCTTTTATAAGAACAAAGTAGAGTATTTTCTTTAACTAGGACTTCCCTCAGAGGGATTTAGTCTGAGCGATATTGCTGAGAACATAGATTTAATAATAGCATGTGGAAATAAAGAAAATGAGATGTTATCTTTAATTGTCCATATACTGCGATAAATTGAAATGATGAAAATAAACGAATCGTAGAATTACAAAACCTTATATATAAATTCGTATACACTGTTTAAAAAAATGGGAAATCAAACCATTCAAGACAGCCATGCATGGATATAAAATTGAAAGTATGATATATATTAAAAGTAAAATAGAAAATGAAACACTAAATTACTTATATCGGAATTTTAACCGTATAAAATGAAGTCAAGAGCATAATCAGACGCTCCGCACCAAATTGAGTAACTTTAAATGACAAATATATGATGTTTAAAAAGAATGGACTATACTTTATATGGTGTGTGCTCCAACGGAATAGTTAATATTGTACTGTTTTCCATGGATGCAATGAGTTGTCGATAACATTTAAGGAATTCTCTCCTCAAAATCTGATATAGTATCAAAGTACCGAATGCATCAACAGTGGCATACAATGCTTCGTTAGAGTGTGTTTTAAATATGCTCGATCGGATTTAAATGATGAGTGTATGCTGCCCACTACATACGCTGTATTGTTTTGTTTTCAAACATATTCTGCACAAGTTGAGCTGTATTTAGCATGTATTAAATAAAAGGAATCGGCAATGATTACAATATAATGTATGACACAAGATCTGAATATATCGTCTGCATAACTTTTGAGCTGTCAAAGTGTCATTTGAAGTAATTTACAAATCCATACATATTTATTCAGCAAATCATGCAAGCTAACATACGCCAATATGAACCCGATTATGAAATTTCACCAGAATAAGTTAATACATAAAAAATCTACTAATGATAATTGACAATATGACCTTATGATAAAATGTCTAGAAAAATGAATCGGATAAAAAATTCATATCACATTTAAAGCGGCACTTTCCTATGTTAGCGGCCTTGGCGAGAGAGAGAAAAGCCTAGAGAAGGAACACTTTAACAAGTACTTTCGGGCAACTACTCACTGTTTCATACAGGTTTTTATTCAATATTTACACAATTTATTTAATGCTAGGTGGATATCTATCAGTTTTGTTGCATTTAAACTGCATGTTTTGCAGAGGAAATGCAACATTATGAAATATTTAAAGTTGCTGTAACTAATAATTCCAAATTAATGGCAATAGAGATCGCTTTCCGTTAATTTCATCTTTTTAAATTTTTAATTTTTTAGAAACCATTCATAGAGACAATTGTATATTTTAAAACTAACCCGAAGCAAAATTTCAAGATTTTGGGCTCAGCAGTAACACAGAAATAGAAAATTTTCGAAAGTTTTTTTTTGTTTCTGCACTGTTTTATATAGCGACTTTTTTAGAAATTGTTCTATTGCGAGATTTTACGTCATAATAAGTACAGCCATGTCAATTTTCATATTTATATTCCTAACAATTCCATGTACTTCGATACTTAGATCATCTTTAGATCTTTTTCCGCTTTGTTTAGTCTTTCGATCTTTTAGAATTCGTTCTACAACGAGCATTTACATCTTATTAATTACTACCATGCCAAAGTTCTAGTTTCTCTCCCCAACAGTATCCCAAAAAATTCAGTAATCCAAATAAATCTTAGTTTAGAACCTTTCTAGAAATTTTTACGTTTATCCGTTAAATTGAACCTTTTAGAAAGTGTTCATTACGAGTATTTACATCTTAAAAGTAACTACCGCACCAAATTTAAAGTTTCTAACCCAATCAATATCGCAGAAATCGCAATTTTAGAACTTTTTTGCTGCTGCAGCGATGTAGGTTCTTGCACTGACAAAATATAGTCTTTTTTTTCGGAGCAGAGATAACCACCAACATTTTTTTAAGTTGGATTTGTAGTTTCATAGATAACACCTCACAAACGTACAAGCATTAATAATATTATACACTTTATAATATTATAACGCTTTATAATATTAGCATTAGATGTACAGATACAAAAGCCATTTATCTGTTACAAGCTAAAGTGCCCGGCGTTGCCCAGAATTTTAAGGATGTTTGTTCTGAAAAATCAATTTCAAAATTTAACATACAACACAAAACAAACATTAAAAAGCAGTCGAAATGTTATATGAATGAATCATATGAAAACGCTACATAAAAATGTATAAATGTATATAACAGACGCAAAAGAATACAGTTATAAATGAATTTATTTCAATTTATAATTGGAGCTATAATGTTAAAATACGCCAATATTTCCCTAATCGGGTTTTTATCATGCTTCAATACATTTTTCACTCTCATCTGACGTTATACTATATGCAACACGTCCTTTATATTTCCAATATGACGTAATATTTTCCCCTTTCACGTGGAAACCTTGAAATAAAAAAGTTATGAAGTTATATTCACTTTCATTTAAATTCGTCAAACTATTTATTTCATTTTCATTTTTCACGTGAATATCTTGCAATAGAAAAGTTATGACGTAATATTCACCTTTTTTTAAATTCGCAAACTATTTATTTCATTTTCATTTTTCACGTGGAAATCTTGCAGTAGAAAACTAATTGTTGTAGTAATAATTTTATTGTGTTTTTTCATTGTTGGCAACTGCTATAACGAAAAATGTTTAAATTTGATAAGAAATTGCTGTTAAATTGGTGGTTTTTTATTAACTAAAAATTAACTATAAATTATTTCGTTTCTGGATTACTTTAGTTGCCTCGGCCATGTTTTAATACACATGTACGTATCTTTTCACAATTTTGGCTTCCAAATTGTGGATTTTTATAGAATTACAAACAGACAGATAAACACGTTTTCATTTTTATATATCTCGCTATTCTAAAAAAAGTAACTAACGCTGCCGCCGCCGCCGACGGTTTTGAATTTTTTGTGACCGGAGGTCTTTCCTCGTTAATATTAAGAAAACTATTGCATACAAAAATATGAAAATCGGTGGTATTATAGCGAAATGTTTGATCAACACGATGATGCATACAGTTTTCAAATCGAAGAATTATTTTAAGAGATATTTAATGTTAAAGTTGGACATACTCGTTCCATTAAAAAGTTTTATAGGAGCAAAAACTATACATGGGAATTTAATCATTTTTAAATCATTTTATTCAATAGAAGATCCCGGTGTGCAGATTCCATTAGTTTTTTCTTTTTTTTATTTATTTATTTATTTATTTATTTATTTATTTATTTATTTATTTTTTATTTATCTCATTTTTTGAGGTTTTATTTCTATTTTAAATTCAAATATTCCGCATTTCGACAGATATTTTTTACATATTTTAGAAAATGGTATTAATTTAAACTGTTGCCAACTGTATAAACAGCGCAAACAATAATGTTTGCTTCAAATAAAAAAAAATATTTACACGTTACTATTAAAAACAGAAAAAAACCTTCAAATTAGAATTAAATAATTAAGTATAAAAAGCAGGCACTTATTGGAAATTACGCCATAAAAACTACATTTACATGTGAATTTTAAAAGAGAAAGGATATTGTAAAATAAATTCATTAACATGCGTTAGAAATCTGAAATAGAAGAAATTACGTCACATTACACTTATTATGCAAAATGAACAAAAAATAGTATTGCAAAAAAGTTTAAATTTAAAAATTGCGCGAGATAAAATATTAGAGGTTAAATATTAGATTTTTTCAAAATTTTATTATTTGTCGTTTGATGTGAGGTGTTCAGCTATAAGTATGCAAAATTTCATGTCTCCAACTTAATTAGGGGCTGAGTTAAAAAAAATTCCTTAAAATATACAAGTTAGAGCCCAGAGGGTTAAATATTAGACTTTTTCAAAATTTTATTATTTGTCGTTTGATGTGAGGTGTTCAGCTATAAGTATGCAAAATTTCATGTCTCCAACTTAATTAGGGGCTGAGTTAGAAAAATTGCTTAAATGACACAAGTTAGAGCCCAGAGGCTTAAATATTAGACTTTTTCAAAATTTTATTATTTGCCGTTTGATGTGTGGTGTTCAGCTATAAGTATGTAAATTTTGAAGTCTCCGACATATATAGTTTCTGAGAACGGGCTCTGTGAGAGACGGACAGACAGACAGACAGACAAAGGAGTGAGACAGATAGGTTTTCGTTAGATGAACGAAATTCTAAGAACATGCTGCGGATGACTGTAACAACATCCTAAAATTACATTACCATCAGCTGTCTACCAATCCCGAATTTAGTTTATATTCGTTTCATGTATTCTTATTCTTTTGTGCGGCCCTGTAAAATAACTATCAATAATATATACAGTAAAACCTCTGAATAGCTGACACCTCGAGAATGCAGAATTTGTTCTCTATTTGGAGGTGTCCGCTACTGAGAGTAAAACATGTAGTTATTTAAGTGTTGGTAATCGAAAAAATGTCCGCTAAATAGCGGTATCCGCTAATCGGGGGTGTCCGTTATGGAGGTTTTACCAGTAAAACCTCTGAATAGCGAACACCTCGGGAGTGCAAAATTTGTCCTCTATTTGGAGGTGTCCGCTACTGAAAGTAAAAAATGTACAGTTATTTAAGGGTTGGTAATCGAAAAAATGCCCGCTAAATAGAGGTGTCCACTAATCGGGTGTGTCCGTTATGGAGGTTTTACTGCATAATAATATCATCCTTTACAAGAAAATTGCATGCTGTATGATAGACAGACAGACATCCAGAGAAAGATGACCTCCCGGAGCAATAAACACTCATGTCTTTTAAAGGTATATATAAATATTTTACAGACATACATACAACAAATACAATAAACCCAACTGGAGTGAAAAATTAGCCAGAGCCAGGAATCGAACCCGAGACCACTGCATTCCAGACAGTCGCTCTAACCACTGAGCTACTCCGGCCGATGCCTGAGTATTTTATTGAGGCGATATTGAGGCGACTGCCTGGAATGCAGTGGTCCCGGGTTCGATTCCTGGCTCTGGCTAATTTTTCACTCCAGTTGGGTTTATTGTATTTATTGTATGTATGTCTGTAAAATATTTATATATACCTTTAACTGTTGAATGCAGGCGTTATTTATGTGTGAATGTGTGTTTTAATGTATATTGTAGTATGTGTGTTTACTCATGTCTTTTGTTTTAATCATCCACAATTGTATGTCATACAACAGGCCAGATTTTATACAACAGGCTAAAAATGGTCACCGTGGTACGGAGTACTGTATTATTATTTGTTTGCCCAACAAAACTGGTTGCCTCGGGCTATTGCAAGGTTTGTGTCCAAGTGGTTGAAACTGAGCTATTCAATATTACTGCGTGCGTATTTTTTATTATTATTATTATTTGCTCCATGTGTTCAAACCAGTTGTCTACGAAAACATCCACCGGTGAAAGTGACGAACACCAAATTTCTGCGACGTATGCAGATAAATTGTGCTTTTTTATCAGTTTTTTCTACATAATTTTTAAACGGTTTGGAACTTATTTTCCATAGTAGGTGCATTCAGTAGGCGACCCTCATAGGTACCTTCTGGTGCAATCAGAAACAAAATCCGGCAAATATTTTTTGAGTTATGCTTGACGAAAGGTTTTTATTAGGCTTTTTTTTTTAGTAGGACATGGCTTTAATATCCATCGTAGCTATAATGTGTCCAGACAGTAATATTTCGCTGAGTATTAGCCTTCGCTTCGCTCAGACAACAATCCAAATAAAATTTGTTAAACTGAAAAACTACATTTAAAAAAATGTCTTTCATTGCAACGCAATTGTAATAGTCATATTTAAAAAAATAATTTTAAGTCATAAAGCTAGTAATCGTAAAACTGAAATAACTGCTTTTTAAAGCTTTCAAAAAATTCATAAATTTGTAATAACTCTTTATTTGTAATTTGTTAGAGTGAATACTTTTATAAGAAAAAAGTAAAGTATTTTCTTTAACAGTCCAAATAGTATTTGTTTAGAAAAAAAAAACTTACATTCATTGTAACGCGATTCTAATATTCTTATTTTAAAATATATTTTTAGCTCATAAACTTAGAAATCGTAAAACTGAAATAACGGTTTTTAAAGCTTACAATAAATTCATTAATTTGTAATATGTCTTAATCTATATCGTATTAAGGTGAATATTTTTATAAGAAAACAGTTTTATATTTTCTTTAATAATACAAAAAATAATTGTTAAACTGAAAAACTGCTCTCAGAGAAAATGACATTCGTTGTCACGCACTTCTATTATCCATATTTTAAAAATTATTTCTAACTCCTAATCATTACATTCAAATTAAAAACAATTATTTTGGAAAATAGTTTATTTTAAATATCTTTAAAATAAATTCAGTGGTTTGAAACTTCCATTTTCATAAACTACATCTGCTATTAAAAAAAAAAAAAAAAAAGAAAAAAAAAAAACATTTACGCCGTAAAATATATATATAGCGATAATTTTATAAATAGGTAAATAAACGAAGGAATAAATCAACAATAAGCTGGTTAAGCATTATCTAGTAAGAAATGGGCAAGATCAGGTGAAGAAAAATATTTTTATAGCATTCTTGTCAGAGTCGATTAGGGAAGAAATGTAAACCGACATTAAGAAAGTACATGAATTTGGCAAGGAAAACAACTTTTATAAATCACTGAATGATAGCAATTTCACTAAGACCAGAACTTAATAAAAATAACTACATACATCAAAATTGATTAATTTTACAAAGTAATATTGTAAAAGAAAATTCCATTGCTTACTTATTTAAGATTATAGATATTAAATTTCTATAACTATTGCATTTTAAAAACAAGATATTTATTGAAATAGAAACATAATATATTGATATTTTAAAGTTAGACAGTAACGCAAAAGAATAGACATAATATATTTTTGGAATGATGGAAAATGCAGCATTTGAATAAATATAGTTTAGAGTCTAATTATATTGCATACCCACGTAATGCACATCAAGGGGAAGACAAAAACCGGCCTCAATCTTAGCGATTTATGCAAAAGCAGAGGAGAAGACCGAGCTACTTTCGGTTAAAATTAGGTTTGCGTTCAACTCGATATAATAATAAATTCTCGCTGTATTATTGCAGTAAAGCATTTCCTTATTTAACGGTATGGCTTATAGAAACAATCAATATTGAATATATTTTTTTAATTTTATATTACTTACATATTCACAACGAAAGGTCATCGTTACAAACTGCATTTTTACTTGGACTCTGACTGAATTATGTATATCGACTCCTACTGGGAATTTCTAAAAAAATCCTTCACATTCTGAAAGCCATTTATTTGCCAAAGCCTCCATCTCTCGCAAATGTAGCCAATATTTCGCCAATATTTCATAATTAGTATTTCATACAAAAATGTAATTAACCAATTCACCGTTTGCCCCGAGATAAGTCGGGGGTAAAGCACTGTTTCCCCAAACCTGTCGCCAGTGAAGTGGTTAAGGAAACAAATCCAGCATTGTATTAATATGAATAAAAAGGAATAAAGAAATCTCAAGAAAGAAAAGGCCTGTCTCAAGTATAGATTATGAAACAATACGCAATTCTTCCTGAATACTTTAATTAAAACCTGTTGTTTTCTAGGGTAAAAAAGATACCCAAGTAAACATTTGAGAAATTTAATATGACTAACATTTAAGAAACTTAAGCAATTATTAAATCGAACTCTTTTGGTGAACTTTAAATGTGTTCCACTCCTTACCCTACATAATGTATGTTTTTGCGCGCCTACGAAATTCATATCAATTTTATTATATTTGTAATATTTAACTTTATAAAAGCAGATCAAAATTGATTTTCCATGTATATAAAAATATAACGGAGTTTTTTGAGTTCGTCTGTAAACGAACTATAAGTGCTACATATACAATATTCTAGTAGGGATCATCGTAGTGCACGTCTTTCAGGTATTTTATTTTCAATACATTTGAAAATGCGTAACACCATTTAAATATACTGCAAACGATTTACCCCATGGACCAGATTGTAATGGAATCATTTTGAGCGTCCCTATAAAGGAACTTTAAAGTCTACAGACTTAATTTCCAACAAAGCATAGGACATGATAAACGTTAAGAACGTACATCAGTTATATGGCAATACGAGAATATTTACGTGAGTTAGAATAAAAACAGTCGTATAGACAATCAGACGGACAGACAGACGAACGGATATACACACCGAACATACAAAATCTTATTAACTATGTTTGAAAGTGTTAAAAAATGAGAAACATAAAAAATAATATAATGATTATTTAGGACTTATATATCTTCATCTAAGAATAAAAATAAGAATTAAAATATTATAAAGGCATAAAAAATTCCCCTTAAATAGTTAAAAGTCAGTTTACATCAATAAACAACAAATCAAATAAAGTTATTTTAGTAAAATTTCTCTGTCCTTAGATATACACCTCGAAAAAATAAACTATGGGATTCTAAAGAATGTGCTTGGTCACCCTTTCTTCGCGTTGACTGATATAAAAGTCTGTCTGAATGAATATCACGCTCTTCCAGTATTCTTTTTCGCCTGTCTGATTCTTTCGAACTTCTTATGACAAGGTAATTGGCCATTGATCATCATACTTTATTAGAAGAGTTCATTGGAAATGAGTATTATTATTATTATTATTATTATTATTTTTTTTTTTTTTTTTTTTTTTTTTACAGGAGATCATTTTTGGAATAAAAAAAGGCTAAATATCGTTGTATACAGTAATTTGTTTTTTAAACAGGACATTTTTTTTATTTCTTATTAGAGTTTTTGTGTTTTTGAAAGGACAGGAAAAAGAGGTAATGGTGAAAATTATATAGAATACTTTAAGATTTTTTAGTAGGTAAGTATATCAGAATAAAGGAAATGATAAAAAAAAATGTGTGTTATATGTAAAAAGAAGACTTAATATTGCTCAATGTCGCTTTTTACATAGAAGACATTTACATCGAAATAGCGAAATATCTTTTGTTAATTTTTACAGAATGTAAATTTCTCAATGTGGAGACAACAGCTCATGCTAAAATTTATCACGATATACACTAGAAAAAAAATAAAAATGTTTTTTAATCTAAGAAAATATAATATAACCACGTACAAATGTTAAAAATTATTTCTTCGAAAATACCCGCTATTCCAAAAAAAGTTATTTTAAAACATATTGAATTAATATGACACCTATGATTTAACAAAATAACAAGTAACATGTGATATACGAAGTTTTGTCAAGTAATCTGCGACTTTTTTTTCTTTTAAATGGGAGGGCTACATCATCCTAAGCTCTGTAATTTTCGTTTTTTCTCAGTCCGAAGATAAGGGGAAATCCTATGACAAGGGATTACAATCTATCCCATGGTGAATAAACAGAAAATAAAATATGTAATGCGATGTTCACAAATATGGTTTATTGTTATTTTTATGAAATTCTAGAAGAGAAAGTTTATTACCATGTTTAAGAAATAGATTTAGATTTGAAAGATCAGTATATGAAATATTGTCAATAGGTAATATGGTATAATTTAAAATTTTCTTGGGCTCTCCATTTATATATTTTATTACAAAATTTCTGGTTTTAATTGATTTAAAAAATACGAAGGATGACATTTATGCTTTTGCGCATGACAGAATGATTCATTTAAATATATAAATAATTAATTATGCCCTTCATTAGTTAATAGAAGGAAAGTTATTAATGGGAGTGTTCAGTTTGATTGCAATCCTGAAGTTTCATTACTTTTTTGACTTCTCTGAAGTCTTTTTTTTCAGATTTACAAAATAATGTAAACTATTCAAAATTAATTATTTACTGGCGGAAAATATTCATATTCCTATAACCAAATATATATTGTCTATCTTATGTTGTATCTAGAGAAAAAAAAAGTTTATTTTTCTTTGTTTTTATTAATGAAAGTAAATTACGAATAAACGTACTCATATTATATTATTAGCTTATATGAAAATTACTCTAGTGCTAGAAAAATATATTTTTATTGTGAAATAAATATCATATTCAAAACCACATTCTAATGCCAAAAATAAAACTTACATAATTTAAATGGCAAAAAAGTGGATTTAAATTATTGGTTTAATGATTTCGCACATAAGTGTCAGGAATTAATTGCTTGATTACAAATGATATTTATATATAGAGCACGCAAGTAATAAAAGTCTAGTTTGCGAAAAACGCATATAAAATGAAAAATCTTTTATAAGGAATATAAAAATTCACTTTTAAAAGTCTTGAAAAAGTCGTCACTTTTTTATTAACTGGCGTCATTCAACTTCTACATGTTCCTAGAATAACTCTTTATCGGTCAAAAAATTAAGTGATGTAATTTCTATCACAAGGGTGTACAGTACGCAGGGTGATCAGAAAATAACAGGCCAAATTTTGAAGGGTGGTAGAGGAAACCTAAACCAGAATTTTTTGTCATAGAATGCGAGTCCGGAAATGGCTCGTTTGAGCGCTTGTGACGAATTAAAATGTGAAAAGCGCAATGAAAGATAGTGTATAATAAATGGCGCTTGTACACGTCATTTCCTGACACACATTCGATGGAAAATTTTCTTATTTTGATCCCCTCTATCATCCTTTTAAAATTTGGCCACTTACTTTCCTGTCACACTGTAGTGGCTACCACAACCGATTTTTGATTTCATCAACGTTGAACACAGCTCTCGAATCTTTAACAGAATATACGTTTACATTTCTGCACTCAGTTCTTCTCAGCCACTATTCGATATGTCTGTTACTAAACCATTCATGGTATTGACTATAGTATAGTTGTGCAGCAAGTTCACGTCTTTCCGCGCAAATCAATTCATTTTCTCAAGGACGATGTTTATGCGTGGTCGCAGTTGATGGCCTCCGAGTGCATGATTTGTCTTCAGCGAAAGTTTTATGTCCTCTTTTAACTTCTGTGCATGTTGCTTTCGTGAAATTAAGTCATTTCACAATAGACTTCCATGAATATAAAGCAGCTTGCATTCTTCATTCTTTAAAACTTAATCACGGCCAATTGCTCCTACATGGAATCCATTTGTCACCTCCATCGAAAAAGAAGATATATTACAGAGAAAGTGTTATTCTACAAACAGTTAGAATTTTAAAAATGCATGTCACTTCACAAAATACTTTTGTCATATTTTGTGGTACACTTGGTACATCGCTAGTAATAAAAGTTCTAGATTTTTAAATTCAAAATCTGTATTTTTTTTTTTTTAAGATTACCATTGTATTACTGTTTTTAACATATCATATGTAGCAATAAAATGAACCTGTCTAATTTTGAAATATATAATTTAAAACGTTTAAGTTCATACTATTTTAATAGTATTGCGCATACAGGGTTCGAACGCTTATGGGTGACTTTCAAGAACCATTTACCAGAATTTTTGTAAAGTAATAATTGCCTTATTGAATGAAAAAAAAAAATCTGTCTTCAGATATTTCGACGAGTACTTTATAAAATTTCTGTTACTAAAACACATAAAGTTCCCTGAATCTCTTCATGCATACGAACATTGGTATATGCTAGTTAAATATTAAGACGTACTAAAACGAAATTAAACAACTAAGTAAGAGAAACTCAGATGTCACACTCGAATTCACAAATCAAGTATTCTACAAATTTTAATCATCAAAATGAGTGGGCGAGTCCATCCTTTGCGTTTTTTTTTCTTTTTTAAGGTAAATATAAAGACATACGATACGATCTATGTTTCAAAGATTGTTTATGAAAATCATTAGGATATATATATATGCAAAGGGAAGTTGATGAACATGGAGTTTTTATGAGATCCTAAATAAGAAAAAAAAGCTTATTAAGTTAATAAAAGTAGGGATTCATGTATTATAATTTCTTGATTTTTAAATTAAAAACGTTTAAAAATAAAAAACTTTGGTATTATACTACCGTTTTTAGCACATTGGATGTTGACAACCGGTAGAAATACTGTTAAAACATTTAAAGTCACATTATTTTAATTTATATTTCACAAAGTATTAGAGTAACAATTAAACTACATTATAAACAACATACAAAGTATGAACAAATTCAGATGCGTTATATAAACTTTGGTAAAGTAATTCGATGTACTCCATATCGAAATGGAGGGGTACTCGATTATCCTAAATTCTGTTATCTTCATTTTTTACTCATATAGTAAATAATACAGCATCTTCTGACAGAGATTTACAATATATGTTGCACGGCAGATTAGTCGAAAATTGAAAAATGCAACTTGGTTTTCACGAATATACTATACTGGAATTTTGATAACATTCCGGATCCTTTTTGATGGCATTCCAGGCAAAGCTGATTATTAATTTAAAGGCAATTCTATTTGTATGAAAAAGAAGCGGGTATAATACAATACTCATTCACAAATTATAATTTCTGGAACTTTAATATTTAAATACATACATATTTATAATACATAAAAACAGAAAAGCTTCATTTCCGCAACCGTCTTAAGTTATCGTATGCAGCATACGGCTTGATTATTTTTGTAATATGTATTTTGAAGCTTTTAAATTTTTAGTGATTTAATTAAGAATTTATATAATCTTATATTAAGTATTAAACATGGTTAAGAAAAAAAAAAACACTGAAAATATTGAGAAATGAAGATTCCCTATAAAAAGTGTAGTGAAATAATTCGATGTATTCGCACATCGAAATGGGAGGAATAGATCAACCGATATATTTTTTTTTTGAGTATTGGGCATTTCATGGCATTCTAGATCAGATTACAGATAAATAAAGAATAAAGCAGAGAGATAAAATATTACCAATAGTCATACCTCTGCATAAATATAATTTTAATTAATATAATTTATGGAACTTAAGATTTATATATGAATAAAAAACTATCTCACTTTATTAAATTAACATCAATATCGTAATATGTTATGCTTTGCTCTAATATAACAGTTTATAATATCGTGTTTCTAGGAAACAACATGTTGAAACTTGAAATAAATATTTAAAAGTAAATACACATCATTTTAATGCAATTTTACGTATGTTTAGATAAATAATAACGTATATTAGAAACACGTTTTTACGATTAGCAGGTTCAAATGTGTCATATGAAATTTTGCAACGTATTTTTTGAATTTCCTTTGTGAAAATTAATAGGCTGAATTATAATTTCTGTATTTTATATATTTTATTTTTGGGAAGATAAGAAATAAGTTACATAGACACCACAAATGATAAATAAAAAAATGAAATGTGTAATAGAGTCTTGACACCGTGGAGTTGCGAAGATAACGAGATGTGTTACGGACAGTACGCAGGTTGGAATTGTGCAAGCGACTAAGGGTGTTCACTTGTAAGACCACTATGGACACCCTTAGTCTCTTGCACAATTCCAACCTGCGTACTGTCCGTAACGCATCTCGTTATCTTCGCGACTCCACGGTCCGAAGAGACCTAAAAACTACTACCTTACGTAAGCGCATAAACGACTTAGCCAAAAAATTTTCGACCTCCCTAATGAAATCGTAGCGGAGCTACCGGATTATGACGCTTTTGAACCCCACTATCGGAAACGGCCCAGGTTTTCCATAATTATGGACACTCAGTAACATCTGAGTTCTCCACGCTATATTTTGCCTCTTCTATTTTTTTCTCTTACCTTTTTTATATATTTTACTTATCAAAAAAAAAAAAAAAAAAACTCTCTATATACTATAGAGACCATAAAAATTGTAAAACTTAAAAAATAAAATGTATGGCCCTGATTAGTCCCTTTTTTGGTTGGTTGTTGTGGTCTTTGCCACCCTAGCTTTTCTTGCCCATGCTTGGTGAGTGTTTCTCTGAATAGTACTAACTTTAACTTTCTAAATTCCTTATAGTAGTTTTACAACTATAGTTTGACTTTACTTATTTTAAGATTCTTGTATTTTTTAAGATTTATCGTTAACTTTCTTTTATCTTAAGTTTATTCTTTAAAATTTAATTTTATTCCTTTTATTCTTAAATTTCTTATTTTCTCTTGTTAACTTCTTTTACTCTTTTAGTAGCTTTGCTACAGTTTAACTTTTTCCCAATGGCTCATTAAAACATAAGACATTTCAATTTCCTAGTCTGGGTGTTAAGCTGCTATCAGCTAGGAAACCCCTTAATGCTGATTACCTGTTCAGTACAATAGTTTGAGGATTTTATGTCATTTGAAATCAAAACTATCATGTACAGGAAATAGAATAAGATTTCCAAAGGCCAGTAGGACTAATCACAACTGTCTTTAAAACATTATTTAAATTTATAACTTTTCTATTAATGCTTACTTAAAGATTATGAAAAAAATATTTTGGTATTAAATTGAACTTATTTATGTTTGAAATAAATAACATTCATGGATTTAAATCTGTTAAATGATAAATCATTTATTAAAAAAATGAAAAATGATAAAGCATCATTGACGATGTATTTTTTCTATGACAGTAAGTTATTTTATTTATTACAATAGTACTGTATAGTAAATTGTAGTATATAAACTAATAGTATAGTAATATTACTTCATCATAAACAATTACTTTTGATAGTTCTGTGGTCAATTTCGAATTCACATTGATCTGCTGTAGGTATTCCCTATACTGAATGGAAATGCTAGATTTTTTTTTTCTATTAAAATAGAATTATTTCATTCAAAAACAGATATAAATGTAACAAGAAAGAATCTGATAGAAAACCTCATACACTCCTATCACAATTAGATATTCACATCTTGTTGATGTTTAACATATTTCTTCTTCATTTCTTTGTAGTTTTTCTTTTACGAAGTATTCTTATTTACCAAGCTGTAAAAGAAGAAAATGATGCAGCGCAAAAAATCTTTTGGCGCGAAAACTTTTGAGGCAGATTGTGGGAGACATTTAAAAAAAGCGAATAATTTACTTTGTAATATATATCTTATGAAGAAACTACATTTCTATTTATTTGTTTATTTTCTTATTTCGAGAACTGTAGTTAAACAATTTGTTTTTCTAAAATATTTTGAACATGATTTTTTTTTTATTATTATTAAATTACAAATTCTATTTTTATTCTTGACTAGCTGACCCGACCGTCGTTTCTCGGCAGGTGATAATATTATTGAATTAACATTAAATTGGTTTCATTTTATATCTTTATTTCGATTTTCTCTGAAATATGTGCCGGATGACTGCGTAAAAAATCTAAAATAAAATATAAAAAAACTTATTTGGCGGTAAAAAGGCACGAAATAACTGCAACAGGAAACATGTGAAGGGGATATGTTTCCAACGAATGCGTAATTTTTTTGCTAAAATATTGCTATATAACTGTAAAAATCAGTCATTTACGCGTTACTATATATATATATATATATATATATATATATATTCACATCAAAATCCTGAGTGAAACTGTTTTATTTAAAAACTGATTATTGCACCCTTAAATGTGATTATATCTGAACAAAACTGATACTCGATTAGTAGCAAAAAGTTATTATTGAAATTTCAGAGCTATTGGATAAAGTTAAGAGCTGATTAATATATGAGGAATAATAATATAAGCTATTACATAAAATCTATGTGAACAAGCCAAACAACATCAGTTGGAATCAAGCAACTTATGCCTTGAATAAATATATTCAGTTTTCTAAGCGCGGCAGTTCGTTCAGCGATGCGGAAAGTAACTAACTCCACATGATACCAAATAACTTAAAAAAAAAAAAAAAAAAAAAAAAAAAAAGACTACTACAAAATAAACTGATATTCGAGATTCGTTTAAGATGCCTTCTCCGAGTAGGACCTACGTTTTCATTTACAGTCATGTACATATGATATACTTTACGTTATTAACTGGGTTTTTTTTTCATTCTATTCAAGTAGTTTAGAGAATGAAAAATGCTTTACTGTTATTTTTTATTTAATTGAAACTTGTACACGTTTCCCCCGACATTCATCTTGTAATCCGGAAAATTTCGTAATTCAGCTTGTTTGAAGTCCCGAACGTGCCGGATCAGAAGAAGTTTACTGTAGGACACTTTTCAGATTATTTAATTCTCAAATAAAGCAATATTTGATAATCTATTAAGAAAAAAATATGTCAGCTCAAACAATATATATATATATATATATATATATATATTTATGTTTGACTTGTTATTATTTTATTTTGAACGTTTTACGTATGCTGTTATCATTAGAGGAAAACAGAAGAAGCTTTGAAATATATATGAAGAAGATATATATATTTATAAGTAATAAAAGAAGAGACAAGTTTTTTTAATGGCAAAATCAAATCCGTGGCTCACTAATATCACACATAAATGCACTTTAATGCAAAAAATATTATACTTATTTTACAACTATTGCTACAAAACAACAACTTCCCATTTTAACGATGTTTTCTATGATTTTTTTTAAACGAGCGTAGGCTGTATTTGCCTGCAGAAAATATTCCATAGAGACGATATTTTGATTAAAGGTACGATCCACAACATAATACCATTGCATTTTCAGGCACACATCGGGAGAAAGCACAAATGCGGTTTGCAATGGCGGATTCTGAGAAAATTAATAACTATATTAATCTGCAATTAAATATATGTAATTTCTTTTTACGTATGTTACAATTTTCGAAAAAAATTTCAAGAAGAGAGAATTCCATTTGTTTATTCTATATACTTATCCATTTATTAAAAAAGAGCCAGGAAATGTTACTATCGTTATTAGAATCTTTAAAGTTATTGTTAAAGAGAACTAAATTGTCATTACTTTTTTATTGATAAAACATACTTTACAATCATATTTTCTTAAATGTATGTTCGTGAATGTTTTCAAAACTTTGTCATATTTTTTTTCTGTCTAAATGAGTATTTGTTTTCTGTGTATACACAGGGATCATGTAACTGTTCTTTTTATGCCGGAATTTGTTCTACAAGGATTTCAATTCAAAACCTTTTATTGCATTTCCTTTCAAGCATTATAGAAAATCTTAAACGCGTGATTCATTTCCTTTAAATTTTATCGATATTCATGATTTTTAATGCACAAAGATATTTTAAAACGGATTTGCTGTCAAAAGAACCCTTTATAAAAAGACTCCAAAATTTCTATAAAAGCATAAAATATAGGAAAATATTCATAGGTTCACCATTCAAAAAAGCGTAAATTTTATAACTGTTTTTTTTTTTTTTTTTTTTTGCTATAAACGATTGCATTTTCCTCAATAGAACGGAAACATTTTATTCTAGTCGTTAATAATCTATATGCAAGTATGAACATTTGCGAATAAAGAATTCAAACACCTGATTGAAATTTGAGTGATTTTTATATTTGTTGTGACACTACATGTATTCAAATGAAGATCACGAATTTCATAAGCCTGTTTTGCTTTTAAAATTGTTAATCTAAATGAATTTGTTTAAGCACTTTTAAGATTGAATTATTTTTACTAAGAACTTTTCCTTAACATAAAAAAACTTCAATATTATAGAAACACTTTATACGTCTCCTATATTTGCTATAAGCCAGCAATAATGGTCTATTTACAGCTCTTACAATAGAACATTCAAACGTTTATTTATATTACATAAGCATTGTCTTCTAAAGTGCAGATCAGCATTTTATTTTCATTTTCATATTGTTAATGATAATCATAAAGGGTTGTTTCATTTACATATCGTGTTTATCAATGTTCATTCCAGGAGAAATTTTAAACAATTTCAACATTTATTTTCGATTTAGCCTTAAACATAGCTATCATGAGTTACGGGGGTTTTGTTCAAAAGCCAGAAATATTAGATAATGTTATTAGATTCGTTATTCCATAGAGGCATAATTTGTATAACAGTATTTTTTCAGAAACTAATTGGACTTTCCTGGAACGTATCTAGAAATCTTATGGGTTATAAATATTATCTGGTTCAAATATTTAATTGTACTCTCCGGCTTATATAACATAAAAAGTAGTACAAATTATATCCTTATAAGATTATAAATGCGAATGTGTGTCCAAAAGTTTGACTGAAGTCAAGGTCAAAACGGATGAATTAATGTCTTTACAAATTGCCAGTCGGCAATGGCTAACTAACGGTTAAAGAATATTGAAAATCACCATTCACATAAAACGCGAATAATCTTCAGCCATTACCCCATAAAGCTGTAGAAACTAAATATAGATTAATAAAAATGCATTACATTTCTATCACAATAAAGTTTTAAAATATAGTACACCAATAATATAGTAATTAATTTGCAGATTAAATAAAAATATGAAGTAAAATCATTTTTTATTCTGAGAGCGCTTTTATTTAAAAAAAGTAAAGTGAACTCAATAATAAAAAAGACGCATAGAATAAACAAACCTTCAACTACATAACAAGTAACACTATACGCTTCAGATAACTGTAAAGAGTTTTTCACTAAAGAGATACCAAAATTATCTTATATTAAGTTTGTTTGTGAAACATATGTATTTTAGTATTTATAATGTTTGTACGGGGTATATTCTCCTTTTAAAAAAAAACGTTTTTTTTAAATGCTTATAACTAAATAATTCTCACATGATATATGATATTAAAAATAATTGTGGTAAAAGTCTTGATATTTAAATGTTATAAATATACTTTATTTTAACTTTTGCACTATTATAAGGTTCAATCGGATACAGATTCATAATATACGCAGATATATATCAAATTATTTTGATAAAATAACCATCTTTAAGTATTAAAACTGTTTTAGTCAAAATTAGAAATTCATATTATTTAAAAAACACCATTTTTTTATTGCATTTCCTTAAGCAAACAACTATCGACTTACTTTTAACGATAAGGACAATTGCAATTACTTTTTGAAGCAGCAAAAACAATCTTTTTAAAAACAATTAACCATACGTTTACAAAAGGAGCTGTCTTCTTCGACAGCCGATTTCGTGTACTCCACAAGACAGAACATGGATCGACCAAAAGACAATTTTCATCATATGACGTTTAGGTTTCCTTTCATGAAATAATCAATTAAAATATCGGAACTTTTATGTTAGCTAGGGACAAATCTTGGTGAGGGCACGTCTGATTCTTGCTTTTATTTTTGCACACGTGCAAAAGTAAAATAATGCTTTTATGTTGAAATATTTTTTCGTTATTATTATTATTATTATTACTATTATGACCATTATCACTTGTAGTATTCTAAAAGAAATGTCTGAAAGACAAGTGTTTAAAATATAACTAATATATATTTTTTAAGTGAAATATACGTATTTTAATTCAAGTGAGTGAAGTAAGATGACTGTGATTTGAAGAATATTAGGCGATTTGTCTCTGCGCTCGAGTAACGTAAAAGCACCGAATTATCTTCTTATACGTCAGTGTCGCAACATTCTATAACATCTAAAGTTATTTACTCAAAGTTTCACATACACACATTATATGTAAGTGAATATACCTAAATATATATTATTTTAATTTCACTACACCACCTACAAAGGCACTATAGACATTAAAGAGATTTGTTTTGTATGAATTGCTGACAAAAAACATGTCTACATTTTTAATCACTATGGGCGTTTGTTTTCAAAGAATATAATGTTTTATAGCTGTAAACATGCAGCAGAAACACTTTCTTAATCTGTGAACGTTTGGATGAAATCAAATACAAATAAATTTTCAATTATGACAGAATGAATGTATTGAAATAGACTTGTATAGATGTGTGTGCATGTGTTTGTGTATGATTACTCAATATTAAAATTCTCCAATTAATTTTACCTGCACAATTTACTTAGAGCATCTTAACCTGACAAGACTAAGATAAAAAGAAAATTATGTAAATATATATTTAAAAAAATCTTTTGGAAAAACTACCCTATAATAATTTATTTTAGCTTCCTAGAATGTATAAACAGGTAAAGGAAAACTACTTTAAAAGCTTCATTTGATCCAGGAAGGAAGCCTTAAAATGCTTAACAAATATTTAATGTCTTCTGCTGAAATTATTACGCTACCGAGACCTTTTATATTGAAGTTTTAATGAGCGTAATCTATAGCGGTGTTTTTTAAAAATGTGTTTCAACATCGTTATTCGAATTTTGAAGGTATTTAAGAGATTTCACTAATTATCAGTCACTCTTAGATATCCATAGAAATTTCACATCAAACTTTGATGAAAATATTCGGGAAGTTTCAATGGGTTTAGGAATAATATCTATATTATAAAGGACAAACATATCTGTTTCTAACGCATACGTCATTTTGCGAATGGCAACACTTTGAAATTTGAAATGAAATTTTGGTTTTGCAATTTTCTCTACTGCAAATTTTTAAACTTTTAAACATCGCACATTTTTATTTTTTACACCGTCGTATAAGGAAAATTTTTTTTATTTTAAATGCTATTTGTTTGAAAGCTGTATCTCAATTTAATTTTGAGATAATAATTTTTTTGTAGTTTTTAATAACATTTTTCTTATCGTGGTAACAAAAGTACCCCATTTCTATTGTAAGTCATTGAAAGTAAACGGAAAATAGGCAATACTGTAACTTTTTCTTGCCATTTTCTCATAAAACCTGATAAAAAAGTTGAAATTAAAATATGGGCTATGTCAAGAATATTCTCTGCTATTCCGAGATAATGAAGCCATATGCTTACTGTTCTATAGACGAAGTTTAAGACTGGATTGTAAAAGTGGATTGGCTTAGTGAATGCAAATGGCATCATTTTATAAAAAAGCATGTATTTTAATGCTTAAACCTGAATTATATTTTGTAGAAGTGCGTCATTTTCACACCCCAGATGCTTTGAAATTCTTCACAGGTGAAAATGCTTCACTTTTGAAAAAAATGTAATCGAAATCACACACAGATACTTTTTTTACAAAAATTTAGATTGTCGTTATAAAAGTGAGGTTACGTGCAAATAGTAGCGATTTATATTATAGAAATTGATGATTCTCGCCTGGATGGATTCGTTTCGCCGAGATAGACTAGCAAACAAATAATTTGTGGTTTAAAGTAATAGTATTATGTTCCTGAAATTTTTGTCCAAAATTCTCTCGAATAATAAAATTTTAATGGTATTCTTTAGGACATTCTACTATAATTTTATCAAAATAACATAATTTGCTTAATTTAATTTTTCCTAATTTTATATAATCTATATATTTAAAACACAAGTGTGTTTTTTAGTCATCTACCATGATCTTTCTGCTGAACCAATTTTACTAATAATTTCTTTAAACTGAAATCTCTTCATTTGTAAATGTGATCGCACTATCTGTTTTTTTTTTTTTTTAATATCCTCACTTTTATATTTTAATTTTAAAAGTATTTTATGAAATTTCTTCAAAATGGTGAAAATTAGCTTTCATTATTGCAGCCAAGAGAGAAATAATGAGGTATTTTTGTCTTTATTCATGCTATTTTCTGATAAAAATTCAAAATTGGTGATAAAAATTGTTGTGTAGGGTTTAGTGTCGCAAAATTCCATTAGGATCAGAATATTATATTAGGGGCATAATAACGGAAAATGACATACTGCTTTTGAAAACACGCATTTTTCCTCATAAATTTTCTATATTGTTTTTTGTTCTGCATGTGTACTGATACTAGGTTTCAGACAATAGGCGAAATGCTTATTTAAGTGAAAATGAAGTCATATTTAAAAGAAAACGATCATTTTCCTAGATAAAACTAAATATTTTAACACAAATGTGTCTAAAAAACATAAATTACGGAAATCTTTACTCTCCGGAATTGAGATTAGAATCTCAAGTAAAGAGTGCGTCTGTTCACATAAAAAATGTTGCTGCAATTGTGACTTCAAGTTTTGAGTTAAAATGATTTTGAAATGATCAAACAAAATACAAATTTAAAAAAAATGATGAATATGGATATGAGAAGTGCGTATGCAAATTTTGAGAAGGTGAAAATTTCTGTTTTTCATTCCGGAATATCAAGCATAAGAGCCTCAATTGATAACCACATCCTAATAACCGATGTTTATTATATTTTACTGATTAAGATCTATATCATAAAGAACAAACGTATCTGTGCGTAACGCTGATGTCATTTTGAGAATGGCAACACTTCACGATCAAATTTCGGTCTTGAAATTTTTGCTACTGCAATTTTTAAATCTTCTGACGATTGTATATTTTCAAGTTTAGTCGCACAGGGAAAAAAATTACTTTCAAATGCAATTTGTTTAAAAACTGTATCTTAATTGACTAGTGTATTACATTTTCTAAAATAATTTTTAAGCATGATTTTATTTTAAGTTTATCTTATCACGTGCCTCTTTCAATACATAATAATAATAAACATTTTGCACATAAAGCAACAAACATTTTTCAGCATTTGCTTCTGACTATTTTTGCATAACGAAATTAATGCTTCCTTTATAAACAAATAAAAGAATAATATTAAAAAAACCACCAATCTAACATATTTGTGAAAGACATATTAACGAAATTAATGCTTCCTTTATGAACAAACAAAGGAATAATATTGAAAAAACACAAATCTAACATATTTGTAATCGTACAATTTAAATTTTTAGATCACCAAATAGGATTTTCTTTTTCAAGTGGAATTTGTTTGCAAAGTTCATCTCAGTTTACTGATTGTCTATGGTTTTAAAAACAATTTAAAGCATAAAATGTTTTTTAATTTATCTATATCGCGCGGAGCTCGATTACGAAAGATTAATCAGTTTGCCCTTAAAACAAAATAAGGAGTTCATCATTTTCTTACGACTAATATCCTTTAAAAAAACTTCCCTATGAATAAATAAATAAAATAATATAAATAAAACACAAAATTAACAGACATTTATAAGCTCAGAAATTATGAGAATATAGAAGGATGCCATAAGTAGCAAAATCTTGGTGAAATAACCCTTAGCATGCGGCTAATAAGTTTTGAGTAATAATAAATTTCAAAAATTTATTTGATTGCATAATTCGTATTTTCCATATGAAAAATGCTTTTTTAATGTAAGTGGGCAATCTATAAAATGTATTGCATATAAAAAAATATTAGTTTTCAATTAAAAAAATGTTTCAATTATATTCTTTACACCGGGAATCCCGGGTACGATCTCCCAGTGTCCTTAATATTTTAAAATTAAATATCTTAGGTGTTTATATCAGTTTAGTAGCATTGAGATGCATTTATAAGTACAGGTGAAATAAAAGATGTGAGCAATTTAAATTTATGGGCATAGAAATTGAAATTTACAATTTTGAGTGTATCGCAAGCTGCGTAGTAAAATTAAAAATAAAATGTCCATAGATAAATCCTTGATAAGTAATTTAAATTAGGGCTCGTATATTATAGTAGAAATTAAAAATCATTTTCAATTTTTTCAATATTTCAGCTAGAAACAATAAAAATCAATCATTTTTGATTCACAGAATTTTATAAGACTTGTAAATGTTGGGCTCACCCCACCCCCCTACCACATGTCGGTTTGTTGGAAAGGAATGTTCCATTAAATCGATCTCTTTCCTTATTGCCCTGTATACGATCATCCTTGACTGATTTTAAACTGATTTAAATCTTTTTCCAATAGTACCAGAAAAACTTGTAAAGAAATTTGTCCTATTGTTTTCCGCAATAACTTTCACTATCACATTCGCACGGGTGAAGACAAGCTTATACACTGCCGAAACCAATTTGTAGTTTTATTGAAGGCTAAAAAGTTGTTTTTATAGGTATTCATTGAGGTATGTGTGTGTGTGTATAACATTTTTTTAAAACTTTGAACTTTAGATTCAATGCAATTTGTAATTGCAAAATATTTATATTTACAGGTAAAATATTTACATTTTAGAGTAAAAGATTTTAAGAAATGAATAAATAATTATCAAGGAATAAAAAAGAATAAAATAAATTTTGCTTTTATCAATAAATAAAGGTACTAAAAGTACTGCAATATAGTTACTTAAATATTTGAAAAATTAACTAATAATATTTTTTTTAGCAAATATATGGCAGGTTTTAATTAATAGTAGATAAAAAAGAACTTACCAAATACAGCATCTGGTCTAGTATTGAATAATAGTTATAAGAATTAAAGATGGCGAAATATATTATTATAAGATTTAAGATGCGTTTGATAACAATGCAAAGTATAAAAAGTTTCTGTATTTCAGCATTTGCTTCTAACTATTTTTGCATAACGAAATTAATGCTTCCTTTATAAACAAATCAAAGAATAATATTAAAAAAACCACCAATCTAACATATTTGTGAAAGACATATTAACGAAATTAATGCTTCCTTTATGAACAAACAAAGGAATAATATTGAAAAAACACAAATCTAACATATTTGTAATCGTACAATTTAAATTTTTAGATCACCAAATAGGATTTTCTTTTTCAAGTGGAATTTGTTTGCAAAGTTCATCTCAGTTTACTGATTGTCTATGGTTTTAAAAACAATTTAAAGCATAAAATGTTTTTTAATTTATCTATATCGCGCGGAGCTCGATTACGAAAGATTAATCTGTTTGCCCTTAAAACAAAATAAGGATTTCATCATTTTCTTACGACTAATATCCTTTAAAAAAACTCCCCTATGAATAAATAAATAAAATAATATAAATAAAACACAAATTTAACAGACATTTATAAGCTCAGAAATTATGAGAATATAGAAGGATGCCATAAGTAGCAAAATCTTGGTGAAATAACCCTTAGCATGCGGCTAATAAGTTTTGAGTAATAATAAATTTCAAAAATTTATTTGATTGCATAATTCGTATTTTCCATATGAAAAATGCTTTTTTAATGTAAGTGGGCAATCTATAAAATGTATTGCATATAAAAAAAATATTAGTTTTCAATTAAAAAAATGTTTCAATTATATTCTTTACACCGGGAATCCCGGGTACGATCTCCCAGTGTCCTTAATATTTTAAAATTAAATATCTTAGGTGTTTATATCAGTTTAGTAGCATTGAGATGCATTTATAAGTACAGGTGAAATAAAAGATGTGAGCAATTTATTTAGTTTAAATTTGACATTTTAGAGTTAATTTCATATGTCTTTTTTTCATTCTCTTCCCCCCCCCCCTCTCACTACTGTAAGTTTCGCTTTTACTTTTTAAAGTTCTTTTCAAATGCAGACATCATTTATCTCGGTTCCTTTTTCTGTCTTTCAAATTCACACGATAGAAAAAGATCTTAACCGCAGTTATTTTCCATTGAAATAAAGTAAAAGAATAAAATACAAATGAATCTCTTTTCGCTTTGCAGCCAACGTTATCTAATGCATATTTTCCCAGCCTCTGGGCTTGCATTAGTATTCAATTCTCACCCTTGTACTCTGTCGGATACAGACCATATGCCCATTGCTGACTAATTTGCAGCTGCAGTTAGATCTGTAACATGCATATAAAAATCACGTGTTCCTTTCTTTAACCACTTTCCCTTACCGCAAGAATGTTAGGACACGTGTAACCATAAATAGCTCGCCATGGCGTAAGTTTGGATTCTATGTAATACTTCGAGATGCCTCTGATTCCTTTGTCCACGCCACCAATATTCATCGCCAATACAGTACAGATGTTGCTATTCATCTCGCCAATGAGTGAGTGATTGTAATGAATATTTTACCACTACTGCCTCTGAACTTGAGTGTGACAGGCCTCGGCTCTCTGCCCTTCGGGGCTGCCCCGCCGGGCAGTCTCGTTTGACTTCTCCCGTCCCATTGTACCATCATGGCCCTTCTCTTAAAAGTTTTCATAATAAAGAAGTAAGTCCTCGAAATCCTCGTGTTGGAGTTTTTTTTTTCATTCATCCACGAACCTGGACTCCTAATCTAATAATAAATCCCCTCTATATGGGCTAAAATCCATCTATATGCAAAGATACAAATGCATTAATTCATCCGTTTTGACGCTGGCTTTACTCAAACATTATACACGCAATTATACTAATATTATTAGGACCAAATATGTTGCTAGGCAACAGATGAAAGAAAATTAAAAAAATGAAATATGCATTATGTCAAATTGATAAAACAAAATCCTTTATATTATTGGAAAACATGCATAAAATTCCCCCCAATATTATAAACCCAATTAAAAAAAATCTCGCAAATATATTGACAAAATTTCAAACTAATTGGAATAATTTTATAATCTTATTTAAAAATTTCAGCATAAAAAATTTACCATTTAAATCCATTTTTCATATGGCCATTTCTTTCAACAAATGAAAATCTGAAAATCGTCTGACTTGCCATAGACAAGCATTATAGAGAAAATTAAAATGTTCCATATTTCCCGAACGAATGAACCAAATTTAACCAAAAACTATACAGCTAAGACCGGGTACCTCATCAATATGCCCAGGGAATTTCAAGCCGATCGGATGCTTTTTGCGGCAGTTATCGCGGAACAGACAGACAGACTAACAGAAACCAAAACTTTTCGTGTCTCCACAGTAAGCCTTCACTGACGTTTCGGCAATTACACAAACATTTATAAAAGGAAAAAAATATTTCGATGGTTTCAGACATTAAAAGCGTTAAACTAGTAAATCTGCAGATCAAGAGCCTCAACGTCATCTCTGCAACTCATTGTTTTTATCAAAGTTTGCGTAATATTAATCTTTCCACAAAAACAAAATTTAAACTATTTAAATTACACAAATATTTATAAAAGGGAAAAAATATTTCGATGGTTTCAGACATTAAAAGCGTTAAATTAAACACGTTGTTATTTAAGGATATTCTGAAATTCTCACGAGCTACTTATTCTTGTAATTTTTATATAATAAAGCAAATTTCTTCAGGGGGGCTCTGCCCTCCTGAACCCCCCGTTGTGTAATTTATTTTGCATTTGTAATTTTCTACTGATTGAGTTAATGATTACCCTATATCTTAGATTTCTTTTTACACTGCGATTTATAAGGATAAGCAATAATTCGGTCAAGCATTTTACGTTATCCTAATATCCATACAGCAGTATTTACTTTCCTGCTAACCACAAATACCTGTATCTAATGGATAAAGAACTTTTGGAAATGTAAACTGAAACATCTAATTTAGAAATCTAATACATTTATAAATTTTGTTTATAAAAAAATAATTTTGATTACCATTCTGAAATATTTATATCTAAGATCTAATCTAAATATCAAAAAATGTACTCGATAGCATTAACTTACTAAAATCACCCTAAAGTAGGGGGGCTTCTAAACCTAACAGTTAATAATTCATCATCGTTAAATAGATAAACATGATTTGGCGCCTTTAAGTATTTTTTGTGATTTTCTTTTAATAGTACCTACATTTAATTTAAAATCGTGATGTTACAAATACCGTTGAAATTTGACGCAAACCTATGTTCAGGTCAAATTACGAAAGGTTAACTAACATTTTATTTCCCTTAGCCGGACTTTCTTTTTTATTTTTCGTAATAAGGATTATTTTAATAATTTAATTTATTTTACACTCTACAAGCTGTTACACGGACGTTGTTCACGTAGCATTAAAATAGAGATAAATGCATTAAGTAAAACATTTCACTCCCCACCAGACATACCAAGTCTCAAGCTTTTTGCACATCACTATTATCTTAGAGAAAATGTTCTTTTAAATCGCGCAAATGTTTCAATTAAATAAAGTAACATTTTCTGTATTAAAATACTGGTATCCAGAACGCCGGAAGCTTGGCAGCTCTGCTTCTCTTAATAAAAACATATATGATTAACCAACACTTTATCACATTTTATAGGAGACAATACGGAATTTCTTATTTGTATGGCCTTACATATATCTCAGTCATAAAAATGTAAAATTTTGTGCCAATTAATGCACGCAATTGCGAAAATGAAATCGCAAAGAATGAGAAAAGGAAGGCCAAGTAAAATCGTGTAAATCGAGGAATCTTTCTTCGTAGTGCTGGGAAAATACTGCTACAAAAACTATTTTAGGTGGTATTTGGTGTGAAATGTTTATATGTATTCATTCCTGTCCTATATATCCTTTTTTTTAATTTTTTATTTGCTTATTCCATTTTTCTTTTGCACGTGAAAATCTTAAAAATTAAAATTAACTCTTTGGGAGAAATTGTTATTCATTTTTTTTTTTTTTGGCAACAATAAAGTTTATAAAATTTAACAGAATAATGTCAGTTTATTCTGTATGAAAATAACGAACTTTTTCATTTATAATCAAATAGTTGGATAAATAAATGAAAATATTATTCTATATAGTATATAAATACTATTTTCATTTCTGCGTTTAAATAAATCTATATGCAAATATCTATACAAAGGCATTCATTAATTCATTCCTTTTGCTTTGATTTGACTTCAAAAAACCATACATACTTTCACATTTATGATATTTTTAGATGAGATGCTGTTGCTACGCAACGGTTAAAAGAAAAAATGAAATATAAGTAAATTCATAAAATAAAATGCTTTATATTATTCGAACACATGTATAAAATTCTATCATAAGTTATACACCTAATTTAAAAGCTCTGACAAATGTTTTGACAAAATTGCAAACTAATAAGAATAATTTAATACTCTTATTTAAAAATTTCAGCATCCAAAATTTACCATTTAAATCTATTATTCATATGAGCGATTTCTTTCAACAAATGAAAATTTGAAAATCGTCTGACTTCCCATAGAAAAGCATTATATCACAAAATAAAATGTTCTGTATATTCCGAACGAATGAACCAAATTTAACCCAAAACTATACAGCTAAATCCGGAGAGCTCATCAACATGCCCAGGGAATTTCAAGCCGATCGGATGCTTTTTGCGGCAGTTATCGCGGAACAGACAGACAGACTAACAGACAGACAGACTAACGGAAACCAAATTTTTTCGGGTCTCCACAGTAAGCCTTCACTGACGTTTCGGCAATTAAACACGTTGTTATGTAAGGATATTCTGAAATTCTCACGAGCTACTTATTCTAGTAATTTTTATATAATAAAGCAAATTTATTCAGGGGGCGCCCCCCTGAAAGCCCCGTTGTGTAATTTATTTTGCATTTGTAATTTTCTACTGATTGAGTTAATGATTACCCTATATCTTAGATTTCTTTTTACACTGCGATTTATAAGGATAAGCAATAATTCGGTCAAGCATTTTACGTTATCCTAATATCCATACAGCAGTATTTACTAGCCTGCTAACCACAAATACCTGTATCTAATGGATAAAGAACTTTTGGAAATGTAAACTGAAACATCTAATTTAGAAATCTAATACCTTTATAAATTTTGTTTATAAAAAAATAATTTTGATTACCATTCTGCAATATTTATATCTAAGATCTAATCTAAATATCAAAAAATGTACTCGATAGCATTAACTTACTAAAATCACCCTAAAGTAGGGGGGCTTCTAAACCTAACAGTTAATAATTCATCATCGTTAAATAGATAAACATGATTTGGCGCCTTTAAGTATTTTTTGTGATTTTCTTTTAATAGTATCTACATTTAATTTAAAATCGTGATGTTACAAATACCGTTGAAATTTGACGCAAACCTATGTTCAGGTCAAATTACGAAAGGTTAACTAACATTTCATTTCCCTTAGCCGGACTTTCTGTTTCATTTTTCGTAATAAGGATTATTTTAATAATTTAATTTATTTTACACTCTACAAGCTGTTACACGGACGTTGTTCACGTAGCATTAAAATAGAGATAAATGCATTAAGTAAAACATTTCACTCCCCACCAGACATGCCAAGTCTCAAACTTTTTGCACATCACTATTATCTTAGAGAAAATGTTCTTTTACATCGCGCAAATGTTTCAATTAAATAAAGTAACATTTTCTGTATTAAAATACTGGTATCCAGAACGCCGGAGGCTTGGCAGCTCTGCTCCTCTTAATAAAAACATATATGATTAACCAACACTTTATCACATTTTATAGGAGACAATACGGAATTTCTTATTTGTATGGCCTTACATATATCTCAGTCATAAAAATGTAAAATTTTGTGCCAATTAATGCACGCAATTGCGAAAATGAAATCGCAAAGAATGAGAAAAGGAAGGCAAAGTAAAATCGTGTAAATCGAGGAATCTTTCTTCGTAGTGCTGGGAAAATACTGCTACAAAAACTATTTTAGGTGGTATTTGGTGTGAAATGTTTTTATATATTCATTCCTGTCCTATATATCCTTTTTTTTTATTTGCTTATTCCATTTTTCTTTTGCACGTGAAAATCTTACAAATTAAAATTAACTCTTTGGGAGAAATTGTTATTCATTTTTTTTTTTTTTTTTTTTTGGCAACAATAAAGTTTATAAAATTTAACAGAAATAATGTCAGTTTATTCTGTATGAAAATAACGAACTTTTTCATTTATAATCAAATAGTTGAATAAATAAATGAAAATATTATTCTATATAGTATATAAATACTATTTTCGTTTCTGCGTTTAAATAAATCTATATGCAAATATCTATACAAAGGCATTCATTAATTCATTCCTTTTGCTTTGATTTGACTTCAAAAAACCATACATACTTTCACATTTATGATATTTTTAGATGAGATGCTGTTGCTACGCAACGGTTAAAAGAAAAAATGAAATATAAGTAAATTCATAAAATAAAATGTTTTATATTATTCGAACACATGTATAAAATTCTATCATAAGTTATACACCTAATTTAAAAGCTCTGACAAATGTTTTGATAAAATTGCAAACTAATAAGAATAATTTAATACTCTTATTTAAAAATTTCAGCATCCAAAATTTACCATTTAAATCTATTATTCATATGAGCGATTTCTTTCAACAAATGAAAATTTGAAAATCGTCTGACTTCCCATTGAAAAGCATTATATCACAAAATAAAATGTTCTGTATATTCCGAACGAATGAACCAAATTTAACCCAAAACTATACAGCTAAATCCGGGGAGCTCATCAACATGCCCAGGGAATTTCAAGCCGATCGGATGCTTTTTGCGGCAGTTATAGCGGAACAGACAGACAGACTAACGGAAACCAAAACTTTTCGTGTCTCCACAGTAAGCCTTCACTGACGTTTCGGCAATTATAAACTTGAGTTTTAGATAAAAAATTTTAACATGAAAGCATTAAATGATTATAAGGAATCGATACCTAAATTATGCGACTTTTAAGGACAATTTCCATAATTACACTATTGATAGAGTGGTCGTTCTTTTAAAACTTTTATGTAAAAATTTGACGTATGCTTTAATTCTACCAAATTGTATTAATGTTATATACAGGGTGATCGAAAGTCAGTATACATTTGAAAAATTAATAATTCTCGAAATAATGTAAATAGAGAGGGAAAAATTGACACACATGCTTGGAATGACATGTAATCACACAAAAATTGACAAAATGGCCGTCAGACGGCGATGTACAGGAAAACGTCAGTGACGCTGCCTGAGAATCGTGTATAAAAGGAGCTGCAATGAGAGGGAAAGTCACGGTGTGGCGTGGTTTTACCAAATCTACCGTTATTAGGCCTTTTTTCTTCTAGGAAATGCGTGATTCTGGTTTTGTAACTGTTAGCGTGACGGGTGGGAGGTACGCCGATATGTTACAGAATCACATCATTCCTAGCCAGGCTAATAATCGCCTGCTGGAAAGCACGATTTTTATGCAGGATGGCGCTCCACCCCATATTGCTAGACGTGTGAAAGATCTCTGGCGCACGTCGTTTGGAAATGATCATGTGCTGAGCCGCCATTTTTTTCATTCGTTGCCTCCAGATCTCAGTCCGACTAATTTTTGGCTCTGGGGTTACATGAAGTCGCAAGTCTACCACGATCGACCGACATCAATAGCTATGCTAAAAGACAATACCCAGCGCCAGTTTCACACCATAATTACAGATATGTAGTACAGTGCTGTGCACAACATTGTCCCTTGGCTACAGCTACGGTTGAGCGATGACGGTGCACCGGTTGAGCATATGTTATGAAGAACATCGTCTTTGATTTGTCAGAATTTTTTTATGCAAATTATTGTTTTTCTTAACCCAGGACGCGCCATCTGTCAGGTATTTTTTTAAAACTTTTTTGTTGTTACAATAAAACCCCATGTCATTCCAAGCATGAGTGTCAATTTTTACCTCTCTTACTACATTATTCCGTAAATTATTAATTTTTCAAATCCCAGGTAGAACACAGATATCGGCCAATGTCCCGATCAATATTGGCCGATATCGCGAAAGTCACCGAATGTCAGACGTCAAATTTACAATATCTGCCGATATTCACAGATGTAACTTAAAATTAGTTTTTAAGAGAAAGCATCCAAACGAATTTTTTGCATTACTTATAACATTATAATACGTAAATAGTATTCTAAACAATAAAATTTAACTATTTTTAGAAAACTTGTATTTTTAATGCCTTATTTTTGATATTTTATTTACATTGGCCAATGTCGTAAAAATGATATTAGTATTCCAACATTCAGAGATATCTGTCGACATTCGTAAAAACGATATCATTTTTCAGACATTTCAAGATATCTGTCGACATTTAGTATATCTGACGAAGTTTGTAATCTTGACGAAAGTGAATGGAAAGTTCGGAAGGACCGCCCATTTTTATAGTTTTCGTTGGCCATGAAATTTGCGTTATATAAAAATTTTCTTTACATATCTATAGTTATTTATATATATGCATATATTTGAAAAAAAAAAGCATAGAAATCTATTGAGATTAGTATGGAAAATTTTCTGTAGTACAATTTATATAGAATTTTATAGAGATTGCAAAATAGAAAAATTTATTAAGAAAAGCATTTCATATTAAAATCTATTGATAGTGCTAATAAAAACTTAATAAGGAAATCTGTAATTATTGCTCTAGAATTATTTGTATTTAAAATAATAATGTAGTGCCTATAACAATGTTAAAATATAACAATTGTTAGTTTTATGAAAAACGAAAGATGCTTTTTTTATTACATAAAGTTTTTCAATAAAAAAGAGATCAATTTATGTATTTTTAATGGATACTATGTTTATCTTTTTAAAATGCTCTCGAATTTCAGACTTTTAAAATAATTTTATTTTTTATTATAGAAAGAATACAAGTTTAGTTTCAAAAGTAGGTCATTAGTTTTCAACATAATTTCTTTTTTAATTTCTAACAAACTTAATTATAAAAAGTGATATTTAAATAAATATATGTTAAAAGAATGAAAAAGGAAAAAAAAAGTCGGTTGTGATTGAAAAATTATGAAATTATAATTTTGTCAGACATTTTTTTCGTCACTAATAGAAAAATCTACTCCCACGACTTTCTATTGAAAGTTTCTTATTGTTACAATTTTAGTAAGTTTTTCTACTTCAATCTTTAATAACATAAGACTGAAAATTTCTTCGAGCATCAACTTTTAGCTCAGTGAGAAGTATATTTTCATCACATTTGCATATCGCAGTTGTTGGTGTTTAAAAAAGAAGTTAATGTCTAAAAAGTTATAATTTAATATTTAAAAATGTTATTCTGGATATTGGAAAAATATATCACTCAATGTCAAATAATGATATTCAGCAATGACAGAAAAAGATATCGCTTAATGTCACAAACTGATATTCAGAGATGTTGGGAAATATTGGCCAACATTGCCAAATATCAAAAAATAATATTCGTGGATATCTTTTAAGGGGGGGGGGGGGTCATTTAATGTTGGCCAATATTACATTTTGATATTGGCCGATATCTTTGTGCTACCTGGGATGTATACTGACTTTCTGATCACCCTGTTTTTCATCCACATTCCTAATGTAAGGATACTTTCTATTTTGGAAGTTTTTCAAACCTCTACGGAAATGCTTGACTAGGCGTCCTTGAACTTCGGGGATCTAAGAAACATGTTCGACTTCATATTTGTCATGGAAAATTTTGTTACGAAGTCAGTTACTGAGTCATCAATACATTGACACTTCCAGGAATTCATATTCCGTACATGCAGTTTTTTGAATAGTCCTGTATATATGATTTTATTAACTGCTATTAACATCTCTTAGTATATTAAATGTAGTTGATCTTAAAAATGCATAACTGAAATTAAATAAATTGCACCTGTAAGCAATATGCGCTTAATTTTACTAATGCTAACGAATTATTTTGTGTAGCCCTGTATATGGTCGATATAACTTTTGCACACCACGTTGTGTACAAAAATTTAGTTAAACTTAAAATGGCATAACATAACTGAGAACGCACTTTCAGCAGTCATCCGTATTAGACAGCACTTCGGATTCAGTACAATATCTAAAATATTTTATGTGTACCTGTAAATGACTGATAAATTTTATGCACATCATTTTATATTGCAATCATTTTGCAGTAAACGTCGGTAGTGTGTATAAATTTCATTATATTTGAAATAGTGCAACAGCATTGAAATATGCTGCGCAGTTTTTCCCGTAGGCAATAAAATAGAGTATAACCGAAGTGTTTTGTGTGACCCTGTATATGAATGATAAATGCTTCGCACACATATTCTACATTTCTATAGAAAGAATGTATTAGTACATCTCAGAAATTCATATCAATTTCATTATGTTTGTCAGTGAGTAACATCACTAAAATACGCCACAAATGATTTCACTTCACAGGCCATATTGAAACGGAATATTTTTGAGTTCCTCTCTACGTGTACTGTAAGTGCGACATATGACATATTCTATAGTAACCATATTCTCGTGCACTTCAATAAAGTGTTTAAATTATTGTAAGACTGTTGAAATACATCGCAAATCATTTTCCCCATACATCATAATGAAACTGAATACTTTCGAGTGCCCTTTTAAATGAACTATCAATGGTAACACTTCATTTTTAACTCTTAAATGCCAGATTTTTCAAAAATCATTGCAATAATGTTTTTCGGCTTGCATTTTTTAAATAAATCATGGGGAAAATACTTAAAAAAAGCATTTTTTTGTTTTAAGTATAGTTTACGGCTAAAAAACAGTTTGTTACTAATCGGCAATAATGGTCTTTAATTGAAAAAAAAATAATTTTCCTTGATAAAATTCTATACTTTTAAACACACAAGGATTTTAGGAACTATAATAAAAAAACAAATTTTACTTGATCACTGCAGAACAAAATAGGGTATTTCGCAAGCTTCCAAACAAAACAAAAAGAACAAGTATCAGCAATTGAAAATATAAATATATCTTTATTTTTAAACAGCACAAGTGCTGCCATCTACATGTTGAAAATCGATTTAATAATATTTTTAGGATGCATTTTATTGGTAACATTAGGCATAATAACTTCAATATTATTTGAATAGTATTCTAGAGCTTAAATTGGGTATGTTGCCGAAAAGCAACACCCGACATTTAAGGGTTAATTCGGAACATGCCATGCTCAACCACAATAACGCATATCAATTATATATAGCAATCCGAGTATATTTAAGTGAGTTAGAGTGCGGACAGACAAATCCAACTCATAAACACTTTTTAACTCTGTTGCAAAGTGTTAAAAACAGAAAAACTGAAGATGTTTTTCAAAACAAAATCTTATTAAAAATCAATGTCAAAGAAAAGGCTAACCTATTTGCATCTAATGTGTGCATTTCAAGAATTTCTTTGGCTGGGGATATTCTTAATTCATACAAGAAATTCTGTATATTATTTTTTGTTTTAATGATAGACATTAAAAACCAAAGTGAAAGAAAAGGCTAACCTATTTGCATCTATTGTGTGCATTTCAAGAATTTCTTTTGCTGAGAATATTCTTAATTCATACCAGAAATTCTTATATTATTTTTTGCTTTATTTAGTGATAGGGGTTTCGTGATTGCAAAAATTAAAAATCTTTTATGGAGTTTCCCCATGGATTCAATATTTCTGAAAAAAAAACAGGAATTCTTATTTTGACGAATATATATGTTCTTTAAATGCCAACGAGTCAAATAAATATCTATTTTCCTTTTTTGCTACATCTTAGACTACACTTTATATGAGGATGTTTAAAACATACTCCGAGTGCTAGATGGAACTCCTGATGAAGGTCATGGTAATTTATTTTATTCGAAAAACATAAATATTTTATTGCGCACCTCTTGGTCTCATAATAATGTTATTAAAACTTGTTAGGTTTGCCTGTGGTAATTTTCAGGCAGAAGAAGCTGGGGGTAATTAACAGACAATCGTAATACTCGCACAGCAATTGGAGTCTGCCCAAAACAGTTTATGTTTTAAATAAATCGCCTATTTTTTTTAAATTAGTATTTTTTTAATAATTTCCTAAATGCTATAAAAAATTACAGTTTAAATTTTTGCTTCACTGATTTCAAATTTCAATTTCACGGATGTAGCAATGCTAGCACAAATGCTACTTCGTGTTTGGATACTAGGGTATGTTATATTATATGTAAAAAATATTTGATGACCATATGGCAGAAAATTGAATTTTTTAATAAAGCCCAACTTTATAGAAACACCGGGGTAATTATCAGACAGCCTTCGGCGTACTTCCAGACGCTTGTATCTATAAGGAAGATTGATTGTTTGCCAGTGATGTATGGAGGATTCCATTTAAAAAAAAATCCAAACGTCATCTGTAAGTTATAATGAAAATACTGGGTGGAGATTAGGCTAAAATAATATTGATATGTCTTTTCAAAATCTTATTGTTGAAATTGGGTATGGAGAAGATTTTATATGAAATCCATTTCATAATCAAATATATATGCCATGTATTATAGCCAAACATTTTATCTGGACGGTTCAGAAAGTTATTTCACAATTATCATCTTGAGAACAATGCATTGGAAGTTAAAATGGAATACTTAAACTGACTTGGAGATGATCTATATTGGTGGCCAAACTAAGATAACGGGAATATTTGTTACTAATTTCTTTAATTTTTTGTACTTATTGAGACACGATCTGTTTAACTTTTCTTTGTTAAAGCTATTGAAGATGTCAAAGAATTGTACATTAAAGTGATTTTATTTTTACAAAGATATCTTTACCATCAAAGAAAATTAAAATGGTTAGGCCTTTCGAAATTAGTTTCGTGTAAATATTTCAGCGTACTGATAAAAAGCAGATTAGGTGACCATTTTTTTTTTTTTTTTTTTTTTTTTTTTTTTTTTTTAATGAAATTAGTGTCGGATTCATGTTCTTATTTAATTTTGATATTCCGGAATTGGTTTACTGATTTACATAAATTTATATGAAATGGAGGTAGCTACTATAGCTGAACAATTTGTGTGAAAACATACCACAAAACATACTTTTATTTGTGAAAATGTAAATGGATTTCGGGGGTACATTTAGAATTGGGTTTTCATGTCTTTTTCTGTATTCAGACTTGTCTAATAAATACTAAATGTTTTGTCATAACATTTTACAATGATGTCTTTCAATTACCGTAGTTAGTGTTCAAATCATCTCCTTAAATAGCCCTACAAATAGCTGCCTAGAAAATTAACCCTTGGGAGTCAGAAAATTACTCCAAAGCACGGGGTAATTTTCAAACAGGTTTTTATTAAATTTTGTGGATGTAATTAATGATAATCTGCATTATAATGAACAAACATATATGTGTGTAATGCTGATGTCATTTTGCGAATCATAAGACTTCACGATGAAATTTCGGTTCTGCAATTTTTTAATCTTCTGAACATCGCACATTTTCAATTTTTATACTGTCGGAACAGGGAAAAAAAATCTACTTTCAAATTTAATTTGTTTGAAGTATAATAAATCTTAATTTATTAATTTTTTATGGTTTATTAAGCAATTTTCAAGCATGATTTTTTTTTTAAATTTATCTCTATCGCGTGCCGACTTCATTACGAAATGATAACAAACAATTTGCACATACAAAAAATAAAAATTGTTCTAAATTAGACTCCGGCTAATTTTCCATAGCGAAATTAAAGCTTTATCAGTAAATTAATAAAATAACAATATTTTTAAAAAACATGAATTTGGTTAAGATAAACGTATTCGATGAATTTAAATTTTTACGGACCCGAGTTGGGAAAACAGTATGCTTTCAAATGTAATATGTGTGAAATAGATCCGTTTCAAATTGAGTTACTAGGCAACTATTAAAGTAAAAGAGGGAGAATAATCTATATATTTAGTACATAGGACAGTTTTTTAGTCATCTGTCCTGCACTTTCTACTGAACCAATTTTACTATTTTTTTTTTAAACAAGAGCTGCTCATTTGTAGATGAGCCCACACTAGCTATTGTGCTAAATATTTTGCCATTTTTATATTTTAAATTTAATTTGAAAAGTTTTTTATGAAATGTCTTCAAAATGATTTCAATCGATTACTTCACTGTTGCAGAAAAATAGAAATAATTGGTTTATTTATCCTTATTGATGCTATTTTCTCATTACAATTATAATAACTTTTTAAAAAGCTTGAACATAAAGTGACGTCACTCTTTTAAAACCACGTATTTTTCCTCATAAAGCTATATTACATTACAATATATTTTTTTTTTATTCCGCTGATACTGAGTTTGAAACAATTGGTGTATTGCTTCAATAAGTGCCATAGTATAAGAAAATAATTTCTTTGATAAAACTGAATATTTGTTCCGAATATGCATCTAAAAGGCATCAATTTATTGAATTTTTAATCGGCGGTACTGAGATTAGAACCTCCAGTCAATAGGAAGAACATTCACATGCAAAGTTGTAGCTGGAAAACGTAACTTCCAAGTATTTTATAAAGGTTCCCTTTTATAAAGGGCAAATGTGTCTGTGCGTAACGCTGACGTCATTTCTCGGTGGCAACATCAGAAGAATAAATTTTACTTTATTAAATTTAATTGCAATATTTTTAATTTACAAATACCGCACTTTTTCAATTTTTAGATCGTCAAATAAGAAAAAAAGTTACTTTCAAACACAATTTGTTTGAAAATTATATCGCAATTTACTCAATCTAACTGTTTTTAAAAAGGTTTTTAAGCAGGAACATTTACAAATCCATCTTTATCGCGTGTAGACGATTATGAAAGAAAAATCCATTTGCATATAAATTAATATAAAATTACAATTACTTAGCATTTGTTTCCAGCTTATATTTCATAACGAAATTAACACACTCGTCAATGAATAGATAAAACAATACAATATAAATTAAACACAAACTTAAGACATGTAATCAAATTTATGCTAAAAACACTGAAATGAACAGAATCTAGTCTGATTATAAATAACACTTTTTGGCGATTTTTTCTGCTGTTAACTCATGACTTTATTTGAACGTATCAGCGCTATTTTTCAAATTAATATGATTTTTAGTATGGCTAGTGGGCATTCTAAAAATATATATATTAAAGGTAAAAAAGGTATTAGAATCATTAATAATAATTTTTAGAAAATGTAAATCCAGGCAAGGCTTTTTCGCCTTAAGGCTCTCTCACTCTTTTGCTGATGCGTCTTTCCTGAATTGATGATTAACTGTAATTTTTGTTTTTATCAAACAACGTGTTTTAACGAAATATAAGCATCCTCAGGCAAAAACCCCTCCGAGAACATTTCGAAAAATACCTCATTCATCACTGTGTCTTTAGTTTGCGTAGAGAAAAGAGGTTTTAAATGTTAGAAATAACATATACGATTGTTTCACCTATATTCTGTAAACCAGGAAGCCCCGGTTTATCCCCTTGTTATTTTAAAGTTTTGTGGAAGCATCCTCAGCTATGTGATGATTTTACCTAGGAAAAGTAAAATAAAATAACCACCGATTCCTGAGTAATTGTAAAAGTTTTATTTTTGCCTGAAAATTATCCCAGGTTATCCTAAGTTTTGAACTTTCGTGAATCCTTGAAAGATAGTATATGGTATTGGTTTTTACGAATACTTTGAATTAATAAGCAATTTTTAAATATTTATGTAGAAATGAAAGTACATAGAGATTGTCCTAAAATAGAGACTTAAAAATATCTATAACAAGCACACGATGTCCACTATTCTTGTATGAAATTAATGTATGAAGTCTAAAAGCTTTATACTAGACTTCTTTGTTTTACTTCCATGCATAACTCACAGATGGCGTTGCATTCATTCTTCCTTCTGTTTCGCTGATTAAAAGCTAAAAAAAATAGCTTTTGTTTTGAGATCGGAAGCCTAATTCGAGCAGTAGTGCATTTCCATCTATAGGCGATATTTAAACATAAAACAAGGAAACGTAGAAAAGAAATTCCCATTCTTACCCACTACTCGCCTTCAAAAAATTCAAAAGCTCTCACCGTTTACGTCTTATTAAATTTTTAAAGCAATCAGTCCATTTAAAAACACGCTGTGTAACCGTTTATTATTACATACATTTATTTAACCAATACGCGTATTTGAAAATCATTAATGAAACTACATGTATAATGTCAATCAAAATATACTTTTGATAATATGCATAAATTACAAAACTACACTGAATAACAATTTAATCAATCAGAAAAAAAGAACATTTTTTTTAAAACTAATAAAACTGCTGAAGATAGATTCTTCCCCTATTCAATATATTTACGTTTGTTTCAGATACGGAAAAAGTAACATTTGGGAAATATCAACTTAGAAGAAAAAATTATTCAACTATTTGTTTTAAAAATACGTTGCGACACATTTCCGTTTAGTTTTAAAATATTTCATATTTGCTCAGGTGTTTCACATTGATAATATGGATTCCAAAAATATTGTTTCCTTCGTAACACATTCTTTGTTTTGCGTCTTTTAAGCATTGCGTCTTTTCGAGTATATCTGATTCAGGGACACAAAAATATGATTTCGATATAAAAAAGAATAATGTAATATATCTTAGTACAAATAAATACTAAATATATATATTATTTATTTTTGCAACATTATACCATTCCTGAGTATAATTTATTAAATATAGAATATTTTTACTGCTACAAATGATAAAAAAAATGCTTTCCTAAATGTATTTAAATTTTAAACATCCATTTTCAGCTTTATGATGTATATTCACTTATACAAGTTGTGGCATATAAGTAATGTCATTTTATTTCTATTTATGAATAATTTTATATGATTGGAATACGATACAGATTTGATACTTTGAACAGATAATGTGTAATTATATGTAGATAATGGTTTTTAATTGATAAAGCAATTTATGTCCCCTAAAGACAAAATAAAAAATTTCAATTAAAAAAAAAACTGAAGAAATGTTTCTAATTTACGGTTTTCTTTTCTTTTTAAAAGATACATTGTAATTTAAAAACTTCTTTGAATATAGTCTTAAATCTATGCAACTTATGTCTGTAAAAGCCGACATTCCAAATTTCCAATTAGAAAACACAAGAAATATTTTTAGATTGCTGTTCTCTTTTTTTAACAACATTAAAAAATGAAGTAAGATATTTTTAAGATCATAATAAAAAAAAAACGACTTTAAAGGATTGCTGTATACCCTATTGTACTGATATTTAGTTATTGCTCACAAGTTGGTGTCTTTTCCTGCATACACCGTTACAAGATGCAGCAAACTATTCTGTCATTCGACGTTTTTATAAACAACAGTTGCGTAGTTGTAATGTAAGAAAAAAAATCATGGGCAAAATAGAGTTCAATTACGTTCATGTAATCATTTTCTATAAAAATGGTAGAATGTCGGAAAATTTGTTATAGTGTTATGCTCAATTATCGGAATAAATTAGTGATAGTGTCATACGATTGTGGAAAAAATTATACTTTAACAATTTCTTTAGACAGATAATCTATAAAAAAAATAGATAACTGCTGTTAATAGATCGATAGTAATTTATGCAACTTGTGTCCCGAAAAACAAAATTTCGATTTAGAAAACTTAATAATTGATTCTAAGTAATTGTTTTTTCTCTTTTCTTTTTATAAATAAAGTGAAATATATTAATATTTTTTTCAATAGATAAACTTAAATTAATACAACCATTGTCCTGTTAGACAAAATTCAAAATTTGGAATTAGAAAACTGAAGAAATAATTTTAGATTGCTTATCTTTTTTTGCATCATGAAAATTTACTAATAAGCAACAAAATTATTATCAAAATAATATAAACCCCTTTAAGGGATTAACATATACATTATTCCATTGATATGTACTTATTGCTCGCAGTATGTTGAATTTTATGGATAATGTTTTGGCCCGACACATTTGTTTGTACCGATCCTTTTTTTTTTTTTTTTGCACGTACAATTTAAAAGCTACTGTTTCAAATCTAGCTAATTTTGATGCGTAATCGAAGATGGCAAATTAAAACTATTGCTAGAAATAAGCCTATTCATGATACGACGGTTTTTAAAAATCTGGAGCCACTCCACTCCACTCCCATTTCCGAACATTGGTTTAAGTGTCAGTAAAGAAAGAAATATATAAACTATCAACAAATTGGAATCAGCTGGATTTGAAAGCTGGAGACGTTGCCTGTGCATTACTCATATACTTGATTATATCGTCGCATTATATATGGTACTTATACTCTAACATATTTCTTAGATGATTTTCCCAATAGAATCGAAAGCAAATCGATTTGAAAATTGTTAAAAAAGGATTAAGTACCTAATCTATTTCCCGATATTTACGAGAATAAGTGCGGTCCTTGCACAAGTGCACTAAAACATATTTAACAAATGGGAATTCCAACAAAAGTACCGTTTGTGTGTTCGTGTGTCATCATGTTCAATAAATCATACACACATTAAAATGATGACTATAATATTTTCCTGATATTATACGTTTAAAAAGAAAGAAAAAGAAACATAAATTAATACTATGATTAACGACTGGCAATTTTTATTTTTTGTGAAGTTTGAGCTTAAAGGGTAAAGTTCAAAATCCAAAAAAACGCATAGAAAGTGTTAGTATATCACTTTTAAATCATAAATAAATTGAAACTGAAACACAAACAAGCCCCTTCTAAACACACACACGTAAAAAAATCGAAGCATCTGCTCAAATGTTATCCATGGATATGGTTATATATTAAATATATAAAACGAACTGTATAATATAATATGTTGGATAGCGATTAACTATGCAGGATTAAAACCAATTAAAAGCAGAATACACTGCTTTCAATACTAATTACTTAAAATAATAAGCTGCAGGATCACCTTTTTTTTCATGGGTATTAATCACCCTAATTGTACCGCATACGATAAATTTAAGCAAGATCAATGCATCCATTGTCCTGTGTTTTAAAACATCTCTCAAACAACAGATTCATTGAAAATTCGTATGAGAAACTCTATTTTCTATCAAATGTCTATGATAAATCTTTAACCCTTTATATAAGCTGTTAAAATTATGGTTGTCATACATTATCATCAGTCTAATAAAGTAAACTAATATTTCAAAGATAAAACGGCGAAGTAAACACTAGAATAATAGTGCTCCAATGGAAAATGAATCGATTATTAAAAATAGACAAGAGCTTTACTGGTTCTCCAGTATATGACTAATTAATGCTAGTATTTGTAAAATAAAACCCTTAGAGGCTGTCCATAAATGATGTCACACTTTTTTCAATATTTTTGACTCCCCCCTTCCCCCTTTGTCGAAAAGTATCACACTTCACCACACCACCTTTGCCCCTTGTCACATGTCACGCTATGTTACATAAACATATACTTGCAGTTCGGAAACAAAGCACTACCATTATAGGTCAAATTTCAAATCTTATTTTTAAACTTTAACTATGTTTTTTAATGACATTTCTGATCATAAAAATAAAAATAATTCGTGTACTTATTCTGTATGAAATACGATTAAGGTTTACAACAAAAACATACTTAATATACAACAGTAATAAAAAAATAACGAGAAAGAGCAAATGGATACAGTAGTATTTAGATATTTGAAATGGAATTTAATATGTTTACCTTTAAATCTTATCTTTACTTTATGAACACAAAATTCTTTAATTTCAAAATAACTTCTAAATTTAATATGCTGATATTTAATGCTTAATTTCACGAACCCCCTCCCCCATCCAAGTGTGACGTCATTTGTGGGCGGCATCTTACTAGATAACTTCAATAAATTAGTTTTTGACTAAAAACAATAAATCATATAATAGTTAATTTTTTATTATTATTCAAACAGCCATTTTTTCATACAAGACAATTAAAAAAATTATTAAATTAAATAATGGTGAAGAATATTTAAAATATTCAAGAAATTATCTACAAACATTTATTATTACCATCATCTATTTTTATCCCGTTTTTGATGAAAAAATACATTTATAATTCAAACATGCAAAACAATGTCAAACGAATAATTAATCCATATGCGTCTTTTTATTTTTTATTGAAAAATATTAAAAATTCATAATAAAATAAATTTTTGTGCTGTTATTCTGTATTACATATGTAAACAAAAATTATTTCGACCTATTGTTTCAATGCCAAATTGTTTGTTAATAAAATTAACCCTCTGTCTACCAGAAGGGTCCAATGGACCCGACATGTATATTCAAAATATCTATTCAAACCAGAAAATTTCTTCAAAACAAACTAAATGTATAAATCAGACAATAATAAGTTAAATAAACAAATTTAATAGTTTTAAGTAAAAATTCTGGTGTAGAATGTTTTTATAAAACTTGAGTAAAATTTCCGGTAGTTCTAGGGTTAATAAATAAAATGTTAATAAATAAAAATATTGTTTCAAATGCTTCTTTTTTATAGACTTCTTTGCATGAAAAGTAACAAATATTTATTGGAAGAAGGTAAACCATATAAATTTCAAATCAAATAGACAAGTTTTATATATCTTTCAAAAAAAGCTTCTTAAAACTTTTGTACGTTACACTATGAAAATATTCCGACATGAGATGTTCGTTATATACTGCAGGAACAAACTCCAGAAAAAATGTTATTATGACTAAACTCTAAGCAAATATTATAAAGAATAAACATTTGTGTGTAACACAGGAAAAGTGTGAAACTATCAAAGAGATTTAAAAAATAATGGTGTTGTAATAAAAGTGAGAGTATCCGTGAGAGCCCCAACATAGGCTAAATTTTATATTAAAACCACTTCCCTCAACGAAGTACAGAGCAAAATGTTCTAAAATTGATTGTGATACTGATCCATTTCAAATTTGATATTATAGTTAGTTTAATTTTGTATATGCTAGCTGTGACCAATTTTTAAAGAATTCGAAATTAAAAGCTTCAGACGAGCTGAAAATGTTTCAAAAATGTTCTAAGATACGATTCATTTGGTAATGCTGGGGCGATAAACTTGAAATTTGAAATGACTATTATTTTTAATACGTAACACTCGACTACAAGTGATGTTTACGAAATCGAAATTTGAAACTGCACAGAGTACATGTACACTAACAAAGAATTATAATTGCTATCGTGTAAGGAAGCATTTTACATTTTGTTTTTCGCTTCACAAAAATGGCGTTAAAATGTACTAGACCCGTGTTTTGCCACTTATTTTTTTATACAGAGTCTGCTTTATTATTAGTGCCTAATAGTGGATTCCAAAACGATTAAGTTTAAAGGTAAGCATGGTATAGTACAAAAGTTTCAAATGTCTTTCTACATCGTATTGAAAGCTATTTAAGCCAAAAACATTATTTTTGCAAAAGTTGTAAAAATTTTGAATTTTATACAGTACTTTGATATATAAGTTTTATTCAGGGGTACTTTCTCAGTGATAAACAAAAAACAGAAATAGTTCTTCGTTTTATAACCAAAACTTAGGGAATAATAATACTTTTAATTTTACGATGTTCCTGATGTCCAGATTGTTATGATGTCCAGTATTCACTCTCAATAAAAAAGCATTTTTCAGTTTTCGTATGTATTTGGGAACATACACGGTGCGTCATAAGTACGTGTAAACTACAAATTCATAATGAAAAAAGTAATGCTCGGAAAAAAATTCGAATTGTGCTGTGCAAATGTAATCGGAAGCACATTGAAACCTTTTCCGTGTATAAAATAATATGGTTCCAAAAGTAACCGAAAGATGGAGCTCACACCTCATATCAATACGTTTTATGCAAATAAGGCTAGCATTAAAACACCTGGCTGGAAATGAATTCGTCATTCGATCTCAGCAGCACGCTATCTTTTCCAGATCGAGCGTTGGTGTTTAAACGTTTGTATAAGATTATCGCATTGGAAAAGTTTCACACGGAGAAAGGACTGGAAGCGCAAAATCCCTATTTGATTGAATGGAGACACTGAATTTAATACGACGTTTTAAAGGAAACAGGGATTTTGGATAATCATTCACGTTCGTCTTGGACACTTTCACTGAAGCCCGAGTGATAGGTCGAGGTTGTAATTTTGAGTGACCCTCATGATCTCCAAACCCCGTCATGTCGAAAATATTTTACTTTAAAATAAATACATTTTGTCACGTTATAGTGTTTTGTTTCATTGTCTCTTTGTGTTAGTCCAATTTGCATAAAACGTCGCAGTATGACTTGTGAGTACCCTCTGTCGGTTACTTTTAATATCATTATTTTAGACATGAAAGAAAAATCCAATATCCGTCTAAACATATTTGTGAAAACCGATTTTTTTTTCGAACTTTACTTTTTTTATATTGATTTTTTAAAATTTTGAACGAACTTATGACTCACCGTGTATTATTAATTTCACAAATAATGTTTTTAAGTATATAGACGGTGCCCTCAAAATTTATGATTTCATTGATCATATTTGCATATATTTATAGTTATGAAAATTAAGTCAGTACTAAAATAAATTAGGAAAAGTAGCAAAAATTAAACATTATCTGTGAACATAGCTGCCAAATCTTCCATACTATGAGTGCCATTATTTCGAAAAATATTGCAAATAGACGTTTCTTCACAGTAATGTAAAAATCTCTTTTTTAAAAATATTTTTTATTTCTGAAAGAAAATCTAAATGCAGTGAAATGATGTAAAGTGATTCAGCATTTACATATCTCAAACAAGGCGGACTCACGACTTTCTATCATGGACGATATAGGATACTTCTCAACTGAAAATCTCCAGAAATACTCAAAAATGTTTCCAACATAATTGCAGGGTTGTACGCTTCAGGGAATTTTTCAGGACAAATATCAGTATTTTTTATAGAAAAATAATCTAGTTTAAAGCGCAAAATATTGCATTATTTTAGAGGGGATTTTCTGTAAAAAATACTGGAACCGAAGAATATTTTGGTCTTGAAATTTCAGAACACATAAGACCCCTTTAATTGAGATTTATCCCATGGAGTACTCTTATTCAAACATTCTAAAATGGTTTAGCCTATTTAGCAAGACCTACTTATTTTATACATTATTAATTTCTTCTCGGAAACCACCTAACGATACAGTGCTTCATAAGACACCAACAATAACATTTATGTCCGATAACATTTAAAAGGTAAATGGGGCATTCCACGTCAAATCAGGCAGTAAAATATCAATATGTAACCCACCATCACAGATTTTAATGAAACTGTGTGTGTTTGTTCTTACTATTAAGATATGATCACCAGTAATTTTTTTTTGCTCCTTGGTGAAATAGTTTCTGAGAAAAAAATTGTCAAAATTTTGAAAAACTGCCGTCAGTTGGCATTCTTGATAGCTCGGTTTTCAAATGTAGCATGTCATATATATAATCATATTTCTATATCTACTCTACAAATCATCTTCAAATAATTTATGCACAATATTTAGGGTACGCAGCTTATGAAAAAAATATATTGTTACGCTTATAACATTTTAAGTGTGTCTAAAAAAATATTTAAACTTTGAAGTCGTGAATTTTTTATGAAAAATAATGCATTAACAAAAAAAGCATTATCAACAAAAGGCGGTATTTTTATTAAATTTATTTTTTATGGGAGATATACTTAAAGGTGTCCTTTACCTGATTCTGAAATAAAAATAGTGGGATTTTGGGTGTTTTTGGTAGTATTTCCTATTTAAAAATATTTTGAGGTGCATTTCATATCAAATCAAGCAGAGTCATTCCATGTCAGTTCCCCTAAGCCATTTAATCACTGTCACAAATTTCAATGAAATTGAGTTTGTTTATAGCTTATTTTAAGACGTAATCACCTTTAATTTTCTTGATCCTAAGTAAAATATTTTTTAAGATAAAAAATATCAAAATTTTGAAAAATTGTTTTAAATTTTTTTAATGACAGTTCGATATTCAAAGACTGCATTAAAAAAAAAAAAAAAGTCATTTCAATATAAAATCACTAAATAGGTTTCTAATAATGTATATGTGACAAATAATGTAGGCTGATTATTATTTCTTGTTTTTTATCATGTTTAAGCACTAAGAGTGTCTTTTATCTTATGAATTTCTAAAATCAAGAATTTTGTCAAAAATAATGTGTTAATCAAAAATTTATTATTAACCGAAAGCAGGGTGTTATTGCTTTTTTTTAATTGTACGTAAAAATATCTTTTAAATGGTTATAAAATAAAAATAGTGAACATATGAGAAAAAATTATCAAAATTTTGGAAAAATGCCACGAGTTGCCATTAATGATTGTTCAATTTTCAAAGGCATCATTTTATATATAAAATCATATTTCAATAACTAATAAAGAAATCTTCTTCGAATAATTTAAGCAAGGTAAATAAAGTATATAGATTATGAAAAAAATATTGCTGTAATGTTAAAAAATATTTAAATGTGTCTAAAAAATTGTATAATCTTTGAAATCAAAAATATTTTACAAAAAATAATGAAATTATTAAAAAATCTTTATCAATCAGAGGCGGAGTTTCTATGACTAATTTTTTAATTTTAAATTGTACATAATACTACATTATAACTGGATCTGAAATAAAAATAGTGGGATTTTGGTTGGTTTTAGTAGTATTTAAATCATATTTAAAATTATCAATATTTTCAAATGTAAAACCTATCCAATGTATCATCCCTGGAAATATTTTTATTTATACATTTATTTTATTTTTCAAATTATCTTTTATGTTCGTTTCTTAAGGAAAAAAATAAACAATATTGTTTTTTAGTAAAACTTCTAGGGCGAAGAGCAATTATCCCTTTCCAAAAAAGAGAAAAATCACTAGCTCCTCACCGCCCAATAGAAATTTTCAAAATGACAATCCTAATCTTTAAACTCATATTTGGCTGTTAATATTGAAAATTTAGCATTGAGCTGCTAATATTGAAAAAAAAATACCAAATTTCACTCTTTTGAAGAAAATTTTGACGTATTGTGCTTTAAATATATGCAAAAAATGCATAATCCATTATATTTATATCTTTCAAATAACTATATCTAAAAAAATATTGAAAACTTAATGAGTTGCACTTTTGTAACTTTATTCCGTTTCTAATGATATGTACCGTAATTTCGGGTGTATAGCCCGCAGATCAAACAATTCAGTTTGGACCCATAAATTTTATTCAGTATTTGAAGACCAATATTTACTGTGATCTAAAAAGTTACATTTTATTTTTAAAAATTTCTGGGTCGAAACACGATTGTTTGATCAGCGGGCTATACACCGGAAATTACGGTAATTTGATTTATTTCATCACAGTATTGCTGAAAGATGGATTTTCAACATATATATGTGTGTATATATATCCCTGTTCTCAAACAAATTATTTAAAAATTTATTCATTTATGTTTAATAAAGCATATATATATATTGTTTATACACTTATAGAAAATACATATAGTAAATTTTATGATATTATGTCAATAAAGTCTAAAAGTAAAGAACTTATCTAATAGTATGTAACGAAAAATTTAACATCTGGTGTAATGACAACAAAATTTTATAATTGTTTTACTTAATTTGGATGAATGAAAAAAGCTTACATGTTTATATTTTATTGAAGTACAGGTGAAAATGTCACAAAGACATTCCTACCTCAACAACCACTGAGTATGTCACATTCACACTACAGATGATTTTTTTTTCTTTTTGATATTTCGGGTTTGATTTCAGATGGTAATGAATTAATTAGTTTTGTTAGAAGTGTCATTGCAGTCAGCATATTATGCTCACTATTTTTTTTTATATAATTTGTTTTGATTGACTCGATGAACAACAATATATAAAAGGGACCATTTCATGACTTTTCAATTAAAAGCTGATTTATAAATTCATCATGTTGTTTAGTTATTATTATCGTCTTAAGATAATAAGTTGATATTAAAATTTTTAAATGCAGTTTATTTATTATTTGAACAGTTGAAAGTATTTTTCAATAAGAGTGCGGGCTGTTGATTTTAAGTCGGCTGTTGAGCAATGTAGTGTTGGTAAAGGAACTGGTACTATTTAATTTAATTTTTATTGCTGTAAATAATATTTGTTATTTTATTATTTTATGTATTATATTTAAGCAAGAGTAGAAATACACGATATCGTAGTCATTTTAGTACATCTTAGCATGAAAAGCTTCAATATTTATCATTAAACATTCACATTTTATGAAAATTTTGTTAAAATTGCTCTTATTTTCACTATTTTTGTTTTATAACTATTTGAAAGATATTTTTACGTACAATTAAAAAAAGTAATAACAGCCTGCCTTCGGTTAATAATAAATTTTTGATTAACACATTATTTTTCACAAAATTCTTGATTTTAAGAATTCACAAGATTAAACACACTCTTAGCATTTAAACATGACAAACAACAATAAATAATAATCTGCCTACATTATTTGTCACATATACATTATTTGAAACTTATTTAGTGATTTTATATTGAAATGACTTTTTTTTATGCAGTCTTTGAATATAGATCTGTCATTAAAAACATTTTTAAAAAATTTCAAAATTTAGATATTTTTTTTTTAATCTTAAAAAATATTTTACTTGTAATCACATTTAATTTCCTTGATCCTGTCTTAAAATGAGCTATAAACATACCCAGTTTCATTGAAATTTGTGACAGTGAATTAAATGTCTTAGGCGAACTGACATGGAATGACTCTGCTTGATTTGATTTGAAATACGCCTCAAAATATTTTTAAATATGAAATACTACTAAACACACCCAAAATCCCACTACTTTTATTTCAGAATCAGGTAAAGGACACCTTTAAGTATATCCCCCACAAAAAATAAATTTAATAAAAATACCGCCTTTTGTTAATAATGCTATTTTAGTTAATGCATTATTTTTCATAAAAAAATCACGACTTCAGAGATTAAACATTTTTTTAGACACACTTAAAATGTTATATAAGCGTAACAGTATTTTTTTCATAAAATACGTACCCTATATATTATGCATAAATTATTTGAAGATGATTTGTGGAATAGATATTGAAATATGATCATATTTATGTCATGCTACATTTGAAAATCGAGCAGTCAAGAATGCCAACTGATGGCAGTTTTTCAAAATTTTGACAATTTTTTTCTCAGAAACTATTTGACCAAGAAGTAAAAAAAAAATACTGGGAATCATATCTTAATAAAAGGAACAAACACACGCAGTTTCATCAAAATCTGTGATGGTGGGTTACATGCCTGCCTGAACTGACATGGAATGACCCAAATATAAAGAGGGAAGCCGTGGTTTAGCGAAATAAAAACTTTTTTCTTAACTTTCGTTTAAGTTTTTAACTGAAGCTTAATATGCCCGTAAGGCATGGTGACGTCACGGCGACGTCGTTGTGAAGTCACACTGTGATTTTGTGACCGTCGATGTGACGTCACGTGACGTGGATGTGACGTCACAGTGACTAGAATGCGAGGTCGTTATGGCCGTTTTAGAGGTCGTTTGTGACGTCACATTGTGACCACTCTGTGAAGTCACGGTGTGACTAATTTGTGAAAAGTGTGTCATTTGTGACTATTTTGGCATTAACTTTGTGACGAACCTGTGACGAAAGTGACAATATTTTGAAGTCACACTGTGACCAATTTGTGAAATATGTGTCATTTGTGACGAACTTGTCATAAACTCTGTGATGATTTCAAATGAAAATCAAATTTCAAATTAATTGCTTAAAAGGCGCAAAGGCGAACTAGTGAAAAAGATTCCATGCTGGAACTCGAACCCGGGCCATCAGTATAGCGCACTTACATTCTACCGACTAAACCACATGGAACGATACCCAGCCTGGAAAATTTCTCACTATTACATGTTGGCAAGGCTACAAGCGCAGCACAAGATGCAATATTTATCGTCAGCCACCGACATGGCCCTAACACGAAACTTAATTAAATCCAGCATCGATTGAAACTATATTAATACTTGGAAATTTTTTTCTGAGAGAACCATTCGCCTTGCATACAATATTTCAAATGAAAATCAAATTTCAAATTAATAGTGTAAAAGGCAATTTTAATTTGAAATTTGATTTTCATTTGAAATACTGTATGCAAGGCAAATGTTTCTCTCTGGAAAATTTTCCAAGTATTAATATAGTTTCAATCGATGCTGGATTTAATTAAGTTTCGTGTTTGCCCCATGACGGTGGCTCACGATAAATATTCCATCTTGTGCTACATTTGTAGCCTTGCCAACATGTAATAGGGAGAAAATTTTCAGGCTGGGTATCGTTCCATGTGGTTTAGTCGGTAGAATGTGAGTGCGCTATACTGATGACCCGGGATCGAGTCCCGGCGTGGATATTTTTCACTATGTTGGCCTTTGCGCCTTTTAAGCAATTTATTTGAAATTTGAATTTCATTTGAAATATTGTATGCAAGGCGAATGTTTCTCTCTGGAAAAATGTCCAAGTATTAATACTGTGATGATTCTTGTCATAAAAATTACGATAATTTTAAAGTAAAGTTTTGTTTGAAATATAAAATTTTATCTTTTTACCGTACTTTTTAGCAAGATATCACTATTTTGGAGTCCTATTCTTCTAAAATATTTTTAATTTTCCATTTAAAAAACAATGCTTATTAACTGACATCTTTTTTTATTAAGTTCTAAGCTTGATGTTGAATTCAAGCTTAATATTAAGAATGTGTAAGCTTTTTTTAATGTGTTATGATTTGTGATTGCTTTATTAAATACGAACATGAAGTCTAACGGACATTAATACAACTGTTACTTATAGAACTACATGATAAGTCCTATTTATTTAAATTTTTTATTCCCATATATATTGTATTTTGTGAATATGAGCTAATTAGATTTGGTATGTTTTATATGAAAAGACTGATCTGGGAAATAGAAACAACAAGTAAGATATATTATGCGTTAGGCATAGATTATAAAACACTTTCCAACTCTTTCTAAATGTTTTAACAAGACATCTGGGGAAATAACGTAAATAAGATAACTAAAAACATGTATAATAATCACTTATAAACAAAGTAAGTTAAATAATGCTATAAAAAGTGATAGAAATATCTTTATTAAGACTTACGATCGTTTCATCGCACAATCGGCGACATTTTCAAAATCAATCATAATAGAAAATATTTTCACATAACTTAAAAACAATAATATAGTAAACAATGTCACGAGACATGAAGCATAATGAAAATATTGCAACCATAAAATAAAATAAAAATTAAATTAGCTATTTGCGAGCGTGGATTAATTTTCACATAATTTAAAAACAACATGCTAAACAATGTCACGAGACATCAAGCATACAGAAAAACATTGCAAAACATAAAATAAAATAAATTAACTTGGCTACTTGCGAGTGTGGATTAATTTTTACTATTGTTTCTACAATTACTTAGTATCTCTTTCCAAATTCTAGGCAAATCAAGGGACACAGAATCGTTGCAAATATTCTCGTTGCGTAAAAATATTTCTATTGATTCTCGGACTATGGATGGTAAATAAAATCTTGATGGATAAATTAACTTGCTATTTTTAAATTCAATCTGTAAAGGTTCTTCGCTGTATAATCTGGCCAAAGCTGTGGTTCTTCTATTGTATTTGATGTCTGCTATATGTTCTTTGATTCTAGTTTTAAGTTTTCTGCTTGCCATACCTATATAAAACTGCTTTGTTCCATCTTCTTTGGTGAAAGGTATTTCGTATACTCCTGCTAATTGGTTGGACTCAATTTGATCTATTTTCTTGCATACTAATTTTTTTTTTTTTTTTTTTTTTTCATGGATGGTTTTGCGAGAAGTCCGAGAATCAATAGAAATATTTTTACGCAACGAGAATATTTGCAACGATTCTGTGTCCCTTGATTTGCCTAGAATTTGGAAAGAGATACTAAGTAATTGTAGAAACAATAGTAAAAATTAATCCACACTCGCAAGTAGCCAAGATAATTTATTTTATTTTATGTTTTGCAATGTTTTTCTTTATGCTTGATGTCTCGTGACATTGTTTAGCATGTTGTTTTTAAATTATGTGAAAATTAATCCACGCTCGCAAATAGCTAATTTAATTTTTATTTTATTTTATGGTTGCAATATTTTCATTATGCTTCATGTCTCGTGACATTGTTTACTATATTATTGTTTTTAAGTTATGTGAAAATATTTTCTATTATGATTGATTTTGAAAATGTCGCCGATTGTGCGATGAAACGATCGTAAGTCTTAATAAAGATATTTCTATCACTTTTTATAGCATTATTTAACTTACTTTAAGATAACTAAGTAAACATGTAAACGCGTAAAACATTTGAAAAACTGATTTACGCAGTTACCATCTACTAAGGTGTAAAAAAATCATAATTTTTTTAAAAAAAATAAAAAAAAAATCGGATTTTTTTATTTAAATCAGGTTTTTTTTATTTAAATCAGATTTTTATGATTTTTTTCCCAGCGTTCAAATACTGAATAGCTATCATGTGTTTTAGGTTTCCAAAACAATTACACCACTAATTGCTAACATAATCTATGTTTTTACACTTTAATTAATAAAATTATAATTGTTACTTAGTAATTACAGAAATAAAAACTGCAAATTAGTAGTTTCATTAGGTAGTATTATACAATAATGTTATATACATTAATATTGTAATAATTATGTAAAACTTTATAAATACTAGTGATACTTAACATTTATGAAAATTATTAACTGCATTTTATATTAAATAGCTAACATTACTTCAAATTAATTATTAAACAATCAACTTTCTAATTAGGAACATATTATACATTTTTAAGCCTTAATTATTAAAATGATAATAATTCATTTTAGAAAGAAAAAGGGACAGGATGCTAGTTCAAAAAACGGGCACTATTTCATGAGGAAATATATTACTAATGTGTTTAGTAATGATGTAAGGAAAAAAAAAAGAATATTTTTTAGCATTATAAGTAAAGTGTCCTTAATTTTTAATTATTTTATGAATAACAAATTGAAAAATACAATTAAATAACATATTTTAATAATATCCTGTTTTTTCTAAAGAAATAAAGTTCCATATTTTTGCAAGATTTTTTCCACATGAATTTAGAATACTGTTGAATGGGGAAGTTTTTTACAAGAAATTTCTGGCTACAACTACAGGTAAATTTCAACTTTTTTTTTTCTTTTTTTAAGGCAGGGTGCATTTTGCCAATTTCAAAAGGGGCATGGTGTGGCACCATTAAAAAAAAAATGGCCTAGAAGAAGCAGTATAAGTAATTACAGAATTAATAAAAACTGCAAATAAGTAATTTCATTAGTTAGTAGCACAAATAACAAAACTAACAAATATTATTTGCAGCTCATTTTGCATTTGTATTTAGGAAAATTTCTGTAAACCACCAAAATCTATACTTACACACATGTACGTGTATGCTAACCAAAAAAAAAAAAAAAAAAAAAAAAAAAAAAAAAGAAAATGAGTTAAACCCATTCATATAGAATAAATATAAGTTAGCCACTAATATCTGAAATCCTCAAAATATTTAACTAACAGCATTATTACCTCTATTAGCTTTCAATGGTTCAATTTTTTAATATATATGAGTTACAATAATAATAATAATAATAATAATAAACATTTATTTAACCTATACCAAAGAAGCTCTTGCTGTGATTAGCATTTTTATACCAATTATTTCTTTTTCTCTTATGCATTCATTTACAATTTAGCTGCTGAGCAGATGTCATTCTTTCATTCTTCTTTAACTTGAGATTGCTATTAATTACTATTTATTCTTTTACTTGTAGAAATGTAATTATACTTGCTATGTGTATTTTATATAAAATAATGCATAAATTGATTACCTAAAGGGAATTATGACATTGCAAATTATGTTAGATTTAAATATCATTTTTAAATGAAACTGTTTTAATTTGGATAAAAACTTAAAAACAATGCTTTTTACAAACTCAACTGTTTTTAATTTTTTTACAATACTAATGAATTAAGCTTTGAAACAATTGTTTAAAGCTCTTTTTTTGTTTATTCATAAGTCAAAATACCTGTAGAAACTTTCAAATTATGTTCATGTTAGATTTTAATACATTTTTGACATTTTAAACATTTAGAAAATTTTTGATTTTAATCAATGATTTTTTTTTTAAATCGGTTGATTAAAATCATGATTTAATCGCTGATTTAAATCAACCGATTAAAATCGTTGACACCCTACCATCCACAGCCAAATATGTTTTCTAATTCTTTTAAACAGTCCTGTATTTGATCTGTAGATTGATATATATATACTATATAATGGAAAAATTTAGTTTATCAAGGAAACGCATAACAGGTTGAAATTCTCTTTCAGCAATTTATACTAATATATGGAAACATACTTAAATAATTTTGTACAACCCTGTAGTTTACCTAGAACCTTTATTACACGCCACTATTTAGTTAAAATTTAGTTCAAGCTAAAACACTCTTAAAACTGCTGAAATCACATTTCCAGAAATTATAATTCATAGACGGCAACGTATCCAATTCTTTGCGTGACCCTGCATATCATTTTATCTATCTACTACAAACATTTCTTAGTAATTTAAATACAGTGCAGCATTAAAATGCATAACTTATTTAAAAACCACCTTTAAGCAATACCCAGTAACCCTTATGAATACTTTTGTATAGTCCTGTATATGAATTATAGCATATATATATACACCATATACTATGCATAAATGTAGTGAATCATAAAAGTGCATATCATAATTAAAAATGTATTTCCAGCAATCATCGCTAATGAACAGTACTTCGGATACAATATAGTATCTGAAATATTTTGTGTGTCCCTGTAAATGCTATATACACTTCGTATTATACATGAAATAATTCATAGTATGTAAACCTCAACGACGTATATCAATTTCATTACATATCAAATAGATTAACATAAATAAAGTACGCCGCAAACAATTCCCTCCACTCCTATATCATTATGTATTGGAATTCCTTTTTTAGCCCTGTAAATGAACAATAACTATTTTTTGCATCGCATATTCTATGAATGCACATTTTAGTGCGCTTCATAAATGCATATCAATTTTATTCTGTTTGAAAGCGTGTAAAATCATTAAAAATCATTTGAAACGATTTTTTTCCCACAGGCCGTAATGTAATGGAATACAATTGACTGTCCCTGTAAATGAACTAAACATGCTACAAACTTCATTACAAATAGGGGTCTTGCTATGGTAAACGTCAATAACATCCAAAAATTTTAGGTCAATCCGAGTATATTTACGCGAGTTAGAGCGCGGACAGGCGGCCAGACAAACCGAAGTCATAAACACTTTTCAACTTTATCGGGCATGAAAAACACTTTATTTCAATTCTTAAATATTATATTTTATTTTTTAATGCCAATAAAATAAATGTATCGAAAATGTAGAAAATGAGTTTACAATCAAAGAAAATTTAATAACTGACTCTGAATGTCTACAATTAAATGTTTGATTAAAATCACAAACAGTAAAAAAAACGCTTAAATACAATTAAAAAAAATATAGCAATTTGAAAAACACTAAATAATTAGTATTTATAATTGTACTATTAAACAACAACAAACTATAATAGATGAATTAAATGCATTTAACAATTTCTCAAAAATCTTTCCATCGCCATATTGCTTTTGAAAGGAAAACCAGATCAGTCTCATTGCATATGACATACAACTATTTAACTCATGTAATAATCTGTCAAAAAGGAACAAAAAATTTAAATTAAATAAGACATACCTTTTAAGTTCCATAAATATTTTAATAGTATCCGTATTTTATCCTAAATTGTCAGGCATATTTCTGTTAGCTTAAAAAAACTAACTCTCCGTGTCAGAAGTTCTCTGATCCTTATTTTATTCTGCGGTTTTCATCCAGCGCAGACGATATTTGACCAAGCAGGTGCTCCTACTGTATTTTTTTTTTTTACACAACAGAGTTTAAATGCGCAGTAATTTTACCTTTATGAGAGTATCTGTAATGAAAATTTTCTATTTGAATGAAACACCTGCCTTTTTTCTTTCTTTTTTTTAAAGTACAGTTTGTTTTACACCTAATAAATAAATACGTATCTTCTTAATAAATGAAAAGAGAGTATACAGGATAAAAAAAATTTCTTTGTCAATCTGTCATTTTTTTCATATTCATTTTCTGTAGAATAAAACAATTTTAAAATAACTTTTTTTAAAGTCATATCTCTAAAACACGAATTTGAAATAGGAATAACTATATCATGGGTTTTGTATAAAATTTGTATACATATTTTTTCGGAAAATACTAATTTTATTTAAAAAGTCTGAAAGAAGTAGAATTTAAAAAAAAAATAGTTATTTAAAATAGTTAAACACTAACAGGAAAAAATATGACTTGAATGCAAATTCTAAAGTAAGAAATGCATATATGACTAAACTCTGAGTATTCTTTCTACGTGCTCATTAAAAACTACAGACTTAACTGTAATAGAAAATTTTAGTTTGAAACCACAGAAGGGTTTAGAATACCACTGGTCGACAAAAAATAAAATAAAATAAAATAAAATAAAATAAAATAAAATAAAATAAAATAAAAAAATAAATAAAACAACTTCCTCCCTGAAAACTAAATATGTAAAGTGTACAAATGTAATATTCCTAATTCTAAATATGTTATCCAAATTGCTCCAAATACGTACCATTTTCCCGAGAAACATTTTTATAATAATAACAATCAGTGAAGGATTAAATTGCAATGGTAGATAAAATTGAAATCATAAAAAAGTATACTTCCACTGTCTTAAATAAGAAATTGATAAAATATAGCATGAAAATCTAGTTTGTTGATACTTCTACCGTGAATTTTTTTTCTGCCCCCCCCCCCTCCCCTCTCTCTTTTCGTGTCCGAATTTACTATTTCCTATCCACTAATATATTTTCATTCCTTATGTCGCTGTAACTCGGGCATGTAATATTTCTGTTCATTTTCAAAGATTTTTGATGTTCATATTTTTGTCACACTGTGACTTACAATATGGTGATTTTTTTCGTCACAAATGTGACGTGACGTACGTTACATGCAGTGTCATAACAGTGACGTCACAATTTTTTTTAATTGCCAGAAAATATAATTTTACATAAATAACATGTTTTGAATTTTTTTGTAATTTTTCAAAGTTTTCTAAGAAGTTCACATCTCAGTCACAATGTGACATCACTGAGTGGTGGCATTTTGGTCACAGACGTGACGTGACCACAGTGACTCACAGTGACGTCACAACGACGTCACCGTGACCATGCATGCTATGAGGGTGGAGCTTTTCTTTTGCCTCACTTTTTAAGCGATATCCTAAGCTCACGTGGTAATAACAAACTTTGTATGTCTTCTAAAATGTATTTTTGGGATCTCTGTTGTTTGATTTTGTTAACAAGGAACTTCATGGGAAACATGTTACAAGAATTCCAGGTTTCTTTTTCTCATACTTTTATAGTGTGAGTGAATGATGGCTGAACAAAAGAAAATTTAAGCGAGGTCATACTAAAAAATTGAGAATTTTATTTTTTACCTTGAGTTAAAAGTAGAACATGAAACAGTAGTTCTTGAAACATTCACCCTGACAAAAATTTTGTACAAAATTAATAAATCAAGAATCATGTATTAGTTTTAACCCCCTTTTTTTTTGGCATTCTCTACTAAAATAAGAATTGATGTAATTAATTTTTTTAATCAAATTATGAAATTTTTAACATTTATCATGATATGAAATTGTTTTTTGTGTAATCCTCATCTAGTAAAATCCTGCGCATGACAAAAGAAACTTCATTATCGGTTTTAGCACACATAAACAGTCAGAAACAGAAGAAATAGCAAACAAAAATCTTTCAATTACAGACTTGTATAAGAAGTATATAAGTTAAAAGATTAAAACAAATAAAAATAAAATTTTCAAATTAAACTTATTACTAAAATAAACACTATTTTAAAATAATTTTGGCGCTTTACTGTACTAATAAGAACATTATTTATAGAATAATAAGATTTTTTTTAAATCGTCATTTAATCAAATAATTAAAGAAAAAGCTTATCGTGTTGCAAAGCAACATGCTTCTACAATTTATATTTATAGGTACATGATTATGAGGGGGGGAAATATTATGAAATATAGTTAAAAGTTCGAGTATGAAGTAACGTGAAATATCCAGTAAAATAGGATTTAAACTTAATACCATGGACGTTTATGCGAATTTAAGTTTTTCTTCGCTGATAATCGACTGCTATAAGAGAACAATATGTTTTTTGTTATGTATGTATTCAAAGTCTATCAAGATTAAAGTTTTTCTAATATAGAATTATTTAACATATTTGTTAGTTTGATATATTTCAGAAAAATAATGCAAAGTACGTAAGTGTATTTTTATAAATTTTGGTTATGTTAACTTGTCATTTTATTTAGAAAATAGTGAAAAGAATAAGCAAGTGATTTTTTTTTTTTTGGTTTGTTAAATTGTTGTACAATAAGATTTAGTTAAATTTAGACATAATTTTAATTACACTTTTCTTTATTATTTTTAAAGATTCGAACAGATAACACTACATCATATTAATGAAATATCGTGTATTTACAAATTGATTTTCGCAATCCATTATCGGTCAGATTAGGAAAATTAAATATTCAGTGTAACTACGTTCTCACTTAAACACTGAATGTTCAAAATGAGTACTTTTAAATTTCACCTTGTTTGAATCATTGACAGAGAAGGAATACGGCTGAACACCTTTTTATCTAAATTTTAATGAACTATAAAGTTTTCAATTTATGCAGCGTTTAAATTTACTTCTCGGTTGCTTAGCAACAAAGTGATGCTTGAATTCACTTTCTAGATATTTGAAAATAGGAGCAGAGTGTTGTAATTAAACGAAAATTGTGTTTTTAACTTATTTATAAAACACAATTGAAAGCTGTAAAATGTTATATATACTTATTGCAAACCAATCATTGTTATATTTATTTTATTTCATCTAAATGTTGAATTAATAGCATGTGCATCGTTAATGCTTTCATTTTAATATGAATATTATAAATAACTGACATTACATTTACATTTTTAAGAAAGTACACAAATGTCTAAATTTATGTGTTTTAGATTTAAAAAAATAACATAAACAGTAACCAATAACTCAATCTTGTATTTTTGAAAATTCATTCACTGTTTCTGCGCATTTATATAATGTACGACAGTTATTGCCCTAACAAGAATTCGTGATCCTCTTTTCTTTACATACGCAAATAGTTTTTATATTATTTAAATTCATATTTTTATTTAGACAATTAAGAATATGATTAATCGATTAAACTTATAAATACTTTATCATATTGAAATGTTTTGCATTATTTTGCATATCTTTATAAAATTCAGTTTAATCAATGAATTCGTATGACTTCAGAAAATAGTATGATCACGTTAGTATCAAATTATTCTACACATGATCTACTTTTTAATATTAGGCGAGGAATGTTTTAACCGACCTTAACACTTCATATTACTCATAATATTAAGTTTAATATTTCCTAAGTGTTAGAACTACATGCAATGTTTGTTACTTTAATCTTCATTTCCCCTTGTATCTCCATTAACTAAACAAATAAAAGATAAAAATTACCATAAATGATGAACTATGTTAAATGACTCGCTGTTATATTTTGTATTTTTAAAATGGCTAACAAGATAGAAAATTTGTAAATAAAAAAATAAATAATTTAATTTTTAGTGATTTTTATGGTAAAATTTTCAAAACGCTAAGTAAAATAAATAAAATAAAATAAAAACAAAGAATACCACACACAATTTATTCACCAAATTATCAAGTAAAAACGGAAATAGCTTATCGCAGAAAATTAAGTTTTCGTTCAATTTCAGTATAAAAATAAGGTTAGCCACCCATCTGATCACTGGAATTTTATAAAATTATAACATTTCCACTAAAAACTACTATTTCCAATGCTATATAGGTAATCACTATATTTACACAAGTTTACCAAACGAGAAGTTCTTCGGTCAGACTAGAAATTATGAATTTGAAACTTTTATTAATTTCTTTTTTAATCGTTGCAAACCAGGTTGCAATGCGAGTAGTTTTAAAAGCACAACTAAAAAGTTTCTCAGTGGCATGAGCTTTTATTTTCAGAAATTTATTATTTCTAGAATGTAACTTGCATTGTTTATAATACATATTTTTACGAAAATAAATGTTCAAAATATTTATACTTAAAAAAAATGTAAAGTTTAAATACTAATCGATTTCTAGAATCTCCAAATATGATAATCCAATATTACAGAACATTCTGCCTACTAGATTTTGAGTTATTCATTAAAAAGTCCCTGTATTGCAATCTGCTCTGCATCGATTATAAAAAAGAACTTAGCTTTAACAGTTCACAAATTTAAACTTTTATAATTCCTAATATAATGGCCGTCCTGAAAATCAAACAAAATTCGCTATCACAGAGGCACCTTCAGACCAACTATCTGAAAAAATTTATACAAATCTCGGCATACTATATTACATGCAAAGAAAGAAATTCGCCGAAAAATATTCACAAATTCTGCAGTTAAATAGCGAAAAAAATCGCACAAACATAGTTCCCACAACGACCCCTTCCGGTGGAATATCCCCATTTGCAACTACGACCTTTCCCACATAGTCAAAAACAGATACATGCCATTTGGTTGAAATCTATCGATTATTGTATGCACTTTCCGATGATGTAAAAGAAACTTCGCATCTAAATTAGCTATAATAGCGCCATTTTCAAACCAATTTTCTCTAAACTTTTATACAAACATCGGTCTAAAACATTACTTTTACCATAAAATTTCGTAAAAAAAAATATTGATAAATTCTTCAGTAAAATTTCAAACAGATCGAGAAAATCGTACAAAAATCGCTATGACAGCGTCCCCTTCAGGAGCAATATTCCCCTTTTCAATTGGGACTTGACGTTCATAGCCAAAAATGTATATATGAACATAGTCGCTAAACTGTACGGAATTTTCTCACCACTAAATCTTAATAGTAAATTTTATCTAAAATAATCGCCGAAATCTGAGAATTTCTATTGATGAAACAAGACGAAAATTTCTAATAAATTTTAGAGGTACAAAAAACCCGTAAAAGTGTGTGGATAGTATTAAACAGCTATGTATGCAGTTCTGTTTAATACTTCCCATACATTTTCCCATGATACAAAAGAAAATTGCACAAAAATTACTATTGCAGCGCCTCCATTCGCAGAAAAATTCCCACTTTCAACTGGGACCAAACGGCCATATTAAAAAATATATATATGTATGAAGTCTGGTTCAATTCATTAGCATTGAGGTATGTTCTTAGCATTCAGTTGAAGAATAACTTCATACACTCTATGATGATATTATAAAGAAAACGCTACAAAAGATCCCTATTACAGCGTCCCCTTTCAGCGAAATATCGCCAATTTCAACTCGTACTAGCTGGCCGTAGCAAGATCTACACATATTAGGTTATAACGAAAGTTTTCCGCCAAATTACCATTACATAATACTACTTATCATGGAAGACGATAGTATTCCAGTGAAGCAGCCTTAAGCCTAAAATCGTATCTTATCGTAGCGTAGAATTCGTAGATGGCGGAACTCATATATACAAATAACTTGACTTCAAAGAAAACCCGAAAAGCCGCCTTTCAATAACTTAGCAAATATAGCTTTTATTATTCTGATTTTTGTAGAACAGTCTTACATCTGCAGTCTAATTCTATTCTGAAATTTTTACATTTCTACGTGCAGTATATTTTGAGATCTAAATAGCCATTTTTAAAGCGAAAGCGATGGAATATATTCCTAATGTCAAAATCTGGAAAACGGCTTGGGCGATTTTCTTTAAATTGATATATAATATGAATCTGTTTTATGTGAAGGGAATAAGAAAACTTTACGGGAAAAACTCTAGAAGGGAAAAACTCTTGTTTTCTTTTTATTTCACATTTTTTCCCTCCGAAATTGACATGGGCGATCTTATTAAAATTAATATATAATATGAATCTATTCTAGATGAACCGAATAAGACCATGTTTGTTTCCTGGAAGACTCTTATTCGTTACATAATAAGCATGGAAAATCGGACTATATTTTCCCGCCATTTATGGGAATTTCACCGAAATTGCGCCTCTGTAATTGTGCGCATAATTTCTTCTGTTCAACTTTTAGGGGGATGTTTCCGTACCTTCTATAGCTCAGTCGGTTAAGCGCTGGTCTTACAATACATACGTTGTGAGGTCTGTCCTCTTTGAAGCAGTAAGCATTTTTTTTATCCTTTTTAAGTCAGTTAATAAAGTAAATTTGATTTTATGTTTCTATAAGAATGCATTTGTTTATTTTGATTTTTTTCTTTAAGAGTTTCACATGTCACTATTTCGTGAAAATTTTTCAAACAATAAAAATACTGTAAGATCTGTCTAAGGCGGACTCTGTGTAAGCCGGAAATTCTGCCTACCACAAAAAGACTTTCAAGTACCGGCGAATCCATTGAAAATAACATTAATACGTGCTCCGTATGCCGGTATCTGCCTAACGCGGAAACGGAAAGGTTTTTAAGGTCCACCGAAAGCCAATTTTTAAATAAGACGGAAAAAAGAATATTTTTAATTAATTAAATTTAAATAAAAAATTAAATTTAATTAATTTAAATTTAAATTTTCTAAAATAATATTTTTAGAAGAACAACAGTTTCTTTTTATTTACAATGTTTAACACAAATGAATTTCTGTTTTTCTACGGTACATAAATTTAAATTATGATTTTTTTTAATTTTTTCCATTACCATTATAATAAAAAAAGAAAAAAAAACAGGCCGTTATTCTACCATTACGTTTTTAATAATAATAAGAATAAAAGTACATGCCGTTATTCTAACTGCACATAAAAGACTACGAAAAAAAAAATGTCATACATCCAAAATTTAAAAAAGTAAATTTTTAAAAATCATATATATTTTTAAATTTTTAGTATAATTGAAAAAAAAATTAAAATAGTATAGTTTATTGATATGTATCCTATTTCAATACGTTTCGCTGGGGAAAATACGGATTTTTATGTGTAAAAAACTGTAAATAAAAGGAAAATGTCGTTTGAACAAATAAAAATGCGTACATTTTTCTCTTTTACTTTTCATTAAATTCATAAAATGGTAACTTCATACTTTAACCCCTTCGTGACGGGAGCCTTTTACGAAATTTTTAATCTTTTGTCACCGTTTATTAAAAACAGAAATTTGTGTATTTTTGAATCGAGAAAATGCGCTGATTAAATAATGCAAATTTTACAGTAAAATTTTACTGGTGAGGAAAAACAAGGATTCTGAGCGCTCCATACGGCACGTATACGTGTCGCTCGTCCCCAACGGGTTAAACTCTCTCTTTGCGTAAAAAAAAATAAATACATGCTCATGCTCATGTTTTTTTAACCATTTGGAAAAATGGTTATTGTTCTCGTCAGGGTAGGAAATCAAAAACATATCTGAAGGTTTTTATTCGTTAAATCATCATTTTATTCGTTTTCTGATTGGTCTATACAGTAATCTGTATTTCCCTTTAATTTCAACAGAAATGGACAACAGAGTATTGCCAATATGACAAAAAAGTAATAAAAACTACAAAAAAAAAAAATAATAACTCAGAAACAAATAGAGATACAGCTTTCAAACAAATCGCATTTAAAAGTACATTTTTTTTCTCTATACGACGATATAAAAAATAATATTGTGGGATGTTTAGAAGTTTAAGAAATTAATTTTCTTTTAAAATTGGCCGTCAGATTTCGTGGAAATCTGATGATGGAAAAACCTTTTCCCGAACAGCCAATGAAATGCTTGGATAATACGTAAGTTTCAGGTGGATAATACGTACGATTCACAGGCGATTTCTGTCGCATGCAATTTTTACGTGTAATAACACTATTAATGTTTAATTCATGGTAAATTCATGTACGTAATGTATGAACAACTCCGTGCTATTTTTATGTCTTAAATTTTAGCCTTTGAAAAAATCATTTTCCAAATGGTCGTTGTAATTTGTTAAATTGCATTTTTTTTTTCCAAACTTAAGAAGCATTAGTAATTAATATTTCACTCTAAAAAACGGTACTGAAGATTACAAACGTAATCTAGTAAAATCAATTCCGCTTACATTTCTGAATTATTGAAATTAGTGTTTGGTAGAGCTGCCTTCTGTCTTTCAAATGTAAAAATATTATTCCATATAACCCCTCTCAACTACATCTGCAATTTTAAATACTGGTAAATAGGCCCCTAAAAATTTAATTTGGGTCTCGAAAATTTAGATTAGTAACAAGATTCAATATCTTTTATGAACAGCAATTATATTTAAGAGATTTAGTCATTTATCGTTGCTTTAACATGATATCAACGAGATTACATTTTGGCGAGGTCTTGGCGATTTAATGTTACAAGTTCACTTTGGCAACTTTTTTCTTAGAGTTTAATTTCATTTCATGCTGTGGAAGATTTGTGTTTCGCACATTTGATTGAACATTCGGACTGTTGCTCAATGAAAATGGATACTCAATTATTAAGCAAAAAATTGTAGGTTAGAATTTGATTTAGATAGATTTATTTAGTTTTATTAGTGAGCAATTGCTGTATTTTAAATAATTGTAATTTAATTATTCTATTTTAAATAATAAGGTTTAAAGAGTAATATTTCTTGATATTCTTCTTAAAAAAGCAAACTTTTTACGTAGTAAAATTTAACAAAGCTTTATATATATGAACCAACCATAAAAAAATTCCCATTTTGTGCATAGTTATACTTTTTTAAGAGTGAAGGGGGAGGGGGGAATTAAAGGTGAATGGAAATCACGATTATGAGTTCATACCATTGGTCTTTAATTTTTTTTTATTTTTATCTTTTTATTATTAACCTAGAAAAAGCAGTGATATCAACACAAAAAACCCTTAACGGGTTAAAAGTTTGTGACGCAGCACTTTATCTTATTGCTATAAGAATTTTCAATATGGAACTTAAAAATAATGATATTAAATTTTAAGTGACGCTACGCTATTAATTAATGTATATATACATACATTTATGTTATTTATTTCATCATTTTATTTTCGTTTTACTTATAATTGCATGTGTAATAATTATGTTACATTTAAAAGGATGTATAAAAGTTTATTCATTGATGCTTTATCAATCACATCTTTCACAAATTCAAAATATGAGTTTTAAAAGATATGATATCAAAATTTAATTGACGCCTTGATTTAGCTTTAAACAATTTGTTTTTAAATTCAATTTCAATTGTTTTCGGTTTGGCTAAATATATTTACACATGTAACCCAAACTTTTTATTTACCAATACACTGTTAAAAATATCACTCACACTGAACCTATACAATGCACTGTAATGTATTTATATGAAAAATTTTATTTATCTTTTGTGCCACGCTATCCAAAATCAAAAGTAAAATTTATGTAAAGGATTTTTGTGCGTCGTTGTATCCAAACTAAACGAAATGTATGCAAATGGATAACATGGCGCACAAAAATCATTTACATAAATTTTACTTTTGATTTTGGATAGCGTGGCACAAAAGATAAATCAAATTTTTGATATAAATACATTACAGTGCACTGGTAACAGTGCATTGGTAAATTAAAAGTTTTGGTTACATGTGTAAATATATTTAGCCAAACCGAAAACAATTGAAATTGAATTTTAAAACAAATTGTTTAAAGCTACATCAAGGCGTCACTTAAATTTTGATATCATATCCTTTAAAACTCATATTTTGAATTTATGAAAGATGTGTTTGATAAAGCATCAATGAATAAATTTTTATACATCCTTTTAAATTTAACATAATTATTACACATGCAATTATAAGTAAAACAAAAATAAAATGATGAAATAAATAATATAAATGTAAGTATATATACATTAATTAATAGCATAGCATCACTTAAAATTTGATATCATTATTTTTAATTTCCATATTTAAAATTCTTATAGCAATAAGATAAAGTGCTGCGTCACAAACTTTTAACCCGTTAAGGGTTTTTTGTGTTGATACTATATACAATTAATTGAATTTTATATATAACCACCATTCAGCCAGACTTTCACAGTGTCAAATGATACAACATTAGTACCTAAAGCTGTACACTTTATTCAGTGACGTTCTGTAGCCGACTTTTTAAACATAATTGGAAATAAATTATGGTTCTCATCTGGTAGCGTAATAGTTCTATTTCAGATACCCTATTCTAAATGATAACAATATTTTTTTTCACAAATTTCACAACACAGTGTTATAAAGCAAGTCTCTTTCTTTCAAATTCCAAAAATCGTTTGACAAAATATGAGCAAACAAGTCAACGCAAACTGTTTGCACAGACCGTATTAGCTGTGGCGGGAAACTTTCATTACAACTTGATATTAATTTTAGATCAGTTCTATGCATAACTGCAGGCACTTTTCGATGATGCAAAGAGGACACACTTACACAAGTTCACACATACTCGGACGTTTTGTATAAACGTGTTTGTCGGGATCTCTCATTTCTAAAACGTGTCAATTTGTCCAAAGCTGGAATACGAAAACATTTTCGGTTACAATAATACTATTATTTAGAAGAAATTAACAATGCTTAGAGATTTTTATGTGTCAGGGAAGATGTTTGTTGGAACAAAAAGATCTATCAAGAATTACGATTATGGTTAAATTTTCCGTAACTTGTAAATGTATTATCATTCAATTGTTTAGTCTTGTAAAAAAGATAATTTTGTGGCTTTTCAACTTCTTTTCTTAATTTTAGTTGAATCTTTATTTTATTCTGTAAAAATTGTCAAGTATATTTGGGAAAGACAGAATAAAAGTTAATAAAACAATTGATTTGATTTTTATTGTTTTTGAACTCTTTTTTTTTTTTATTTTAAATCTTTTCCGATGAGATTAAACGAGATAAAGTTAGAGTAGCATTACTAAAATTTATAATAAATGTTGTTACGAAATTAGTATACATGTATTATGTCACATCTTATCATGTCTTTTATCAGACATACACAAAAAAATATTTTTTTTTTTTAAAGTGATTGTGTTAGTGATTGGAGAAAGCCCCATTTACATGCCTGAAACAATTGGGAACCTTTTTCAAATGAAATGGAAGTACTGAAAATTTTCTTTGATAAGCACATTAGAACCTTTAACCGAAACTCTTGGTTAACCAAAATGCATTTAAAGCTTTTTTTTTTACTATCGCATTCGTTGTGTGCAAGCGATCCTTTCCGAACCTCAAGTACAAATAAATATTTTGGATCCCTTTTCTTAGAATTCCTTTGAATTTAACGTGAGCTCCCGTAAGCTGCGGAGTGAACTAGAATACAGTAAGAGGAGGGAGAACCGGAATGTGTGAATGTGGTTTAGCAGGCGAAAAAAACGAATAAATTAGCAATTCTGAAGTTTTGAATGTTTTGTAAAAGGTTTGGTATGACTGGAGAAACCGAAAGATTATGATACGCGTGAACTAATAGCATAAAAAAACTTCGTGATAGAGCTTGAAAGCAAAGGCAATCGAAACTGCGACAAACAAAACTTAGTTTCAAAGCCTTGTGAAATATATAAAAGTACGTAATTTAAAAATTAAACTTCATGTAATTTATTCTTGTTTCCATTTTGCTGTTGCTTTATTTTTATTAAGCACTTGTTACCATGATAAAAAAATAGCGGATATATTTGTCCTTAATCTTAAATTTGAAGCATTCTTGATTATCCGAAAACTTCGATTTTCCAAAAGATGGGCGGTCCCAATTACTTCGAATAATCGAGGTTCTACTGTAGTTATTTTTAAATATGTGAGAAAAAAAATCTGCCCAGTTAGAATTTACTACTTCTTAGTTGTCTGAACTTTTGGAATATCGGATAATTGTGAATAAAAAGCCGCCGTCTTTTCTTAAAGAAACATTTTATAAGTTATAGGAACCAGAAAAAATTATTGTCTATAGTGAGTCGCCGCTTTCCTTAGAGAAATATTTAATATATTATAAAAACCAGAAATAATCTACAGGTAATTATTAAATACATATTATGCACAATATGAATAAAACTTCATTCTTTTCGGCCAGAATTCATATCACGATCGTCTGTATTGGAAGAGATCGAAATATCTACCCTATATATATAAAATCCTAATGAAACGAATTTATGAAACGGCTGAAATGTAACGATTCTTTGAATCGACTGATTAAACAACTGATTATGTTTCACGGCAATTTTTCCTAAAGTATGGAATACTTTGCTATGAAATGAACACGAAAAATCAATATTGATCCGCAGATTTCAAAACTGGTATTAGAATTTTTTAATTCGAATTAGTTTTCGAAATATTATTTTTTTTCTAATTTTATATACATTTTTTCTAATGATGGTAACTCAAATTTTAATCAAACAGGTATTTTTTTCAGATTTTAGAAAAGGTTACTATTTTAAACTAATTTGGCGAGAAGTTTGGCCTCCCTTAAATGTATGCTAAGAAGTACTGTATCATGTTACTTTTATTCGTAATTCAATTTTTCATTTGATCATTTGTCATTTGTCATTATCATTTTATTTAATACAAACAGAAACATTTAAAATAAATGGCTTCCACTTCTTTATTATTACATCCAAATCGGTTCATAAATACGCCTTTTATCGCGTGACAAAATTCAGGACGTTCCAAAATGTCAGCCACGCTAGAAATTCAAAATGCTATAACTCAGCCATTTTTTAAGATATAGACGAAACAAAAACTGCTCCGGAATCTTTGTATAAAGGTCAAATACATAAGAAAAAAATATTTTTCCATTTTCAATTCTTTGGTACCACATTTAAAATTTAAAATAAAAAAAAAATTTTAAATGACCGCCATTTTGAAACAAAATGGCGGATGAAGCTGGCCAACGAACTCGGTCGAGACATTGGTATGTACTATGTACATACCGAATTACATCCAAATCGGTTCATAAATTCGAGAGTTACAGTATGACAAAGGTCAGATATATATATATATATATATATATATATGGATATATATATATATATATATATCAAATTTTTAACGGAGGGTGGTTTCGGTGTCTGGGGGTCATGATCGATGAAAATATACCAAAATTTTTTGAAATCGCTTTCCTCCGAACGGCTGCAATAGGTAGCTTTTTGTAATGAAAGCTACCTAAAAATGTTAAGAAAATACAGCTAATTTCTAAAAAAAAATCAATTTAACTGAAGATCACTTTAAGACAAATCGGTAGTTTAAATGTAAGCGTTGATCTTTATGAACGCCTAAGAATCTGCTGCTGGAGACATTGATTAAATATCGAAAACGACTTCTTTTATTTCTTTCGTATAATTGTTGTTTTAGTCATAAGGCTACTGGAATATTTCCTCGAAAGTTTTCTATAATGTTCAACAAACATACTTTTTTTTTAAATTCTAACTATAATTACGTATTTTACATTAGTTTTAATATTAGTATGTAGTAATATTTATTAACTTTATGTAGTAATATAATATATTCCTATGTTACTGTAGTAATAAAATATCTATTTATCTATATTCTACATATATTTATTATACATTTAAGTACTTTTATTATAAATTTTAAATAAATTAAACGAATATTTATATTTACATACTATTATTGTGTTACTCTACACTCACAAAAATATCATGCGATAAAAAAAAACTTTCTGTGAATTTTCTGTGATACTATAACGTGTAGTTATGTTTTACCAAATCGTCTGAATCATTATTGTAAAAAAGTGAGAATTTGTATCTAATAAGTATTTTAAGAACATGATTTATTTAATGTTTAATATTTCCAAATATATAATACGACTAGGTAATACAACTTATTTAAAATTTTCTAACAAGATTAACGAAGTCCAATATGAACCTGAAAATTTATTTTCGCTCATATTTAGACTGATATATATTCATAAATATGTAATTTCTAAGACAGGTTTTAATAGCATATTGGTATATATCATACGGTTAAACTTTTGAATCTACAGGGATCATTACGACAACGATGCATCTAATAATTGAAATCTTAAATTAGTTTCTAGGAAATCACCATGTATGCAAAAGACATAAGTTAATCTTTATAAAAATGAATTTAAAAACAGAAAAAGCCATTTTTCTTTGAATATAAATGGGCATTTTGAAAATGCAGTTTAAAATATACGAATAAAAGAAATACACCATCTGTTGGAGACGTCGATTAAATAACAAGAACTTTTCTTTCATTCATTTATTGTGTGGGTTTTTTTTTTTTTTTTTAATTGGAAAATCGGATTATTCCTTCGAAATTTATTTTTATGAAGTTCTGTATACTTTCTTTTTTAAATATCTCATACATTTTTAAAATTATATAGGGTCAATCCATTTCAAGTGGTCCAGCAGTGGTTGCTCGACCATTTTTAAAAAATCTGAAATTTTTTGTAGAACAATGATGGAAGTTCAAAATGACTATTATTTTAATTTTATTCATTTTTGTTTGTGCATGGAGGCCATCTTTGTTTCGTCGTCTGCAGCAATTTTCTCATAAGAAGGTTTTACGGAATTGCAAATAATTCATCATTTATTTGTCCAATTCAAGTGCGGATTAAAGCAATTTGTACAGAATACTTTGGGATAAAAATATGGTAATGAAGTAGTTTCCGAAACTAACTGCTTATTGGTAAAATTTAAGCATAAAGTTTCAGTTTTTCTCCAAAATTTGTCCGTTTACAAGAGGACATTTTTCTAGCAAGGAATGCTGCCAACATGACATAATTTTTTTTACAAATAGGCCGAAAGTACTTGTACTCACACACCGAGTTCCAGATCTGGGACTTGCTTCCTCTTCGCTAAACAAAATCCCAAATTTTTCAAAAATGACAAAAATCGCATTTTTCAGGCTTTGATATCTCTGGTGGGGCACGAGATAAAAATCTGATTTTTTTTTTTTTTTATAAGAGTATGTATGGTAGTGTTATGCGCAAGAAATTTCAGGATGGAGATTTAACTGCAAGCTGAGATATGGCAAGGGCAACATGTCAAAACAAAACTGCCAAACTATTGTTTTGTTCTAGTCACAGCTAAGTATTTATCTCAAAGTATCATTTAAATTTATTTTTTAGATTATCTTCAAATAATAGTAACAGCAAATAAAGCCTTTTGCAATTAATTTAAAAAATAATTATGCCTAAGGCCTACATTTTGTATGGTTTCAGTATTTTTTGTTGTAATTTTAGTAACTAAAAGAAACCTCAGCACTTTTGCATATATATATATATATATATATATATATATATATATATATATATATATATATATATATATACAAGACCTGAGACAAAAACAGTATAGGGAAAGAGAAAAGCTGTTAATGTTGGCATACTTGTAGAGACATGATCAAACGTGTCAAAACAAATTCCTGCTTGTTGGTTTAAAAATCCGCAATTTTAATGCTGCTTGTCAGCCCCTGAAATTTGTTCCTACCATAAGTATGTTCCTGTAAATGAAACATTATGCGATGTTACCATGCATCAGCCGCAAGTAATTTTCAGAAAGTAAAGATACCCAAAGCCTTTTCAAAATTTATACTGCACAAAAATAACATTTTTGCATAACAATTAAGCTAGAAATTATTAATGAATTGAAACTTGCACATAGTGATTTCAAAGTATATTTCTATGAGCCAGCAGGGCCAAGATCTTCAATCAAGTTATCAAGAGATGACATGACTTTGTTCCTACAAATAAAATTTTGAGAAAGATCAAAATTGTGGTTTTTGAACCAACAAGCAATAATGTGTTTTGACACGTTTGATCATGTCTCAACAAGTATGACAACATTAACAGCTTTTCTTTTTCCCTATGTTGTTTTTGTCTCAGGTCTTGTATAAAAATATTTTTCTCTCTTTATGTAAAAGTGCTGAGGTTTCTTTTAGATTCTAAAATTACTTACAACAAAAATTACTGAAACCATACAAAATGTATGGCCTTAGGCATAATTATTTTTTTAATTAATTGCTAAGGGCTTTATTTTCAGTTACTGTTATTTAAAGATAATCAAAAACATTAATTTAAATGACACTCTGAGATAAATACTGAGCTGTGACTACAACGAAACAATAGTTTGGCAGTATTGTTTTGACATGTTGACCTTGCCATATCTCAGCTTGTAGTCAAATCTCCATCCTGAAATTTCTTGAGCATAACACTACCATACAGTGCTCTTATATAAAAAAAAAATCAGATTTTTATCTCATGCCCCACCAGAGATATCAAAGCCTGAAAAGTGCGATTTTTGACATTTTTGAAAAATTTGGGATATTTTTTAGCGAAGAGAAAGCAAGTCCCAGATCTGGAACTTGGCGTGTGAGTACAAGTACCTTCGGCCTATTTGTAAAAAAAATTATGTCATGTTGACAGTATACCATGCTCGAAAATTTTCCTCTTGTAAACGGAGAAATTTTAGAAAAAAACTGAAACTTTATGCTTAAATTTTACCAATAAACAGTTAGTTTCGGAAACTACTCTATTACCAAATTTTAGCCCAGTGTATTCTGTACAAATTGCTTTAATCCGCAGTTGAATTGCATAAATAAGCGATGAATTATTTACAATTCCGTAAACCCTTCTTGTGAGAAAATTGCTGCAGACGGTGAAACAAAGATGGCCGCCATGCACAAACAAAAATTAATAAAATTAAAATAATTGTCATTTTGAACTTCCATCATGTTAGGGTTGTTGTACAAAAAATTTCAGATTTTTTAAAAATGGTCATGCAACGAATTGAGGATTTTCTGGACCACTTGAATGGATTGACACTATAGTAAAAAAGTATATTAATGAAGACCCTCTGTCAAATAATTAAATATATCAAATTAGCGCTTAACAATAAATAATATTAATGCACAAAAATGAATAAAAAAAGTTTAAATTTTATTCTACGTATAAAGACGACATATAAATGACGGGTTTATTTGAAAATTTATATTATTTTATTTATATAATTCTTATATCAAATTAATATTACTTAAATATTATTCTGTGTTTCAAAATTTACTGTTTTCTCAAGTACGTTGCAGCAATCGATCCATTTCTATTAAAATTATGTATTGCAATTTATAAAAATATAGGTATCGGTTTGTGTTGTTTTGGTATGTGCAATTTACAAAATGTTTTGTGATATTTACAGAGATTACGTGAAACATATGACAAAGCGGACTGTGGCAATAACAATCACTATGTCATCCAGTTACGAGTTGAAATATAGATGTAGGACAAAATTATTAGCAGCAGATGAACGAATAAGCCGTCTGCCTCCCCATTTCTTAGTAGAATAAGAGCAGCAGGCACTATATCGTCATTTTAGTGTTAATATCACGCCATCGAGTTACAAGAAGAAATTTTTGCTAAATTAAAGGCTAAATACAGAAGAAAAAAAGTGTTCTGGCTGGGCATATCCTGGAAGGAACCTAGTGGTGTGATTCCACCCTTTTTATTATTTAATCATGAATTGTATTTTCAATCATTAATATGCAATATAATTACGAAAGTTATCTGTCTTTATACATAGCAGAACACTTAACATTGCTATTATTCTTTTATTTTGTATATATTGATTTTATGTATATATATGTACCAGCTGATGTATTTATGACTTTACGACTTATGAGAGATTAGGGCTCAAACTACGTATCCATGAGTGGTCGTATCCATGAGAAAGAAGTCACGTGATTGTCGTGAAGTTACCCACTTGGGGTTGTCAACAAAACTATGGCTTAGAGCATAGAGAGGCCCTCTATCCACTAGGATTTATATGGGCGTGCCAATTTTTTCATGAGTGACCAGGGCCTAAATTATGCGCCATGTGCTAATTAAGGCGGACCACAGCGCAATCCAATAGCTTTAAAGTGATAGACTTACATGAACCGTAGGTTATCCCTTGTCTGTCTAGATCTAGCAATCACTTACACTTTTGGATACAGAAGCCCTGAAAAACTACTGGTCAAAAGGTTTAGGGATGGGTATTACCCAAGTCCTCGATTAGCTCATGATTGTTAGTTTATTATTTTATGACATAAGTAACCGACTTTAGGAGCATATGTCTCAAACTTACCAGCAGAACACAAAGCAGAATTAAATTTATGATAGAAAATGACGTCTGTAGCCCATTTGAAACCCAAAAACATAATATTTTTCATTTTAATATCAAATTTATTATTAATTTTTCCAATTGAAGATGAACTAATGATGTCGGAAAAGTTTATTAACAGTACTTGAAAGAGTAACCGATCTGGCTTGGCATATCTTCGTACAATGCGAGAAGAATAGAGTGCCAAATCGTTATTTTGGAAACACCAGAACGTAACTGAGTTACGGCCTGAAATTATAACACATTAATGGTATCGATTAAAACAATAAAACTACGAGCATAACGGAGATCGCTAAAATCTTTTAATATATTTTGCATATCATTAATATTACGTTGAGTAAAAAGTTTTGCGGCAAAAATTCTTTTAATGTAAAATGATAAATACATACGAAATTATCAAAGCTAATGAGGATAGTAATCTCCGTTCAAATATACAATCGTATCCCAACGTTTTAGCAACTTTTCAATCCCTTCTGCGAAAAATTGTGTCATGCGCGTGTCCAGAAAGTGATCGACCTCATTTAAAACCTCCTCATTTGAATTGAAGATTGCGCCATCAAGGTGCAGCTTCAGATGTGAAAAGAGATAGCAACCTGAAGGGACCATGTCGGGGCCATATGGTGGATGTTGCATCAAATCCCACTTCAGCTTGTAGAGCGTCTAGCCGGTCATCTTACTAACATGGGGCATGGCTGATCTGATGAAAGAGATCCACCTTCCTTCTGATCTCGTTTCTTCGTTTTTTGAGAAAGGCATCTGGAACTTTGATTAAAATGTTGCTGTATATTGCACTGTTGATAGTCTGTCCGCTTTTCATGTACACTTTGTACAGAATTCCGCGACAATAACAAGAAGCACCATCTTGTTAGTTAGGGCACATCTTGCAACCGAGCCTGTTGATTCCCCAGGTACTGACCACCCTGCTTTACGGCTTGTATTGTTGTAGTACAACCATTTTTCATCACAGGTCACATTTTTCTTTATAATCTTCCCTTTCCTTTGATCTTTGAGCAGAGCCAAACAACATTTTTTTTCTCCTGCGCTTGCCTTCAGCAGTCAATTTGTGAGGCACCCAGCGGTTGGACTTAAACTTTAGATTTATGCATTTCAGAGGGTTAACGATTGTTTTTTAGCAAACGTTAAGCTCTAAAGTAATAGTTAGTGTTGAAACATTTCTATGTGATTTCATGAATGATTTGCTGTAACTGCTCACAATCAGCTTCAATAGGGCGGGCAGAACGTCGGTCATGTTTAATGTCGAAATTTCCACCTTTAAACTTCCGAAACAAAACTTTGACTGTATCATAAGAAACTGTATTGATGACTAAACTTTCGCACATTTTTCTGTAGCATTCAGTTGCACTGAGTTTGTTACGGACTCATAGTACATAATCGTGAGGATCTGCTGACGTGATAGCTCCATTTTAAATCCTTTTTTGAAGCACAAAATAATAAATATTTGACAAACAAATTATACAGCCACGTAGTTCATATGCTCTGCTTTTGAATGCAAAAGTTGGTTTGTGGAAAAGCTAAAAACCATACAAGTGACAGCTGCTTGCGCGAAGGTAGCATTCTTTAGCACCCTTTGGGGGGAAACTTTTTACTCAATGTAATATAGTCATGACACTGCTCCATGTATGAATGTCAATAAAATAATATTTAAGAATCATTAAATCATGCAATATAAGCATGCATGTGTCGACGTTTTAACTTAGGGTACTACTTCTTTCTGAATCTCACTCAAAAACATTTTCTAGCGCCTATTTTAGAATTTTGAGAAACCTTTGAGAATGGAGTCCTAGGGCATGTGCGCCAGATTCTGTAAATGTGTCCCCGTGAGAATTTTCTATCTATCCATGTGGTATATAAGTATAATTTCCGATTTAGAGATTTGACAATCTGAAATTTTTGTAATCTTTATCTAGGCAATGAACTTTCATGCTTGGCTGACATTTAATTATCCACCTGGTCGCATACATAAGTATCCTTCTTTCTAGCTTTATGTGTTAACTTGATAATTTATTTCTGCATTACGGAACTATTTTATTATTCTGAATTAAACAAAATATCATTCCTTGCTTCAGTCTTCTACGATATCCCCATTAAGAGTTTTCTTACACACTGGCTATGGCTTGATATACAGGTTTTCGAAGCTCAATGAGTCGATTCGAAATCGGAGGCTGCGCAAGTCCAATATCTAATGTACCTTGTAGAAAATTGCAAATAATATTTTAAAATTGTTTCACAATTGATTTGTTCATTACAAAAATATGTACGTCGATAGAAATTGCTATTAATTGTAGATAATTGTAGATAATTTCCATGTCGGAGTTTCATGATTTGCATGTCTCTAAAAATCAATTTAAAATAAAAAATTCACCATTTTTACTCAACAACTGAGAGAAATTTAAAAAAAAAATAAAATTCAATGGAACGTGTTCACCAGTTGGGTATATATTTCGGGTACGGTACAGAAAAAAAAACATTAATTCCAGAAAATCGCATTAAGAATTTTGCATCAATCACCACTTAGTGTTTTACTGTACGAGAAGAATCATTAAATGTTCAATGTGAGTTTAATTTTTTTTAAATATGGCTTATAGAGAAAATTTATGAAATAGGCGAAATGAAAATTCAGTTGGAAGAAGTTTTACAAAAAGTGTACAAAAAAGTACACAAAGTGTTAACGTATTTGGCCGCTCTAAATATGCATATAAAGTAAAACCGAATTGTGCATAAAAATTGCAAACTGAATTTTGCATAAAAAATGCAAACTGAATAATGCATAAAAAGTGCAAAATGAATCGTGCATAAAAGGCTTTGGAGACGCCATCTTTGGAGAGTTTCGAAATCATCTCTACTTTAGAATGGGAGAATTATGTTGGGTGTTTTTCGCCCGAGGAGGACAGAACTCACTACTTCGGGTTTGTAAATCAAGCGTTCCTCTTATCTTGCCACTGGGGACCTACTGGGAAAGGATTTTAAGCCGGCGATGTGGTTAAATTCGGACAATGGTTCATGAAGTTGATTGTGCTGTGCGTTGACATTTTTAAAAGATATATGGTAAATTTATCGATTGTGCTATAATTCCTGTAAGTTTCAATTAATAAGGTTGATTTATTATTAGAGTTTTTTTTGTTAATTAATAATTAGAATATACATTATTTAATATAATTTATTATTGAAATTTTATTTGCTTAATGAATGGATTGAAGGTAATTGGAATTTGTTGCAGAGTAATAAACAATTTTTAAGTGTAATTTGGATATAATTGGGGTGGGATTGGGATGGATTTCTATTACCATATCAACAGTGGGCAGTAAAGGCGTTTAGAATGAAAATTGCAATCATTATCTAAAGGTTTGTGTTAAAATCTCAGTGATGCCATTAAACGCTAGAAGTTGTGTTTTTTAAATGACATGGGTTAACAATTTATTTAACATTAGGATTTCGAAAATTCAAAACTACATATGATTTCAAAAATACATGACGAGTAGTACACTATATGGACAATCATGACCGGTTACTTTCGATTTTACACGTTTTATTATCTAAAAAAAATCACGGGGAATTATCCTGAATCTCCAGATGTGTAAATAGAATAATATAGGCCATATATTTCGGAGAAGATTTTTTTTCCCGAAACTCCATATGGGACCTTCAACAAATTGAAAAAGAAAGAATATCTTTTGGATAACCCTGTAAAAGTTAATATAGTAAATGCGTTCAAACTGAAGTACATGATTGCGAGGCTTCTTGTAATACCCTGCGTTCATTTTTATGAGGATAGTATGTGTAATAGTAGATAAAATAGGGTTTTTATAAAATCAATACCAGATTTCGCCAAGGTTTTTTTATTATAATTTACAGAGTTCTTAACATACAAAAATCTTCTTTTCAGAAAATATGACAAACAGCATTGTACACAATACTCTGTAATCAGAATTCAAAAATAATAATAATCGGATGAAAAAAGAGCAGATTTACTAAATAATGTTTCACTGCGCATGCGAGAATGCAAGCAAAATATAATGTAAAAATGTATCAGCTAAGTGTATAGAGCAACTGTTGTGAAAGTCTCAAAAATATAGATTGAAAATTCTCGGCGATAGAAAAAGCTTGAAATCCGTTGTTCCCAAAAGGAAGCAAAAAATGAGGAGATCTATCGAAATATATGTTAATTAGTGCCAAGATAGATTCATCTTTTTGCTTCCTTTTGAGAAGAACTGATTTCGATCTTATTCTATCGACGATAGTTTTCAGAATTTCCAAGTTACGTTTTTGAGACTTTCACAAAAGTTGCTGTATACACTTAGCTAATATATTATGCAAATTCTATTTTGATTGATTTCGCGCATTCGTAGCGAAACATTACTTAGTAAACCTGCTCATTTTTCATCCATTTTTTATTATTTTTTAGTTCTGATTACAGAGTATTGTGTACAATGTTGCTTGTCATAGTTTCTGAAAGATCATGGTTTTATATTAAGAAATCTATAAATTATAAGCAAAAAATGTCGAAAAATTTGGACGGTTTTTATAAAAACCTTAATTTCTGTACTAGTATATATGCTAGCCTCATACAAATTAACACAGTTTATTGCAATAACCCTCTTAATCATGTTCTGCAGTTTGAACGCTTTTGCTACATTAGTTCTTATAGGCTTAACCAAAATATATTCGTTCTTTTTAAATTTGCTGAAGGTCCCTTATGAGGTTTCGGGAAAAAATCTTCTCGGAAATATATGACCTATACTATTCTGTTTATAAATCTACAGGCTGAGTTTTAAGCGAATCACAGCTCGGTAGCAACTCAACGCTGCTCTACTATTTAGCACATCTGGAGTTTCAGGATAATTCATTATGTATTTTTTTAGATATTTAACAAAACGTTTAAAAGCGTAAGTGACGGTCATCATTGGACATACAGTGTGTACACCTTATGGTATCCGGAAATAACATTTAACGAAAGCTCATAAATTTATTTTTATATTAGGTGTTGATATTGAAAGTTGGGGAGTTTGTTATAATTTCTATATATCGACAACCCACTAAGGAAAGTATATGTATAACACATGAATAACATTATATATAACAAATATTATTAATAACTGATTCGACCAAGTCACATTTTTATACGAAGTATTGTGTAATCCCATTTTTTTTTTCGTTTTAGGACAGCACTACAAATTCGTGTAACCGTATATTTATCTCTTTTTAAGTATGATCCTTAAGGCAAAATAATTTATCATGGGGGAATTCCTAAAAACGAATATGTGTAAATAGTATGTGATACAAAAGTCAATAAGTATATATGTTTTTCGAAGCTGAAATTTAAATATACTGAACTAATGAAAATGGAAAAAATAAACAAAAATAAGTACATGCGCGTTTTGTTCAATCTTATGTGCCCAATTTTAAAAATGTACTTTTGGAATTTTTAGCAAACAAAAAGTACATTTTATTCCTTTAATACATTGCTGTATTCTATTTAAATAAGATGTGTTTTTATTTTAAAAGAAAAATAAATCATCTGTTTTCTAATTCATAACATATAACTAATTTTTATTTCAGTTATCAAAGAAGAAAATTGAGTAAAATTAATTTTCTTTCTATTGTTTGCTTAAAAAAATCTACATTTTAGGATTACATTTCTTTTTAGGATTTTTTATTAGCATTTATTTTGTTAGGATTACATAAAATAGATTTTCTTGTGTTAAAATTAATCATTTTTTTAAATGGTTGTAAATCTAAGCTTTTCACAAAATGAAAAAAAAAAATTATTCATTTTGTAAATTAAAAAATGAAAAGAAATAATTGATTTTGTATAATTAAACGCTCCACTTGAAGTATTTAAACATGTTTTTGAAATGTTTATGCAAATCATAAATGTAAATTAAAAGCAATAATAAATTGTAAATAATTCCTTTCAGGAAAAAAGGAGTGTAAAGTGCTTTTTCCGTCGTTTTTTATTAAATGTCTATCTCATTAAATTAACGCTCTGAGAACCACTGAGCTGTAAACTTAAGTTTTAGATACAGAATTTTTAACATTACAGCATTAAAAATGTGTAAGGAATCGATACCTAAATTATGCGACTTTTATTGTCTATTTCCATAATTACTTTATTTATAGACTGGTTGTTCTTTTCAATTTTTTATTTAAATAGTTGACGCATGCTTTCAATGCTACAAAATCTTGCTTTATAGGGGGAAGAATACACTAAGTATAAGTGCGTAAATTTACTCATTAAAACAGGTACGTTTGATACCAAAACGATTTGTATATGTATAAAAAGGTGTAAAGAATGAGAAATACACGCTCTTTTGTATGAATTTCAAAATGCACATTTTCCAGTGTGGTGCATTATGCTGTTTAAGTGTATAAAATGTCGTTAAATATCCCTGAAATATACAGTTAATCATGTAAACTACACAATTGTACACATACATCTGTATAATATACAAAAAAGATGGTTTTTGTACGCATAGTACATAACCATGTAGTTTGCGACATAAGTTTTGAACTAAATATTTTTATGGATGAAAAAAAAATGCATGAAGAACAAACACATGTGCTTAGTGTGTTTGCTTTCTTTACGGCAGATTTGTTTTTCGATAACAAAATAGTGTAACCTTAATTTGCAAAAACAAAAGGATTTTCCAAAATTATACTTATTGCATGTCATTCTCTGTTAAACTGGTTGTGAACCTCTTAAATAGTACTTTCTTAGTTTATGAACAGAATCTGTGTAATCTGAATAAATACACTGTAAAATAAAATTTTGAAAGATGCAGTAACATTATTTTGTCGGATTTCTTTTCCTATCAATTTCAACAACAAGGTTTGAAATCTACATCTACATCTACATCAAAATCAGAAATTCTCCATTTAATTTCATCTACAGTAAAGAAGCAATACTTAAAGAAACGGCATTTGAACTCACGATCTGCGACTTTCTAAGTCATAAACTTTCCCATTCAGCTACTATTACATAAACCAAGTTTCAAATATCGCTATTTATTATATTTACTTAAGTACACATATTTCTCTGTCAATTCTGTTCTTACACATATTTATGCGTACTTTTGTTACACATAAGTCTGTGTAATTATCTGTTCTTGCAAATATAGCTGTGTAAAATTCGTATACACATTTCTTTCTAATAGTCTCTTATTACGGATATATTTGTGAAATACCCTTACACATATTTCGGTGTAATATGTAAAATACACAGGTGTTTGTGTAATATGCAGAATTTTTAGATTACATTAACCCCCTAATTCAGGTAAATCCGTAACGTTTTCTACCATTTATACACTTGTCTGTGTTTTTGAAGGGATAACAAATTACACAATTCCATTAAGCCAATAAACACACGTAAATACAGTTAAATTGTAACGAGTATTGTGTACATTTCATGACGAAGGTGTAATTTTACAAATTTACTTATATACGTATGTAAAAGTGACTAATTTACATATTTAAAAAAAAAAATGATAATGGGGTAATTGCCCTTACATGTAATGCTTATAGTGATCTTTTTTTATAACGAAGTTTAACGTGCCGGAATTACATTTCAATAAAAAAATATTTTCTGCGGATGCATATAAAATGTATTAAGGTAAAATCTAATATATATATATATATATATATATAATTTCTAAATATGTTTTTATCGTAATAAAAACGATATTAGCTTGTAAAACTTATATATTTTTAAAATTTATTACTTACCATTTAGCTGATGTAATAAATCTGAGAAAATATCATCAATCTAGCAAGATGATGAAAGAATTGATGCCAACCTGAAGAATGTGATCAATAATTTTCCCCATATAGAAGATAAATTTTGATATTATTTATTTTTAAAAGGTACATATTTATTACAATCAATAGCTGAAAATAAATTAATATACAAAAACAAATGACTGCATTTTTCTTTATTGCTTCATTTTCTAACCCTGCCGCATCATCTATTAGGAGGGTATCTTTAGTGTCACCTTAATGTCGGAAATTTTTATTGTTTATAATCTATGACAGATTGCCATTTTTAAAGAAATAAATTCCGATAAGAAATGACCACTACCTAATACTTTTAATAAAGTAATTCAAAATACAGTGAAACTTCCATTTAACGTAGGCTCATCAATGCAGTTAAACACTTCCTTATGATGAAAATGCTTTATATGGAAATCAACTTGAATTCATGAACTTTGTATGATAAAATACCCATTCATAAAAGGAAAAATATACATAAATAGAAATATTAGAAAAATGTTTTTTTTTTTTTTTTTTTTTTTTTTTTTTTTTTTTTTTTTTTATTTGGGCAGCAAATTTTTATTATGTAATGTAGACAAATAAGAAAAATTTAACTAGAATAATATCATTAAAACACACAAAACAGAGAGGTAAAAAAAACTGAAGCGTAGAGGACCATTTCTCTTTTTTAGCAGTATACCAAATCTTTAAACATAAAAAAGTCTGTAATATTACTTTGTACAAGTTTCTTATAAAAATACACTGTTTATAAACATTTTCACTAGTCTAAGTATCTGGAGCAATTTCGTAAAACTAGAATTCCCTTCTTATTGTATAAAATGATTTTAGCATATCTTCTTTTGAAGGTCTCTTAATTCCTTCTTTATTATCATCTGCATTGCTCGCTGTAGTTTCTTCACGACATTTTATTACACTTTGCAATATGTTATCTTAAGTAGAATATTCATTTGTCTTAAGTAGTTCAGTTGTGATAAGAGGGATAAACCTTGTTATATGGAATATATTTTTCGTAATATGGAGATTAATTTACCTTTTAATGGTGTTTAAAGCCAGTGTCCAACAGAAAATGTATTTAAGTAGAAAACTTCGTTAATGGAATGTTTTACTGTATTATGCATATGTATTGAAATTTCATTGAATTTCCGGCACAAATGCTAAAAATACTTGCATTTTTTGTGTGTGTGTGTGGGGGGGGGAGGGATCAAAATGACGTAGTCAATGAAATGTATGATACAGTGAGAAGAAGAGGACATATATAGAGTTATTCTAAAATCTGATCTCAAACTTTTACAAAGGTGTTGCAGCTCACTAAAACAAATCATTTTTTCTATTAGTCCAGTTTTTCGGTCTGAATTACAGAGTGATTCATTTCAAGTCAAACACAGAATTCTTCTTATTACTTTACCGATAATGAACATATTTAACCGATAGTTTATATAGACTTACTTTGATTAGTGTAAAATTGCGATGGATATCATGCAAAGTGCTGTGTAATTTGGTCAGGAATCCATTTGTGTGATCAGCTACAAAACCAAATTATGAAGTTTTTTTTTTTTTTTTTTTTTTTTTTTTTTTTTTTTTTTTTTTTTCTTTCCGCAGATCTTGGACGATTGCAGTCATTTTTATTAAGCATTCTTACGTTTCATAGAAGGTGAAATATGTCTGTCAGTAAAACATTTTTTATGGAAGAAGGTATTGTAGAAAATCGCCTTTCGATTTGAAGTGGGAAATCCTGTATTTTGTACATTAAAAGCGGATATCGACACAGCTTATATACAATAAATATTTGGTTAACGAAGATTATTTTTTGATTAAAAAGCAATTGCATAAAATATTTCCCGATCACAGCTGCCCATTTTCAAGCACGTGTGATCGCCTAGTTATGTTTATCAAGTACACTTCTCAAAGAAAAAAAAAACAAGATATTCTATTTTTTAGTATAGATATTGATCATGTTATCGATTACGTGTATTAAATATTTCAATACATTTAGTAAAACGTATTTATAAGCCTTTGAATGCACTTCTTTATCTATTAACATGTATAAATTTAGTTTAATGATAATAAGTGATTCTCTTCCATAATTTTAAGTATCCACATTATTATTATTATTTTTATTGTTGAAAAGGAAAGCACAAGAGTTCTCTTAAGTTGTAAAATATAGGTCCATTCAGAATCTCCAAAAAATAATTATGTGTCCAAACGTTCCAAGTCTAATAAAAATAAAATGGGTTGTAACCGTCAAACAAAGACTTGAGTAAACAAAATCCTAACACATATTAAAATATATATATAATTGCATCAGGATATGTTTAGATAAAAACACAAAAAAAACATTTCTATGTGACAGAACGAATTTCAGACGAGTAAGCACTATGTTGGTGAAACTTTATGAGATATAAAAAAAAAGTTTAAAATGAAAGAAATGTGCCTTTTTTAGAAATGTATTAATGTTTTTAATATTTAAATGAATATATATATATATATATATATATATATAGCTCTAATAAAAGTGAATGATTATGAAATTATTATGAAAAGAGGGTGCAAAACAACAATAAAAATCCATGAAAATTTATAACGAAAAAACAACAAACAAACCACTCCCTGCTCTTCAGAAAGTGGAAGGAGTGAAAAAAGCAGGTATCAAAAACAGAAATTGGATCCTCACGGGTTTCGCAAGATATGGCCAACCCACATACTCCAAAAGTATAACAATAGATTTAAACTTTCAAAAACACAACATAACAAAGCTATTTTATAAAATTTTTTTTTAACGAATCAATACTGCTTTAAAAACAAATATAACCAACCAATTCAAAATCCAAGAAAACCGATTTAGCTTATAAAACGTAAATAAAAATTAATAAAAATTTTAATCTGACTAAATCATTAAGCAATTAGAAGTATTGAACATGTGAGAAGGCCATATCCCCACCTTTACCCATGAAGACCTGAAAAAAACTTGCAACCTCTAAAACAATCACTACGCTCCACTTCTTTCCATCAGCAGGAGTTGCAAGCAAGGCCATAATCCAAGTTAGACCAGCGTCCTAAAGACTTGTCTTTCCATTATCCTCATAATCATTAATTTTCTTTCCAAGTCACCGCAGTTTCTACTTGAAGCACATCAACATGCAGACGTTCTTGAAGACTTTAATCCACACCCTTCATATATTCAAGCAGCTACCTTGGCATCCATTACGGTGTTTGGCCGCTTAGCAGTTGCCACTTTAGAAAACTCTTCTCAAGTTGATTTACATAATGAAAAATAAACTGGTATGGAAATAAATTATTATAAAAAAGATTAGCAGTAAATTTAAAAATCTGTGAACTCAAAAATTCTCTATTACTACAAATTCCATAAAATCTATTAATTTGTCCCACAATAATGTTATTAAAAACCTTCTTACTTAAATTTGAATACCAGTGTGGCATCGATTGAGTATTAAAATTAAAAAAATCCCGTTTATCAAAAAGCTTAATTAGTATATTGCTATCTTTAATTAAAATGTCTAAATCCAAAAAATTAACATGTAAATTATCAACAGAAGCCTTATTTAATTTTAAACATGTAGGATAAATATCGTTAATCGATACAAAAAGTTTGTCATCGAATATTATTAAATCATCGATATACCTTAAAACTGAATAACTCTTATTACTGTTTAAAACATAATTAAATTCATAATAAAAAAGAAACAGATTTGCAGCAGAACTCGAAAAATTAGTTCCCATACCGATACCACATACCTGGTAGAAAAATGAGCTATTGAATGTAATGAAATTATTAAGAAAACAGAAATTACATAAACTCAAGAAAAAATCTCTTTTAATTCCAAGCTCCTCCTCAATACAGAACATATCAAAAATATTTTTTAGTGTATCATAAAGTAAATCTATAGGTATATTAGAAAAAAGGTTTTCAAAATCATAGGTATACAAATTTGTGGGCGTTATGGGCGTTTTTTTAATTTTATTTAAAACCTCATTACTATTGTCTATACACCAAAAATAGCTAGTATTTCTATATTTAAACTTCAAAAAACCATAAATGCGCTTCAAAAACTCCTGTAACTTAACATTTAAACTTTTACCTATACCTCTTGAATTACAACATATAAATCTGAATTTAATAGGTGTCTTGTGAAATTTTGGGGTCATAAACAGAAATGGAAAAGTATGATGATTATTAATAGCAAAATTATATGAATACATCTTTCTAGCCTTCTTGGTGTATGCATTAAATTTGTTTACAACAACCTCGTGACTTAATTTACATTCTTTATAAAATTTACTATTATTTAACTCATTTTTAACTTTGTCAATATAAAAAAGCTTTGAAATAATTGCATAATTTGAAGCCGCTTTGTCCACAGGTACTATTACAAAATTGTTATGTAAAAATTGAATATAATTTAAATCTTCTTTATTGAGACTATGATAAACATAATCCTTACTGTTCAAAAATTATTAACAAAAAACTCAAATTCCTTTAATATATGCCACTCCCATTCAAAAAAAGCTTCAAAGGGGGTGTTAAATCTGTAAACATAATTGCATAATGAATTTTTTCAAATCCCTTTCAAAAATCTGAATAGCCGTTTTCTTGCTAATTGTTTTATTTAATCTAAACTTAGTACCTAATCCCATCATAAAATGTAAATTTTTGTTCTGTATAATATCTAAATTTCCAGTAATAACATGTTTATGGAAATCATCAATAAAATCTAAGAAATCTGTGTCACATTTACATGTTTCAGGAATGTTGCGTTGCATGTTGCGAAACGTGTTGCGTTGCGCCTGATGCATTGGGTTATTTGTTTTTAAAAAAATTTTTGAAAGCATTATATATATATATATATGTATATTTATTTATTTATTAATGTCATGTAAAAACAAATATTGATATTATTTCCTGCACGGAATTATATTCTCTTCAATAAGCAATATTATCGTAGAATGTGAAATTCACTTTTAAATAAAACGATTCCTTGTATCACTTTCAAACCTTCCTGCAGTATCCATGACTGCAGTATTGTAATGTCAACTTAACGTCTAATAAATCTGCTTAAGGTATACAAGTTCCTGTTATGCTCAAATGTCATTTACATTTCTTTTTTTTTTTTGTTTTGTTTTTTTTTTTGTTTTTTTTTTTTTTGTTTTCATTGGCGATGTTTCTATTTTCTTAGAACATAACGTTTGCGGAATAATGTTTTGAAAATACACGTATAATTAGTAAACTATATTTTATCATTATCATTATTTAACTACATATTAATTGACTTATCATTATAAAACTTAAAGTTGTTTTTAAGTTTTATGGGAACAGTCTTTGTAGAAAAAATAATTAAAAAAAACATATAAACAGGTATTCCTGTGACATATTGATTTAAAAATATATACAAGCATATATGAAACTAATCGAAATATCAGGATGCAGAACATGAAAAACATTTTACAATAAACAACAACAAAAAATCGAAAAATTGCACTTTTATACCATAAATAAATTTATTTTAAACTACAAAATTAACAAATTTGTAAATATGTGGACATGAGTCTCAAAACTCGACTTATCCAAAATTCAAAAAATCGTGTTTTTTTTATCAGTTTATTCTGTTGTTAAACATGCACCGGATAAACACTACAATCCTGAAAAAAAAGCAAGTTTTATCCTGCATTTCTGCGTTGAAAAATGTTCGTTTAAATTGAAAGCCAATGGAGGCAGTTAGAGGTTTTTCGCGATTTCTAAAATCTTATTTTCTGAATAAGGCAAATTTTGAAACTCGTATAATGTACTCATAACAGAAGTGATCTTCAAAACCATGGATTTGTTATGAATTACCTTTCACGGTATGAACTGGCAATTATACATAATTTTTCATAGAAGAAAACAATCAAATCTTTTTCTTTATTACAAAGTAAAGAAACTTGGATATGTTGAAAACACAGAAAAAAATAAGATACAAAATTCTGCTTTTCTTATGGATTTAAAAAGTTTTACTATTTTAAGCAATATATATTGTGAGATTTCTAACAAGTAAGTTTTCATATTATTTTCAATAGAAAATCATTTATAAGTGATTTTAGAGGATTATGATATCTTTTTTATATTAACTAACTTCATCAGTTACTGGTTTTATTTTAAAACTCTTCGCATCATTATTCATTATCGGATTTTTCACATAAATCTTCTTAAGATATATCGTTCTCTTATCGTTTTATATTATGTGTTTGCTTTTCCGTCTGCGTTTTCATTTTTGAGCGTCTATTTTTATAAAATATGTCTTTCACTGATTAATGTTTAGATAATAACTAGTTTTGAATTTTAAATCCGAATTCAAATTATTCTTATCATAATAGTATTTCTAAAAATATAATTAAAAATTCAAGTAGAAATTCGTGTTTGCATATAATGATAAAAAGTTGTTAAAAGATTGATGCAGGAATATTAAATCCTCCAAGATCAAAACTAAGCTTATGTGTATAATTTTTTAAATTATTAGGTTGCATTGTATTGTTTTATTTTTTCTAAAAAGGAGTAAGAGGAAACAGATTTATGGACGAATACAGATTTTATGAAAATTCTTTGTATGTCATGTATAATAACCAAAATTAAATAAAAAATCAATCAGTCAAATCAAATTTATGATATGACTTGATATTTCTCACAGAATTTAATTAATAGCTTTTCTGCAATAATTGCATAAGAAAATAATATTGATATGTTTGAAGTATATAAAGAAAAAAGAAAATATGACAAAAGCTGTTTTTTTTTTTTAATATTAACATGTTTTTGGTTTCTTAAGCAATATAAATAGACGTGTCGAACAAGAGTAGCATTTAATATCATTTTCAAAACAGAATACATTTCCTTTCTATAAACAAATTCAGAAGAAATGGAAAAGCATTTATAAATGACTACATCGGTTTCGTATTTTCATTTTGAAACTTTGTAGCATCATCCATCAATGTGATCACTTTGCTGTCAGCTTAACGTCAAGTAAATCTTCTTAAAGGTATATACTAACAGATTATGTAATGTTCAAATATTTTATTTACTTTTGTATTATTTATTTTTTGCATTGACTGGTGGAGTGTCTATTTTCATAAAATATATATTTTATATACAGAGAAAATATAATACTGAATTTTAATTATGAATTATATCTGTTCAAAGGAATTGTTTTTCTACAAAAACGCAGATATATTTAAACATAACTTCACGCGCTCATTCGATTGTAGAAAGTTTAAACTAGTAAATACTTAATGTATATTATTCTGATATAAGCAAAAAGGAAAAAAAAACAGAATTCTCACGCGTCCTTGAATTTGCATAGAAAGATTTTCGAATAAAAAACTTTGCTTCATACATTTTAAAATTTTCAGTCAGTATATATAGCGAATATTATTTTTAAGTAGTTTTTATCTGAGAACTAAAACCCCTGGGAACACTGTATAATTGAAACGTCAGTTTTAATGGACGCCTGGTTTCAGAAGCAGATTTGATAAGTATTTGAAAACGCCTCAATAGAAATTCTTGCATCTTATATGAAACATATATAATAGCAATAAAAAAGAGACGGATATTTACAAAAACAATTTTCTTATTCTTTATTTTAAATTCCAGAATAATAAAATAGTCGGAGAGTTGAAGCATTCGAGAAACTCTTGAGGAAATCAGCTGTAAAATCAACGTGATGACCCTAGTCTAGTTGCTGGTTATTTGATATTATTGTATAAACTTTTACATTCCTCGTACAACATCTTACTATATATATTATGTACTGTAGTATAATATCGATATAATTTATTTGGAAAAGCAATTTCTTATTTTTGGGGTAGTAAACAGCGATTAGAGAAATTATAATTATACCTGGGAAGCAAATTTTGTTTCTTAAAAACATGAAAAATTAAACATTTCACTGGGTTGTAATATTTCCTATCTTAAAGCAAAAATCATGATAAATTAAATTTAAATGTATTACGTTAATTTACAGTATAATTTCAAAGCACATGTATTTATTCATTTGGTATATTGTTTATATTTATTAAAAACAGTTTGTTTAATATAAAAATTTATTAATGATTTTTAAAAATGATAAACCCAATTAAAATAAAAACCACCTGATATCTGGTTTTTCAGCAGATGCCCAAATTTCTTACAATAATTTCTGGTTAATAAATAAAACTGTGTAAAATGTTAATTTCTATCCAAAATGTCATATATTAAAATTTAAATATTTATATTAATAAAAAGAGCACAAATAATTTTTTAAAAATCCGAGAAATAAATTTTATAAACAATTTTTAAAAAATCAGTTAGTAAAACGGCTGAAAAAACTAAAATTATTCGATAAAAGTTTGACGAATTAAAGATAAAACTAAAAGCATTTTATTGGAATAATGTATCAGAAATATTATAGCAAATTTATCGGAAGCATTTTCTATAATAAAAATGTACAATAACAAAAGACATTTCTATACAAACTATGAAAAATCTTGACTGAAAATGTTTACACACTATCACATCTGCTAAATTCTTCTGTATCATTAAGTAATCCTCTGAAGTGACAAAAACAAAAATGTATTAAGCTCAATCTGAGAGACTAGATATTGGAACCAAACGTATAATTTTTATCTTTAGAAATGAAAAATAAATAACAGTTATTGAACGTTGCAGAAAGCTATTTATAATTATATGTTAATTATAGCGAATGGCATTATTAGTGTTTAGCTGATAGTTCCTCTCTTCCTAATGTAACAAATTTTAACTATATTTGTCGCAATTGTTTAATAAGGGATTCGTAATTTTTATTGAATACCAGCTGACACTACCAGTGTTTTATGCGTCCGTGATAATAAAGTTAAATATACCTAAAATCAATGTTCAATGATTTTATATTTTTTATCGAAACTCTTTCCAAACGAACTTCATGTTGAACCTAATACGTTTAAAGACTTAGTTAATATACATCCTCGAATTTCAGTTATGTTGTATTTTAATTAAAATCATATTAATATGTAATCATATGCGTATCTCGGGCACATGGAATATCTAATGTTCTAAAAAAAAACCCCATAAGTGTCCCGGAATTCGCCAGTAGCTGTCACGATGCGTGCAATAATTTCCTCAGCACTTGCCAGCATTCTCCTGGCATTTTTGCAGCACTAAGAAAAATGAACACGTTTTCTCTGACTGTCCGTGTCCTTTCATTCTTGTGTTTCGTGTCGTCACTACGTTGCCAGGAATGCATTTCCGACCATGTGTTGCTATGCAAATCGGAATCCTTGTAATGTCCCCTACCTTTCCTTAGAGTTTTCTCCATGATTTTAGACTCACCCTTATAATAATAGAAATAAGAAAATATAAAAATTTTCACGAATCTAACACTTTCTAATTATTAAAATATTAGAAAGTAGAAATAACATTGAAAATACTAGTACTTATTCTCTCCAAATAATAAATTACAAAACAGGCAAGTCTTAAAAACCGAAATACATGTTCTAACAAGAAGAATACGTGATAAAATGAGACAAAAAATAACGATATCAGTCCCGTGATGATTAGATATATCATTAAAAATTATACACCCTTACAGCCAGCAGTTATAGTTATTTATTTCATTTTTCGAAAGATAATTGTAGGTCTGACCAAATGTCCAATTACTTATTTTGGTCTTATTATAATTTTTTTTTCTTCACTCAGGAATAATTCTTAATCAGACAAAATAATTTAACAGACTTGATAGAGCGGAAAACTTTTCACACTAAAGATATTTACGGAAAAATAGTTCTATGAAATATGATTTGATAGTGATAAAATAATTTCAGGATTATAGAAAATTCTTTTGAAAACTGTATTTTAAAATATAGCTTTTGAGATTTTAATTCTGATCGACCATCAGGAAGCTTTGCTATAGTGTGTGTGTTTTCGGCTTACATTATTGTTAAATATATTATATTCATATCATATTATGTCATCTTATATCATATCTATTGAGTAGAAATGCATTACCATCTTTACTTAAGATATAACTACAGATCAATGTGTTGTTACGAGTTTTGTTTAGAATTCCCGATAGGGGGCACTGTTCTGCCATGGTAATGTATTTCAAAATCGTATCAATCTAACTGCATTAATCAATATATTATGATTAAATAAAACAAATTTCATATAGTGGCTATAGGATTTTATAAATGTTATCGACAATTGTAATAGCAAACAGTATGCTGTAAATGCTAAATATGAAAGGAACAATAATAAACAAACGATTTAGTATTTCAACTGTTTCTAGAAAAGAGTGTAAAATTTTCCATGCTGATTATGTAATAAACTTAAAAAATTGCACCAATCTGTCATTCAACCATTTATATAGATAACGGTCGCATAACCGTATTTTTAATTGATCCTGGCCATAATATAGCATATAAGACCATAATGCATTCTTATACTGTAAAATAATCGTTATTTGAAAAATGTCCAAATGACTGGACGGTTTTCAGCAGGTTTTTACCGACTTCAAAAAGGAGGAGGTTATCTATTCGACGCGTATGTATGTTTTTTTTTTTATGTATGTTCACCGATTGCTCCGGAACTTTTTGTCCGATTTATGTGATTTTTGTTTTAATTGAAAGAGGATACTCTCGAATTGGTACCACTTCCGTTTCATCGAAATTGGTTCAGTAGTTTTTTTTAATAATTCAACAAAAACCAATAAAATGAAGGATTTCACCCAGATTATCTTTCTTTGTTGCAACCAGTTTCTCAATCATAAGCATAAAACTATGTATTCATATACGTTAGCGCCAAGTTGTCGCCAAACATGGCGCAGTTAGGTGAATTATCGCCAAATTTGGCGGCCAAAATAAGTCGCCATAAATGAAGCCAACTTGGCTGTAACTGACTAATTTGGCGATATTCCCATTCAAATTCGGTAATGGATCTTCCCCAATCTGTTTCTTCACATTTTCTAATCGACAGTCCTATTTAAAATTCTCAATTGGCAACTTCCACTAGATAACATTAATGATAACTTTCCTGTATAGGGGCTTTGGAGAGAAAATGAAAATTTCACGCATATTTTCTAACAACCTATTAACTGTCTCGGTACTACTTAGTTATCCCGTCGACCAATTTCGCCAAATTATAGAAATCGCCAAACCAATCGCCAAATTATACAAATTGACGTAATTTTTATTTTAAATAACGAAAGAACAAATATATTAGTATAACATTAATAAAAATACAAATAAAACGTCGAAATAAAAATCACTTGATGACGTAAACACATGTATCTTGCTTAAAGTCGAGTGAATGTAACATTTACAATCAACCATTATTGGCATTTAATCTTATAGTTTGGCGATAGATTTTTGGTCGACGGGATAACTAAGTAGTACCCCTGTCTCATATACACAAGCAAGTTTTTCAATATTTATAAATTTATTTATTCTAAACACCATTTGTCTATTTTTATATGCAAACACAAGTTGAGCCAAGATCCCTTATGCTGTTACAGGATTAACAACAAACAAAGAAAAAAAAGGAGTTACTCTAATTAGTATTATAGGCGGCATTGTTATGTTGCGCTGTATTTACCTGGCACAGAACTTAAACATCAGTAGGCATAAGCATAATTGCGAAAGCAAGTCAGTGAGTTACGCAATCATGAAAACATTTGAATTGTATCAAGAAATGAGAGCAAGTAAATTTGAATCAGATTGCCCGATAAAAGCAAATGGTGCGCGATACTAACATCAAGCATGGTGTAAAGGAAATGCGAATATCATAAGTTGCTTCCGAAAGTTCTATATATTTTGCAGTACTATATTCACTAAAATACGTCAGTTACTATGCAGACTGATGACACTTTAACCAAGACTATTAAATGAGCATGACGATGAATTATCTTCCGTAATCGAGCCCACAGTTAAGGCAAGCGTGAAACAAAAAGAAAATATCAGCAGCAATGTGGTTTAATGTAAATGTGGGTATCATAAAATATTTAATTCACAAAACGCTTCAATGCACTAAATCATATTAGCTCAGAAACAACAATTGGCAGTGGACTCAATAACGGTAGATTACTTAATAGTTTTAAAATCTCCACTGCCCAACGTATTGCAAATGATGATGCAATAAGAAGCATAAATGCCTAAGTGAGTTAAGCTTATTTTGTCAAGAAAGATTAAATACATAACAACCAAAAATAAACAAAATGCCGTCATGATGCAATGAGTTCTCAATTTCTCTATCAGAATCTTTAGATTTGGCGAAAGATTAAGCAAATAATTTAAATTAGGAATGAAAGTACCATGCTGAAATGCTTAGCATACATTCATTTAAGCACATTGGCATTGCATATACATTATACATTACATATTGGCACTTGCATAATATCTCCATATAAGAAAACATTAATGCCACCAAAAAATAATTTGTTTTTAAATTCTTGAAGCCACAAATGAATTATATATAAATTCTCTTTTGATACTATAAAAATTTCATCAATGACCAGCCATTTGTGGGAACACCATTTAAGACTTTCCCGCTGTAGTCTTTTCACGATCATTTTTTGATAAGTTATTTGGTTTTCATGTACCCTAATGGCTCATGGTGCATGTAAACCCCGTCGCGAGTGCGAAGACCTCAAAGTTACCTATGAATTATACCTCTGAGGTGCCTTGCCAGGTAAAGGTCTCGTCATCTGATTGAGTTTCTAAATTACGAGATTAACATGAGTAGCAATGCGCAGGTGCTAAACAACAAGATATAAATGTTAAGTAACCGGCATAAAAAAGTTCACAATTAAGAAATAGGCACTGCCGATAGAAAAACGAACTAGGCGCTCATCAGGTTTATTGCCGCTACGTGGCGATTAGGTGGTCTCCTACGCCAATGACAGGTATCAAAAACCCGTTCATCTAGGGCAACCCGGAAGATAAGGGTCTGGTCATTGGTTAGAAAGTATGAAAAATGAGTCATTGGGTCTCTGTTCTCTATTTCATAGAGCATTTTTAGTAAGCCGAAGAACTTTTTATTGTCAGTTTCCAAAGTTCGATATTTTTTCATGCGAGCAGCATCTCTTGTCGTTCTACCCATGTCCAAATAGAGAAACAAAAATATTCAATTTAAAAATAAAGCTATTAAATCTGAAGAAGAATAAATGTAACATATATATATATAAAGAATTTTCACAGAAAACCTGTGTTATTAATGTACACACAAATCTGGACAAAAGAATTTACTTATCAAAATAACATCTTTAAAAGTCCGTAATTTCCTCCAAAAGAATCATGCAAAAATTGTAATGCGAAAAAACTAAAAAGTGAAAAATAAACTTTTTTACCAAAAATAAAACCGACTTCAAAAACTACTGCAAAGTAAAAAATAATTTTTTTACATAATAGTTAATAAGAAATTAAATTAAGAGCATTGTATTTATCATGCGTATTATTATATTTATGTACATTAATTTGATTTTTTGGAGTCGGTGTCAGCCAAGCCAAGTTCAAAATTAAAATTGTTCATCCAATACACATCGTAACAAGATTCAGCAAAGCCGTTTAGGAAAAAAATTCCATTCTCAATCAACTTTGACACCATCCTGCATTTGAAAATCCGTCTTTGGCTATGATTTTTTTACATAATAGCCTGTATAAACGCACTAATTTTATAATAACCCTTAATTTAGCACACATAATTACAGCTAATCTCACTTGAAAATACACGTTTATAAAATCAGATGAAATGTTTCAAAAATGGTAAAATTAAAATTTTTTAACTGAATAACAAATCGCAAAAAATCTCGTAGATATTTGGATGTGTGTCTGTTGGATAGTTATACTTAACTTCGTTTGGCTGGCACCGACTCCAAAAAATCAAATTAATGTACATAAATATAATAATACGCATGATAAATACAATGCTCTTAATTTAATTTCTTATTAACTATTATGTAAAAAAATTATTTTTTACTTTGCAGTAGTTTTTGAAGTCGGTTTTATTTTTGGTAAAAAAGTTTATTACACCTGTACTTCTGAAGAAGACGGCATAAATTACTTTATTCATTGCTTGTTGTGTTTTCACCACTGTTGGTTTGGAATAGGCCTCAAAGACCTTACTTTCTTCACGTGTTCGAACATAAAAAAGGTATGTAGGTCTCATTACCAGTTATGATTTTAAAAATAATGTGTTTTGGTGTTTTGTAAAATTATGGTGGGCCCAACAACAAACTAATTTTTCCATATGCAGTTCTTCATACTTAATTACAGCTATATCTGCGGATCCAATGTTACATTCCTTTTGTACCATTTGGTAGGTAAAGTGATTATCATCGATTAACATTTTTCGTATGGTCGACACATTTTCTGGGTCTACAGCTGGCAACGGTCCTCCTGTGTGTTCTTCTTCCAAAAAACAATTTTGAGTCATTATAAATTCTGTAAACCATCTTAATACAGTGGCACGACATGGAGCTTCATTTTCGTATGCTAATTGTAGAAGTGTTAGGTGTTCTTTTAGATTTACATCCCCTTTAAAATTACATAAAATCATAGATCGATAATGCTCTTGCGTCAACTCCATTTTCCTTCTTTCAAAATTTATTCTACGACATCTAAATTCTAATTCTTGCCACAAATAATCGTTTGCGGACATAAAATATGTAATTTTTTGGTGGGGCGCATATCATCTGCCACTGTCTCTCACTGTTACTCTCGATATTATTTTTACAATAATTGTTTAAGGCAAGCACTTTAGAGTAAAATTGGAGAATATTTCAAAATATTACAAGCATTTAGTTCATTCACAACTTAATAAAAAGCAAAATTCAAATTATTAAAAAATTCATAAAATTATATTCTTAAATGTAATGTCCTTATTATTGCCTTTCTAAATACTCCTGGATAATGAGTATATTGAAGTTTTTACGCAACATTTTAAAATTTACTTTTGCATTTACAAGGATTGTTTTTATAAAGTTAAATTCCGGTCTACAAAAAAAACGTGACGGAAAGGAATGTTAAATACACACATACAAACACTACAGTAACATTTTAAATATCGATAAATTGTTCAGTTTTAATAGTTAACACATAAAATATTACATTTACAATTTTTTTCCCTTTCTTTTTTAGTTTTGTTTCTTTAAAAATATCAAGGAATCATAATATGTATTTTTTAAATAGCATTAATGCATAAATATAAACGTTGCCCGATACTAACAGTCAAAGTTTAGATATATACATTATTATTTTCAGAAAAAAAAATAGATATGATATTTGAATGACAGGTCTGATGACATTTAGTTATTGGTTACTATTGTTCAATATGTTGTATTTTCTGCAATTAATTAAAAAAAACTTATTCTAGTTGAATGTGTTCCTTTAGGAAACTGTCTTTGTTATTAAATTAGTAAGAAAATATTTTAAAGTGTCCTTTTTTATTATCTTCAGAATATATACTTTTCTTCAGAGTGTAAAAAGTTCAATACGAATTTTAATTTAAAATACTTAATCTAAAGATCATACAAAATAAACTGTATTTTTTTCAAATATGAATGATAAATAAATAGATATTATTTGATTATTTCTGCTAATGAAGATGTCTTGCGTTACATTATGCTGCTATCAAATCCAAATTGATTATACAACAACAATATACAAAGGATTACCTGCATACAAAAAAGCGCTTTCAATTTGTTCTCTACATATGATGATATTTTTTACAACTTTACATCTGTCATTTGGGCCTCTGCTGAAGTTCGTTTTTAGGTGCGTTCTTAATTGTATAAATACGTAGCATGTAGTTGTCGTTTGGTCGGTGTCTGTCTGTCCGTCCGCCCGCATATAACAGAGCAAAAAGTACCAAACTGAATGGTTTGAAATTCTAAATGTATAATTGTTAGAAAAAAATTTCGAGTCATTTCAAATTTTATGAAATCCCAATATACAGTTTAATTACAAGGACAGACAAAAGTTTTCCTTTACATTACGGCCAACAGAATAAAATTATTTCTAGTGCGTTTGAATGATGTCACAGCCATTCGGACAGAATGAAAATGATATACATTTATGAAGTACACTAAAATATACATTCAGTACAATATATGGTGCAAAAAATAGTTATAAAACTAGTTATAGTACGAATGCATTTCATTTGTCACGTTTGACGTGCAATTTCCAGCTTGTATATTTCCTCATCAAACTGCCATAGGAAGAAGAGGTTTCTGGATAAGTTTTACTCAAATATCTTTTAAATTTTCGAAATACTTCATGGGATTTATAATAAAAATATTTATCTTAAAAATTCCGGTTTCAAATATTAGTATTTACATATTCAATGTATTTAGCAGAATACGATTTTCCACAGGCATTTTAACCAATATCTATATATATATATATATATATTACATTAAGAACTCTTAATTTATGAAGTATTGTAAAACAAAATGAAAGAAAATGTATGTGCTATATGTCCATATTCTAAATAGAAACTCTCATACTCTCTAAAATCTAATTTATATGAATGGGTGTTGATTTTCAGGCCATAACAAAAAAATATGATTATATAATGATAAACATATAATAATATATTATCAATATATATTAATATATGTTTAGATTTATTCCAAAACGTAATATAAACTTTTAATCCCTTCATTAATCTTTATCGTCTACCAAACTGTAAAGCTCTGAACGCAGTTACTTATTTTTCAAATGTTTATCAAAGCCATTTTTACATTTTTATTCTATTTCATCTCATTTCCCAGTGTTGGAAAATTGGCGCAGAGGAGGAGCCTATTGACACCGATAACTTTTATTGTATTATTCCCTTTAATAAAAACTCGGAAATTTTGTCATTAAATAAGTCGCAAAATACTACTAAAATTTAGTGGTGTCGATAGGCTCCGCCTCTGCGCCAATTTTCCACTACTGCATTTTCCCGCCCGCGAGGCGTCAGCCTTTTCACATCGAAATCATTCCATTAGCGGCGCCGGGATTCTTTCCTGTGACGTTTCTTGATCGCTCTCCATTGGCTGATTGTCGGATCCCAGTTTCACTTTGAAGCTCGTTCGTGATTTTGGTTGGGTTAGCCAGAAGTTTTCATTTCAATCGAAATTCCTCGCGCATTCTCATAAATAGCGAGACCATGAGCTCAGAACGAGTGATTTTGTGCTGTTTCATTGTTTAGGTAACCTGTTACCCGGTGCCCTAAGCCATGTAGAATAATCATTTCGTGAATTAACATCTATTTCGCATTAGTAACTAGTTTATGCTCGAGTGGAATGCTCTGATTTCTCATCCTGCGGGAATTGTTTAGTGTTGGTATGTTCTGATGGAATAAACAGTTTTCCTATGACTACGTTTCCATGTGTTTAATTGGGAAAAACCCCGATTTCTTCAGACGCCTGTTTTCACCACTCACGCGGCCTAACCTACCTTGTTTTCATAATGAAATAATAAGTGTTTGATTGGACTCTACAAATATTAACATCGCTCTACAGCTGCTAAATTTTCACAGAGTTGACACCTTCACTAGCAATGCTTGTGCTAAGTGGTAGGATTGCTTACAACATCACCAACGGCTGATTAAAATGTGGTATGAATCCAGTAATATGTAATAGAAAGCACTACGTGATATCTCGACGTAACCTATTAAATTGTTTCGTAACAAGAAGCCGGCGTAGGATAATGTCGACCTACTATACTCTACACTTCTAAAAGGAGATCTTAAAAAAAAAAAAAAATAGTGTCCCGGGGATTGTGAAATCAATCGAAACCTTCGATGACACCTGGTAACGACGATTTGATATTCTGCATTTTACCCTGAATGTGCGTCTATATAGAAGAAAATCATTTTGTTTTCTTTTAATAAAAGTTATAGGAAAGAAAGTAAAGTACGATGTCTGTAAACAACCCAAGGTCGTAAGTTTTGAAAGATTTATTATTTATTTATTTGTTTATTTTATATTTCACCATATTTCCTTACTTATATTTGTTGTATTACTGTTATTATTTATTAGAAAAGAAAATATTTACATTTGTTATTTTATTTAAAGTTTATTTACATTATTTATTATGAATCCATGTATTAATGAATTGTTCCTCCTCTTTCATGTTAATGCGATCGGGATTTGTTAAAAAACTCTAGTGATAAAATGCGTGAAAGTGAAGTAAATATAATCTCTTTTGACCCAGGGTCAGAGATGAATATTTAGTCCTGGATGAAACATTTTGACCAAGTATGCAGTTCTGATAAAAAAGATGAAACATGGAAAATGCAAAATATCTCTAAATTTTTGAAGGGAGAAACTTTAAAAGTGTTCATTAATGAGTGTCAAGAGTGTACTACTTTCAGTAAGATTGTTGAAATTCTTTCAGAAAAATTTATAAAAGTACAAGTTCCTAGATTTTCTGATTTTGCTTCTCGGAAGCTAAATGATCTTAATGAATTAGAGAGTTATTTCAGAAAAAAATATTGAGATTGGTAGACAACTTCATTCATGTGAAACCATCATAGTCCAAGGTTTGACGGTTTGTTTGAAGCCAGAATATCAGAATTATATGATTATTAACCCTCCAGAGAGCACCATAAATTGGTACAGAATGGCTAAACAACTAGTAGTCATTCCCACCTCTCATGTGAACAACCATAATGTTAGGAATAATGCTCAAAGTCATGGATCTTTTCAGTTTAATAACCAGGCTCCTAGACATTGGGTTCGCCCAAACCAGAATTTTCAAAGAACAAATTCTAATTTTCGGCCACAAAACCCTCTTAATGCTCAAAATTCTAGATTTGTTAGCCCTAGATTACCTTCTATTCATTTTCAAAATAAGTATCCTAGTCGACCATGTCGAATGTGTATGAACAGGGGTATACAGGATGCTTTCCACTGGGAGAGGACTTGTATTTTTAATGTTGAACCTATGCAATCTTATGTTCCTCCTCCTAGTGAACAACAACAACCTAGTCATAATATATGACATTTAATAATTAATGGATATGTAAAAAACAAGGAGTTACCTTGTGTAATCGACTCTGGTTCTACAATATCAATTTTACCTTTAAAATTTGTTAAGTTATAATAATTAAGTTTATTAAGTTTTATTAATAATTAAGTTATATAATAAGTTATATAATATTATATAATAAGTTTATTAATAATTAAGTTTATAAATTATAATAATTAAGTATAAATATTCCACATATTATTATTGGCCAAGCCAAAGGAACTGTTGAAATAAACCAATCGTGTAATTTGTTGTTTAAAATAGGTAATGTGCAAAAATGTATTAAATTTTTGTTATGTAAAACTGATTTAAATTATGCTATACTAGGATTGCCAGACTGTTCTAAGTTTAACTTGGTTATAGTTTGTAATAAATGTGAAGTATTACAAGGAAACCTTGTATTAAATCGATATCAAAGCATATCCATTGATAAATTAAAGTTACTTCATTTTAATGTCAACGAAAACTACCAGAGAGTGCAACCCGATTATGGAAATGTCATGATTCCTCAATCCTTTGATCAAATTAATTCTAATGTTTCTAAATTACTTGGGGAGGTAAATGCTATAAAAATGAAACGTTAAGGGATAATATAAGGGATTATTTAGACATTTTTTCCAAAAATAAATATGATGTTGGAAAAATTAATATTGAACCTCAGCGCGTTTTGCTTAATTCTGACCTACCCATATCTATGAGGCCTTATCGCACTTCTGCAGTGGAAGAAAAATAAATTTCAGATCAAGTTCAATCTTTATTAGCTGCTGGTTTAATTAAAGAGAGTTATAGTCCTTATTCTGCCCCTGTTACTTTAGTTATGAAACGCGATGAGGGTAAGAAAACTAGAATGTGTGTATATTATCGTAAATGAAATGCAATAATGAAAAATGATGCTGAACCTTTACCACGTATAGATGGAATTCTTGATAAATTAAGTCATGCTCAGTATTTTTCCACTTTGGACTTAGCCTCTGGCTACCGGCACATCCCCATTCACCCAGCAAATACTGAAAAATTGGCTTTTGCAACCAATTTTGGACTTTTTGAGTGGAATGTTCTTCCATTCGGTGTCAAAGTTGGCCCCCTAATTTTCCATAGGACTCTTAGAAGAATTCTCACTAAATATAGAATTGATTTTGCTTGTTATTATTTTGATGACATAATTGTTTTTTCCTCCTCTTTAGAAGAACACCTGCAACAACTAAACCAAATATTTGAATTATGTAGGCTTGAAAATATTAAACTTAAATTATATAAATGCAATTTTGTTGAAAATAAAATTAATTTCTTAGGATATGAAATCAAAAATGGTACTGTAACTCCAGCTAATGCTAATATTGATGTCATAAAAAATTTAAAACCTCCTTCTAATGTAAAAGAACTCCAAAGATTTTTGGGATCAATTAATGTTTACCATAAATTTATAGATAAGTATGCCAAAATCAGACACCCCCTTAACAGATTACTTAGGAAAAATACTTTGTGGGAATGGAATTCAAATTGCCAAGATTCTTTTCAGAAATTAAAGGATGCCTTAATTGTTAAACCTGTCTTAAGAATTTATGACCCTGCATTACCACTTCACATGTTTGTTGATGCCTCACAGGTGGCAGTAGGTGCAGTTATTAAACAACCAGATAATAATAGGTTTTTACATCCAATTGCTTATTTTTCTAGAGGATTGAGAAGTTATGAACAGAATTACTTTATAACTGAATTAGACTGTCTTGCTATCATTGACACCTTAGGTAAATTTTATCATTACTTCCATGGTGTAAAATTCACCACTCACACTGATCATGCATCTCTTGTTTGGTTAAAGAATACTAAGCATTTGAGAGGTAGATTATTTAGATGTTCTTTGAAGTTAAGTATGTTTGATTATAATATTGTGTACGAAAAGGGATCCACAAATGTCGAAGCTGACATGTTGTCAAGAAACCCTGTTTTACATTATTTTCAACCCTTAACTTTTCTTCTAGACGTAAAAGAACTTATAGAGATGCAGGAGGAAGATAATTTAAGTGCCAAAAACTATCAAAATGAAAATGGGATTATAATAGTTAGAAAGAAAGGATTTCGAAAAATAGTAGTCCCAATGTCTTTAAGGAAAAATGTATTAAATGTTGCTCATGAAAAATTTGGTCATCCTGGTATCCAAAAAATGTTAAATTTAATTTCCTCTAATTATTATTGGCCTGACATGACTCAGGATATAACTAATTTTGTCAAACATTGTGACATTTGCCAGAAAAATAAAAAAAACAGACAGAGAAAATTTGGCTTACTACAAGCTATGCCAACCACAGATCAACCTTTTGAATGTCTTTCTGTTGATACTGTGGGAAGATTCAATTACTATAACTCCATCAAAAAATATCTACATATCATAATAGACCAAGCGACTAGATATGTCTGGGCTTTTCCATCAAAAAGTGTTACTACTGAGTCTATACTAATTGCTTAGAACAAGTTTTCAATATTCAATGTCCTAAACAATTATTCTGTTTCAACAAAATTTTCAATGTACAGGTTCCCCAAAAAGTGTTGAGTGATAGGAATGCAGCTTTCACTTCATCTAGATTGTAAAAATTTCTTCGAAATAACAATATTAAGCAACGTTTAACATCAGCACATCACCCACAAACGAATGGGAAATGCGAAAGAGTGAATCAATCAATAGTTACTAGATTAAAGTTTAAAGTTAATTCTACTACCTCTAAAATCCCTTGAACAAAACTTTTGACAGAAGTAGTTAGTGAATACAATAATACACCCCATTCCATAACCAAATTCCCTCCTGCTTATTTACTTTTTGGTCAATTACCTTATGATTCCCCCCTAAAAGAAGATTTCTCCCTCCTGTGAATGAAGCCCTTAAAATTGCTAAAGCGCGTACTAATGAATTTCATTTCAAGAGTAAAAAATATTATGACCGAAATTATGTAGAGCCAAAGTTTGACGTAGGATATCTTGTAATTTATGAAGAGTTTAATTACCCCAATACTAGAAAGCTCTCACAAGATTTTACTGGTCCCTATAAAATTCTTAACAAATTATCTCCTGTAAATGTTCGAACTGATAGGCAAAGTCAAAATAGAAATACGGATGTTGTCCATGTATCTAAATTGCGCCCCTACTTTTCACCAGATCAATTAAAATTATCCCATGAGAATTCACAGCAAAAAAATGTTAACCCGAGAGTAGTCGCGACATTTTTTAGAACGTTAGTAGTCGCGTTCGGTCCATTTGCCGCCGTTACCAGCAGGCCGAAAACGAAGGGGAAACTTGCTGGTGTTATGAGATGATCGAAAACGGATAACGTAGGGTGGAAATATTGACTGAACTTTAAAAGATTACAGCAATTATTCATTTTACAACGTTTTACAGCAAATTATTTATTTCGCTTAAGTATATATTCAGTTGGCATCTAAATAAATGTTTTTAATAACTCTTTCTTCATTTTGCATAAATACTTAAAAGTAAATAGTAAATGATTTGATTGAATTTCTGATGTTACTATGAATCAATAATTAGTAGGAAAACATTTACGAATATGAATCTGAATTCGTGATAGGGGTATTTTTATTTATTTATTTATTTTTTTTTTTTTTTGAAGGACAGGATCAGAGTCAGGTTTATTTTTATCTTACTCCGGCACTCTATATCAATTTAATAAAATAAAATTAATAAATTAAGCATCAATAAATTACACTGACATTAAATTGAACAATTAAACTGAAAATAAAAATGGAACCTATGACATGCAACAGTAAATCAAATACAATACCACTAATTCACCAGCATATTATATATATATCTATATAATAAAGAAAAAGGTAAAAAATACTTAATTTCGAAATTATAAATGTAAATGTTGTAACTACTTTTTATTTATTTATTTTGTGGGGTGTCTACGTGTGTATGAGGGGGGAGAGGAGGGGGGTGGGGCTCTCGAGATTTTATGATTAAATACCTTTTTCAAATGAAAATGCACGATTTGTAGTTTTTCTACTTATTTCAGGGTGGGAGCAGCGCCCCTGAATAAAAACTCTGGATACGAACTTCGCTTATATAAAGCAAATAATAAATAAGTTATTGAAATTATATATTTAATTTAAATGCATTTGCAATTGTAGATTTAAATCCTAAGATGGATAAATTATTTTAATTAATAGAATCACTGAAAGGTTCATCTTAATAGGGATGTATTTTACAGCAACTATTTAATTAAAATAAATATTCAATTGTACATTTCATAATAAGGTATTATTGTTATAATTTATTGTTTTATAATAATATTCATTAAAATAATAAAAACAATAAGAAATTTTTCTCCGAAATTATAAATATGCAGCAATACTTTTATTTGGTACACAAATTTTGCTTCTTCCTTTAATAGGTCGTAGTAGGCTGCAGTAGGAGAAGGCTTCAAAAATTTGAATACCTTTATTCGTCATACTTGTCCAAGATTGTGAAGGAAGTACTTCGCTTATAAGGTCTGCTTTGAGTGAAATATTTATAGCAAATGTAGATATGAGATTTCTTGAGGTATTACAGAGCTAAACTTTATGTCTGGGTAAACTTTTCGATGGTTTCATTATATTCAACACAGGAAATATGACAAATATCCGTACGCGACAGAAGAGTGTATTCTTACTAATCTGCCATTATGCTGATTAAAAAAATTGAATGGACTGGCCAATGCTTATCAAGTCACGTGATGACCCATTCTAATAAATATATACGCCTCATCTGGCGTTCCCATTCCCGGGACTATTAGAATGAAATTCTATTTGATATTTAATTGACTTTCGCATTTAGTCCCTTGACACTGTGCAGAGTAATACACGATGAAGTACATATCCGTATACAGGTAAATTATTTAGACTAATCACGTCATTGAAAATGTGAATTTTTACGGAGAAATCCTTAAATCTGTATTGTAGATTTCTAAGATGAAATTTAGTATTTCATAAAAACAATGTTATAAATATTTCATAAATGTACAATGAAATTATATTTCTACCCCGTCCCACGATCACATGCAATTTTTATGCAACACTTTGGTTTGTCACGTGTCTAGTATTACATTAAATGACCTGTCGAATAAATTGGTTTAACAACATTCATCGTGAGTGAATTTTACATGAAACATCTTTATTTGTATAAGCAAAGCAAATAAACGGGAGAATTATTGTGAACAACGATTCAAATGTTTAAATTTCAACTAATGTCATCGATATCTGTAATTTTTCAGTAATTTATTAAATCTGTATCTAAAGGACTATTGAAAAATCCTTAAACATCTCTAGAGGGACTGTAAACAAAATTATAAAATCAGATTTAAAGTTAATAAAACGAACCAACAAGAAAAAACATGATGTTTACCACCTAATGCAAAAACATGTTTCTCAGCGTAAGACTATGTGTAGAATATTTGTATGAAAATTATTTGAAAGGTGAAAAATTTAAATATGTAGCAGTAATTGATGTCGCATGGATATATTTATCTGTTTTGAATAGGAAAAGATAGATTTCAGACTAAAAAACTCATGAAAAAAACCTAAAATGTTGGTTCAGAGAAAGCAAGGAATATTTTTCAAAATTTTTTATGATTTTTGCAGGTTTTTCCTGCAACCCAAAATTAGAAAAAAAGGACAAAATAAAATCTTATTTGAAATATCTAATAACACATGTTTTCGAGAAAAGACATATAATCATTTTACCAAAATATTCTTCGTTGTGTGCAATTCCATCAGGATAAGGCTACAAGTCACACCTCTAAATCTACTGTTTTATTAAAAAAATTGTAATTCAGTATAATCCATTTAAATGCATCCCACCAAACTTCTCCAACGTGCCTCCTATGGATTACTGTTGTTTTGGAATTTTAAAACTGATTAAAAGCGGAATCGCAATACATTGGATGGAGTGTGGAAGATTGAATACGAGGAGTGGAACAAAATCAACCTCGATATTTTAATAAAAGTTATTTTATTTTAAAAAATCAAGATGTAATATGAAAGTTTAATAAAATGGCAAACTGCTGAACATATTAGAAAATCAAATTCTTATCTTTGTTCATACACACATTTCTTTTTCCAAATTCTTGATAAAAATGTCTAAACATCCTTTGTATTTTTTTTATCAAACGTCGTTATGTAATATACAGGGTGTCCCTAAACTCATGGTACATACGCTAGGGGGTGATAGAACACATCAAGACGAATAATAGTAAATAGGAAACTAAGGGTCCCAAACGTATTCCGAAGGAGATAGGCGCCTTTAAAGTTTAGGGTCCAAAATTTCAAATGATTATAAAAAACGGGAAAATTGTTCGATTCTTTTGCGGTTTTCACTTTATGTCAGTATTTTCTTGAATAAATTTTAAAGATACAGTTCAAAAACTGCCGATAGAGGGCGCTTTAGACTTTGGAGTAACCAACAACTATTTTTTACCGTTATTTTTTGTATCTCATTACATGCTTTCAAAAGCTTAGACTTAACCCATTTTCGGCCAAAGGTGCGTAAACGCACCAATTCAATAAAAAAAATTTTATTAACACTGTGACGAATATTTTTCATTAAATTTATTTTTCTGCTATTGTTAAAGGTTCTGGAGACATCTATAAAATATAAGTAATTCAATTGGAGCAAACACTTTCTGTTGATAAATTTCCAAAGTACGCTAATGTTTTAAAATTGAAATGGTTATTGACAAATTCGACTCTTTGAAAATGTATAATTATTCCACTTGAAATTAATCGTATGTTTTTATAATGGATTAAAGTTGCAAGTCCTGTAAATAAAATAATAATAAAACAAATGTCAGAAAAATTTAAAAAATATATTAATTTTAAATTTAGTGGTGCGTTAACGCACCATTGACCAAATGCATAAAAATGCCGAATGCATTTTATTTCTCAAGTAAAATATTATTTTTCATGCACGAAACTTTTTTTTTATCTTAATGAATGTAATTTAAGCATATTCCAATGAAAATAATACCACAGTTTATAAAATTTCTATGCTTGGCCTAAAATGGGTTAAACATAAATTTTGAGCTCAAAATCTAAATCATTGGGAGTGGGTTAAGTAGCGCAAACTGAACTGTGTTCAGGAGTTAAAATGTCAAATGATTATAAAAAAACGGAAAAATTGGTCGATTCTTTTGCGGTTTTCACTAAAACCATTCTTTATGTCAGTATTCTCTTGAAAATAAATTTTAAAGATACAGTTCAAAAAATGCCGATAGAGGGAGCTTTAGACTTTGGAGGAACCAACAACAATTTTTTACCATTATTTTTTGTATCTCATTACATGTTTTCAAAAGCTTAGACTTAAACTTAAATTTTGAGCTCAACATCTGAATCGTTGGGAGTGGTTAAGTAGCGCAAACTGAACAGTGTTCAGAAGTTAAAATTTCAAATGATTATAAAAAAACGGAAAAATTGGTCGATTCTTTTGCGGTTTCCACTAAAACTATTCTTTATGTCAGTATTGTCTTGAAAAATAAATTTTAAAGTTAAAGTTTAAAAAATACCGATAGAGGGCGCTTTAGACTTTGCAGTAACCAACAACTATTTTTTACCATTATTTTTTGTATCTCATTACATGTTTTCAAAAGCTTAGACTTAAACTTAAATTTTGAGCTCAAAAGCTGAGTCGTTGGGAGTGGTTAAGTAGCGCAAACTGAATTGTATTCAGGAGTTAAAATTTCAAATGATTATAAAAAACGGAAAAATTGGTCGATTCTTTTGCGGTTTTCACTAAAACTATTCTTTATGTCAGTAATGTCTTGAAAATAAATTTTAAAGATAAAGTTAAAAAAATAACGATAGAGGGCGCTTTAGACTTTGGAGTAACGAACAACTATTTTTTACCGTTATTTTTTGTATCTCATTACATGCTTTAAAAAGTTTAGACTTAAATTTTGAGCTCAGAATCTGAATCGTTGGGAGTGGTTAAGTAGAGCAAACTGAATTGTGTCCATGTGTTGAAATTTGAACCCCCCGCCCCCCTCCCCTCCTGAACACAGTTCAGTATACGCTACTTAACCACACCAAATGATTCAGATTTTGAGCTCAAAATTTAAGTTTAAGTCTAAACTTTTGAAAGCATGTAATGAGATACAAAAAATAAAGGTAAAAAATAGTTGTTGGTTACTCCAAAGTCTAAAGCGTCCTCTATCGGTATTTTTTAACTTTATCTTTAAAATTTATTTTCAAGACAATACTGACATAAAGAATAGTTTTAGTGAAAACTGCAAACGAATCGACCATTTTTTCCGTTTTTTATAATTATTTGAAATTTTAACTCCTGAACACAGTTCAGTTTGCGCTACTTAACCACTCCCAACGATTCAGATTTTGAGCTCAAAATTTAAGTTTAAGTCTAAGCTTTTGAAAGCATGGAATGAGGTACAAAAAATAACGGTAAAAAATAGTTGTTGGTTACTCCAAAGTCTAAATCGCCCTCTATCGGCATTTGTTGAACTGTATCTTTAAAATTTATTTTCAAGAAAATGCTGACTTAAAAAATAGTTTCAGTGAAAACCGCAAAAGAATCGACCAATTTTTCCGTTTTTTATAATCATTTGAAATTTTGGACCCTAAACTTTAAACGCGCCTATCTCCTTCGGAATACGTTTGGGACCCTTGGGAACTATTTACTATTACTCGTCTTGATGTGTTCTATCACCCCCTAGCGTATGTACCATGAGTTTAGGGACACCCTGTATAATGTTGCATTCGCTATTAAATGATTTTGATGTGTTTTTTTTTATTTTCATTGGATTGTTAAATCCGGACGGTGAAAGTTTATGCTTCACTTTCAAGCTCCTAAAAAGAGTTTTCTTAATTCATATTTGAAGTTTTTTCATTATTCCCCTCCCCCGTCCCAGCTTTTGAAATTTAATAAACAAAATTTTATTTTTCTCCCACTTTTAAAGATATAGAAAATTTATAATTTACAAGTAACCTAAAATATTTTATTCATTTAAGTACCTTAAATACCTTCATTTAAGTACCTACTTCATCATTACTGGGAAGAGACTTGTGTAGCAAATTAGCACATGTTACTGGCACATAGCACGTCATGCTGTTTTCTACCAAAGCTGGTTGCATAGTACTTATACTATTATAATATACGTGAAATGCTGGCGATAGAATAATATTTGGCGACTTATCGCCTGTAGCTGGCTAACATTAAAGTACTTAAATTGCCTCCTCGAATTAAAAAAAGCGAAGGTATCTGCCAGGAACTGTTGATAATAGTCTCATGACGTAGGCTATTATTATAGTGATTGTTTTCAATTCTACAAACAGCGGAAGAATAATCTTTCCTAACGATTAAAAATTTATTTACACGTGATTATTAAAAACAGAAGAAAAAACTTTAAAATTACTATTAAATGAGTAAGTGTTAAATGCAGGAAAATATTGAAAATTAAGTCTTGAAAATTGTATTTACACGTGAATATTAAAATAGAAAGGAAACTTTAAAATAATAAATGCATTAATATGTATTTAACCATTTCAGAGGCAAGGTACTTCTATTCGTAAAATGTTGAATTCAGTAATTGGCACCAGAATTTACAAACAATTTTCGAAATACGAAAATGCTTTTGTTCACTTACATATTAAAAGGAAAACTTTTCTTCCAATATTCTGGTGCCAATGTGGCATTTAAGTAATAAAATTAATAGGTCCAAAAATGAACCACCGCCCTTGGAGTGGTTAAAGCAGTAAATTGTAGTAAATTGTATTATGCCAATCTTTTTATAACGCTGTTAAAAAATACCGCGAGGAAAAGACTCTGTTTACTTAATTCATTTTTTTAGCTTCCTTTCAAATGTTTAACTGGGCTTCTTTAATCAAACAAGAAAACAACCATTGGATGTCTTAACAGCAACTGATTTGGCTTTAAATTTTCGGGGGAGGGGGGGAGGGAATTGAATGAAACCCGTTTACAGGGAGATTGCTATTGGTTTTTTCATTATAATACAATCTTCTCTAATCTTTTTAATACGATCAAATTAGCGCGCTTTTAGATTCTGCGGTGTCTGAACGGGGGTTGGCGAGCGTAGCTTGCAGGGGGCAGAGCCCCTAGTAAATCATATAGTGTGTTTCTCAAAGAATTCGGATAATTTTCCAATTGCAGATGAGAACATCTGAAATTGGGTTTTCAACATCTTATGCATTTCCATATGGTTGAATTAAACATATTTTAACTTATTAAACGGGGAACTTTTGTTACATTATTGTGAATGTTTTTGAATGTGTTCATAATCTATGCTTGACGTATGATATTTTCTTTATGTTTTCATTTGGCTACTGTTTTTAGTTTCGGGTTATCGGAATGGCTAACGTTTGTCAGTAGTAAGAGAGAACGCTGGTCTAAACATTCATATCGGTTATAAACAACTCTCCTGAGACTTGTTTTTTTTATTTTTTGGTTTTGTTTTATTAGCCCCCGGTACGGCATGCTATTTCTTTCTCCATGCTTATTTTGTGTCATATCCAAAAAATAACGTTACCTTACCGAAGCCAGCCGTAAAACAAAGCAGTGCGATTAAATACATTATAGCATTTTTTTTTAAATTCTAAGCATCACACATTTCCAATTTTTATACCGTCGTATTGAAAAAAAAGTGCTTTTAAATGTAATTTGTTTGAAAAGTGCATCTCCATTTGTTTTTTAAATATTATTTTTTTTTTCTAGTTTTCAGCGACATTTGTTTCATTTTGGCAGTTCAAGTATTCCATTCCTGTCGAAAGTAAAGGGAAAATAGTTAAAAAATAGCAATTATATCTTTTCGTAGCCACTTTCTCATAAAAACTGAAAAAAGTAATTAAAATACGTGCTATTTTGAAAAAAATATATAAATGAATTGATTTATTTTTGCTGCATTTATGCATTATTCTGAGATAGTGACATTCGACCCATACTTTATTGAAGATGTTTATGATTGGATCGTAAATGAGGAATTCTTCAGCGGATTCGAATGACGCCGTTTTCGTCGTTCGGATGACGAAAAAAAAATGGTAATTTTTTCCCCATTCTGACCAGAAAATCAAAGCTCTAACTTTTTACGGCTGCTCTTTCATATTCACCTAACACTTCATTTATAATGGCTGTTTCATAATAATAGAAACCGCCAGTCCATCAGAAGAAAATGAAGTAATGCAAATGTCGGGGGCGACACTAAACTCTGAAAAAGCAGAACTCCTGTTCTCTAGTTTTACTTTTCGCACTGAATATGGCAACGAAATTTTCCTATATCAATTTTTCATTAATTACTCAACATTCTCTGACTTGTCTCTGATGCATTGTTTTGCTGGGATAAATATTTTTAATATTTTCAGTATTCGACAAAGATTTTTTCGATCATAAAGTATAATTCAGGACTCGATTGAGAATCAGTATTTTCATTTTTACTGTCTTCTGTATGCTTTCATTAATTATGATTTCGGCAATGTCTGTTATAGTTAAACCTGAAGGCTGCTCGTCGCTCAGTTTCCGAATTCTCCTCGGTAATGTTAAGTCTATTGTGCATTTGATGCATTCTGATATTTAAAATATCTCATCAAGAAATTAATATTTTTATTTTATTTTATTTTTTTTTTATTTTATTTATTTTTTTTTGTTGTTCTTACTCTTTTTAAAGGATATCTCTTTTTTCTTAGTTCTCAAAATATTTCTAAAAGCTAGGCTTAATTTCACATAAATAATTAAAATTTTACTGCCAGTTCATCCTCTTTTAACACATAAAATATTAAATTAAGCATAGCCTTTAAAACTATTTTGATAACTAAGAAAAAAAACAGATATCCTTTAAGAAGATCACACCTAAAACAAAAATAAAGATATTAATATCCTGCAGAGGTATTTTAAATATAAGAATGTATCAAACGCCCGTACACTTAAGATTACCGAGGGGAATTCGGAAACTGAGTGACGAGTAGCCTTAACTGTTGTTAGCGATCTCGAAGATGGCTGTTTTTTTTTCTCAATTTTCACACTTTAACTTATAATTTTCAGTTTAACCATAGATACAGGTGAAATTTTGTTTTGTTAGGAACTTCTGTACCACTGTTTGATACTTCCGAATATATGACATTTATTTATAATAGTCTTGTACTCATAGTTATGTAAAGAAACAGTATCATATGTGTTAATCGAGCCTTTAATTCATCTTTCGATAAAACGGTCTCAGAGACCACTACACAAGAGACCACTTCACAATGCTAGCGGCATTGTGTAGGGATAATACGTAAATAAAAAAGTGTGCAAAAGACGCCCGTCTGACATTAGACTTAAAGTTAAGGGTTAAACTAGAACGTGTGATAATTGCATTATAGCATTCAACGTAAATATTAGCAGGCCATAGATTCTATAGCTGTAGAACAGAGAAAAGCAAGACGTTTAATGCAATATGCTTTAATGCTTCATTGTTTAAATGTTGAAAACCTGGTTTTTGATAAGAGTTTTTAAAGGTGGTAGAAGATGCATTTTTACATGATCTCCATATTTAATGGTTTCCTGTCTCACATTCACCTTCCAGATCTGGAAATGCAATTGTACAAAGGAAATTTTCTTGGATATATATATTTATATTTCCTTGATATTGTGGCTGTAAAATAGAAAAACAGTTAGGAGAGAAACATTGTAATTTTAAGCCATATAAATTTATTGTAACTGTATATGGGGGGGGGGGGGGCACATAAATCGACGAGCATAGCAAAAGTCTTATTATGTTTATGGCGATAAAGAGTATTCTTCTGGAATTACAGATTTTCTGCAAAGAATTTTATTTTTACGAAATTAGAAATCGTAAAAATGAATAGCTGTTTTTACAGCTTGCAAAAAATTCATTAATTTGGAATATCTGTTAATCTGAAATTCATTCATGTGAATATTTTGACAAGAACAGTGTAATATTTTGTTTAATTATCCAAATAATATTTATTATAATTAAAAACTGCAATTAACAAAAACGACGTTCATTGTAAATCGCTTTTACTTCATATATTTTTAAAATTATTTACTCCTAAACTTCTGTTTTTTTTTAATAATATTTCAAGAAAGCAGCTTTATTATAGTACCTTTAAAATAAATACAGTTGTTCAGTTATAGGAAACTTCCATTATCATGAATGACATCTAATATTAAAAAAAGAATTTACACCATGAAAATATTTTAGCGATAATTTTATAAATAGGTAAATAATCCAAGAAATAAATCCATAATAAGCTAGTTATGTTCTTTCTAGTAAGAAATGGGAAAGATCAGGTGAACGAAAACATTTATATAGCATTCTTATAGGGCCGATTAGGGAAGATAAATAAACAAGATTACGAGAGTACATCAACGTGACAAGGAAAATAACTTTTTATAAATTACTAAATGCGCGTGATAGTAATTTGACTTAGTCAGAATTTAAGAGAAATCTACGTGTATCAAAATTGATTAATCTTACAACATTCCATTTTAAAAGAAAATTTCCATTTGCTTTTTCCACTAAAACGGGCGTATTTCTCAAATGTTATTTAAGGATAATAATATATGTATACATATTATTTAAGATTATAAATATTAAATTTCAATAACTAATGTAATATGAAACTATGACATTCATTAAAAAAATACGAAATGTGGGTGAGAATGGAAGGAATCAATGACATATAAATATTATTTTCGCACTTTCAACTGCTTACAGGGTCATTCCATATCACGTCTGGGGCACCTTTTTTACATTACATATTTCTGCTGTTTTAACAATGTTGTTATATCCTCAAATTAAAACAGCCGTGCTAATATGAAAATCTAGAGTTTTTTTGTTATTTTTAATGTAAAGATTATGCTTTAACAACTTATACGTCAATAGATATTGGTATTTATGTAAGTGTCGCGCGTAGAACATTTTGTCAGTTTTTCCCAGTAACTTAGGTCCAGGATTTAAAATGTGGAGATTTTTTAAATATCTATTATTTGTATTATTTGTTTATTATTAAAACAGGCAGCTTACTAAGGTCTAGGTTTTGAAATGTGGATATATTTAAACCTATAAAAAATCAATTCCATATCGCGTTTGGAACAGCTTTTCTACATATAACTGCTGTTTTAACAATGCTATTGTATCCTCAAATTAAAACAAGTATGGTAATATGAAAATATAAGTTTTTATGTTAATTTTAATGAATAGTTTATATTTTAACAACTTACAAGTTAATAAATACAGGTATTTATGTAAGCATCACTTGCGGGACATTTTGACCGTTTCTCAATGGAATGGCGCTACAACATATTCCTCAGAGTCGAAATAATTCAGGAATTCTTTCTCTTGCATTTCAAGGTAAAAATTTATCTGTCACAAAGTAACCTCAACCGATGGGGTAACTATGTGAAGATTTTAAACCTAATTTTTACTTTCTTCTATCTTCAATAGAAGAAAGTATTGTAATCGAAATTTTTTTCGACTTCCGGTTTTCGACGGATTTACATGTTTTAGGGGTCAGAGATCCCCAAAAACATGTTTATAGAAAATGTCTGTCTGTCCGTGTCTCCGTGTGTCTGTCGCCATTGTACCATCAAAAAGTGTATGAAGTTATGCATAGAATTGAACCAAATTTTTATGTTAAGTTTTTGGCTATGGCAAGCAGATCCTCCTTGAATTTGGAAAAAGATCGCCTGTAGGGGGCGCTGTAATAGCGATTTTTGTGCGATTTTGAATATTGTACCATCCAAAAGTATATGAAGTTATGCATAGAATTGAACCAAATTTTTATTTTAAGTTTTTAGTTATGGCAGGTAGGTCCTCCCCGAATTTGGAAAAAAATCGCCGGTAGGGAGCGCTGTAACAGCGATTTTTGTGCGATTTTGAATATTGTATCATCCAAAAGTATATGAAGTTATGCATACAATTGAACCAAATTTTTATTTTCAGTTTTTGGATATGGCAGGTAGGTCCTCCCTGAATTTGGAAAACATTCGCCGGTAGAGGGCGCTGTAACACCGATTTTTGTGCGATTTTGAATATTGTACCATCAAAAAGTGTATGAAGTTATGCATAGAATTGAACCAAGTTTTTATTTTAAGTTTTTGGATATGGCAGGTAGGTCTTCCCTGAATTTGGAAAAAAAATCGCCGGTAGGGGGCGCTGTAACACCGATTTTTGTGCGATTTTGAATATTGTACCATCAAAAAGTGTATGAAGTTATGCATAGAATTGAGCCAAGTTTTTATTTTAAGTTTTTGGCTTTGGCAGGCAGATCCTCCCTCAATTTGGAAAACATTCGCCGGTAGGGGGCGCTGTAACAGTGATTTTAAATATTGTACCATCCAAAAGTGTATGAAGTTATGCATGGAATTGAACCAAATTTTTATTTTAAGTTTATGGCTATGACAAGCAGCACCTCCTTGAATTTGGAAAAAATGTGCCTCTAGGGGGCGCTGTAATAGCGATTTTGCATATTGTACCATCGAAAAGTGTATGAAGTTGTGCATAGAATTGAACCAAATTTTTATTTTAAGTTCTTGGCTATGGCAAGCAGGTCCTTCCTTAATTTGGAAAAAAAATTGCGGGTAGGGGGCGCTGTAATAGCGATTTTTGTGCCATTTTGAATATTATACCATCGAAAAGTGTATGAAGTTATGCAGAGAATTGAGCCAAATTTTTTGCGTTTCTTTTTGTTCATGGCATGAAGGTCCTTCCTGAATTTGGAAAAATTCCGTTGGAAGGGTGCGCTATAATTACGATGTCTGTACCATTTTCTTTATTGTACAATCGAAAATTGTATAAAATTATGCATACAAATTTAACCAAATTTTTTGTGCATGTTTTTGGCTTTGGCCAACAGGTCCTCCTTAAATTTGGTAATATCGCGCGGTAATGGGGCTCTGTGATAGTGATTTTTGTATACTTTTCTAGATTTTTCGTAGTTCTATTGTCCATCGGCGGCTCGTGCAAAGGAGGGAATTCACTTCCTGCTAAGTCGGCTATACACAAACATCTGATAACAACAGAATAAGGAAAAACTATTAATTTTAACAAATATCATGATATAGATTAACTCGTTTTTAGTTTATTTAATTGACTGAAGCAGAAATTTAAGATGAAAATCAAAGTTGGTGTAGTAATGAACTAATAATATTGAAGTATTAACATGTGTAACTAGTTTTTGAAATATTAAGATGTATAAGATAGAAGAAAGTTTTGGGATTGGCACATCCAACTAGTTTCAGTTAATATTAAAAATTAATATTGGTGCAATACATCGTTATGTAGTCACAGAATATATCAATATTTAGCAATAGTCAGTTTTGGGGTAATTATGAACCTGAGTAGCTGGCATCTGAAAATTTTCTAAATGTGTCACAAAATCTTACGGTACTTGAAAAGAAACTTTAAGATTTGGACAACATTATTAAAATAAATATATGTGTAGTTGAGGTCTTATAGCAGAATCGTATAAAAAATGTAGAAGGTATTCCACTCAAACATCGGAAATTAATGTAAAATGGTCGAAAACTCTTCACATTTGGATTTATACTGCTAAACAATTTTTTTCTGTAATTGAGATGTGTGATAAGCAGGGGAATTTAAGCGACATAGAAAATATTTCTTTAATTGCTTGAATTTTTTGCACTAGGTGTAAAACCAACAGAATGAAAAAGGGACGAAGCCAGAACTCGAAACTTGGTCATTGGCGTAGCACATCAATGAACTGAAACTGAGCTACTTCGACAATACCCAGTCTGACAGCTCTCACTTTTATATCTTGGAAAGGCAGCAGAAGATCGAATATCTCCATGGCCCCCTACCTTGCCACAAACAGGAGAAAAAATTAACTCATCATCAGTAAAATGATATATAGATATAATTATGTAGTTATGAAACACCCCTACATATTGAATTTTAATTGCATAAATATTTTTTTTTGAAAGTCTTTATCTGCAGCAGAAGATTAAATCTCTTCATGGCCACAACCCTTTGGCAAACATGGCGAAAAATTAACTCATCATCGGTGTAAGGATATATAGATATAATTTTGAAATTATGTAACTTGCCTAAATGTTGAAATTTAATTGCACGATTTTTTTCACATTACTAAGTAGACGCAAAAACAAACGATTCCAATGGCGTCCAAGCTAAGACTCGAACACGTATCATCTGCATAGCCCCCCCCCCCAAAAAAATGGTCTATCAACTGAGGTACTCGGACGATACCCAGCCTTCAATCTTAAATGGCTTGCACTCATACACTGAATATTGTGGGCTGCATATTGAATACTACTTACTATATCTTATATATTATAACATAATATACTGTAACTTTATATACTATAACTTGAAATACTTTGTGAAAATAAAAGAACAGATTTTTATTTTGAAATTGTATTATGTGATCATCAAATTTTGAATTAGAACAATTAAATTATATTTTTTCCATGTCGCATTCTATGATATGCGCAAATTGGCGACGTACACACTTACGGAATTTCCGCTTAAAGTTTGCAAAAGTATCTGCTAATGTATGTCCAATGTTTCTTGTTAATTAAGTATCCATGAAATATGCTACCTGTTTTCATAGTATCAAAAATTACTTTTACATTTTATACAACAGAAAAAAAAATCACTTTATTCTTACAGGAATGAAAATTTTAGAAAATTTTTTAATGCAGATAAATATTTAATAAATAAAAATTTTCGCTTAAGTAACTGTAATTCAATTTACTTTATTAAAAGTCCCAACAAATATAAAGTTATTTTAGTAAAATTTATCGGCCCTTAAAAATACATCTAGAAAGAAGAAACCATGGGATTCTAAAGAATGTGCTTGATCAGCTTTTTATGTTTGACTGGTATAGAAATATGAAGGATTTTCACGCCCTTCTCGAATTCTTTTTCGCATGTCTGATAGTTTGGAACTTTTTATGACAAGATAATTGGTCATCCAACATCATAGTTTATCACACTACTTTATTGGGAGAGTTAACTGGAAATGTCCATTTATTATCATCATTATTTTCATTTTCTAGAAGTTAATTTGAAGAAAAAGAGTTTCAAACAGTGTCGTATAAAGTAATTAACTTTTCTTTAAAAATAAATTATTTTCTTTATTTTCAGAAAAGTGTTTCTGTTTTTAGAATGACGGAAAAAGAGATAATGAACGTTAATAAAGATTCCTCAATATTTTTATAGAAATACATTTAAAGAAATTATCGAAGAAAAAAATCTTAGGTTGAAGAAACGTAATTTAATACATTAAATATATATTTTTCATAAATAAGATTGTTTACCCTTTCGACACACAGATTTTTTTCAGACCATATATATTGTGATGATAACATTTTCTATAATGTTTAAGTAATAACATCGCATATAACAATGCAATCAAGTAAAGAGTTTCGGGACTGTACTATGTTAAATAAAAATGAAGAAATGAAAGAAAGGAAGCAAAGAAATATATTAAATTAATTTAAAAAATTGTTTTAAGATGTAACAACCTTCATCTGAGAATAAAAATTAAAAAAACATTCATAGAAAAAACACGTTTAATTTATGAACTTACCTACAGTACACTTTATTAAATGTCTCTGCAAATATGACGTTATTTGATCTAAATGTATTAGTCTTTTAAAATACACCTAGGAAGGAAAGGCCGTGTTTGGTCATACTTTTAACGGAATGATTGACATAAAACTCACGTCCTTCCAGAATTTTTTCGCCTAGCTGATGCTTTTCAACTTATTGTGGCAAGATGGTTTGTTATCGAGCATCATATTTTATATTATTTTATTGGGAAAGTTTATTAGAAATGTTCATTTTCTTTGAGCAATCATTAGAAAAAAAAAAGATTAAATATTGTTGCGCAAATTAATTAACTTTTCTTTACAAAGGCTGCATTTCATTTATTTTTCATTAAAATGCTTATCTTTTCAAAATGACGTGTAAAGAAGAACTCGATAAAAATAAATGAGGATCCTTTTAGACGATTTACAAGATAAGCATATTAGATGAAATTAATTGACTAAAGAGAGAGGTAATATGTAGAAAAAAAAGTTATTTAATACATTAAACATATACTTTTCAGTAATATGATTGTTTACCAATGTAAATGTATAATATCTTCCGGTATATAAGACAATCCATAGCATCGCAGTGACAATATTTTACATGACATTCAAATAGTATATATACACATGATAAAATATCATTGGTTTACTACACGGTGTACAAAACTGTTGTAAAGTCAAATAAACTTATACAAACACTAAAATAAAGTTAAAATACCTACGTTTCGGTCATCCTTCTATGACCTTCCTCAGGAACGTTGTCGTATATCTTCTAAAATTAGAGCAAAACCGTCTTGAGTTCAAAATGTTCGTTATATATTCAGTCAAAAGTCACTTTATCCAATTACAATCCAGAAAGCATGCAATGGCACCATCTATTAGACAAAAAGTAGACTACAATTTTGAATGATTTTTAATATGCATACATCAATATTTTTAATATGCATTTTTATATAATTCCTCTATATTCAGAAAGACTCAAGAACTGGTAAGAAATGGAGAATGGCCGGATTGCATGAAAAAGTACATTAAATTAAATCATACTGGAATTACCCCAAAACTTACAGGTCGTTTTAAAGATCATAAACCTGAACATCCAATCAGACCCATAGTGGCTCGTTGTTTTGGGCCTGTATATTTTATTGAAAAAGCATTCGTACATTTACTAAACATGTTATTGCCTCCCTCTAGCTATGTCGTTAATTCTACTGCTGAATTTTTGGATAAGATTAAAACTTGTACACTAAATAATAACACAATTTTAGCCAGCTTGGATATTATATCATTGTACCCCTCTCTTGACATGCAAGAAATTGTTCAGAATATTATATCTATTATCAATAATCAGAAGCAGTTTAGCATTAATATGAAAACTTCCCTTATAGCTGGGTTGAATCTTATTATACAGAGCAACATATTTGTCTTCAATAATGAATTTTATAGGCAATCTAAAGGGGCTCCGATGGGTTCTCCAGTTTCTGGTTTGTTTGCAGAATTTAAATTGAGACCTTTGGAGAAATTTATATTTAATACTTTTGACAAAAAACCAGCATTTTGGGTACGCTACGTGGATGACATTTTGATCTTATGGAACCATAGTCGCCTGGATCTTGAAAACTTTCTCAGTAATGTTAATAGTCTGGATCACAACATAAAATTCACCTTAGAAATCGAGGAAAATTCTTCTTTGCCATTCCTGGACGTACATTTACAGCACAATGCAAAGTTGTTGAATTATGCAGTTTATCGAAAACCTATGAAATAAAATACTGTTGTCCCTTTCAATGCTAATTTACCCTTCAATTATCGTATTGCAGCATTTAAATCATTTATACAAAGGGCCTTTTTAATATGTTCTGGCAAGAAATTAAAGCAGGAGCTTAATTGTATTAAGCAAATTGCCATAGATCATGGTTTTCCCATTAAATACATTTATAATATTATTCACAAGCAACATTGTCTCCCCCCTCACAGCTTACCTAATAACCAGCAGAAACCTTCTTATTGTCGATTCAGGTATGTGCCAGTCATTTTTGAAAAATTAAGGAAAATGGTTCGTGAATTTAACGTTCAACTTTTTGCTATTCCCCTCCTTACCTTACTAATTTATTAAATTGCAATTTAGATCCTACACCTGGCCATGAGCGTGCTGGTGTTTATGAAATTCCTATCATTTTGGATAGCGGTGCTAAAAAATTTTACATTGGTACTACGAAAAGAAAATTTCTGGAGAGGTTGAAAGAACATAAAAGAGACATTTTACAATATCGCCAGACCACAGCACTGGCTAAATTTTATTTTAACAACCCCCATAGTTATATAGATTTTGATAATGCTAAAATTATAATTCCATGTAATACTGCAATAGATAGCCTTCAAAAAGAATCAATAGAAATTATGTTTAGAAATGAAGAAGTTTGTAATGATAACATATCAGATAATATCCCTAAACTTTGGTTGCACATATTGAAATAATTTTTTGAAATTTAATATATTCATCTTACATTTCCCAAAGTCAAGTATGCACTTCTATTTTTGATTTTAACAAAGTTTGCCTCTTGCATTTTAAGTTCTACATGCATTTACATTGCCTTACAATAGACTCGTGATTTGAGGCCTTAGTACAATCTCTATACTCGCGCGTAAAAATTCCAGAAATTTATAACTTTTAGACGTATTCAAGGGGAAATATCTCGTTTTATCAAATAAAATTATCGTTTACTTTTAAATATGACGTCATTTTCAGTCGCTGAAATATTTTGCCTATTGTCTCAAACTCACTATCAGCGAAATGAAAAAATAGTGAAATATAACAGCATCATCAGGGAAATTGTGTCTTTTTTAAAGCATAACGTCATTTTCTGTTTAATTTTTAAAAAAAAGATATTTTTAATTGTAATGATAAAATGTCATCAGTAAGAATATAATCAATAAATATAACTAATCCACTTTTAATAGAAATGAAGTACTTCAGTTGCCACGATTAGAAAATTGGTATTAAAAACTATAAAAAAATTAATATCTCAAAAATAAATTGAGATACAGCTTTCACACAAATTGCATTTAAAAGTGCATTTTTTTCTGCATACGACGGTGTAAACATTTAAAATGTGGGATGTTTAGAAGTTTAAAAATTTGCTGTAGCGAAAATTGCAAAAGCGAAATTTCATTTCAAATTTCAAAGTGTTGCCATTCGCAAAATGACGTATGCGTTACGCACAGATATGTTTGTCCTTTATAATATAGATAGTATTTCATACGACATTTAAATTAAGTAAATAAATTCAGCATTGTACTAATATAAATAAAAAGGAAGAAAGAAATGTCGAAAAAGAAAAATCATGCCTCAAGCACAGATTATGGAACACTTCCCAACTCTTCCAGAACACTTTAACTAAACGTCGTTGTTTACTAGGTTAAAAAAGATACCTAAATTATCATTTAAGAAAATGCATAAATTTTTGAAAAAAAAAACGCAAACCAGAATTGAATATTTCCCCAATTTCTACCAATAGACGGAAATGTACTTAAAGTCCTATGTATTAACTACAGATTTTTATAGACGTCACATAGTAAGCTAAAATTTAGTTCATAAAAAAAACACACTGCAAACTACTGAAATCCTTCTTCCAGGCAGTATCATCTATAGGCGTTCAAAATCTTTGCTTAGCCCTGTATATGAGTACAGTTCAGCTTGAAAATGCATTGTTCAAAGAATCACCTTTAAGCAATTCATACCCACTCTCAGTAATGACCACGAATTATTTTTGAAACCTTGCATATAGTCTATAGAATACATACAAACCAATTAGTATGCAAAAATCTAGCTACAGTTTAAAACTATAGTTAAAAAAGTAATTGTCTGAGCGAAGCGAAGGCTAATACTCAGCGAAATATTACTGTCCGGACACATTACAGCTACGATGGGTATTAACGCCATGTCCTACTTAAAAAAAAGCCTAATAAAAACCTTTCGTCAAGCATAACTCAAAAAATATTTGTCGGATTTTGTTTCTGATTGCACCAGAAGGTACCTACGAGGGCCACCTACTGAATGCACCTACTATGAAAACTAAGTTCCAAACCGTTTAAAAATTATATTAAAAAAACTGATAAAAAAACACAATTTATCTGCATACGTCACAGAAATTTGGTGTGCGTCACTTCCACCGGTGGATGTTTTCGTAGACAACTGGAGCACATGGAGCAAATAAAAAAAATACCCACGCAGTAATATTGAATAGATCAGTTTCAACCATGTGATCACAAACCTTGCAACACCCGTGGCAACCAGTTTTGGTGGGCAAACAAATAATAATACAGTACTCCATACCACGGTGACCATTTTTAGCCTGTAGTATGAAATCTGGCCTGTTGTATGACATATAATTGTGGATGATTAAAACAAAAGACATGAGTGTTTATTGCTCCGGTAGGTTATCTTTGTCTGGATGTCTGTCTGTCGAATATACAGCATGCAATTTTCTTGTAAAGGATGATATTATTATGCAGTAAAACCTCCATAACGGACACATCCGATTAGTGGACACCTCTATTTAGCGGGCACTTTTTCGATTACGAACCCTTAAATAACTGTACATTTTTTACTCTCAGTAGAGGACACCTCCAAATAGAGGACAAATTTGGCCCTCCCGAAGTGTTCGCTATTCAGAGGTTTTACTGGTAAAACCTACATAACGGACACACCCGATTAGCGGATACCTCTATTTAGCGGACATTTTTTTCGATTACCAACACTTAAATAACTGTACATGTTTTACTCTCAGTAGCGGACACCTCCAAATAGAGGGCAAATTCTGTATTCTCGAAGTGTCCGCTATTCAGAGGTTTTACTGTATATATTATTGATAGTTATTTTACAGGTCCGCACAAAAGAATAAGAATATATGAAACGAATATAAACTAAATTCGGGATTGGTAGATCGCTGATGGCAATGTAATTTTAGGATGTTGTTACAGTCATCCGCAGCATGTTCTCAGAGTTTCGTTCATCTAACGAAACCCTACCTGTCTCACTCCTTTGTTTGCCTGTCTGTCTGTCCGTCTGTCACAGAGCCCGTTCTCAGAAAGTTTATATGTCAGAGACTTGAAAATTTGCATACTTATAGCTGAACACCATACATCAAACGGCAAATAATAAAATTTTGAAAAAAGGTCTAATATTTAACCTTCTGGGCTCTAACTTATGTAGTTTAAACAATTTTTCTAACTCAGCCCCTAATTAAGTTGGAGACATGAAATTTTGCATACTTATAGCTGAACACTTGCGATAACACGATAAATCATGAAATTTTGAAGAAGTCATATTTAACCCTCCAGTCTCTAACTTCTGTATTTTAAGCAATTTTTCTAACTCAGCCCCTAATTAAGTTGGAGACACGAAATTTTGCATACTTATAGCTGAACACCTCACATCAAAAGACAAATAATAAAATTTTGAAAAAGTCTAATACTTAACCCTCTGGGTTCTAACTTGTGTATTTTAAGCAATTTTTTCTAACTCAGCCCCTAATTAAGTTAGAGACATGAAATTTTGCATACTTATAGCTGAACACCTCAAATCAAACGACAAATAATAAATTTTGAAAGAGTCTAATATTTAACACTCTGGGCTCTAACTTATGTATTTTAAACAATTTTTCTCACTCAGTCCCTAATTAAGTTGGAGACATGAAAGTTTGCATACAGCTGAACACCTCAAATCAAACGACAAATAATAAATTTTGAAAAAGTCTAATATTTAACCCTCTGGGCTCTAACTTGTGTATCTTAAACAATTTTTTCTAACTCAGCCCCTAATTAAGTTGGAGACATGAAAGTTTGCATACTTATAGCTGAACACTTGTGATAACACGATAAATCGTAAAATCTTGAAAAAGTCATATTTAACCCTCCGGCCTCTAATTTCTGTATTTTAAGCAATTTTTCTAACTCAGTCCCTAATTAAATTGGAGACATGAAATTTTGCACACTTATAGCTGAACACCTCACATAAACGACAAATAATAAAATTTTGAAAAAGTCTAATATTTAACCCTCTGGGCTCTAACTTGTGTATTTTAAGCAATTTTTCTAACTCAGCCCCTAATTAAGTTGGAGACATGAAATTTTGCATACTTACAGCTGAACATCTCACATCAAACGACAAATAATAAAATTTTGAAAAAGTCTAATATTTAACCCTCTGGGTTCTAACTTATGTATTTTAAGCAATTTATCTAACTCAGCCCCTAAGTAAGTTGGAGACATGAAATTTTGCATACTTATACCTGAACACCTCACATCAAACGATAAATAATAAAATTTTTAAAAAGGTCTAATATTTAACCCTCTGGGCTCTAACTTGTGTATTTTAAGCAATTTTTCTATCTCAGACCCTAATTAAGTTGGAGACATGAAATTTTGCATACTTATATCTGAACACCTCACATCAAACGATAAATAATAAAATTATAAAAATGGTCTAATATTTAATCCTCTGGGCTCTAACTTGTGTATCTTAAACAATTTTTCTAACTCAGTCCCTAATTAAGTTGGAGACATGAAATTTTGCATACTTATAGCTGAACACTTCACATCAAACGACAAATAATAAAATTTTGAAAAAGTCTAATATTTAACCTCTAATATTTTGTCTCGCGCAATTTTTTTTTAATTTAAACTGTTTTGCAATATTATTTTTTGTTCATTTTGCATAATAAGTGTAGTGTGACGTAATTTCTTCTATTTAAGACTTCTAACGCTTGTTAATGAATTTATTTTACAATATCCTTTCTCTTTTAAAATTCACATGTAAATATAGTTTTTATGGTGTAATTTCCAATAAGTTCCTTCGTTTTATTCCTAATTTTTTAATTCTAATTTGAAGGTTTTTTTCTGTTCATAATAGTAACGTGTAAATAATTTTTTTATTTGAAGCAAACATTATTGCTTGCGCTGTTTATACAGTTGGCAACAGTTTAAATTAATATCATTTTCTAAAATATGTAAAAAATATCTGTCGAAATGCTGAATATTTGAATTTAAAATAGAAATAAAACCTCAAAAAATGAGTCAAATCAAAAAAAAAAAATTAATGGAATCTGCACACCGGGATTTTCTATTGAATAAAATGATATAAAAATGATTAAATTCCCATGTATAGTTTTTGCTCCTATAAAACTTTTTTAATGGAAAGATTTTGTCCAACTTTAGCATTAAATATCTCTTTAAATAATTCTTCTATTTGAAAACTGTATGCATCAGCGTGTTGATCAAACATTTCTCTATAATACCACCGATTTTCATATTTTTGTATGCAATAGCTTTCTTAATATTAACGAATAAAGACCTACGGTCACAAAAAATTCAAAACCGGCGGCGGCGGTGATAGTGTTAGTTACTTTTTTTAGAATAGAGAGATATATAAAAATGAAAACTTGTCTATCTGTCTGTTTGTAATTCTATAAATACCCACAATTTGGAAGCCAAAATTCTGAAAAGATACGTACATGTGTTTTAATACACATGTACGAGGCAACTAAAGTAATCCGGAATCGAAATAATTTATAGTTAATTTTTAATTAATAAAAAACCACCAATTTAACAGCAATTTCTTATCAAATTTAAACATTTTTCGTTATAGTAGTTGCCAACAATTAAAATACACAATAAAATTATTACTACAACAATTAATTTTCTGCTGCATGATTTCCACGTGAAAAATGAAAATGAAATAAATAGTTTGCCGAATTTAAAAAAAAGTGAATATTACATCATGACTTTTCTATTGCAAGATATTCACGTGAAAAATGAAAATGAAATAAATAGTTTGAAGAATTTAAATGAAAGTGAATATAGCTTCATAACTTTTCTATTTCAAGGTTTCCACGTGAAAGAGAAAAATATTACGTCATATTGGAAATATAAAGGACGTGGTGGATATAGTATAACGTCATATGAGCGTGAAAAATGTATTGAAGCATGATAAAAACCCGATTAGGGAAATATTGGCGTATTTTAACATTATTGCTCCAATTATACATTGAAATAAGTTCATTTATAGCTGTATTCTTTTGCGTCTGTTATATACATTTATACATTTTTATGTAGCGTTTTCATATGATTCATTCATACAACATTTCGACTGCTTTTTTAATGTTTGTTTTGTGATGTATGTTAAATTTTTAAATTGATTTTTCAGAACAAACATCCTTCAAATTCTGGCAACGCCGGGCACTTTAGTTTGTAACAGATAAATGGCTTTTGTATCTGTACATCTAATGCTAATATTATAAAGCGTTATATTATAAAGTGTATAATATTATTAATGCTTGTACGTTTGCGAGGTGTTATCTCTGAAACTACATAGCCAACTTAAAAAATGTTCGTGGCCATCTCTGCTCCGAAAAAAAAGACTGTATTTTATGTTAGTGCAAGAACCTACATCGCTGCAAGAGCAAAAATGTTCTAAAATTGCGATTCCTGCGATATTGATTGGGTTAGAAACTTTAAATTTGGTGTGGTAGTTACTTTTAAGATGTAAATACTCGTAATGAACGCTCTCTAAAAGGTTCAATTTGACTGATAAACGTAAACATTTCTAGAAAGATTCTAATCTATGATTTATTTGGAATACTGAAATTTTTGGGATACTGTTGGGGTTAGAAACTAGAACTTTGACATGGTAGTAATTTATAAAATGTAAATGCTCGTCGTAGAACGAATTCTAAAAAATCAAAAGACTATACAAAGCGGAAAAAGATCTAAAGATGATCTAAGTAACGAAGTACATGGAATTGTTAGGAATATAAACATGAAAATTGACATGGATGTATTTATCATGACGTAAATTCTCGCAATAGAACAATTTCTAAAAATGTCGCTATATAAAACCGCGCAGAAACAAAAAACTTTCGAAAATTTTCTATTTCTGTGTTACTAATGAGCCCAAAACCTTGAAATTTTGCTTCGGGTTAGTTTTTAAATATACAATTGCCTCTATGAATGGTTTCTAAAAAATTTAAAATGATGAAATTAACGGAAAGCGATCTCAATTACCATTAATTTGGAATTATTAGGTATAGCAACTTTAAATATTTCATAGTGCTGCATTTCCTCCGCAAAACATGCTATTTAAATGCAACAAAACTGATAGATACCCACCTAGCATTAAATAAATTGTGTAAATATTGAATAAAGACCTGTATGAAACAGTGAGTAGGTTGCCGAAAGTACTTGTTAAAGTGTACCTCCTCTAGGCTTTTCTCTCTCTCGCCAAGGCCACTTACAGAGGGAAGTGCCATTTTAAATGTGATATGAGTTTTTCATCTGATTCATTTTTCTAGACATTTTATCATAAGGTCATATTCTCAGTTATCATTAGTAGATTTTTTATATATTAACTTATTCTGGTGAAATTTCATAATCGGGTTCATATTGGCGTATGTTACCTTGCATGATTTGCTGAATAAATATGTATGGATTTGTAAATTACTGCAAATGACACTTTGACAGCTCAAAAATTATGCAGACGATATATTCAGATCTTGTGTCATACTTTATGTTGCAATCATTTCCGATTTCTTATATTTAATACATGCTAAATACAGCTCAACTTGTGCAGAATATGTTTGAAAACAAAACAATACAACGTATGTAGTGGCCAGCATGCACTCATCATTTAAATCCGATCGAGCAAATCTAAAACACACTCTAACGAAGCATTGCATGCCACTGTTGATGTATTCAGTACTTTGATACTATATCAGATTTTGAGGAGAGAATTCCTTGGCTGTTATCGACAACCTCATTGCATCCGTGGAAAACAGATATTGTACAATATTAACTATTCCGGGGGAGCACACACCCTATAAAGTATAGTCCATTCTTTTCACACATCATATATTTTCATTTAAAGTTACTCAAATTGGTGCGGAGAATCTGATTATTATCTTGACATCATTTTATACAATTAAAATTCCGTTATAAGATAATTTAGTGTTTCATTTTCTATTTTACTATTAATATATTGCGTAGTTTCAGTTTTATATCCATGCATGGCTGTCTTGCATGGTTTGATTTCCCATTTTTTTAAACAGCGTATACAAATTTATATATAAGATTTTGTAATTCTACGATTCGTTTATTTTCATCATTTCAATTTATCGCAGCATATGGACAATTAAAGATAACATCTCATTTTCTTTGCTTCCGCATGTTATTATTAAATCTATGTTCTCAGCAATATCGCTCAGACTAATCCCTCTGAGGGAAGTCCTAGTTACATAAATTATCTCAAATAGATAGCGTTGTCCGATACCTTTTGTGTGTCCCTGTAAATAAACGATAGTTGCTATGTAGATCTTATTCTACAGCAAGTACAGTGTAGTGAACATCAGTAATGGAAATATATTCCATGATGTTTAAAATAGTGTATCAAAATGAAAACATAATAGAAACTGTTTATCGTAATAGATAATTATATAGCTGAATTCTTTTATAAGATCTTTTTAATTAATGATAAATGCGCTCCGCTAATTATTGTGCAGAAGGTATCTTTTCGTGTACCAAAGATTTCATATCAGTTTCATTCTATTTGTTATATTTGAGTTTAATAAAATTAGAGCCGTACCGAGTACTCGGTATATACTCGGTATTCGGCCTACTCGGCCAATTTGCCGAGTACTCGGCCAATACCGAGTAGTTGTAAGAATTTCATTTTTTAAGCATATGAATTTAAAACTGATCTGTAAAAAGTTATTCGAATATCAATGTATAATATATTCAATAATTCAGAAAACTATTTACTCGGTATTTAACAACATGTCTACAAAATATAGAAAAAGTTAAAAACGAAAACCTTCATAAAATATTTCCAGATTAAAATTTAGTTTCACATTTATACAAATGAAAATAAGTTATTTTTAAATATATAGGAAAACGAGAATACTATTATTTTGGATAAAGAAACTGAAAATACAATAAATGTAATAAAAAAAAAATAATAATTAAAGTTATTATATTTCAAATTATAGTGCAAAAACACCAAACGTTTTACATTATCAGTAGACAGGGTATTTCTTATACTACTATAAATTCGGCCTGCCTCTGAAAATATACATTAAGAATAAACAGTGTTGAAGGTGCACATAAGAGTATTTTTGCAAGGTTGCACATAATCGGAAAAGTCCCCCCCCCCACCATGCAAATGAAGTGTCAGTTTTACATAAGTCTTCTGTTAAGAAAGCCTGTATCGCTTTTTGTACCTCTCTTTTTATTTTTAATCAAAAGAAAATAAGGTACTGTTACAAAATAAAAAGGAAACTTTTGCATTATTCAATGAATTGTTACAGTAACCAAAAAACATTTTTATTTTTGATACACAGATTTCAGGTGTCGGAATAAATTGGATGGTTGAAGAATGTTTTAATTTTATATTGGTTAATAATTGTACTTGTTATGTGTCAATTCTCCTTTTTTTGCTGCTGTTTTGAATTGTCAAAAATTGTGTTTAAGCGGAACACAAATAAATTTCAAATTTAATTAGTTAATTTATATATTCTATATATGTATATTCTATATATGTACACACAGGTATAATATATGTACACAGGTATATTTATATATATGTGTACACACATATGTACACCTAAGCTCACATTATGTGCACATCAGCGTTTTTTTTTCCTTATTACACAACTACTCGGTATTCGGTACTCGGTACTCGGCCCAGTAGTCAGTGGCCGAGTACTCGGTACTCGGCTACTCGGCCAAACTACTACTCGGTACACCACTAAATAAAATACTACACAATCAATTTCCCCACAAATACCAATACATACTTATGTAACGGAATTCTTTTGAATGTTTCTGCAAACAAACTAGAAGTGCTACACATACCATATTCTAAAGAAGGAATCTTGTAATACACTTCGGTCATACATTTCTATTTCAATATATTTGAAATAGTGTAACATCATTTAAATACACTGCAAACATTTTTTCCCATGGGCTATAATGTAATAAGTAATAATTTTGAATGAACCTGTAAAGGAACTTTAAATGGTGCAGTTTATTTCCAATACAGAATATGCCATGACAAATTAAGAACGTTGCATACAGAACAATTAAATATAAATATGAGTACATCTGCCTGAGTTAGAGTTCGGACAAAGCAGACAGACAGACAACAGTGAGAGAGATAGACGAAAAGATAGACAAACCGAACTCATAAACACTTTTCAGCTGTGTTTGGAAGTGTTATAAAATGAGGGGGAAAAAACAAAAAAATGTAATGAAATCAGGAAATATGATTAACACTTATACAACTTCATCTAAGAAAACTAAGAATATAAATATCATAATAGGTTTTAAAATTTACGCATAAATAACTAAAAGTCTGTTAGCATTAATATACTATCGATCGAACATAACTTTATTTTAGTAAAATATCTGGGTCCTTCAAAATACTCCTCAAAACAGAAACCATTGGATTCTAAAGAATGTTCTTAGTCACCCTTTTTCACGTTGGCTGATATAAACATCTGAAGGAATTTCAGGCCCTTACAGCATTCTTATTCGCCTGTCTGATTCTTCCGAACTTCTTACGACACGATAATTGGTCATCGAGCATCGTACTTTATCATAACACTTTATTAAGATAGTAAATTGGAAATGTTCTTTTATTTTCTACCGGTAATCATTTTTAGAAAAAAGAAGGTTAAATATTATTGTATAAAGTAATTAATGTTTATTTGAACACTTAATTTATAATTTATTAAAGCGTTTTCCTTTTTAAATGACGGTAAAAAGAAGTAACGGCGAAAAGTAATTAAATCGTTTTAGACGTTTTATTAGGTAAGTATATCAGAAAAAATGAAATGATTAAAGACTGTTTTTTATATGTAAAGAAATATTGTTGCAGAAAGTCTCATTCTACATAGGGGTTATTCACATTGCAATAACGGAGTATATTTTGCTAATTTTTACGTAATAGTAGAAAGTGTAAATTCCAGTATTAAGACAACAGGTCATGCTAATATTGATCACGTTATATACTGGATAATAAAAACAAATGTTTCTTAATATATGAAAACATAATATAACAACATACAAAAATTAACAATAATTCCTTCCGAAGTAACCACGATTAAAAAGACATATTTAGTATATTTAGTAAATCCAGAAACTCGCTTAAATTTCGATATTTAAAGAAGCACTTATAAAAACACATTTTTTTTTTCTTTTGCTGTTACCATTTTCAGAACAGCTTCCTAATATTTTATATAATCTATTAATTAGTTCTCCCAACCAGGAATACAGGTTTTTCGGCTGTTATTTGCGTTGCGTTACTGAATTTATACATGCAAGGATGCCAAAATATTATTTATTTTAATGATAATATTAATGCTACTAACATATAATGTTTGTCTGTTTGTCTTTCTTGGACATAAAAATGTTTACTTGGAAATTGCTAGCATCTGTAAAACCTATAGTTCAGGTTGATAAAACTGATTAATGCACCATAAAAACTAGGAAACATTGCAGGCAATCAGTGGTAGGAATAAAAACAGGTTTATTCTTTAAACATAGGAAATACATTATTCTGTGAAGCTTTAAAAACCAAAGCATGCTTTTAGAAATCATGAGTGACTCTGTAGTGTTTAATATATATACTCGCGAGTGATTATATTATATTTTCATAGAATAATAAAGCATTTTTTTAAAATGTAGTCCATGTTGCACAAAATATAACAGTAGAATTTTTTTTCTGTGATCCATTGTATCTTCTGTTTCTTTTTTACTTTCCAAGCACATAGTATAATACCAGTGCTGTAATAAGGATTTGTGTGTTCTAGTTAACACGATGAACCCCAAGTGGTACATTCGATTAGGCTCCCATAGAGTGAATATGTATATGTCGTAGAGCCTAGGCTGTTTGCAAAGAGTCGGATTACTCAATTAGCCTACGACATATAAACCAATCTGGAAAGAATTTGTATAGATTTCTCTTCAAATTAATAAATGTATTACTTGTTTAAACAATTTTTATTCAGTTTTGCAACCGAGTCTATCGCAGTTGACATCTGTATAAAACCACCAATGAAACGTGACTGAGTGTAAGAGATAAATATTGCAGAGGTGAAATCAAGCACGTGTACATTGATCTCTAAATTAAAAAAAAAAGGTGCAGATATATCCATACAACACATAGAAAACACTAATTAGAAATCACATGTCATGTTTTTTTTAATATGATTTTAAAAACACTTATACTAGATCATATTGAATTAATATGATACATGTGCTACTATAAATAATAAAAATGTATTAAATATTGCGGCGGTAAAATCAAGGATGTGTACATTGCTCTCTAGTTTCAATAAAGGTCCAGTGTTCGAATCCAATCGGCTCCATTTTGTCACTTACACATAGAAAATACTAATTAGAAAACACATAGCTTGCTTATTTTTAAAATATATTGTTTTAAAACATTTATACTAAAACATATTGAATAAACATGACACATGTGCTACGATAAATATCAAAAGGTTATTGACAGGATTAACGAAATAAGATGTGCTACATTAAATTTTGTCAAATAATCTACAACTTTTTTCATCGAAATGGGATGAATACATCATCCTAAGCTCCGATTTTCGTCTTTTTCTTAGTCCGAAGATAATAGAAAAATATGACCTATGACAAGGGATTACAATCTATCCAACAGGGGATAAACAGAAAAAGGAGGTATGTAATGGGATGCTTGCAAATACGCTTTATTGGAATTTTTATGACATTCTAGGAGTGAAAGTTAATCGCTATGTTTAAAAATAGATTTAGGTAAGTGATGGAAATAATTGTTGGGATCTTCATCTATCTTTTTTATTGCAAAAATTATTGGTTTAAATTGAGTTAAAAAATACGAAGTATGGCAGCTATGGTTTTGCGCATCCCCGAATGATTTATTCTAATATCAAAATAATGATCTACATTAGTTAATAGAAGAAATCTTATTTAAGGGGAGCTATCAGTTTGGTGACAATCCTGAATTTTCATGATTTTTTTATTTATATTTTCCCAGTTTTCTTCCAATTTACAAAATAATATAAACACTTCAGAAATTATTCTTTACTGCTGTATTAATTTATTCACTAATTAATTTTAAAATCTGTAAAAAAAAACCGCATGTTAAGTATGTATTGGAAAAGTAAAATTTAAATGTTCTTGTTGTACGAATTAAATTCATATCCCTATAATCATATATATATATATAGTAAAGCGAGGAGAGTCTGCGCACATTTCAAAAGAATAGAAATAAAAAATCTAAATATTAATATTTTGCTAAACTGTGCATGAATAATTTTTACTTCATTTGTTTTTTATGCATTTCCATTGTTATTTTGTTGTTATACTGCAAATTATAGAACAGCAGTAATAAAACCAAGAAAACTATTTTGCGCAATCTCTCCTTACAGGGTATGAGAGCACTCCATGGCACTCATTAAACGCGCGCATGGGTAGGAGAGATTGCGCACATAGGTAGAAGAGATTGTTATTAATAATAACTACAATTAAATTGTTAACAATAATAATTACAGTTAATTGACATTGTTGAAATGTTTTTTGAGTAAATGTTATTGTATTAGGAGTGAATATTTCAACCAAATGTTTAAATAATAAATAAAAGAAAAATTTTAACAACACTTAAATTTTTAATTTAAGAAGATTAAAATATCAGAAAAAGCCCTACTAAGATTACAAAATAACATTAACCTAGTAGATAATATGTTTAACTTGAAAATTACTTCATTTCGATTTCCACAGTTTCATTGTATTTTGTTTGCTAACTGAAGTTGTCGTCAACCACAATCAATGCACTTAGTGTTGTAAAACGTGCATCTTTCGTGCAATCACCTGCAACAAGCAATACATTGAATTCAGTCAGTTGCCGAAATTGTCTCCTGGTTAGAGTTCTAGACACTCAGTGCACTCATCCTCATTGGCCTTCGTTTTTTTTCCTTCAGTTATTTTTATCCCACTTTTTGTGGAACCACCTTATCTTCAGTTTTTTTTTTTTTTTTTTTTGGTAGCGGCATCCTTCTTAAGTTTTTTTTTATATATATTTTGTGGATCAGTAACATTAGTTGCACTCTGTTTCCTTTTGATTTCGATGGCATTACACTACTTGGAATGGGTGAAAGCTTTTCCAAAACATTGTATTAGAAAATTTATTTTCGTTAACAAAATTAATTTATTAGCAAATTAATTGCTCATAAATTAATATATATATATATATATATATAAATATTTAATTAAATTATTAACAAATATATTATTAATTTATTAACAAAAATAATTACCTAAAATTGTATTAACTTGTATTATTAATGTATTATTAATTTGTTAATAAAATTTTTATCTGCAAAAGTATTTTTTTGCAAATTAATTTATTGCCAAATTTAGTTTTGATAATTATGTATTTTTCCGAAATTACTTCAAAATTGATTCATTCATATGTTTTACACGTAATTTGTAATTCATACAAATTTTTCAATAAGCTGTGTTATCTCTCCTAGCACTTAAACTTATGGGGAAATGCGCCATCTCTCCTTAGTAGCAGATGCGCAAAGTCTCCTATTTTGGTAGGAGAGATTGCTTGGCCTTTTATTTAAATATGGCCACTTCTAAAATGACTTTTTGGTGTTCGCATACTTAGTCCAGGTTAGTAGTTTATAAGAAATCGTTTAAGTTTAAAATATTTTGTATTACTGACGTTGTATAAAAATTCTGACGAACAGTTATGAAAATTCAAGCACTTACTTTGGAAAAACAAAACAAAATAGCACTGCTTTATCCAAGACGCTTGGAAAAATAAATATGCACATTCATGTAGACACTGCACTAATGCGGCTGTACAACTACCTGGATTAGCTGGGCGCGCACTCTACTCCTTCTCGTTGAATCTCTTTGTGCGCAATCTCTCCTACAGCGCGAACTCTCGTCGCTTTACTATATATTGTATATCTTAGATTGTACCTACACAAAACAAAGTTTCTATTTATGGGGTTTTTTTTTAACGTAACTAAATTACGTATAAACGTGCAAAAACTTTTAGTAGCTTATATGAAAAATATTCTTTTGCCAGATTAATATATTTTTTGTGAGCAACAAATATTCAAAACCACATTCTAATGACAAAAATGAAATTTACATCAATTAAATGGCAAAAAAGTGCATACAACTTCTAGGTATAATAATTTTGAACATACCTGTGATGAAGTATTTTTTTAAAATGATTTTTAATTAGAGTGCGAGCAATTTAGAAATATATGGTTTGTGAAAAACGCATATAAATTTAAAAAAATGTATTTATAAGGAATATCAAAATTCAATTTAAAAATTTACACAGTTCTAATTTAAATATTGCCACGCTGTTTTATTTGGAGTTGTTTACAATTTTACAATAAAATAGGTAAAAAAAATATATATATTTTTAATGATCAAAACTGATGACATCTCTTAACAATAAAAATTTAAATGGGTTGGTTGTACCAGAATTGCTGATAAAGTTGACATCTCTTTTTTATTAACAGACGTTATTCATTTTAGAGATTTCCTAAAGCAACTATTTCTCATTGCCAATGTCGAAACAGATAATGTCTATCACAAGCATAGGATACAGTATTGTGTCTGCCACAAGCGAATTATTTTCATCAACATTGAACGCAGCTCTAATTTTTTTTCTATTATTACGCTTACGTAGCTGTATTCATTTCTTCTCAGACACCTTTCGATATTCTGTTTGTTACTATACAAAATATGGCATTATGACTATTGTCTATTTGTGTCTAACAAAAATCGCGGATAAACCGGACTGAAAATGGGGTGCAAATATGAATAAAAAGAAAATTTAACATAAAAACTATGTTTTAGTGTTCCAAAAACATAATAAAACGTTTAAAATACATACATATGCTCAGTATATCAGAAACCTTTGTTTTAAGTCAAAATCACTAAAATAAAGAATAAGAAACAAGAAACAATGCAATACATACTGTATAAAAAAAGCTGAGTTACACTTTAAAAAAAATAGCCACTTGTTTTTTGCTTCTTGCTTCGGAAACAGCTTTTCTTTATTCTAAATTATAAACTATTGTTTTTCTTTTAGTATGGAATAATTTCTTTCTCGAAAATGAAGTTACATCAAGACTTTATATTTGATATTTCAAACATGGCAACCGAATCTAGAAATATTATTCTATTACTTTCGAATACATAAAGTTTTCTGTTTATATTTATTAGTAGGGCTAATTGTATTTTTAATGCTGCTGGTTTGAATTTGAAAAAAAAATAAATAAACGGTCAAGTGCGAGTATTACTCGCGCACAGAGGGTTCCATACAATACTATATGAATTAGTAAGTGTATTATTAAAAAAAACCTGTTGCTAAAAGAATACTAAGACTTTGTAAAAAATATCCAGCCTAGGTTTGGGTATAGCTGTATACACTGGAAAAGTATAAATGGATATACCATGAAAGTTCAAAGAGATATGGATCCTAAATAATATCAAATATAGCTATTCTGTATAACTCCATTTTTAATTTTATCCTAATCTGTTTAAAATGAACTTAATTCGGTACTGACAATAAAAATAGTGCATACTTAAACTTCATTTGACATTTCATAAACCTAAATTCAGCGTAGTAATAATCTTTTCTTTTTATAGTGTACCCAAAGAAAACCCTTGTTTAAAATTTAAACTTAGCATTGTGCTAAGTGCGCTTCGAAAGGACGTCCCAGAATTGCAACGCCGTTTTGTTCCGTGCCATGTTTTTCATATACGTTTTTAGTTAACATTTAAAGACACGGAGCCACTCAAAGAGGCACCCAATGCGAATTAGTCACGCCTCCCATATTATTTATGCAATTAATTCTCATTAAAGTAGTCTGTTTTTAACAATTTGACTTTTATTGCTTTTATACTGCTACTGGTCATTGCATTACATAAATATATCCTTATTTTTTTTTTTTTATCTAGGCTTCAAAAGCCCGATGGAGCATAGACTACGCCGTCCCTGTCACTATGTATGTCCAAACCGTCCGTGTATTTAAGGGTTAGGCAGCCTAAGAGAGACTGCTCAGGGCCGGCTAGGCCTGCCCCTTAGAGCTTAACGTCTCTCCCGGTATGTTCCCCGACACGTTGGGGCTCGTTAGTGAGTACAGCCCTGTCCGGCCGTATGCAGACGGACAAACACAAAATGCTCAAGGGGCGACGCTCACCCGCTAAGGGCGTCTATGCACCACCGACCACAGAACCCAGAATTTATTTTAAAAAGAACAAAGGTATTTAAGGGTTAGGCAGCCTAGGAGAGACTGCTCAGGGCCGGCTAGGCCTGCCCCTTAGAGCTTAACGTCTCTCCCGGTATGTTCCCCGACACGTTGGGGCTCGTTAGTGAGTACAGCCCTGTCCGGCCGTATGCAGACGGACAAACACAAAATGCTCAAGGAGCGACGCTCACCCGCTAAGGGCGTCTATGCACCACCGACCACAGAACGCAGAATTTATTTTAAAAAGAACAAAGTCGGTATTTAAGGGTTAGGCAGCCTAAGAGAGACTGCTCAAGGCCGGCTAGGCCTGCCCCTTAGAGCTTAACGTCTCTCCCGGTATGTTCCCCGACACGTTGGGGCTCGTTAGTGAGTACAGCCCTGTCCGGCCGTATGCAGACGGACAAACACAAAATGCTCAAGGGGCGACGCTCACCCGCTAAGGGCGTCTATGCACCACCGACCACAGAACCCAGAATTTATTTTAAAAAGAATAAAGTGGGATTACAAAAATTAGACGAATGCCTTCCCGCCAGGAAAACGCCTACTCGCGACAGAGGGCGGAAGTATGAGACCATTTAATGTAAAAATAAAATAAAATAAATAATAATAATAATAATAATAAACATCACTGATCCTGGGCGCCGGGGTATGAACCCCTCTCGCGACAAGGGGCGGCAGGAAGGGAAAAGAATGGAATGCGTGGCACAAGTAAGATGGCACGAGCAAATACTCAAGCGTCCATTGGAGATGTAATGATTTGCGTGGCACAAATAAGATGGCACAAGCAGATAAGCAGAACCAGGGCTTAAGTTAAGTTTGTTAAGTATGTAAGGAAATTGTGAATGTGTTTTAATTTGTTGAGTAGGAGGGTGCGGGAAAGGACGTTTTGGAGCCAGTTGACTGGCAGTATGTCTGGACGCCTCAAGTGCCAGCGTTGCGTGAGAGTACAACTCTAGTACGGGTGACTTATAGTGCCATCTTCACCGCAGACGCAAGTGGCAGTGGATCTTATTTTGAAGCGGTCCAGATATGCCATGAAAGGGCCATGTGCTGTTAAGAAGCTAGTGGTGTAGGGTGTTAAGTTATATAGTGTGAGAATATCTCGGCTTATTACCGACGATTTTTAACAAAATTCATGATCAACAATGCTTTTACAGTTCTGCTACGATAGGTACCTCCAGCGCTGCTCAAGACTTTTGATGAATGCCCGAAAATCGCAATTTGTGTGTAACTGAAAAATGCTGTTTTCTCAAAAACTGTGCGACCTACGGTAATCGCTATAATTTTCCTGCAAGGTTTAAGTTAACGTCTACTACCCCTATTTTTTTCATAATTTTAGTTTCAGTAGATTCGGAATTAGATGGTGGGAACATATTTTTGCACTACATTTTCGACCATAACTTTGAAAATAAGCGGTCAAATGCGAGTATTACTCATGTTCAAAGGGTTCTGTACAACAAATATATGGATTATTAACTGTATTATTAAAAGAATCGTTGCTTAAAGAATAATAAGATTTCGTGAACTATACAATCAGGGTTGGGTATAGAGACTATATACCGGGTGTCCCAAAAAGGACTGACTGATTTTAAAATTCAATAACTTGCAAACGGTGACAGATATTTAAAAAATTCTTGCAGGAGATTTATGCATAAGGTCAAAAGTTTTATTACAGTGATTTTCGATTTTAGTTCGAATTACAAACAATAGATGGCGCCGTAAGCAATAGTCGCTAAATACAGGCTCGATTTCTAGTCCTTTCTCTTGTTCCATGCTGAAAAAGGAGATTGAAATGTATTATCCGGGCCACGAAGTACCAAAAATCGAGCCTGAATTCAGCGTCTATTGATCGCAGCGCCATCTATTGTTTGTAATTCGAACTAAAGTTGAAAATCACTGTAAAAACACTTTTGACCTTATGCATAACCCTCCTGCAAGAATTTTTTAAATATCTGTCACCGTTTGCAAGTTATTGAATTTTAAAATCAGTCAGTCCTTTTTGGGACACCCGGTAGCTGTATACACTAGAAAAGTGGTTGTGCATATATAATGTTACCAATTTAGAGGGGAAGGGGTATCTGGCACTTGTTTTCGTAAGATATCTCTGGGAGGAAGGGGGGCTTTTGATATCGCTTTGATAATGCTTTTTGATATCGTTATCCTTTTTGATCCAACCAAACATTGCTTTTCTCAGAAAGTTTTTCTTTACATAAAAATATTCCGTTACCTTTATTATTATATTTTTATATGTTGTTATGAAAATACAAAGCTTTTATTGAAACCATTAAAAGTTTCTAAAATCATTTCATTTCAAAGATTGGAATACGCCAACATTTGTCATTCCTGTTCTTCTGCCATATGCGCATATAATTCGTTGTTAGTGAAATCAGGAACATAATATGCAGGAAAAGATACGTGCCTTTACCAGAAAAGAAAGGCAAATAATGTTGTCCACTGTTTTATAGACAAGGCCGCCACAGGCGGCTTTTTTCTAATCTTTTCGCACCTTTATTTAAAAAAAATAGCAATTTAACAAATTACAACGACCATTTGGAAAATGATTTTTTAAAAGACTAACATTTAAGACATAAAAAATCGCACGGAGTTGATCATACATTACTTACGCCATGAATTAAACATTAATAGTGTTATTACACGTAATAATTGCAAGCGACAAAAATCGCCTGCGCCTCGTCATATTTCCTGAAAAGTATGTATTATCCACCTGAAACTTACGTATTATCCAAACATTTCATTGGCTGTTCGGGAAAAGGCTTTTCCATCGTCAGGTTTCCAAGAAATCTGACGACCAATTTTAAATGAAATTTCATTCTTAAACTTCTAAACATCCCACAGTTTTACTTTTTACACCGTCGTATAGAAAAAAAAAATGTACTTTTAAATGCAATTTGTTTGAAAGCTGTATCTCAATTTGTTTCTGAGTTATTAATTTTTCTGTAGTTTTTATTACTTTTTTGTCAAAGTGGCAACAGAAGTATCCATCTCTGTTGAAAGTAAAGGGGAATACAGATTATTGCATAGACCAATCAGAAAATGAATAAAATGCAGATTAAACCAATAAAATGCTTCAGCTATGTTTTTGATTTCCTACCCTGACAGACAAAAAAAACATTTTTACAAATGGTTAATAACTGTAAAAGACGAAAGGTTTTTTTAAAGAGTACATCAATCGAAAATATCCTATCGCTATACAGAAATTAATTTTGTCTTCATATAATTGACATCGAGTGCAATTATCAACCAATTAAAACTCTCTTCATTAAAATGGAGAGAGTTTGATATGTAGCTAAAGCGAATATGCGAATTCTTCCGTTTTCCATTGCTTAGCAACAAATAGGGGAAAGCACACTTTGTACAAACACAAAGAATTGCAGTTCATTTGAATTTAAATGAAGTGATTAATCAGCAGTGTCATATTTTTCCTTTTAGTGACGTAATGAAAGTAAATTGTAAAAAGTGTTCAATCAACATTTCTGTATGTACATCTAACAATGCTGATAAATTTAGGATTGTGGGAATTTTAATTAATATCTTTATGTATTATATATTTTAGAAGTTGTTTTTAAATCGGTGAATAAAATTGTTCCATATGAAATACATTAAAAATATTTTTTTGAAATTTTATAAAACATTTGCACATTAGTAAGAAAAAAAAAACACGAATTGATTTTGCATTGACACGAATTTTGAGAAATTTTAAACGGCAATGCCATCTGATGTCTTGAGAGTGGTACTATCGTTTGAATGAAGGTAGTTCTTCGAAAAACACAAGGAAAAGATATCATAAACAGTCGAAAGCAGAACGCCCGCACATGTAAATGGAAACGATTCACAATAAGTTGTTTGTGACTATCATCATTTATCCTTCGACCTTACATATGTATTTCACTGAAAGAAATATATTATCTATCACCTGCATATTCAAACATTTTAACAAACGGAAATTTTATTTAATATCCCTCACTGTCAGAAAAATTCATCTTTATACACTAAATTATTCCTCATTGTTTAAAAAAATAATTTCCTTATTCCTAGAAAACATACTTTTTCCGTTAATTCTTTCCGTAAGTTTGAAAAAGATGGGAATATTCCGTTTATTCCTTGCACGCATGCGTATTGGCTGTATTAATACCAAAGTTCGAATATATTTTTAAAATAAAAAAACGAAAATTCAATCAATTCAAATTTCTAATTTATTTAAAAACAAACAAACAAAAATAATGCTTTCGAATTTAATAGCATAGCAATTTTCTAATTATTTAAACTTATTCGCAATTTATTCTGTAGATTTTTAAGATATTCTAAAAGAACACATTAAAAAATACATAAAGTAGTTCAATCGAGTTTAACCCCTTCACGCTCGAATTAAATTGCGGTTAAAAAATTCAAATTGCTCATTGGCACCGCTTTTATGAAAAAGAAATATTCACCTTATTTAATGACAGGTAAATCCATACTAAAATATAGCCAATTTCACTATTTTATAAAACTGGTGGGAGTCAAACAATCTGAGTAAAAGAAGCAGCTCGAGAATATGACGGGAGCGAGAATTAAGGGGTTAAAAAATCCATTTTATTAAAAAAAGAAAAAATTTCTTCTCGAATTTTATTAAAAGTATATTATTCATATTTTTCATCTAACAAACAATCAAATATATTATTTCAAATATATTATATCAAATTATATATTATCAAATGTCTTATTAAAAATATGTCTAATATGCAATAATGTTTATCCTCTATTATTCTATAAGCGTTTAAACACCAACCATTATTCCATAATGACTAAATATCCCTGCAGTTAAGTTTAAATTTTCGAGCTTTCTGAACAAGAAATTTAAAAAAGACTTTCCAATCCCTGATTTGAAGAAAACCCGTATCATTTTGTAATTCCTTTGAGAGTCAAACATACATTTCGGACCCAGATTGAGGACTGATTTTTCTTTTTTTGATAATTGCTTATTTGAAATATTAATAAATGTATCAGGTTTCGGTCCTTTGTGGTTAACTTTAATAGGTTTCAAACTGTTTGACTCTCAAAAAAATAACAAAATGATTATTACTGATTGTGAAAAAGCTGTGCAGGCTGCTGATACAATGCAGAGGGAGGTAGTTAGATGTATTTTGCATAATAAATTGAGATCACTTGATTACAGACCGAACCCTCAACATGAAGTCTTTAAAAAAATAGCAGGAAAACTGAGAAATTGTAAGAACATTGTTGTTATCCAGACCGATACATCTAACCGCATTGCTATTTTAAACAGACAAGATTATCCCATGAAGATGAAGGTTTGCATTGATGACATGGAGTGTTTGCCTTTAAATAAAGATCCCAATTTGAAAATAGAAAAGAAAGTTAAAGAACTAATCGGAAAAGAAACTTGGCCAACATTTATGAAAAATGAGCTAAAACTTTACAAGACTGCAACTACTCCCCCCCTGATAGGTAGACTAAAGGATCATAAAATAGACTTACCGATCCGTCCAATCGTTACAAAATGTTCCTCCCCTACATATTTCATGGAAAAAAACCTACACTCACCTTTTGAAGCGCTATTTACAGCCATCTGATTTTGTTATTGATTCAACTTCGAATTTTATTGAGAAAATTAAAAATAAAAAGCTTGAAAACTCCAGTATTATGGCTAGTTTAGACGTGGTATCTTTATACCTATCTATCGATATAAAATAAGTTACTAACACCATAGAGACTTTGATCGATTCTGATCCTTCCTTTACTGAAAATATTAAAAATACAGTTAAATCGGGTTTAAATTTAATCATCAACAACAACATTTTCCTTTTCAGCAACAAAGTTTACAAACAAGTCAATGGGGCCCCAATGGGTTTACTTGCAGAATTTAAACTACGTCCTCTTGAAAATATAATCATGGAAACCATAAAACCAGGTCCAGATTGCTAGTTCAGATATGTGGATGATGTTTACATAATATGGAATCACGGAAAAGATCAATTATACTCATTTCTAGATAAAATCAATAGCCTAGACAACAAAATTAAATTTACATTAGAAATAGAACAAGATCAAAAGCTGGCTTTTTTGGATGTACAACTAATCAGAAATATGGATAAGCAAAGTCTCGATCGCACAGTTTTTAGGAAAGTTAACGGGTCTAATTCCACTATCCCGTTTAATTGCAGTTCACCTATAAATTACAAGTTAGCACCTTTAAATTTTTATATAAAAAGAGCATTTGAAGTTTGTTCAAGCCATTTCCTTAATGAATAAATATATGTAATTAGAAAAATAGCGGCTGAGAATTCTGTTCCATCTCATTTCATTGAAAAAATCATAAACAGGTTTAAAGTGAAAAATAAAGAAAAACAAAGTACAGTTCCAATTAAAAGTTTGAAATTCTGTTAAGTTAATTACATCCCAAGGTTTTTTGAGAGTATGAGGCATTCCCTACTCAAGTTTGGTGTTACATTAATCGCAGTCCCTCCTCCAAAATTAAAGGATTTATTAAATGCGAAAATTGACCCTATTCAAGCCCTCAATATATCAGGAGTATATATTATACCCTTCAAGAAAGAAAATAAAGATTTTATGTACATAGGTATGACACTACGAAAATTTCGCTACAGAATTAAGGAACATGAAGCAGATCTGAGATTAAATAGACCCCACACTGCATTAGCAAGATTAGCACAAATTCAACCTATAAAAGTAGATTTCAATAGAGCCAAAATTATTTTCCATACAAATAATCAACAAGAAGCTATCATAAGAGAATCTCTGGAAATAATATCTAATAAAGAAATAGTATGTAACGATATATTATCATATGATATCCACGCAGTCTGGAAAGAATTAATACATAGTTAATAAACCTGTACATTTTGAAAAAAGAATAGCGCTTCCGTCCCCCCCCCCCCCTTATATTCCAATCCACCCTTGAAATAAAATAGTCTGTTCCGGACAAGGCTAAAGACGCAGAGAGTGAACAACTGTTAGTTTTTCACTGAGGATGACCGAGTAACTGTCGGTCGAAAACGTTTTGGATTTTAAATGACTTTAATGCGTTTTTAAAAGATTTTATTATACTTGACACCTGTAAGCAATGTATTTACATTTGTGTATCTTGTATATGTTTATTAGTAATAAAGGTGAATTGTGCACTAAAATTTCAACTTTCTATTGAAGTCTCATCATTTTTAACAAATTTCATATTATCATGTGTATATTCAGTGTATATCCATAAAGGTTTTTTCTGCTCGCAATATATGAAGTCAATGCCTTTTTTTTTACTTTCTCGATTTTGATTCTAATATTTGTTTTCCGGGAACTCTTTGCGTAATGAAACCTATTCCAAAATTTAGTACACTTTTGATGTACATCAATATAGACTTTCTTTTTCCTTTTTAAAATACATGAAAATCTTACTCAGTCACCATGCAACAGCTGCTCTGAGTAAAAATAAGCGAAATTTATTATTAACTGTTGAGATTAGGAAAAAAGACATTGCCTTAATCAATCATCTGAAAAAAAGATTGATCTTTTAAGAAGTAAATATCATATTTAACAGCTTCTCTGACGATGTTTTCAAATATTAAAAAAACCGACATTAAACGTGATGAAGATGCATATTGACTAAATTTATATCCGCGTATTTAAGAATAAATGTTTTTATAGCAAATGTATAAATTCAAGTAAATTTACACTATTTCTTCGAATTATTCACTAATTATGTTTTTTGAAAAGTGATTAAGGGAATTCTTTTGTGCTTTGTACAACATATTTCTTAAAACGCTATTTTTGAGAATTATTATGAAATATTTTATTTTTACTTTTGAATGAAAGGGAATGAAGGAAATACAACAACATAGTTTTCTTTTAAATCTCTCAAGTTTCAACCAAATATGAAAATAGGTTTCAAACTTTCGTCAGTAAAACTATGAAAGCTAAATAATAATATATATAATAATATACATAATATATATATAAAGAGTATAATAATAGGAAATATATCATGGAATTATTCACTATTTAAGTTTTTAAAAGGTGATAAAGATAATTCCTTTATACTTTGTGCAACATATTTCGAAAAGATTTTTTTTTTCGCGAAGTACTATGTAAAATTAAAATTTTCTTTAAATGAGAGGGATGTGGTTAACGAACTCTATCTTTTAGTTTTAAGCCTATTAAGTTATAAGCAAATATAAAGTTTAAAATTTGTATTTATTGAGTCATCTTTCAATAAAACTATTAAAGATGCAAGAAAACAGCGCGAGTTCTCTTTTATGAAGGTGCCGTCTTTACTGTATTTAACATTTCCCTTGGCGCTTTTTCACAGATACTTTAAAAATTTCGAACTTTTTGACAATTGATCATAAGTTTGCTGTTTGAAATATAAATGATGAGAGATTTTCTCACGGTATTTTCAAGTATAAAAGAGGATAAATTATTTCAACTGACGATGTATAAAGAATATTTTCTCAAAACAGTTTTTGAGATATGTCTTTTTTTTTTTTTTTTTTTTTTTTTTTGTAAGGCGCCGACATTTAATTAAATTGGAAGAATAATATAGTTAAATTTTTTGTACATGAACAAATTTTAAGTTGTATATTATAGCACTTCAAATGGTAGACGAAAACATGGCATGTAGCATTTTTTGTAATTTTTTACAACTCGGAGATAATGATATATTACATCCTGAGAAGAACATGCATTGTTAAGAATGATACAATGTTGTTAAAGATGTAAAAATTGCGAAACAAATACTACTGTAGCGTTGCTGTTTGACAGAAATTTAATGAAATGTGGGACTTTTGTTACTCTATTTTTCGGAAAAAAGACAAAAAGCAGAACTTTAGGGAATATAATTTGTCTTTTTTGCAATATCATCATTAAAAATAAAAAATCAGAAAATGACGACTACTCACTCAGTCTAGAAGTGGAACGTTTAAGCGTTTGAAAACGATACACAATTTTCATGAAAATATGTATTTTAATTTATTACACAGTTTTTTATACATTAGACGATGTTAAAAAAATGTTCTCTAGTTCCATAAAATTAGAATTTTTTAGCAGGAAAAAATAACAGTTTTCCCTTCCATCAGCTTGAATATGATGTGATACACGTTCAGTCATTTTTTTTTTCATTCCACCAACTTGAAAATAAGAATGTAAACAATCAAATAAAGAATTAATTTTTACAAATAATATCAAGTTTGAAAATGTCGTCATTTAAATTCGATAGCAAACAAAACACAGGGAGGTTTAGTATAATTGAATTACAACGTACTTATCGAATTGTAATTTTCGTTTAACTAAAGTTTTCCTTAGAAATACACTATAAATATGATTTCCCATTTATTTTAAGAATTGTGATAAAACGTGCATTTATTTCTTTTTTAAAAGGTCTCATGCAATGAAAATACAGATTAACTACACAACATAACACATTGCTACCAAGCTAACATATTTATTAAGTTGACTACGTTTAAACTGCTCTTTTAGCCCAAAATATGCATTATCTTTTTATTACATTATATTAAAGACCAATTTTTTATCTTTTCAAAAGTATGCTTATTTTAACTGTACTATAAATAGAACCTGAGTTATAGTGATTTAAAAACTCCTTGGCAGCTCCAAATGGAACCAGAAGGGTCATTTAAATAACCGTTTCTGAGGAGAATTTTCGTTCTATTAAAATAACATATGTATTTGTGATATACTATTTTGTTTTGATTTTTACATATAAGCACAGATCATAGGCAATTTTTTTTTTTTTTTTTTTTTTTTTTTTTTTTACATTTTATGAAATGTTACCAAATTTATTAAATTTTTATGATTGCATATCCTATTTTTCATTTATTTAGCAATAAAAAACACAGCATGTGTATTAGTTATGCTGTGTATTAGTAAACTATATAAAGTTATTCGAAAACATCTGAGGTCATTTATTTGTCAAGAATACGGATTTTTCAATATTATATACCTGTTCAGTGAGATACCTTTTTTTTTTTTTTTTTTTTTTTTTTTTTTTTTTTTTTTTTTTTTACTTCATTCAAAAACGGCCAAAAGAAAAAAGATCTTCTAAAAGAGAAATAAGGCTCAGAGCTAAAGAAATACCATGACATATTAAATGCATGAAGTTCCAGAAGCACATAACTAAATAATTTTAGCAAAATATAAATGTAAACCTTAAATACTTTTTACGGTAAAATGGACTTTTCAGTTAAAATTTCATACGCAAAACATGGCTACTCAAAAAGTTATTACAATACCACTATGAATTTCAAACTCCAAGTTATTGACACATTTGTGAAGACAATGAACTAAACACTCTCAGAATAAATACTTTTTGTTTTATGGCTGTTTTTGAAGAATGATAATTATCAAATAAAATTAAAAAAAGGCATGGGAGAAAATGCGATATGACATAACTCTGAGAAAATTATAATATCTCTTAGATTTTAGTTTACTGCCTTCACAATTGTCATAAAATTTACGTCTAGACCAGTAATGCATATATATGCGGTAGAATTACCTGCAGAGCGTTTTGCGTATTGGTCTATATTTTAGTAAATTTTACCACATATACATCATTTTTCCAATAAGTAATCAATGTCTGGAATATTGTTTTCTTTTCTTCGTAGTTTCGAGACATAATAGTCCTAAAAATAATTTTAAACTATAATTAAATAACTTTAAAAAATTGCTCTGGAGAAAGTCAGGTTAGTGAAGAATTTATTTAAATTATCCCTGAATGGTGTTCATAAGAATAAATTCACTAATTGGTATAATGTGGTATTCTTTTAAATGCACGCAAGTGCTTTCAACCTTTTACGGAAATCACAGTTATGTCTCTTAAGAGGGTACGATACCTTTGAACACGTAGAAAACGCTAAAAATATCACTATGTCCCAAACTTCAAAACTTGTGTAGTTAGTCAAAATAAAAATCAAACTTCATTTAAATATAAATCTCATATTTAAATTTATATTTAAAAGTACATATACACTTGTAAATTCATAAATAAATATTAAAATGATGATTTTAAAAATATATATATCTCTCTATTCTAAAAAAAAGTAACTACCGCTGTCACCGCCGCCGCCGCCGGTTTTGAATTTTTTGTGACAGGAGGTCTTTCTTCGTTAATATTGAGAAAAATAATGCATACAAAAATATGAAAATCAGTGGTTTTATACAGAAATGTTTGATAAACACGCTGATGCAGACAGTTTTCAAATCGAAGAATTATTTTAAGAGATATTTAATGCTAAAGTTGGACAAAATCGTTCCACTAAAAACGTTTTATAGCAGCAAAAACTATACATGGCAGTGTAATCATTTTTAGATCATTTTTAGAATTTGCCGGAGTGCAGATTGCATTAATTTTTTTATTTTGACTCATATTTTCAGGTTTTATTTCTATTTTAAATTCAAATTTTCAGCATTTCTAGAGATATTTTTTACACATTTCAGAAAATTGTACTAATTTAAACTGTTGCCAACTGTATAAAAAGCGCAAGCAATAATGTTTGCTTCAAATTAAAAATTTATTTACACGTGACTATTATAAACAGGAAAAAAACTTTCAAATTAGAATTAAATAATTATGTATAAAAAGCAGGAACTTATTAAAAATTACGTCATAAAAAGTATACACGTGAATTTTAAAAGAGAAAGGATATTGTAAAATAATAAATTCATTAACATGCGTTAGAAGTCTTAGGAGAAATTACGTCATATTTGCGTCACATTATAGTTATTACAAAAAATGAACACAAAATAATATTGCAAAAAAGATTAAATTTAGAAATTGCGCTAGACATTTATTTAATATTTTGAGAGGATATTTTCAACTATTTTTGTTAGGAAAGCGCAAATAATATTTCATTGCTAACAAAAATACTTTCACGTGATTATTTAAAAGAGAAAGAATAAATTGGTAAAAATTACGTCAGATTAAAAACGATTAATTTAAAATGTCTCATTTAAAAGAACTTTCTTTTCGCTTTGTTAAAAAATACCAGGAGACAAAGACTCTGTTTACTTAATTCCTTTTATATTAGCTTATTTTGAAATGTTGTTACCCGTGTCTACGTCATCAAGTTATTTTTATTTCGACGTTTTATTTGTATTTTTATTAATGTTGTACGAATTTATTTGTTCTTTCGTTATTTAAAATAAAAATTATGTCAATTTGTATAATTTGGCGAGTGGTTTGGCGATTTATATAATTTGGCGAAATTGGTCGACGGGCTATTCAAGTAGTACCACAGCGGATTTGGCGTTAAAATTTCCCAATCAAAGAGAAATGAATAGAAATTCGTTTATAGGGAGATCGCCACTGTTTTTTAAATTATAATTCAATCTTTCGAAATCTTTTTAAAGCCGATCAAATTAGCGTGCATTTAGAGCCTGCGGTGTCTGGACGGGGGTTGGCGAACGTAGCTCGTAGGGGGCCGAGCCCCCTAGTGATAATAAGAGAAAAGAAACAACTCCCCTTGCGCGCATGATAAAATTTGAAAATATAAATATATAGTGGAAATTTTGGTGAGAATAAATACATAATAGGGAATAAATACATAATTGAGAATAAATACATAATAATAATATAATATAACGTAATATAATAGTGATTAAATAATAATGTAATATTATAGTTAGAATAAATACATAATTCAAAACATAAAAATTTTCAATTTAAATAAAATAGTTAAAAAATAAAATAAAATAAAATCTTCCGTTTGTCTGGTTTTCAGATGTAGATAATACAGAAATCAATATGTGGTGAAAATTTATTTTGATTGCCACACATCATTTTTAGTAACATTGCGCGCAGTATCAAAATCCACCGTTTTGAATAAACGCGACTCAACATATAATTATCACATGTAATCTCAATATGTAGTCTTAATAAAACTGTCATAATTAGTAAACTAATGGGAAATTAATACGGTTTTGGCATATTGTTCAGATATAATTACTGAATTAAAATATCTATAAAAAAAATTCGAACATTTTGGTTTAAATCTATTCTACCCCCTTAATTAATATATACAGTGTGCTAACTAAGCCACATCTTTACATAAAAAAAGCTACCGTTGTACCAGAATTCTTCTACAAAATGTTTTTCTTATTTAATAAGTCATTCTGCTTTTATTGTTTTTTTAGTTATATATTCAAACCTTATTTTCATTTGACTTCCCAACTATTTCTCACGATGTTCCCCTTCGTATTTTTGTATCGGTTGTTCGAGAACCCATTTCGTAAAGATAGATCATTCCTATCTCCCATGTCATTTTGTATTCAGTTCAACGAAGTATTTACAAAAACTCACATGTGCGATTATTTCTATGTCAGTATCACCACTGTCAGTATTCGCCTGATTATTACCATTAGGCAGTACTGTAATTTTTTTCCTATTAACTTCTATCCTTAAAGTTTAGTTGTAATGCATATTTTGTTGTTATGTACTATTAAACTAATTTCACGGTTCTCTCTACTGTGATGCCTTTACTCATCTTCATGGCGTGGCGTAACCGGGCAATTAGGCAGACCATTGAATCCATCTGCTGTCCTGTTCTATTTTAAGGTTAAAGATAATTTACGATACTCACATTCTTATACTAGGATTATTTCCCTTTTCCCAATCTTAGAATACATTTTCCTCAAACATGTTTCGAAAGAGTGGTATTTTATGAATTTTGCATTGGGAGATAGAAAATACAGTAACTGTCAGAGATAGGAAAAGGAAGCGCGACCGTAATACAACATTCCTTCTATGCTCAGGATGAAGCACTTACATAATAACTTACTGACATATATCGTTTATAAAAGCTATGCCTTAACTAATGTCGCTATGTTATGTATTAATGTTCTTCAATGCAAATGTATACATCAATATTTCTTCTTCGCTGTGATTAAACAGATATATATATTACTAGGACTTCCCTCAGAGGGATTAGTCTGAGCGATATTGCCGAGAACATAGATTTAATAATATCATGTGGAGGCAAAGAAAATGAGATGTTATCTTTAATTGCCCATAAACTGCGATAAATTGAAATGACGGAAATAAACGAATCGTAGAATTACAAAATCTTATATATAAATTCGTATACACTGTTTAAAAAAATGGGAAATCAAACCATGCAAGACAGCCATGCATGGATATAAAATTGAAAGTACGCAATATATTAAAAGTAAAATAGAAAATGAAACACTAAATTACTTATATCGGAATTTTAACTGTATAAAATGATGTCAAGAGCATAATCAGACGCTCCGCACCAATTTGAGTAACTTTAAATGACAAATATATGATGTTTAAAAAGAATGGACTATACTTTATATGGTGTGTGTTCCCCCGGAATAGTTAATATTGTACAATATCTGTTTTTCACGGATGCAATGAGGTTGTCGATAACATTTAAGGAATTCTCTCCACAAAGTCTGATATAGTATCAAAGTACCGAATACATCAACAGTGGCATGCAATGCTTCGTTAGAGTGTGTTTTAGATATGCTCGATCGGATTTAAATGATGAGTGTATGCTGGCCACTACGTACGCTGTATTGTTTTGTTTTCACACATATTCTGCACAAGTTGAGCTGTATTTAGCATGTATTAAATAAAAGAAATCGGCAATGATTACAACATAAAGTATGACACAAGATCTGAATATATCGTCTGCATAACTTTTGAGCTCTCAAAGTGTCATTTGAAGTAATTTAAAAATCAATAAATATTTATTCAACGAATCATGCAAGCTAACATACGCCAATATGAACCCAATTATGAAATTTCACCAGAATAAGTTAATATATAAAAAATCTACTAATGATAATTGAGAATATGACCTTATGATAAAATGTCTGGAAAAATGAATCGGATAAAAAATTCATATCACATTTAAAGCGGCACTTCCCTCTGTTAGTGGCCTTGGCGAGAGAGAGAAAAGCCTAGAGAAGGAACACTTTAACAAGTACTTTCGGGCAATCTACTCACTGTTTCATACACGTCTTTATTCAATATTTACACAATTCTTTTAATGCTAGGTGGGTATCTATAAGTTTTGTTGCATTTAAATTGCAGCATTATGAAATATTTAAAGTTGCTGTACCTAATAATTCCAAATTAATGGTAACTGAGATCGCTTTCCGTTAATTTCATCTTTTTAAATTTTAAATTTTTTAGATTCCATTCATAGAGACAATTGTATATTTAAAAACTAACCCGAAGCAAATTTTCAAGATTTTGGGCTCAGCAGTAACACAGAAATAGAAAATTTTCTAATGTTTTTTGTTTCTGCACTGTTTTACATAGCGAAATTTTTAGAAATTGTTCTATTGCGAGAATTTACGTCATGATAAATACAGCCATGTCAATTTTCATGTTTATATTCCTAACAATTCCATGTACTTCGTTACTTAGATCATCTTTATATCTTTTTCTGCTTTGCTCAGTCTTTTGATTTTTTAGAATTCGTTCTACAACGAGCATTTACATCTTATTAATTTATACCATGCCAAAGTTCTGGTTTCTAACCCCAAAAGTATCCCAAAAACTTCAGTATTCCAAATAAATAATAGTTTAGAATATTTCTAGAGATTTTTACGTTTATCCGTCAAATTGAACCTTTTAGAGAGCGTTCATTACGAGTACTTACATCTTAAAAGAAACTACCGCACCAAATTTAAAGTTTTTAACCCAATCAATATCGCAGAAATCGCAATTTTAGAACTTTTTTGCTCCTGCAGCGATGTAGGTTCTTGCACTGACATAAAATAGTCTTTTTTTTCGGAGCAGAGATGGCCACCAACATTTTCTTAAGTTGGCTATGTAGTTTCAGAGATAACACCTCACAAACATACAAGCATTAATAAAATTATACACTTTATAATATTATAACGCTTTATAATATTAGCATTAGATGTACAGATACAAAAGCCATTTATCTGTTACAAACTAAAGTGCCCGGCGTTGCCCAGAATTTGAAGGATGTTTGTTCTGAAAAATCAATTTCAAAATTTAACATACAACACAAAACAAACATTAAAAAAAGCAGTCGAAATGTTGTATGAATGAATCATATGAAAACGCTTTATAAAAATGTATAAATGTATATAATTGACGCAAAAGAATAAAGCTATAAATGAACTTATTTCAATTTATAATTGAAGCAATAATGTTAAAATACGCCAATATTTCCCTAATCGGGTTTTTATCATGCTTCAATACATTTTTCACACTCATATGACGTTATACTATATCCACTACGTCCTTTATATTTCCAATATGATGTTATTTTCCTCTTTCACGTGGAAACCTTGAAATAGAAAAGTTATGAAGTTATATTCACTTTCATTTAAATTCGTCAAACTACTATTTATTTCATTTTCATTTTTCACATGAATATCTTGCAATAGAAAAGTTATGACATAATATTCACCTTTTTTTAAATTCGGCAAACTATTTATTTCATTTTCATTTTTCACGTGGAAATCTTGCAGTAGAAAATTAATTGTTGTAGTAATACTTTTATTGTGTTTTTGAATTGTTGGCAACTGCTATAACGAAAAATGTTTAAATTTGATAAGAAATTGCTGTTAAATTGGTGGACTTTTATTAATTAAAAATTAACTATAAATTATTTCGATTCCGGATGACTTTACTTGCCTCAGAAATGTTTTAATACACATGTACGTATCTTTTCACAATTTTGGCTTACAAATATTGGATTTTTATAGAATTACAAACAGACAGAAAGACAAGTTTTCATTTTTATATATCTCTCTATTCTAAAAAAAGTAACTAACGGTGTCACCACCGCCGCCGCCGGTTTAGAATTTTTTGTGACAGGAGGTCTCTCTTCGTTAATATTCAGAAAACTATTGCATGCAAAAATTTGAAAATCGGTGGTATTATAGCGAAATGTTTGATCAACACGCTGATGTATACAGTTTTCAAATCGAAGAATTATTTTAAGAGATATTTAATGCTAAAGTGGGACAAAATCGTTCCATTAAAAAAGTTTTATAGGAGCAAAAACTATACATGGGAAGTTAATCATTTTTAGATCATTTTATTCAATAGAAGATCCCGGCGTGCAGATTCCATTAATTTTTTTTAATTTGACTCATTTTTTGAGGTTTTATCTCTATTTTAAATTCAAATATTCAGCATTTCGACAGATATTTTTTACATACTAGGGGGCTCGGCCCCCTACGAGCTACGCTCGCCAACCCCCGTCCAGACACCGCAGACTCTAAATGCACGCTAATTTGATCTGCTTTAAAAAGATTTCGAAAGATTGAATTATAATTTAAAAAACAGTGGCGATCTCCCTATAAACGAATTTCTATTCATTTCTCTTTGATTGGGGAATTTTAACGCCAAATCCGCTGCGGTACTACTTGATTATCCTGTCGACCAATTTTGCCAAATTATATAAATCGCCAAACCACTCGCAAAATTATACAAATTGATATAATTTTTATTTTAAATAACGAAAGAACAAATAAATTCGTACAACATTAATAAAAACACAAATAAAATGTCGAAATAAAAATAACTTGATGACGTATACACGTGTAACAACATTTCAAAATAAGCTAATATAAAAGGAATTAAGTAAAGAGAGTCTTTGTCTCCTGGTATTTTTTAACAAAGCGAAAAGAAAGTTCTTTTAAATGAGACATTTTAAATTAATTCTCAAAATATAAAATAAATGTCTAGCGCAATTTCTAAATTTAAACTTTTTTGCAATATTATTTTGTGTTCATTTTATGTAATAACTATAATGTGACGTAAATATGACGTAATTTCTCCTAAGACTTCTAACGCATGTTAATGAATTTATTATTTTACAATATCCTTTCTCTTTTAAAATTCACGTGTACACTTTTTATGACGTAATTTTTAATAAGTTCCTGCTTTTTATACGTAATTATTTAATTCTAATTTGAAAGTTTTTTTCCTGTTTATCATAGTCACGTGTAAATAAATTTTTAATTTGAAGCAAACATTATTGCTTGCGCTTTTTATACAGTTGGCAACAGTTTAAATTTGTATAATTTTCTGAGATCTGTAACAGATATCTCTAGAAATGCTGAAAATTTGAATTTAAAATAGAAATAAAACCTGAAAAAATGAGTCAAAATAAAAAAAAATTAATGCAATCTGCACTCCGGCAAATTCTAACGCATAAAATGATCTAAAAATGATTACACTGCCATGTATAGTTTTTGCTGCTATAAAACTTTTTTAATGGAGCAATTTTGTCCAACTTTAGCATTAAATAACTCTTAAAATAATTCTTCGCTTTGAAAACTGTCTGCATCAACGTGTTTATCAAACATTTCTGTATAAAACCACCGATTTTCATATTTTTGTATGTATTATTTTTGTTAATATTAACGAAGAAAGGCCTCCGGTCACAAAAAAATCAAAACCGGCGGCGGCGGCGGTGACAGCTGTAGTTACTTTTTTTTTAGAATAGAGAGATTTTAGAAAATGGTATTAATTTAAACTGTTGCAAACTGTATAAACAGCGCAAACAATAATGTTTGCCTCAAGTAAAAAAAATATTTACACGTTACTATTGTAAACAGAAAAAACCTTCAAATTAGAATTAAATAATTAGGTGTAAAAAGCAGGCATGTATTGGAAATAACGCCATAACAACTATATTTACACGTGAATTTTAAAAGAGAAAGGATATTGTAAAATCATTAACATGCGTTAGAAGACTGAAATAAAAGAAATTACGTCACATTACACTTATTATGCAAAATGAACAAAAAATATTATTGCAAAACAGTTTAAATTTAAAAATTGTGCGAGACAAAATATTAGAGGTTAAATATTAGATTTTTTCAAAATTTTATTATTTGTCGTTTGATGTGAGGTGTTCAGCTATAAGTATGTAAAATTTCATGTCTCCAACTTAATTAGGGGCTGAGTTAGAAAAATTGTTTAAGATACACAAGTTAGAGCCCAGAGGGTTAAATATTAGACTTTTTTCAAAATTTTATTATTTGTCGTTTGATGTGAGGTGTTCAGCTATAAGTATGCAAAATATCATGTCTCCAACTTAATTAGGGGCTGAGTTAGAAAAATTGCTTAAAATACACAAGTTAGAGCCCAGAGTGTTAAATAATAGACTTTTTCAAAATTTTTTTATTTGTAGTTTGTGTGAGGTGTTCAGCTGTAAGTATGCAAAATGTCATGTCTCCAACTTAATTAGGGGCTGAGTTAGAAAAATTGTTTAAGATACACAAGTTAGAGCCCACAGGGTTAAATATTAGACTTTTTCAAAATTTCATTATTTGTCGTTTGATGTGAGGTGTTCAGCTATAAGTATGCAAAATTTCATGTCTCCAACTTAATTAGGGGCTGAGTTAGAAAAATTGCTTAAAATACAGAAGTTAGAGACCGGAGGGTTAAATATGACTTTTTCAAAATTTTATGATTTATCGTGTTATCGCAAGTGTTCAGCTATAAGTATGCAAACTTTCAAGTCTCCAACTTAGTTAGAGATGAGTTAGAAAAATTGCTTAAAATACACAAGTTAGAGTCGAGAGGGTTAAATATTAGACCTTTTTCAAAATTTTATTATTTGTCGTTTGATGTGAGGTGTTCAGCTATAAGTATGCAAAATATCATGTCTCCAACTTAATTAGGGGCTGAGTTAGAAAAATTGCTTAAAATACACAAGTTAGAGCCCAGAGTGTTAAATAATAGACTTTTTCAAAAATTTTTTATTTGTAGTTTGTGTGGGGTGTTCAGCTGTATGTATGCAAAATGTCATGTCTCCAACTTAATTAGGGGCTGAGTTAGAAAAATTGTTTAAGATACACAAGTTAGAGCCCAGAGGGTTAAATATTAGACTTTTTCAAAATTTCATTATTTCTCGTTTGATGTGAGGTGTTCAGCTATAAGTATGCAAAATTTCATGTCTCCAACTTAATTAGGGGCTGAGTTAGAAAAATTGCTTAAAATACAGAAGTTAGAGACCGGAGGGTTAAATATGACTTTTTCAAAATTTTATGATTTATCGTGTTATCGCAAGTGTTCAGCTATAAGTATGCAAACTTTCAAGTCTCCAACTTAGTTAGAGATGAGTTAGAAAAATTGCTTAAAATACATAAGTTAGAGTCGGGAGGGTTAAATATTAGACCTTTTTTTCAAAATTTTATTATTTGTTGTTTGATGTGAGGTGTTCAGCTATAAGTATGCAAAATTTCATGTCTCCAACTTAATTAGGGGCTGGGTTAGAAAAATTGCTTAAAATACACAAGTTAGAGCCCAGAGGGTTAAATATTAGACCTTTTTCAAAATTTTATTATTTGTCGTTTGATGTGAGGTGTTCAGCTATAAGTATGCAAAATTTCATGTCTCCAACTTAATTAGGGGCTGATTTAGAAAAATTGTTTAAGATACACAAGTTAGAGCCCAGAGGGTTAAATATTAGACTTTTTCAAAATTTCATTATTTGTCGTTTGATGTGAGGTGTTCAGCTATAAGTGTGCAAAATTTCATGTCTCCAACTTAATTAGGGGCTGAGTTAGAAAAATTGCTTAAAATACAGAAGTTAGAGACCGGAGGGTTAAATATGACTTTTTCAAAATTTTATGATTTATCGTGTTATCGCAAGTGTTCAGCTATAAGTATGCAAACTTTCAAGTCTCCAACTTAGTTAGAGATGAGTTAGAAAAATTGCTTAAAATACACAAGTTAGAGTCGAGAGGGTTAAATATTAGACCTTTTTCAAAATTTTATTATTTGTCGTTTGATGTGAGGTGTTCAGCTATAAGTATGCAAAATATCATGTCTCCAACTTAATTAGGGGCTGAGTTAGAAAAATTGCTTAAAATACACAAGTTAGAGCCCAGAGTGTTAAATAATAGACTTTTTCAAAATTTTTTTATTTGTAGTTTGTGTGGGGTGTTCAGCTGTATGTATGCAAAATGTCATGTCTCCAACTTAATTAGGGGCTGAGTTAGAAAAATTGTTTAAGATACACAAGTTAGAGCCCAGAGGGTTAAATATTAGACTTTTTCAAAATTTCATTATTTCTCGTTTGATGTGAGGTGTTCAGCTATAAGTATGCAAAATTTCATGTCTCCAACTTAATTAGGGGCTGAGTTAGAAAAATTGCTTAAAATACAGAAGTTAGAGACCGGAGGGTTAAATATGACTTTTTCAAAATTTTATGATTTATCGTGTTATCGCAAGTGTTCAGCTATAAGTATGCAAACTTTCAAGTCTCCAACTTAGTTAGAGATGAGTTAGAAAAATTGCTTAAAATACATAAGTTAGAGTCGAGAGGGTTAAATATTAGACCTTTTTTTCAAAATTTTATTATTTGTTGTTTGATGTGAGGTGTTCAGCTATAAGTATGCAAAATTTCATGTCTCCAACTTAATTAGGGGCTGGGTTAGAAAAATTGCTTAAAATACACAAGTTAGAGCCCAGAGGGTTAAATATTAGACCTTTTTCAAAATTTTATTATTTGTCGTTTGATGTGAGGTGTTCAGCTATAAGTATGCAAAATTTCATGTCTCCAACTTAATTAGGGGCTGATTTAGAAAAATTGCTTAAAATACACAAGTTAGAGCCTAGAGGGTTAAATATTAGACTTTTTCAAAATTTTATTTTTTGCTGTTTGATGTTTCCTGTTCAGCTATAAGTATGCTAATTTTCAAGTCTCCGACATGTACAGTTTCTGAGAACGGGCTCTGTGACAGACGGACAGACAGACAGACAGACAGACAGAGGAGTGAGACAGGTAGGGTTTCGTTAGATGAACGAAACTCTAAAAACATGCTGCGGATGACTGTAACAATATCCTAAAATTACATTACCATCAGCGATCTACCAATCCCGAATTTAGTTTATATTCGTTTCATATATTCTTATTCTTTTGTGCGACCCTGTAAAATAACTATCAATAATATATACAGTAAATCCTCTGAATAGCGGACACCTCGAGAATGCAGAATTTGTCCTCTATTTGGAGGTGTCCGCTACTGAGAGTAAAAAATGTACAGTTATTTAAGGGTTGGTAATCGAAAAAATGCCCGCTAAATAGAGGTGTTCACTAATCGGGTGTGTCCGTTATGGAGGTTTTACTGCATAATAATATCATCCTTTACAAGAAAATTGCATGCTGTATGATATACAGACAGACACCCAGAGAAAGATAACCTCCCGGAGCAATAAACACTCATGTCTTTTGTTTTAATCATCCACAATTGTATGTCATACAACAGGTTAAAAATGGTCACCGAGGTACGGAGTACTGTATTATTATTTGTTTGTCCACCAAAACTGGTTGCCACGGGTTGTTGCAAGGTTTGTGATCTCGTGGTTGAAACTGATCTATTCAATATTACTGCGTGCGTATTTTTTTTATTTGCTCCATGTGTTCAAACCCGTTGGCTACGAAAAGATCCATCGGTGCAAGTGACGCACACCAAATTTCTGTGACGTATGCAGATAAATTGTGCTTTTTTTATCAGTTTTTTTTTTTAAATATAATTTTTAAACGGTTTGGAACTTGTTTTTCATAGTAGGTGCATTCAGTAGGTGGCCCTCATAGGTACCTTCTGGTGCAATCAGAAACGGAATCCGACAAATATTTTTTGAGTTATGCTTGACGAAAAGTTTTTATTAGGCTTTGTTTTTAGTAGGACATGGCGTTAATATCCATCGTAGTTGTAATGTGTCCGGACAGTAATATTTCGCTGAGTATTAGCCTTCGCTTCGCTCAGACAATTATTATAGATTTAATACACTCTCTCTACACCAATTAAAAATAAATAAAGTGCTGCAATAACTGAAACATTCTTTTCTTTTTTCTTTAAAAAATCCAACGTTAACTGACCAGTAATGGATATAATCGATTAATAAAATATATTGCGTTATTACTTTATTATATTACATTATTACTTTAAACAGAATTACATATTTGTTTTGTTGAAATTATATTATCAAATACTTTGAAAAATAATATTTTAAAATTTAACTGCACACTATTTGTTATAAATTAATTCATTAAACTCCAGTACTTTGTAATGAATTTGTGACAATTTACAGATTACTGCTTAAATGTATTCAAACTTTATTAGGAACTTCTCAGTTGTCTCTACTTAGTTAACATCATATGCGCTATTCTCTAATAGACGCTTTGAATGAGAAGTAATTTACGAAATTCTCTACAGGATAAAGAACACATGATAAATCTTAAAGATCTGAAGCGGAAGCGGTGGTAATAGAAAATTCCTTCAACGCAGGATGAAACTCGTACATAACATTTTACTGTGCACTGTTAAATATTTTGCAGCATTCTGGCAGGTCATTCGACCGTTTTTTGAAAAAAACGGTTTCATAACCATAATTTAACTATATTCTGACCATAAAATGGCCAATAATATGGTCAGAATATTGTTAAAATGACGGTTGTGTAATCGTTTTCTAAAAAAACGGCCAAATGACCTGCCAGAATGCTGCAAATTTTTAACAGTGTATAGACGATTCTTGCGATTGTAAAAGATAAATACCATCTACTATTTCACTGTTATACATTCATGCCATTTTGTGTATATATTTTTGTATTTTTTGATACTGTGATTAAAAGATATATACCAAGTTATCCATAATGATTTTATGTATTCTTTACAGTAAAATATAAAAAAAAAATCAATAACTTAAATCGTTATACAGCTGTTTCATTTAACGACACCAAATGTAAAATAAACAAATAAATTACTATTAATTATTATTTTATTACTATAAACATGTTTACAAACTCCTTCCGCAATAGTTTATGTATAATTATGGGTTTGAAAATTAATAAAATATAACGTTTTTCTACGTTATTCGAACAAATTTATTAAATGAAGTTTTCTGGTAAGGAATTATTGACAAGCCAAATATTTGTTGTTTAAATGTATTTTAAAATGCAATAATATATCCACAATTATGTGCTTTAAATTAAGAGCATACACCATAATTGCTGATACACACATCCAAGTAGTAGTAATTTACGAAGTTTCAACAGGAAATAGAAAGAGCGATAACTCCTAACATTCTAAAGAGCTTTGCTGTATTTTTCCAATTTTCCCAAAACAAATGTAAATCATATGTTTACAAAGATATTTTTAAAAAATTGTATTTTAAGATATAAATAAAATAAAGATATATGAAATGCATTATAAACATATACAGAGAAAAAAAAATAAATTAACATTAGTTTTGTGAGCCTTAGTATGAAAATTCAGGAAAGCCCTCATATGCTCAGAGGGTTAAAAATTTGAATTGGAAGCTATGGTCTTCAGACATTCTTCTTAAGCTATGTGGATTAACTACATTGTTTTACTCTCTAGCTAAAACTGCCTTCTAAAAATACACACTTTCTTGTATTTTTCTGTATAATACTCGCACATACATGTCTATTCTTTCATATATCTTTATATTTCTCTTATATGGATGCTACACATAAATATCATTGTTTGATATAACTTTTATCTAACTTTACAATAATAAAAGTGTAAAATGTTCTAGTCTTAATTTCCTGAGTTAATATGAAGTAGTTTGGACTCGGCTAAACCGAACGTTCATACGACGCTCTAATTTAGAAGATAAAACATAAATATCATACGCCATTTATTGCTTCCACGTTAATATTTACACTCATTATAATCAAAACGTCCGAAGCTTTTATGAAAAAGGAAAAGAACTGGTTCGTTATAAAAAGTCCTTGATAGTTTTTTGTTTGTTGAATGACCAATGTTACTTTCCTGCAATATTACTCCATCTACAATTTTGTCGTCTTTAATTACTTGCTGTTCATCTGCATTCATCCACTCAGCAATATGTTCCTCAGCAAAGGTTTTTGAACCAGAATTTATTTGTGCCACGCCCAACAACGTTTGGTCATCACCAGTTTCCTTTTCCTCATTTGGATGCACTGTTGCTAAACTTTTACTTCACGATTTCAGTACTGCTGTCGATTTAAATTCTCTCCCACTGTTTGGCAGTCTAATTAATAACATCCTTCGGAGTAAATTATTTCAGACATTCTGTAACTTGTTTTCCTTAAAACTTTTAATCTGCGTTTCTAACACCCTCTATCTATGATTGTGTTTGAAGGTTACAAAAAAAAAACCTGGGGATACAGTTGTGAAGTCACATTTGCTGGTAAACAATATCATTAGATTTATCTTCTCGCCAATTGCTCTTTATCTGATTGGTCATAGGGATAGTCTAAATGCTGAATTCCCTTTATTTTGATTTTATTACGCTCTAAAACTTTTTCCAATTTAGGAAAGAGTGCTCATTAAACCACTTTTAAAAGTTTTAAGAAGTCATCTACTCACACTTCTGATTTCTCTAGTGCACAAGAAAATCCGAGACTATGATGTACAGGAATACTATTGGTTTAAGAGAGTTTCTTTGAGCATGGACTTTACCTTCAATGCAGACGCATTACAACAATATAAAACTGTAACCTTTTCCTTATTCTTCTTGTGTCTGGAAACTGATCATTATCTTTTCACAGCTAACGTTTTCAATGGTAGCATGCAGAAATTTATTACCGTTTCATCAATGACCAATGGTCAATGCAGAAAACTTGAATACCTACACAGGTCGTAAGGGTTACGTTAACATCACTTCGATGTTATTGAGTCGATTGAATGAGTGCATAGATGGATTCAAATAGTTGATATTCATACAAATTGTTTGTGGATCTTTACTCTGAACATAATAGTTTTTGAAAAATTATCACATAGCATTTGTTCAGCTATCTCAAGTTAGCGAAATCCGTATCGTTTTTCCCAGCAACCAAGCTACCCATTACTAGCCATGGAGAAGTCATTATTATGAATTATCCTGTAAAACGCCAGATCTATCGACAAGATATCAAATGTATCGTGCTTTCGCTACATGTTGCGCGCTACATCTGACCACTGAGTGGGGCTAGGATTTTAAGTTGTTACGCTATTTTAAACATAGGGAAAGCGATATTTCACTGACGTCCACTAAAATATATTATAGAACTGAGTGTGCGTAGCATTCATCATTCATTTACAGAGCGCAGAAATAACTCGGTCACAATGCTGTGCATGAACAATAATTACTGGAAGTGCGTTTTCAGTTGTGGTAAGTGTTTTTAAATGCAACTGTTTTTTTACATATTACTCGTTGGTTATCATTGCTATAGATCATATACATGCGTGATATAGTTTGTTGCCATATACGATTTTTTGCGTTAGGGATAGTGACAAATTAATACAATAAGATGGAATTAGGCTGTGCAAATTAGGTATAGAGAGATCGTACACAAGAAAGTAAATTTATATCAGCTCGCAACTGCAGGATCTAATTCGGGTAGTCACAGAGTGTGATCACGGTAGACAGCCATTGAGCGAGTGAAAGGGGACAACAATTTCTACATTGACAGACCAACAATCAAGAGAATAATGGTTTGATTACATTTTTGGGGGCCTTTGACATTTTGGCGAATTGCGTATACATGAAAATTGACAATAGTGTACCATTATGGCGAGATTATATTAAGAATATACACGTCCGTTAATGTAAAGTCAATGTGGATGACATAGGTCAAATATGAAATGGTCAACGCCATACTGAAATGTTGAATGAAATGTGTTCAATGAAATACTGTAAAACTGCAAAACCATAATTTACAGTGGGTTGTAAAAATGACAAGAATTGGGCGCATAAAAAGAAAGTTATATAAAAATAAGAGGTTAGAAATACAGTACCTATTCTAAAATAATGTGATCAGGTTTCCATTCATTTCCCTTTGGCTGAGGGATTTTAATACAGAATCAATTCCTGTCGAGACAGCTAACTGCTACTATCGTGATTTATTAAGTAAGAGCAACCCAATAATTTAAATTAGATTTTTTTAATTAGACATTTTAAATGTATTGATTTAAATATGACGTACTTTTCACCAAAATTCTTTTTTTCTCATTTTAATATTCAAATAAAAATAATTTTAAAGGCCTATAAAAGTCAAACTAAATCGATGTAACAATCGGTGTACAAGCCTTTCTAATAAAGAATTAGATAAGACGTCAAAGGGTAGAAAGACAGAATGTTCAACTGAAGAGGATGATTAAATTCCCTCCCAAGATTCAGAAGACGAGGATTTTTTTTTTAAGTGAATGAGAATAATTGTTCAGAGTGTCTAGCAGAGTGCAATAAAACCTCGGGAAATTGTGATGGGATAAAGTGCATTCAGTGAAACTATTGGTTATATAACAGCTGCTCAAAGTTCCTAAACAAATGTGCAGTTTGTAGCAGACCTGAGATAATGCTAAATAGAACAAAGGGACATATGAAAAACATTAATACAAAACCTTGACTCCAAAGTACTTTATCACAGTGGCTTTACCGATGTTAAACGTGTTACAAAGTTTAAAAATAGGCATACTTAGGAGCCATAATTCTTTTAAATATTAAGTAGAGCATAATATATTTAATAAATATTATAGAAACAAGTATATAACATAACTTAAATAATTATACAACAAATAAATATTAGTTTGTTCTTTTATAATATTGCCAATGTCTGTTACATTCATATTTTTGTAATTTCGTAATATTAAGTAAGTTAACAACTTTAGTATGTCTAAAATATTAAAGTTACTATTATTCGCCCCATTATGTTTTATACTGCTTCACAAAAATTATTGTTTACCTTGAAGCTCCATATGAAATCTTACCTCTAGATAGTTGGCCACCTTACCCATACCTATGAGTAAGATGCCGAAATGCAAGTGTTTACAAAAACAAAATTGTCGATGCTTTCTATAACATCTGTAAAATCAAATAAGTTTTTAAATCATACATAAGAGTCTAAACTTTAACAAGAAATTAATGAATAACAAATATAAACAACAGGGGATTTTTAAAACAATTAAGTCAAAAACTGCGACATCTCCACCCAATCTACTCTCTCTATATTTATATGTGTGTGTGTATGTATTATGTATTTATGTATGTATGTATGTATGTATGTATGTATTAAATAAATGAAAAAAAATCGTTTGCTAAGAAATATAATAATTAATTGAAACAAATCACCAAAATGGAAATTTTGAAAATTCGCATTAACTAAAACTAAGTTTCTGAGACAAGCATATTTATATTAATTAAAATAATGATGATACCCATGCATTTCATTCAAATTGATGAAGCAAATAATTTTTCGTTAACAAAATTTGCTCACTCAGAATCTTTCTTTGAAATGAACTATTTAGTGTCTGATACAGTCTACATGTAAGATAAATAGAAAAGAAAGATTATGCATCACACGTATATTAAGAAATCACTTTCAATATTGTATTTTATTTAAAATTTATTAGGTAGAGTTCTCAAGATAAAAAGATAATAACACCAATAATTCTACGGAAACAAAATCGTGAGAAATGGCTGTAATTACTAATTGATTAGAAATTATGTCTACTAAATGATAATTCATATCAATTATGTTTAAGAAACCGAAAGAATAATTATCCACTTATGATGCTTGGTTTTTGTTCACTGGACCAACTCATTCCGGAATATAAAAAATGATGCACATTGTAGTTACATCTGCATGATGATGTAAAAGAAATTTGTTTTTAGTTTGTCTATAAATTTAGAAAAAAAATAAATAACATTGTACAGTGAATGTACTCTGATCTTTCACTAAGAAATAGGCAAAATCTTCGGAAAAACGTGCATACAAAAACTTGTAAATTTGAGATTGAGGTGACATTTCACTTATATGCTGATGAAAACTTTACCTGTTAGTTCTTATAAAGATTAACTTTATATCGCATGTATAATTATATAAAATCACATATCAGGAGGAAACGGACATTCTGAACTAATAATTATCAATGTAGATAGTTTGTTAATATATTTATTTACTTTTTAAGTTGTTGTACTTTTGAAGCCAGTCACTTTTGTTAAAGAGAAATATCATTTCAATTGAGATTTGTTAACTGAATTTTCGAAACTCATCAGCAGCTGGAACGCACCATAATTGAAGTTGTCAGTGAAATATCACAACTGAATTTTCATACCATTAATTTGATATAGTAATTTTACCTTTAATTCCTGAAAATAATTGAGTAAAAGCGGCGAATATTATTTTAAGTAAATAGCGATACTCAAATTCAATTGAGGTCTTTTTTGTTTCCAACCACGCTATAACCTTTATAAAGTGCATTTGCGAACAAATGATCGATATTTCATTTGTACGGATATGTGTAAAACAAATTTAGAAAGGGCAGCTAACGGTTTCACTTGGAAGGTATCATGTCACCTGTTTCTCGCCACATAATGATCTTAAATTTGTTTTATGTTCATTTGTATTTCCACTTAATGTCTCGATAGTTTGTCTTTGATCAATAATAATGATATAAATTATCCCATTCTAACTCCAATAATTATATGTTATATCATCTACCATACATTGATTAAAATGTTGCCACAAGTTTAACACTAGTACATAGAAAATGACGCATATTTTTCCAAACTGTTTTACAGTTTATGTACTACATCATACAGCATTATTTTTTTTTTCTGCGCCCGTATTAGTGTTTGGTTCAGTAACAAGGGAAATACACAAGCATGTGTTTAACTGTGCAAAGTTTGTATGTAGGTCTATAATTATTGATTGATCAACTATTAGTTCAAATTCTATTGTAGATCGAGATTATGTGTAAATATATGAGTACAGAGTCACAAATAAGAAAAATTCTTTACATGATAATTAATTTATTAAACATGGTATTAAAATCAATTTTAAATTTAAAAAAATAATAACGTAATACTTTCGTGTAATTCTGACAAGGTAACGAATGCTATCTTTACTAAAAATTTAGTCTTATTATTATACACTGGTTATCAAAAATTAAGGAAAAGTCACAAAATGCTAATTTTCAAATACGCGAACACTCAAAATGAAATAATATAATTCAAGTAATTACTATTTCTACAAGACAGCTAGTCCATATAACATCTCATTTATGTCACACACGGTCACAAATGTCACAGTCACTACGGTGAAGCAAAAAAAGGAAATCCCATACATCTCATTATCAGTCTCAAATGATCACTATATGTGACTCCACTGAGACGTCACTGTGACCGCTACTTTGGGACGAGTCACCATTTGACTTTACAATGTAGTTACATTGTGACTCTCATGTGACTGTCATTTGTAGACTCAATATCAAAGTCATCGTGAACGCTGCATTGTGATAAGTTACCAAATAATGTCACATTAAAGACACATGATGACTTTCAGGTGACAGAGAGAATACTGTGAAGTCACCATTGTGCTCTTTTGGGAAAAGTGATGTGACTAATATGATATTATTTGGTGATTTATCATAATGCAACGTTCATGATGACTATGAAATTGAATCTCAAAATGACAGTCACATGAGAGTCATAATTTAACTACATTGTAAATGCACCTGGTGACTCGTCACAAAGCAGCAATCACATTGACTTCTCAGTGGAGTCACATATAGAGATCATTTGAGACTCATAATGAGATGTATGGAATTTCCTATTTTTTTGCTTCACCGTAGTGACTGTGACACTTGTGACGATGTGTGACATGAATGAGATGTTATATGGGGTAGTTGTATTGTAGAGATAGTAATTACTCGAATTATATTATTTCCTTTTGAGTGTTCGATTATTTGAAAATTAGCATTTTGTGACTTTTCCTTAATTTTTGATAACCAGTGTAGATAATAGAAAATATTTGTAGTTTGTTTCTTTAATCTCTTACATTTTTCCTTAGGTAATCTTTAACACACAAAAGATACATCAAAAGTTTCAAATATAGTATTACATCTTAAGCCACACTTTCAATCTTTCGTAAGGTAAATGAGAAATAAATCTGTCCTTTGAAACATGAGGTTGAAAGTTATTACTATAACAAAAGGAAACCAAATCGCTTTTAATGCAACAAACATCAGAGGGATTTAAAACATTTTAAAATTGATCTTTTAAGAACTTTTATGTTCCATTTCGTTTCTTTGCAAGGGCCAGTATTTGTACGAAAGCTCAAACAACATAAAATCCCTGTTCAATACATTTTATGACTGCTATCTAGTTAATCATACATTAAAAAACACGGTTAAATAGAATGATTTCAAAATGAGAAACGCTAATATTTCATATTATTGAAAATAAATTGTAAAATGTTTTAAACATACGTGTGAGAATATGTTTAGAATTCCGCAAAATTTTCGTTACTTATGATGTGTAATCCATCAGCTAGTTAAAAAATTAACTATTCAAGCATACGTTTTGTTTTCGTCATACAATTATATGTGTACTTTTCTTTCCTTTTGGTGTAAAGCCCATATTTCTACCTTTATTCGTTTTTGAATCCTTAATTTTTAGTTTTGTTCCTGACTTTAGGCTCGCCTTGTATATAACAAACCTGAATTAAAAAAAATCAACGGCAAAAAAAGTGTTTAGAAAGAAATCCAGATTTTTATTATAATATAACAGTTAGAGCGCTATTGTCTGGCAATTGTGACTTTCAATATTAAGAAAATGATTTTAGATGATCTACCCTATATATATAAAATCCTAATGAAACGAATTTATGAAACGGATATATGAAACGACTGAAATGTAACGAATTTATAAAACGATTCTTTGAAACGACTGATTAAACAACTGATTATGTTTCATGGCGATTTCTCCTAAAATATGGAATACTTTGCGATGAAATTAACACCAAAATTCCCTATTGATCCGCAGATCTCAAAACTGGTATTATAATTTTTAAATTCGAATTAGTTTTCGAAATATTAATTCTTTTCTAATTTTAAATAATTTTTTCTAATGATGGCAACTCTAATTTTAATCATAACACACATTTTTTTTTCATATTTCAGAAAAGGTTATTATTTTAAACTAATTTGGCTACCATTTTTGGCTTCTCTTAAATGTATGCTAAGAAATGTATCATGTTACTTATATTTATAATTCAGTTTACTTCAACAATCTTTCGCGAAATCGAAAGATTCTGATAGAGAAATCAGGAACTCGGTATTTTTATGTTAGCGAGACATAGGTGATAAATCGTCAAAAAATTTTCCCGTCGCATTTTGTTATATTTCATTAATTTCATTTAAAATATAATCCATTTAAAATATAATATATATGCAACATTTAAAATTGATGACTTTCACTTCTTTCTTTAAAAAAAAAAAAAAACAAAACGAAAAGAAAAATATTGGGTGTAGATGTAATATACGCACCGGGTACCTGATTGACGCCAAAATGGCATCATTTTGATTGACATGGTAACACGGCTATCGTTGTTTTTTTAATAATAAATGTTTATTTCTTTTTATTTCTTTTTTTAAATTATATAAATTATTTTGTTCTATAGTTATAATTTTTTTGTTACTTCCTTTTGAAAATAATAGAAAATAATTAAAAAATACGGTACTACTTAGTTATTCCGTCGACCAATTTCGCCAAATTATATAAATCGCCAAACCACTCGCCAAATTATGCACATTGACATAATTTTAATTTTAAATAACGAAAGAACAAATAAATTGGTATAACATTAATAAATATACAAATAAAACGGCGAAATAAAATTCACTTGATGACGTAAATACGTGCAACTTGCTTAAAGTCAAGTGAATGTGACAGTTACGATCAACCATTATTGGCATTTAATGTTATAGTTTGGCGATAGATTTTTTGTCGACGGGATAACTAAGTAGTACCAAAAATACATATGTAACTGTTATTCGAAAACGAGGTTTTCGCCAAATTTCCATTAAAAAAACCACGCCAAACCTGGGGTGCGTATATGACATCTGGCCAAATATTAAATAATGCAAGAAACCATGACATTTAATTTCAACTTCAAATGAATGTTTTAATTTACCACTCGAAAAAAATGCTAACTGGCGAGTTGAAAAGAAGTTATTGGCGAGATTTGCACACGGCTAGCATAACAGTACCAAGAATTCTTTGCGACCATGGACCACTTTTATGTAGTTTTATTCGAAAAAAAATTTTCATTTTTTTAATCAAACTGGAAAACTTTCGGCACAGATGTCATATACTGCCCCATATTGGCACGATTTTTTTTCTGACGCCAATATCATATACGCAACGGGTACTTAACTGGCGCCAAAGTTCGCATTTTGCTTGATATGGTAAGCCGGATGTTGTTTATGCTGTTGATGCTTTCCCAAATATTCGTTGGAAAAAAAATCGCGCCAATATTATCTATGATGACATATATATATGACATCTGTATATGACATCTGTGCCAAACTTTCATATGAAAGGGGAAGGAATCAAACCGTATTTGTTTATGGCAGTTGATGAAAATTATAATATAGATGAAATGATGGCGATAGAATAATATTTGGCGACTTATCACCTGTGCCTGGCTAACATTAAAGTACCAAAATGGCACCTAGAGTATAAAAAGCGAAGTGCTCCGCCCGGAACTGTTAATGATAGTCACATGATTTAGGCTATTGTTATAGAGATTGTTTTGAAATACCGGGGGACAAAGACTCTGTATACTTAATTCATTTTATTTTAGCTTCGTATCAGATGTTTAACTGACCCCCTTTAATCAAAAACGAAAACAAATATTGGATGTCTTAACAGCGACTGATTTAGCCTTAATTTTTTGCAATCAAGGGGAATTGAATGAAAACCCGTTTACAGGGAGATTTGCACAGCTTTTTTCAGTATAATTCAATCTTCTCTAATATTTTTAAAATTCAACAGATTAGCGTGATTTTAGATTCTACGGTGTCAAAACGGGGGTTGGCGAGCGTAGTTTGCAGGGGGCAGAGCCCCTTAGTTAACATATAAAATTCTAATTCAATTATGACAACACTGCAAATAAAGGCGTCTTAAATTATGATACATATGTGACTGAAAAAAAATTTCAGACACTTAAGTGTCTGAATCTGAAAATTCAGTCACAATAGATGTCTTAATTTAAAACAACTAAGTGTCTTACTATGATCATAGTGTACACGAACTGATAAAAGTGTCTAAAAAATCTGCAAGTGTCTAATTTTAAGACACTTTGTAACTCCGCTCCGCATTCACCAGGGGGCACTCTCAGTTACGCATGCGTCTTCCTTTCGAACTCGATGTTCGTTTGTAATTCAAACTGAATGCTTGTTTTTATGTACGCGTACATTTTAACTAATAATTTATTTTGACTTGATTGTTTTTTGCGGAATGTGAAGTTCCGGGATTTAATTTCTATCGACATAGTGGTACTCCGTATTAATATTTATCTATAAAACTAATATAGTGTTCTTCATCTCGTCAGATTTGTAAAGAGAACTGTTGTCTGGCGGGCTATGTTTTCAGGATGGAAATTTTCCATTCTTTTAACAGAGCTAGCCGGATGTGCAAGGGGTTTTTATTTTTTAAATATCAAAGTCTGCCTAACTAACGGATACTAACGTAGCCTCCGATCCGGACGTCCTCTGGGCGAATGTGCTTTTGGAATAATCAGACCTTTTCCCAGGTAAGTGGGGTCTTAACTATGTATTTAAAACTCTCTGTGATTGTTTTCTCTTTAAATGGAGACCTCACACGAGTCTATAGCTTTATTAGTTCCTGAGTTATGCCAAAATATGTTCAAAGCATTTTGCCTATGGTATTTCCATGTTAAAATTTTATTTTGCTAATATTTAAATTTCTACTCTTCAAATTATCTGCAATCATATTTCTGTATTATTTTCTATCCAATGTTATCTTTAAAACAAATTTTGGTGTGTCTGCATGGTGTATATTAGCGGTTACTGAATTTATTAATTTTACACCTTCCTAAGCCTTTTCTTATGTAGGCATTATTTTAAAAATTGCAGTGACATCGCCTGTTGATTGGCTCATACTTCTTAATTACCATCAAGACTACCTTAATAGTATTTTTTTTGTGTAATTATTACTCTGAGTACCCTTTTTAATTATTTATTTATGTATACAATATTTTTATAAGCATTTAATGCGGCAGCATTTGTAATGTTTACATCGATTTTTACATTTCTGATAGATTTATTATGTGTTATGTACTGGAATTCAAAAGCATTTATAGTAAACATTCCTGTTAATAGCTGCTTTTATTTATTATTTATGCTTTTCTTGTCTAATGAAGTTTTCTTCTGCCTCATAGTGTGTACATCATAAATTTAAAAAAAGAATATATTTCGAACATCCTTCCATTCATTGATTCCCCCATATATTTAATACAGCGAATTACTTGTGTTCATTTATTTATTTTAAAATATTTTGACTGATAAAACTCATTAAATCTGGTCATTCTAATTAAAGGATTTTCATTTGCTATAATTTTATTGTTTCCAGTATTTTAGAAATATCCCATTTGCCATACTGAAAATAGTCAACATATAATCTTTTTTAATTTTCAACATCAATGATTCAAAAGTCAAAACCACAGCTTCACGATTTGATTGTTTGAACGGAAATTGACGTCACTAATGTAGACGTTAAACCAGAAAAAAATTTGTTGATGTCAACAAATCTTACTTAAAGATTTAGAAAAAGGATCTCGCGTTAGCTCTAGTCACTTTGTTAAATTTTAATGATTATTCTTAGATTCTTAAATTCATGTAATCATGTACCGTTAACGTAACTGTAAGAATGCGGTAAAAATATACAGATATATTTCATTTGAAATAATTATATAATATTGATTTTTTGATTATTTTTAGTAAAAAAGTAATTTGAAATTAAAAATGAATACAAAGTAAAGAGGTAGATTTTTAAAAAATATTTACTTGCATATAGCTAGATTTTGCACTTAAAACTGACACGTACATTTATCGAATCATAATACAGGGTTGGACTTTTACCAGAAGGAGGGCCTGATTAAAGCATGGGCAGACCCCCCCCCCCCTACGATTTTACGTGCTCCAAATTCGATATGGATTTTTTTTAAAGCTTATATTTTAAATGTGTTTCAACATTGTATTGATTATAATCAGCATTTTGAACTTTAAAAGTAGAATTAGATTAAAAACTAAATAAAAAAATAAATACAGTAAAAACTCTTAATCGCGGCCACCTCGCGAATTGAACGCTTTTTGGAACGTTGAATTTGCCTGCTATTCGATTGTGTTCGCTTTTATGAGGTAGAAAAATGTATTTATCTTGAAAAAGGTCAGTGTTCGCTGAAGAAAATTGTCCTATGAAAGTTTTGTTGTAAAATCTCCATAACGGACACTCCTACATAGAGGACACAACTATTTAAGAAGCACATTTTTATTAACAACATGCACATATTTTATATTTTTTTACCTCAGAAAAACAGACACTTCCGAATGGCGAACAAATTCCACGGTTCTAAGGTGCCTACTATTGAGAGGTTTTACTGTATTGTGACAAATATTTTAATTTTTAATCTTATTCTACTCTATAAATTTAAAATATTGATTATAATCAGTACAATGTCGAAAAAGATTTCAATTATCAGCTTTATGAAAATTGCATATCATATTTTGGAGCCCCTAAAATCAGGCTGTGTGTGTGGGGGGGAGAGGGGGGCAGAATAATGGCCATAAATTTTTCCAGGATCAACGTGGTCAAACATGGCTACGTATAATGCTTTAAAAAAATGGCTGCGATTCAGACGTTTGAAGTGTCTAAAATTCAGACGCAAAAAGTGTCTGAAAAAATTCAGACATTTTAAAATGTTTGAAAATTGAACACTCCGTTTCCGACACTTAAGTGTCTGAATTTAAGACATTTCGATTTACAGTGAAGTTCTTTTTAACATGACATGATACTTTCTGGTCAAACATAATAGTTATTAACCATTTTATATCTTGAAAATTCACATACGTGGGACATCGAATTACAGTACTACATTGCTTGTAAATGGACATACACTTTCGTTTACTTTTTAGACCATAAGAGAAAAGATTAATAATAGCTATGAATATGAAAAAAAAAAAATTAGCTTGTTTTAAAAGAATAAAAAATGAAAAGGGATTTATTTTTTTTATTCAAATGAAAAACAAAAATGTTTGATATAGTTTTATTTTCTACATATTCTACGAATTTCAAAGTTATTTCTGTAATTTTTTTTCAATTTCCAGGTATAAAATACTTTATTTTTTTATCGTAGAATGAAAGGCGCTGCCTGAAAAGCCAACTGTGTACAAATGCTTCGATGTTTGTAATGTTCTCGCATTGGTGAACTCCGAGTGTCTTTTTTGATGGCCGAAACAATTGATATTTGCTAAGTGATACACCTTGGATATAGGCACATTATGCCAAAGCTATTAGGAGCATTTTGTCTACTTTTCTTGTGGTCAAACCGCTTTATGGGGTAGAACATTGTAACTGATCAGGATAAAGGTTTTAATGAGATATTCACTTATTTTTATGAGGGAATATAAGTTGTGTTTCTTACACGTAGTTGTGTTTCTTACACGTAGGGTCGTAGTAGGCTGCACTAAGAAGTAACTTCAAATATTATGAATATTTTTATTCGTCACACTGGACCAAGAAATTGAAGTAAGTAATTCGATTATACGGTCTACTTTCAATAAAATATTAATACCAATTGTAGATCTGAGATTTCTGAAGCTATATATTTGAGAGCTAACCTTTAAGACTGTGTAGACTTTTAATAATTGTATTACTTTCCATATAGAAAATATGATAAATATCCTTACGTGTTAGAAGGGTGTGTTTCTTACTCATTTATCATTATGCTAATTTTATATGTTACATTATATCTCAAAAATCGACATAATATTTGTACTTATACAATTAGTGTACTAGGAACTCCAATCAACAACAGTGTCATTATTATATACAGTAATTTAAATATACAACCAATTCCGGAAACTGTTAAAAAAAAAAAAAAAAAAAAAAAAAAAACATATAACAGTAACCCACGTGTGTGAGATTCCTGTATAAAAGATGAAAACTAGCAGTTTGAAATGTATTAAAACTCACAAAACATCATGCCCTTTGAGAAATGAACTAACAATATGGAAAGAACAGGCTCAGAGGTTGAACTGGATGATGATGTTATTAACTCTCTCTACTAGAGGAACATTCAAAGTACTAAATTTCTTTTCTTGTCATTGGATGCGAATATTAAGTAACTCAGGAGAAATCGTGGGAGCTAATAAAAAAAAAAAAAAAAAAAAAAAAAAAAAAAAAACAGTTAGAGTTAAGCACATATAAGTATTATTTTTATCATTGATTATATGGGACACAATTTTGTCGTAACTAGCGTAGTTATAGGAATTTGTTTATGAGGTTTGTTTTAAAATGCCCAGACGATATTCTATTACATTTTGTTCGGGAAATCGAATATTGTTAAGCCTTAACAGTAGTAATGCTCCTTAAATATCTGCATGCACATGGTGCGTCATGTATTTGAGAACGAATCCACGGCTAATTTCAAACAGGAATATACACTAGACATAGATCAATTTTTAAAACTTTTAACCTTCTGTACAGACGTCCACATACACACTGGATATCATTCATTGAAACCACTGCCAGCCGCAATAACCGCCTCTACGGGCTGCCAAAAATGTCTCTAGGTAATGATCAGATGAGTGTTTGGAACATTTGACACTGAAAACTCAACGTCTGTCATAAGAGCTGCATCATTATTGTGTGGATGACTATTGGAGTCACTTCCAACTACTCCATATGCGTAATACGCCATTCGGTTAATATCTGACGACAATTTGGGGATGACACCGTTAAGAATGCTTTGACCATCCATTTTTTGCTTGTATGGGCGGTACGGGTAAGTGCAGAGTCTTGTTAAAAAAACGTACGGCATCCCACTTGTTACAGATGTATTTTGCTTTAACTTCTCGGTATAAGAAACGGCGTGGACTCAGGCACCTTGAAAAAAAAATGTGGAAGCATCCAATAGTCTTCGTTTTACAGTACACTCCCAGAATCATCAATTAGGCTGGAGATTTTTTGCAAATGTCTGTCACAACTTTTTGGGGAATTTTGCACCATCACCGATATTTTTGCGGTTCACTTTCTTGACCTGGGTAAAGTTTTTATCATTGAAACGAAACAACAACATCTCTAGCTCCTCTTGGTTTTTCAGCTTGGTAAGAAGGCGCTTGTCTCTTGTCAGCGGTTATCCCTGGTTCTCTCGTGCAAGAACTGTACTCTTCTCATCACGTACAACCTCTAACAAAGGTCCCCAAGAATCATACATCTCCCTAAGCCAATTCCTTCATCGACTTCGTAGAATTTGCATCGAATTGACTGGCAAATTCCGGTGTCTTAACTGACAATGACAAGAAACGTTTGCCACTGGAAAACTTTCAGCCTTCAATTCTCTTCTTACATTAAAGACGAGTGACCCGATGAGTTTCAAGAATGTGGCAATCTCTATATCGAAGTGTTCTTCAGCCAGTGAGTCAATAACAGCATGCCTCTTCATTTCCTCAGTTAGTCTAGTTTCTGACATGTTTACATGGAACTGAAAAGATTCGTAAATGTGATATATAGAGTTAAATTTCACCTCTAAACGTTTGTTCTCAGATACCTGAAGAACCTTGTAGATCACAAAAATATGCGTCGTTCTCTATTGTAATACGAAACTGTAAAACGATTTTAAACTAACTTTAGGAGGTAAACATTAAAGAAATTACATGAACATTCTCTTCAAGTATAACACCTATACTTACTTATTATATTGCGCTTATTTACTTGTTTTCCGAGAATTCCGAAACAACCTGAAGCTAATGTGTCACTTAATTCAAAAGTTTTCATTACATACATTACAAAATTAATCTGGTGAATGAAGAAGTCAAAATTAAATGTTCCATTATTGTCTTATATGACGCAATGCCATAATACTTTACCTGTTACTATTTTTATAATTTTGAAAATATATTAAAAATTCGCGTAACATAACAAATTACAGTTTGATATAACGGAATAATGTATATATTTATCGATTTATAATACATTGGTATTAAACACGTTTAACAGGATTTAAATTTAATAACTGAATTGGTATTTTATCACAATAAAATGTTTAATTAAGAATAAATAATATATGTATCAAGAAGATTAATATCTTTTAAACAAGGGATATTACCCCATCTTTTTTAAGCGGAAATGCTTAATTTTTAAGAAGTATTTCTTTTTATTCATTGGTCTGTCTTGAACGTCTTTTCTGATGTTAAATTTTAAATGTAATTTTTTTTATTATTAACAAGTTATGTGCACTCATTAAAATTAAGCCAGTATACAAAATTTGAAGCCAATCGTATAATTCTAACGAAGTTTAAACTAGTTTAACCCTTAGCTGCTGTTATAGAAATTGTCACATAACTACTATGACCTGTCTGTGATATCGCACCATCGAAATATGAATAAAAGGTTTGTTTAACTCAAATGATACTATTTTCGTATAAGACTATTATAATTAAATTTCGCCTAATCAACAATCTCTAACGATACAACTAGTGATCTAAATAAAACAAAATTGTACTAATATATTTAGATAAACTGGTAATTAATAAATTAAACAGTGAAACTGAAAAAAATCTGCGGTCTGTGAGACGGCTAACAGAAATTAAGGATTGCTCAAACTAAGAAGTGTACCCCCCCCCCCCCCCTTTCTTGTACTCGATACACAAACTCTAAAAGCTTATTCTGAAGCGCCTATCCCACATAAACCGATATACACAATTTCAAGTAAATCGGATATTTTTAACGAAGTCTAAACTCGTTTAATCTAATTTAAGACGGATCACCCCCCCCCCCCCTCGCCCAATTCAATATACAAACTCTAAAATCTAGTTGGAGAAACACATTTAAAATTCTCAATTTAATTCTTCATGTTTCATAATGAATGAGTTCGAAATATCTTTAATGTTCCATAGAAGTTTAAGCTTGTGTAAATAAAATTAAGAGGTGGGACAGAAAAATTGACAACAATACATGAATATCATTTAAATAAATAAATGAGCATGGTGATTTTATCTCTGATTTGATGTCCCGGTTATCCTTTTGAATTTTGCCGTGAAAATGATATACTTAAGGAAGTTTAAATTTCTATTTTGTATTTAGATTTCCGTTTAGTGCTTCTGTATATGTTATAATATAAAGAGAGAAATGGTTTGGAATGTGTGAATTAAAATTTTCTGAGCACAGACGTAAATGCAAAACAGTTAAATATTTTTCACATAAAAATATGAGGGAATTGCAACCTTTTGAGCCAACTTTCTGGCATGAAACAAAGAATTGCTTAAATAGACAATTTATCACTACTAACACCGCTCCCTGACTTGCTATGGAATTATCCACCAGAAGTGGCATGATGAAAAAATATAACATTTTTTTTCCTCACAATCCTAATGATTAAAAAAAATATTGTCACGCATCAAGGTTGTTTGATAATTAAGAATGGATCTTATCTCTTATGACAAATGAGGCATACATCCCGGATGCAAGGTTGGACAAGTATCTTTTTAATCAGGGATGTTTGCCCCAACCAGAAGAAGCAAAAAATTTTACTACAACTTACACTAACACATAATTTCTTTTCTATTTCAACATTATTTACTTAATATTTGATTGACTCCTGCTTGTCTCTATCTCATAAGAACATTCAAAACAGGACAAACGTACCTTACTTCAATTAATATAACTTTTATTTGAAGAAATAAATCGCTGAAACTTATTCTACTACGCTTCTGTGTAATAATTGAGAGTTACTACTAAATCCGACACGCGTCCAATAGCTGAAATAGGGTAATTAATGCAGCTACCACTGTGGGGCATCTAACATGGATTTACCCTATATAACAATTTTTGAGCGATGTTATCTATGGCATCTTAATAATATATAGACCATTTTCGAATACTGATTTTCTTTGGAATGATCGTAAAGGTTCGTAATACATTTAACGTTTTTAAGGCTTTACGGTGACTAGTTTCCTAAAAGTTGTTCTTCGAATTCTTCATCAAAACATAAAATAAATAAATATAAATAAATATAAATACATTAAAACGTATGTTTCCAGCTTTAAATTATTCATATAACTTTAACAAAGGCAGATTTCAACAACAGTGTTATTTTTATTAAAAAACACAAGAACATACAAATGTTATAAATAATAAACTTCCAAATTTAATGGATTAATAACATAACAAAATGAATCGCGTTTAGAAACGTCTTTTTGAATATTGTTAATTTTTCAAGTCAGAATATTTAAATCTACATTTAACTGAATTATTTCTTTAGCACTATATATAGAACACTTTCGCTCCCAATCAGTTAATTTAAAGGTTTCGTTTTACGCAGTATCTTTTAGGTAGATTTCGTATGAAATACTACCTATTGGGATCGTTCCTATGTTGGAATTTCTAAAACATTTTTGCAGATCTACACCGATCATCACCCCTAGAACCCAAAACCACCCTCAGTAAAAAACTTTATATACGTATCTATCTATCTATCTATCTATCTATCTATCTATATATATATATATATATCACTTTCTTCTGGACACGATAACTTTCGTAATTCTGCACCAATCTCTTCCAAACTGATACATAAAATCAATGGGCATAAAATCTCGGTCAAGTTCGTTAATGGGTAAAATCGGACCAAGGGGAGGGAAATAGGGAGGGGTTTTGTGAAAACAGAAAACCCCCCATAACTTCTTAATTTTTGTACATATCAAATCAGTTTAAAGTTTTTATTACTTCTAAATATAGGGCCAAAAATTTATGTATCACAGATTTTTGATAAATTTAAAAATGGGCTCAAGGGGCGCAAAAATAGGGATTTGGGAGAAAAAAATTCATAACTTCGTCAATTCTCAAGATATCAAATTCAATTAATTTTATTATAAATCTCCTTAACATTATCTAAAACTTTTATATTCACAAGTTTTTGATAGGAGCAATTCGTACCGCAAAAAAAAATTAAAAACGAAAACAAAAAGGGCGTTTGAAGAAGAAAAAAATCCATAACTTCGTCATTTCTCAAGATATAAAATCCAATTAATTTTATCATGAATCTCCTTAACATTATCTACAACTTTTATATTCACAAGTTTTTGATAGGACCAATTCGTACTGCAAAAAAAAAAAAAAAATTAAAAACGAAAACAAAAAGGGGGTTTGAAGAAGAAAAAAAATCCATAACTCCGTCAATTCAAAAGATATAAAATCCCCCATGAATTTATCATATATCTTCTTAATATTGTCTACAACATCTATATAGACAAGTTTTGGATAGGACCAATTCTTAGAGCAAAAACAAATTAAAAATACATACCGGTTGAAGAAAAAAAATGATCTTAGTAAGGGTGTATTCAAATCCAAACTGCTTATTTTCTGACTCATTTTACAATTCATTTTTGCTCTCAAAGGCTTCCAATTGGTACGTTTTCTTACTCAGAAACTGTATAATGTACCGTAATGGTCGATTTTCTGATAGGGGCAGAATATATTTTTTAAAATGCTGTTAAAAAGGGCATTTTGAACCGAATTTACCGAAGCGGATTGTGTTGGAAAAATCATCGTATTAAGGGAGTATTCAAATCCAAACTGTTTATTTTCTGACTCATTTTTAAATTCATTTTTGCTCTCAAACGCATCCAATTGGTAGATTCGCTTATTCAGAAACTATATAATGTACCGTAATAATCGATTTTTAGATAGAGGCAGAATATATTTCAAAAAATGATGTCAAAGTGAGCATTTTGAACGGAATTTCCCGAAGCGATTGTGTTAGAAACGAAAAATATTGTCCTTCTGAGAAAATAATTGTTTATATATCAAGTTTTAATTAATTGAACAAAAAATAAAAACACCGGCCGCTTTTAAATCTCTTCAAAAATCACGTCAGCATGTTTCATTTTTTTTTTTTTTTTTTTTTTTTTTTTTTTTTTTTTTTAATTAAAAATGAATCTGGAATTATGGCAGAAAATTTCGAGTTGTTGAGCATGGAAAAATATTTTTTTTTAATGCCGCCCTAACATGATTCTGATAAAACCAGCTATTATATGAAAATGAAATAAAAACTCGTCAAGAGCGGCCAGATATAATTGTTAAAGTGGATTTATCTCTAATCATGATTTAGTTTTTGTTTGTGAAATTAGTATATTTGACTTCGAAATCTACCTCTGCCTGTAGGCCGGGCCGGAAGGGATTTTTTTGAAATAGACAGAATAATGTTCACTTTAACACTTTTTGAAATATTAAATTTATATATTGTGTCGTTGTTTTTGTGCCATATTATTATTGTAACCGCAAAAGATTTGATGCATTTTTCAAGTAAAATAAAATTACAAATTCATACATGTTTTTCGAAATAATTCTTCTTGAAAGAACGTTGTGATATTTAAAAAAAAATAAAGTATGGTGTTGTTTGTTTTGTATTTAAATTTAAATATGCTATGCTCAATATGTTTTCCACTTTCCGTAAAGGGAATTGTTTTGTTTGCATTACATATGCGTATAAAATTAAATCATACCTATATTGTAATATTGCAAATTCCCATTAATACATTTTTGTTAACGTCCATAGAGTCTAAAAACGCATATCATAAGTCATACTACAACATACTTCGTAAACATAAATACTTTATTAGAATTAAATTGAATTCAGAAAAGTACTTCTCTTAAACTATTAATATAATAAAAAGACCTTTGAAATATTCCAAACACAAGTACTATGTTATTGTTTTTCAAAACTTTAAATATGTCTTCTTGCTTTAAAATACACATTAATCAAAAGACTGTTATTTCCTATTTATGAAAACTTAAAAAATTGTCTATATTAATTTATTAGAAGCAAGTCTTAAATATTATATAAGGTATCCCATTGAATTAATACTCATAGTCCTCTTTTGTAAATTTTCATTTGTTCTTTTAAAATTATTTAAAAAAGTTTTTTTAAGCCTCATTTTAATCGTTTCAGAGCAATCAGACTTTTTAATGATAATTTTAAGCCAAATAATTCTTCATTCAAAAAACATTAAATATTTATTTTCTGCATAAATTTTATCAAAATCACATCTAGTCGGAGAGCAGAAAAATATATGCAGAAAAGGTCTCGCTTTAACGGTTGAGTAAATATTTAACTTTAGTTTGTCTCATCACACTCTGTTATTTGCTAATGATGTTGGGGCGTTATTATTGCTATCGTTATTTATTTTTGCATAAAATAACGTCAAATTTAGTGATGTTTACTTTAGCTTGTCCAAATAGCTCTCTTAAAACAACAGAAACAACTAAAATATCTAAAATTCTCTAAAAATGTCACCTATTATTGTTGTTATATTAATTAAAAAAAATATGAAGGTATGAAGGGAAAACCCCGCGAAAATATTGCCGGACTTACGTTACTTGACAAAAAGTTTAATTACTTAATAATTTTGTTGCCATAATAAAACATTTAAACGTAGAGTTAAAATACAGAATAGTTTTACGTCAACGTTTGAGTAAATAATTAGTCACATTACACTCTTATGCATTCGTTTCTAATATCAAAATAACAACATTTCTGCCGTCACTAGGCATTTAGAACAAGAAAAACTCGTTAATAAAGTGAAGTAAGTCGTAAGAAAGCGCTACATTAAAAAAAATCGAATTACTTTTCGTTAAAAATATATAGGTTGCATTTCCTTAACGTCATAAAATAACTACTTCTACGACATAAGCCGAATTCAGTTTCAATGGAGTTTCAAATTCATTAGTAAATATTATTAAAATTTTTTATACTTTTCAGTACAGAGGCCTTAGCGAAAAAAATAGCCTTGTCGAGAAAAGGAATTTGGCAACAGATTTCTGGCAACATATTCACTGTTTCATATACACGACTAATTTTTTTATAATATTTATACAAATTATTTAATATGAATAGAATATATATATATATATATATATATATATATATATATATATATATATACATAAGTATGGTATTATAATGGTATGATATGATATATATGTAGGTATATAAACAAGTATCAGGTTCAAAAAGTTCATCAGGTTTGTTTTCATAGCGTTTATATCACTTGGAAACAAATTTCATCACTGAAACCATTCTGAATTGCCGCAGCTTTTATAAAAAAATTCGAAAGTCACTGTAGAAAAAAAGTATCAAACATATGCTGCAGAAAATACATTTCTGAAAAAAAAAAAAAAAAAAAAAAAAAAAAAAAAAACAGAAATAATATATGTGTAAATACTGATAAATATTCTTTCTACACTAACATGTAAAAAAATACACCATTATTTTTTTTTATATGTGCACAATGTTATTTACAAATGTTTTAAAAAGCTGAAACCAATGTAAAATGTATGTTTTGAAGGTTAATTTATGAATTTTTTTTCGTAAGCACAAGTGTCTGCGATTTTTTGTTGTCTTCAAATTATTTAAAGTCGCATACTGAGTACCTTTTGAAACATACTTTATTTAAGCATTTTGACTCTTTAAAAGCGTTATTAAAATCTCCTTTCTTGGAGGCATTAAGAACCGATAAACAGATAAAGGTTTGTTGTAACACTTTAGAAAATATTTAATTTGAAACTGCGTCACCATACGTCTTGACGTATCTCTGTTATCCAAACATCATTAGTTTTATCGTATGCCGGTAACATATTTGATGATCAGTTAAGAAGTACTTTTATTAAAGTATCATGTATGCTCGCGCATTTTTCACAAATGTTTGCCATTTCTTCGGAATAAAACGTAGAGGATGAAAAAAATATCTGACTTATTTTAATTTAGATATTTGAATAGCTATGTTTTTAAGTATAATTTGCAACAGGAAAATAAATTATTGTTTTAAAGATAACTAATAACATTTTGTTAAATAAATAATATAAACAATGAAATATTTTGGCAAAAGTCTATCTTACGTACTTGTAATGTAAGCACTTTACATGATTTTGTACAATTATTATTTCAAATTACCGTAAAATTCTGCTCGTTTTAAATTTAATCTTTGTTTGATGACATATAATACATTTGGAAGCTCGGACTTCATTACTATTACATTGTTGCTTGTTTTGCTTACTTAATATTTATCTTTTTACTGTTAGGAAATAAATAGCTTCTTTACACAAAATTCTCTACCCGCGATTTCAATATTTTTTGTGGAATGAATTTGCAGTAAATTGTAGCATTTATAAATTAAAGCTATTATCCTTTTTAACAATTATAAAATTAAAGAGGATCTATCTAAGCAAATTTAGGGAAAATATAACTTACGGAGATCAAGCTTCATAAGAAACAGCTATTTTGCCGATTTCAATATCCAGAACAAAACTGAAATATGGCTTTAAATTATATTTTTAAAATATGAAATGAATATCGACAGACCATATGATACAAAAATTTCATTTTATTAAATCAAGTTCTCTTTTTTACATGTGAAACCTGTGTCATTTATTGTATCACAAATTTAGGGCAAAAAAAAGGGAATTCATTCAAAGGGAATGATTTAAAAAAGTATGCAGGGATGCACATTATTTATCCGCTTCCCCTCTTCTAGCAATTTAATAATAATCAAATTATTCCAATTTCCTACCGTTATTTTATCTTATGCATATTGGTTTTTTTTTTTTTTTTCAATTTAGTCTTAATCCGTATACAATACATGTAAATTTTCATCTATTAAGATTTATGTAGTAACATAGGGAAATGCGATTTTCTGTTTCAATGACGTTATGGCGATATCATCTTAACTTTTCTTTAGGGACTACAGACTACACAGTAATTTATTTTTCGACTACATGTATTATATCTTAAAAGTCCACAAAGAAATCAAAATTTGGGGCATGGAAATGTCAATTTTGCTTATGTGCTTTTTTTTTTTTTTTTTTTTCTGTAAATGCTGTTCGGTTATAATCTATAGATTTTTTCAAAAATGGAATGTGCACTTGATATATAAGTATCAGTACTGATGATTTGAGATATGAATGCCCACTACAGCTTTTAGAGTGTGAAAATATGTATGTATATCGCACATAATAATATAATTCGTAATTATTTCATTATTAAACGTTGATAAAAATATTATTAGCATGATTCTTTTTGTTTTTCCAACATTTTGCATCTGTTTCAATACCTGAAACTATAATGCATAACTTTGTACATAATTTTGTACATTATTAATTTTAACTGTAAATTTTTTTAATAAATCCTGCTGGAAATATTTTTCTTTTGTTTTATATAAGATTTTTTCTCAAAATGATATTTTACACTGGACTGCGGTACACAGGAAAAAAAGGCAGTAATTTTCAAATAAGTCGTGACAAATTTCGTTACCTATATATTCCATTAACCCCGTACCTGAGGTAAAAACAAAACATTCCTAGACTGTGAATAAGATTCCGAAATCCAATCCCTATAAAATGAAAAACTACCTCATTAAAAGTTTGAATGAGTGCTATTTTTTTTAAATTTAACTTGATGTTTTAAATATTAATGGAATTTTATATCTAAAATATTAATGTGTCAATGATAATATTTTTGCGTCTCACGATAAACTATTTTTGCTCATAAATTAATTATTTAATTATAATAGAAATATGAATATATCATATAAATAATTAATTACCTCTAAATGTTCTTGTTGAGATATAAAACAGTTATTATTGTCTGCTTAAGTAGGTAGAACACCTTAATGAACTGAAGTATGTTTTCTGTATATAAAGCAGTTACATCTATCTGGCTTAAATTAACCCTGCTTAATCACTTACAAAATATTTTGAAAACGAATATTTAAAATCGATTCTTTGCAAAATGCTTATTAATCGCCTGAGATTTCCTTAGATGTTAATTTAAAAAAAATTCTTATCACAAAAATTATTATATATTTTTTTTTCCTTCCGAAATCTTTTTTTTTTTCTTTTCAGTTATTAAAATCACGAAAGACAATTCTCATGTATATTTGAATAGGTTTGCATTGAGATCATTGATTTTCCTTTTTTGAAATAAACAGAAAATAAAATACATTTGCTGGCTTATACTGTAATTCAGTTCCGTGTATACATGGTTGCAATATTCGCAATATCCGTGAAATTTCATTATTTTAATAGAACATTTTTATAAGTGGAAGCCATACATTTTACCAGAATAAACAGGCAAGCTCCTTTTTATCATTTCTCGTTGAATGATTAAAGAAATGCAAGGCAGATAATTGGAAATATTCTTTTTTAAATTTAAAGAAAACAGAATATATTTAGTTAAATTTTCATAATCGTTCTTTTGGCCAATAATCTCGTTTATGATTCTGGCCAGTTGGTGTAGGTGATAAAATATTCATCCTCTAATGGAAAAAACAGAGATTCGAATCATCAGGAAAGCAAGACTGTAAATCACAGATGCAATAATATGCGATACAAATGCCTAGTTCGTATAGATGTGAATTAGTATAGGGGAGACTGGAGAGGGTGGACGCATTTTTTAGAAAATGATTTTTTTTTTTTAGTTTGAACCTAGAATAAGGTCTTATGTATCATTTTATTCGTTATACAATCAGTTATCAAAATAAAATTGCGACATAAGTGTAATATAAGTATAAGAAACTGGAAAAAAGATTTATTTTAATCATGAGAAAATAATGGGTCAAGGTTCCACACATATGGGAAGCTTAACCCACTTTATTTTATACTGAAATATCTATCGCTAAACCTTTCGTGAATCCTCTCCCATCATCCATGAAATATTGTGTTTATAGACACACGAGTAACGCGCAATCAGCTGAGCTCCAGTGTGGAAAAGTTCTAGGGAAGTTTGAAAGATAAGGAATTTTAAGCAAATCAATTTCAGAGAGAGACACATTTGCTGGTTTTGTAGTTTTCTACGGATTATTAAATGTTGTCGGAGAAAACTTTAACGTAAGGAAAGGTATGCTAAGAAAGAGTGTATGTTTTCTTTCTGTGTATTTATGAATAAATATTTGTAAGGGTAATTGCTTTAATATTCTTCTTTCAAAGGCTGAATTTTAATTTTCATAATTATTATTTTTCATAAGATAATTGTTTATTTTTTACTATATTTTCGGCAATACTCATTAATGTTGTCAAATACAATTTTACACATAATTACAGTCGACTGGTTAAGATATGCAAAAACTGAAGAGTTGTCGCTTTAGGCAAGGAACAAAAACTTGTCCCATGTGACTCATTTGCTAAACATATAAATATAGTTTTAATACCCCAGTCTAAAAAATAGAACTAACTTTTTGATATTTGAAACAAACAAAAAAATAAAAGACAGTTTTAGCACCCATGCATTATTCGTTTATACAAACGATCGTAAATAATATATTTAGAAGAAAATTTGATCTATTGTTACAAATATCGTAAACGTTAATGAAAATGATTTTTAGAATTTTTATTCAAAATCCTCAAACGTAAGTAATTTGACAGGTTTTGTGAATCATGCTATGAAGTGAAATATATTTTTTCCTGTTTATACCACCAATTTTATTTTCCCGATAATACTTAAGAACCATTTATGATTAACTTATTAAAATTCAATTCAATTCATTTAATAACCGCTCCACTAGTGGCCGAGGGGTTCTGCTCTCGAAGCTGGTAGACGGGACGTACTGGGTTCGAACCCAATCGCGCCCGTCGGCCTAATCGTTCGGAGTTTTCGTGGTTTTCTTCGAACCTTGGATTTCCAAGCGTTAATACGGGTTAGGTTCCCTTAGAAAGACCCCCACGAAGGGCGCTCCCCCCCCCAGAGGGCCTATATCCCTCGTGTTGATAATTGGCCGTCATAAATACAACCAACAAACCAATCATTTAATAACCTGAAGTGTAAAAAAAGAAAGTGAAGCTATTAAGATAGGCAGATTTTCCATGAATCATTTTAAATTACTAAATCTGGTGAATATTGTATTAATAAATCTATAATTCAGACCAAAATTTTTAAATAGATATTACTGTTGAATATAAAATAAAATACACTTTCAAATTGCCAACTAAGCGTAAACCAGCGGAGTGAAAAACTGCCAGCCTGAGAATCGAACCTGTATCCCTGGAATAGTGCTCTAATGCTCTAGCATTGAGCTACGAGGCGAAATCGAGCATCGCATCTCTCGTTCTTAAATGCCGGTAAGGCTGCAACCGCAATAGACAGCTTAATACAACAATGCTAGCATGTTAGAACGACTGTATTTTGAGAATCCAGTGCGCTTGCTTGAACTACAGGGTAGCATAACGATATGAGGAAAAAATCTAAAAATCCCTAGCCGGCTTCGGCACATAGTTTTGTTGGTGTTGACGTTCGTTTGTACTTGGAACTTATCCATGTGTTTTATATTTTGTTATGCGTTTATGTTTAATTTTTCTAAATAAAAACCCCGGTTCCATTATCATTCAAATCACATCACTTGTTTACATCTTTCAGGTATATTATCATTTATTCTTAAATACAAATTTTACAAATTTTCAGCAAACTGTCCAGTCATTCGACAGTTTTTATAAAAGAACGTTTACATATTCATAATTTAACGCTATTCTGAGCTTATTATTGCCCATTATATGGTATAAAAGATTCAGATTACGGTAACCGTTTTATACAAAAACAACCGACCAGTGGTTTGCCAGCAACTGGTCGGTTTGCTGTAAATTTTTAACAGTGCACACTGTTAACATTTTGCTGAAAACTGTCCAGTCATTTGAGCGTTTAAAAAAAACGGTTACATAACCGTAATTTAACCGTTTTCTATGACAAATGATTGGTCATTTAGCTGTAAATTTTTAATAGTGTATGCTTCTAAACGCACGCTGAAAACTGAAAACACACCAATGTGTTATTTTCACTTCAATCGTGTGTTACATGACACACGCACATTTCGTCGTATGAAAAGTCTGCTATTTACTTTAAATGATATTTAAAATAGTTTTCCTGAAAGAAATTCTTAGTGGTTATAGCTCAGTTTTTTTATACGATATTAATTTCTGTTACAAAGAACAATAATTTTAATAAGGATATTGTATTTTTATTTTTTTAATTACATTTAAAGTTATTTCGTATGTTAAAAAAACAATGATTGTATTCTGGTTGTTTACTAAATTTCTCCATAAAGATGTAATTTTGTATAAAAAATCTTTAACGCTGTATCAAGTGAATTACAAAAGATTTACCTGGAAAACTTAATGGAACAAAACAGATTTTCAAATTGAAATTAAAAAAGAATTAAGAATATTAAACTAAGAAAAAAATATATATATTTTTCTTTAACAAAATATATAGCAAAATACATAAATAAATTATTAACATTCAAGAAATACTATCATTAATTGTTTCATATATGTAATTGAAACTAATAAAATAGAGAAAAATATAAATTTTGCCCCGCCTGTAAAATAATAATATAACAATAAACAACTAATAGATAATGCAGTATGACTGTATTCCTTAAATCGTTTTTGTATTTTTAATGTATATATCTTAATAAATTTGAAACGACGACGGGGAACTTTAAAAGGGATTTTTTTATTCTCTTCGAGGTTTTAATTTCGAATTTTAAGCAGTCATTATATACAAATGCTACTTACTAAATATTATTTCATACAAAAGACGAGAAATCCATTTAAAGGGATTCCAAAGTATGCGATTATTTCAGCCATTTTTGTTTACGGAGTTTATATTAAACGTTTGTATTACTTGTCGCCACCACAAAACCTTTTGTTCATGCTTACTAGACATCCTACAACTAAAGCATTTCTGGTCACGTGAGTAAAGCAAAATCAGCTGAGCTCCAAAGTGGAAACCTTCTAGCAAAGTGTCAAAGATAAGAAACTTATCCTGCACCAAACAATTACAGAGAGGGAAAGTTTTATTGATTTTGTAGATTTCTTCGGATTGTTAAATCTTTACGGGAAAACTTTTACTTGTTTCAAGATTTCTGGAAAAGAGTATATTTATCTCTCCGCGTATTTTTGAAATAACATCTCTATGGTTGATTAACACCTCCAACATAAAAGTGTTTGTGAATAGAGATTGTCTGTCCGTGATCTAACTCGCGTAAATATACTCGGATTGCTATGTAATTGATATACATTATTGAGGTTCACAATGGTATTTTAGACGTTGAAAATGAAATGTGTACTCTTCACAGTTCATTTACAGGGATTCTCAAAAATTATACTGTTACATTATGGCCTATGGAGATAAATTATTTTCGATGCATTTATGAGTGTTACAATACTTGAATAATAACGGAACTTATATATTTTATAGAAGTTTGCTAGAAGATTGGTTCCGGGGAATATGTTTTGGATAGCACTTTTACAGTACGGTACAGGGGAACTCAGAAACATCGTTGTATTATTATCTATGAAGAATAAACATTCGCGGCCTGGTTTAATGATTTTACACTATTACAAACAAAAAGAAATTGATACGAACACACAAAAGATTTCGGTTATATAACGGTCTAAGGGGGAAAATGTGGTTTTCCTGGCTTGTGAATATTATATCATTACTTTTAAAATAAATTGAATGTAGATTTCACTCGCCCCCCCCCCCCCTTATATAGTTACAGTTAAGTATTAAACTACACAGATAAATAATCTTCCTTTTTTCTCGCCAGTGGATGGAAAGGAAGAATTGTCTCTGCCCCCCCCCCCACTATGATTTCAATGTTTTCAAAATTCTTTTGCATTTTCTTTAAATGTAAATTTAGAAATCTTTTCGAACCTGCACAAATTCATAGTGAGGGGTGTAGTTAGTTGTCTCTTTCCATCTACTAACGAGGAAAATGCTGTCTATTTACCTGTGTATTTTAATATTTAACTGTTAATAATTTGTATGTTTATAGTTAATCGAATAAGCCTTTTGCTGTGTTTGGGTCCATTTTGAATGGAAAGCCATATTCAAAGTTGCAAGGTATCCGCTCTTTGCACACCGCTATTATCTTAGAGAAAATTTTGTTCATTTAAATCGCCCAAATGTTCCAATTAAATGAAAAAAACTAGTCGGATGTTGAAATCCATAAACTTTCTTCTATCTGCAACATGTTAATACTTCCTGAAAAATGCAGCATAGCAGCGCCACCGGTTAGATGATTACCCCAAAATCTAATCAGCAACAACTTATGTCAACTTCTAACTGTATCTGAAGTTTCGTGAAAATCAGTGCATTAGTTTTTGAGTAGAGCTATGGTTAAAAACGTAAAAAAGTCAGCATAGCAGTGCACCTGTTGGGCGATATATGTCAAAACCTAATAAGCAACAACTTAAGACAACTTGGTAACTGAATCTGAAGTTTGATTAAAATTCGTGCATTACTTCTTGAGATAAAACTATTGTGGGAATCAGGAAAAATAAGTCATAACAGATTTACACCAAAAGGTAGTGAGCGCCAACTTATATCAAGGACTAACTGAATCTAAATTTTGATAAAAATATTCGCATTAGTTCTTGCGATAGAGCTATTGCGGAAATCGTGCAAATTGCTGTATAGCAACGCCACCTGTTGGGCGATTTACACGAAAACTCTGAAAACACCAACTCATATCAAGGACTAACTGAATCTAAAGTTTCATAAAAATCCATGCATTAGTTATTGAGATAGAGCCATTGCGGAAATCGTAAAAAATGCAGCATGGCAGTGCCACCTGTTGAGCAATTTGCACCAAAAACTAATCAGCACCAATTTATATCAGAGACTACCTGAATATAATTTTTTATCAAATTTCGAGCGTCCACAAAATTTGTATCACACACAGACACGCAGACAGACAGACATTTTGTAAAAACATGTTTTTCGGGATCACTGACCACTAAAACATGCAAATCCGTCGAAAACTGGAATTCGAAAATTTTCACGAATCCAATCCTTTCTTCTTGTAAAGGTAGACGAAAGTAAAAACTTTTTATGTATTAAAATGCTGGTAGGTGGCTTGCCAGCTATACATATTCGAAATGAACACAACAACAAGTTTAAAACTTGTTAAATACACATTCTTTGGAGTTTTGAAATTTGAAAATTTCATATTTTTAGGAATTATATATATAAAAATAAATTAGTATTTTGTTATAAATAATAAAATTTCCCTATAAATACAAATCAATTTTCTGCGATGCATTATAGTATTTTAATCTTGTAATCCTTTTATTTTCATAATATCGATGATTGTTGTTTGCAAACGACTTGTCTTTTTTGCTCTTCCTTAAGTAGACTTAATCCTAAGTAATTAAAACACTTAAAGCAGAAACTCTAAAATGGGGATCTTTTTCATTTAGGGTAATTCTAGGTTTGACGGCCATAGAGGGGAGATGGCCAGTCTAAATGTTTCAAAAACTATATCATAGATTGAAGTATCAACTTTGTTTGAATGAAATAGTTCAACGTGTTCATTCAGTGCAGCGTGCAGCTGTGTTTTTCAATCATAAAAAAGAAAGTGCAATTTTAACGTTTAATTTAGTGGTTGTATATTTTTGTTGAGTTAGATATTTGAACGTTTTGCAGTACGTATGTTACATTTCTTTTTACTATAAGGACTTTTAAAGCACGTATATAATCCAATCTTCGCCTTAAAGCCTAATTGCCTTAAAGTCGATATTTAATTATTTTTTGTCCAAAATATGATGAGGATATGTATAAGAATTTGAAACATGTATAAATATGTCTGGTATTTGCATTCTAAGAATTTTTATTTCAATCTTTAAAAACTATGGTCATCTATTCTAGAGTTACCCTACGTATTTTTTATGGGAATTTTAATTACGTGTTACGTGACAAATTTAACACTACTTTAAGGGAGGTAATACATTGTTCTTCCTTTCTCGTGTTTTTCTTTTTTTCTTCTCTTTTTTATAAATATTGTAAAATCAGTATATTATTCTTTCTGAAAAACTGTTTAGATTAAAGATATGACTTTATTTTATCTTCTTGCGTATTGAATTAAATTTTATGTTAAATATTTTGAGGCTCAAAGTTAAGGATATCAAAAAGAATATTTTATAGAAATACGTGAAAAAAAATTAATCAAAGTGAAATAAAAGCGGTTTTTTTTTTTTTTTTTTTTTTTTTTTTTGTTAAACACTTTCTTTTTAATTTATATATTTCTTGCAATTTTTAGTGTTTAAAATATTTCATTGTTGCAGTTTTGCTTTCAGATGGTATATTTTTTGAACCATAATTAAATCCGTTGTTCCTGTAACTTATTGCATAATAGAATTTTAATCATAAAAAATATGTATGGGGGTTTATAATATGCACCTGAATTAATTTCGTAATAGTACATCTAGTTTACAATACATAAAAATGTTGTTTTCTCATCGAAAACACACCTATGTGGAAAGTTTTCATAATTCTGTAATATCAGGAAATTTGCAAAATATCGTTTACAAATTTCCATCCTTATACACACAGGAATCAAGTAAAAGGAATAAAAAAATGTAAAAATTATTAATAAAAGAAAATTAGATTGATTTATTAAAAATAATGATTTACATTTTTGAATTAAGCTTCAATCAATAGTACGTTATTTATCTAGAGCATTATACACACAATTTCCTTTAATTGTTTTTACGTTTTCAGTATTATAAGGTATTATCCGTATTATTCATATATTTTTTGCCCGATGAAAGTAATTACGTCATGTCAGAATATGTCAGAAATCAGCTTATATGCATACGAGAATTTCTTTGTAAAATATGCTAAAATCATATTTAAGTTGTCGTAAGGTTGTAAGATTTATTTTATGTTTTGTTTTTGTAATATAAAAAATTCTATAAATACACAAAATTTGTACCGGCACGATACGTTTTGTTATGTAATTTGTTTTGTAATTCTAATTAGTTCAATTTTATATCATTCTGTATATTTAACATACATGTAAAGTAAATAAACCTTTGTTCATTTATTTTTATTAAGCATAACTAATCCTTGGTTTTTCAGATACTTAAAAGAAACTTGAACATTGATGTTTTATCATTGAAATATTTCCCTGGAAAATTGACTTACGTTACGTGAATAATTAATTTCTTCTGTAAGGGATAAAAAACATTTTCATTCGTTTGTCGGGCTTTTTCTGAACACTGCATGTTTATTTTTATTATTATTATCATTATTATTATTATTACACTTTAGGAAGCCCGATTTAGATTAAAGAATGACGCTTTTTATTTTTATTTCTTTCCTTTTAAAATTCTTTATGAGTTTTGTAAAAATCAAAATATTACATATTATAAAATAATTGTATTAAAAATAATTAGATTAATAGAAATATGAAAAAAAAGATTCATAGTTTTTAATTAAGCATAAGAGCAGAAAACAATTTATATCCATAATTGTATGCACACTCCAAAGCAAATTTTATGTTGTTTGTCTACGCGATTTCCGTATCTTAACCCTTTATATAGTAGAAAGTTAGTGGAAAGCATGCTTATCACTTTATTTTAATTTATTTTAATCGCATTATACTACACTAAATTCTTAGCAGAATTTATTAATAAGATTTTGTTCATATAGATTACGAGACCAAGCAAAAAAATAAATAAAAATAGAATTAATTTGTTCTTGCATCATTATGACATTCAACAATTTTATAATTTTTGTATAATTTTTTTATTTAAGAATTTTAAATCTGATAGTAAAGGAAATAAAAATTAATACTTTTTATAAACATTTAAACAACGGGATAAAAATATAGAAAATACTTATGATAATAAAAACTGATAGAGTCACTTAGCAAAAAAGAAAGAAAGAAAATGGTTCAAATTGTTCAATTAATCATCAACGCAGAATACACTATTTAGCCGTACTTTATTTCATAGCATAATTTTGACTATTTGTTTGTAGGATTTCGTCATTTGAAACTGTTTTCGTGTTTCCTATGAAAGTGATTACGCGTACGTATTAGAAAATGCCGAGCGTTGATTTGACAATATTCCTGGCAAATAGCAGTGCTAAAAGTCAAAATAAACAGTCATATTTACAAGGCTATATCATTTATTTTATACAGAAATAAAATTTCATCCATTTTCAAAAACTATGCGAAATAAATGCATACAATATTTTTAATGTGTTTATCGTAGGCTGAGAAATCCGAAACTTACCCACTGCTGTTTGTAAAGAGCTTAGTTAATTGTTGAACATGTCCTTTTTTTCACTCAACCTGATATTTTTCAGGCTTATTACAAAGAGCCTAATGAGCATTATGCTAATTGCTATATAACCATATATTTCTGTTTTAGACTAATATATTTCAGACATATTTCAAAGAATCTATACGTCGTTCGGTAAATAAAAAAAATTACCACTTGCTTCATGCCAAAGTATTATTTATCATTTGAGCAGTTTCGTTTCATAATTTATAAAAGGAACTTCGTAAATTTTAGTATAGTAAATAGGTTAGGAACGTCTAAAAACAGATAATTTACAAATATAAGTTCGTATAGTTTACAGTTTTGTATAAAAATTGACAATTATAAAAAGTGTTTAACTTTCTGTTTATTTCAGACTCAAAAAATGTTCTTTTTTGTCAATATATATTTTTTATGTTCTAAATTTTTATTATTTTGTACGAAAATAAAATTATGTATGCTAACATCTGAGCAAATATTTTTCAAATTGGATTTACTGCGTTACAAAGTGGAGAATATTCACCAGAAAGCCATCTGTATTTAAATGTAACTGCTGACAAATTATTTCTATACTTATATGATCAATATTCACCCGGAATTTTAGATGTTATATCAAATACCTAGAAAAATATTTAAAGAATTGTTCTTAAACTTCACAGCTTTAGAGAACATGCTTCATATTATTTTATATCGGAAGAATTAGTCAGGAGAGCAATATTGAGACCAAAATAGATATTGAAAACAAGCAATATTTTGCACCACTGTAAACATATAACATAAAATACTGATATGTATCTGTGGAAAATGCCAATGTTCGTCTTATTAAATATTTGTGTACAATTCAGTAAAAATAGCATATAATTTCATGTATATATAAACTTTCGGGAAAAAAAAATATAAAAAAGTAAGCGCATATTTTTGTTCATTTAGAATTTCCAACCGAATTTTCCACCTCTTGTACGAAATTTGTTAAGCTGCTAATTTGTCAAAAATTCACTAAAGTACAATGTGCACTTTATAAGATTGTATTGCAATTACAAAAACTATACTAAATACCAATGTGAATGCATAAATTCTAATTGCGTATAGCAGAAGGAATTATTATTATTATCGTAATATGGTAGTTACCTTTATAGTATATTGTATAGTACAGTCGGATATCGTGAAAATGCAAAAAGATATCCTCCATCTAGGAAACTGCATTAAGGATTCTTTTTAAAGGAAGCCGGATCATAAGGGATTTCCCACATATAGTATTTTTTATTAACTTATTTACAACAGAGAAGTGTGTATGTTATGCATATCCACGTGTAACTTTCGAACAGATCTTTAATTCCATTAATTCCTTCTAATTAAACCTTTATGTACTGAATTATGAATTCATGAAAATTTTATATTCTAAAGAATTTTTCGTGAATTGCTTAAACTACATTAGAACATTTACATAATTATTTAATAAATTTTAGAAGGATTTTAGAAAGATTGAAGGATTAATTAAATTTGAATGTATAGGGATTTTGTGCAATATATATAACCTGACTCAAATCTTTTATTTTAAATATTTTTCTTAGTATTGTGTAGAATTAGGAAATGTACAAATATAATTTTCTTACAATAGAAATTTAGAAATATTTCCGAATTGAAAAATTGTTCCCCAAATCCAACGCCAAGATAGCTGAAAAGGTGCAAAGACAAAATAAGTCATCCTTTTAAAAATACAGTGGAACCCGGTTAAGACGCTCACGGTTAATACGCGATCCCGCTTAATACGCGGTTTTTTTCCGATCCCTTGAACACCGCCCATAAGGATAATGCAAAAATATCACGTTTAATACGCGAATGGTTATTACGCGATCCCGTTTAATACGCGATAAATTTTCTGTCCTTTGAGGAAAAAAAATCACGCTTAAGACGCGAATTCGTTGAACAAGATGTGAATTCCTTCTGTTTTCTCGAATGTTGCCAATTTAGCGAATATTTTTTTATCCAGATAAAAACACTGTTTCCGGATAGTATTATTTTCTTTAATTAATAACAGATTAATTAAGGCGAAAATTAATAATTGGAAATGGTGGTAGATATTTGAATAAAATAAACCCCACTGAATTGGCAAAACTGAGAACCTTCTTTGATCCTAACCTTCTAACATTTTTTGTCTCTCGCTTCGTGTATGTTTTTAGTGTAGTAGAGGGATATAGACGAAATCTGGTTACTCAGATACGTCATAAACTTTATTATGATTAGAAATGATCATACATATTGTTAGTGAAGTTTTAAATATACTTTATATAACTACTATGTTTTATAATGCATATTATAGGCAACAAAAATGAAACTGGTAAAGATTAAACAAATACGACTGTGGTGGATTACTTCTTTTATGTTTTCTTTGTTTTCTTTACTTTTTGCTATGCTAACAAAATTTTTCCCACAAAGATTAATAAGTATAGGATAAGTAAATAAATAAATAGAAATGTTTAATTCATCTTTAAAAAGTTAAACTCAAATTTACACTATGTGCAAAACTACTTAAAAGATGAGAGAATATTAAAAAATATATACAAGTTAATTTCGAAGACGCAAAAATTATATATCCCTCAAAGAATTATCATGATTTAATCATCCGCAAATCAATAGATATTATTACTAAAGAAAATACTGTTTGCAATGACGTTTTATCCTACAACAAACCCAGAATTTGGCTCAGTTTGCTTAAAGAATCATAAAACGAGTAATATTCCACTTCCCTATATCCATGTTTTATTTTCCCAATGTTTTCCGGATCTAAAAATTAACTTCCACTTTCATTCCTTTTGTCACCATCTACGTAAATTTTGAAAATTAGATGTTAATAACAATTGTATTTCTTATATTTCTCTGAGGAAGGCTATGTTTTTATAGTTGAATGTACTAAGTTATTAAAATAATTTAACCTCTTTTTTTTTTCTTTTTTTTCCCCTTAAATATTGTCTCATCTTTTAAGTAGTTTTGCACATAGTGTAAGTTTAAGTTTAAGGATAGAATAGTTTCTTCTTATTTTAAAAAGAAGGACAGATAGTAATGGTACTCATCATTACAAGTACAAAATATGATTTTAAAAACTGGGTTGTGCTTCAAAGATTTATTATTTTTTTCTTTCTGTTAAAAAAAATTAGTCTAGTAGGAAAATTATTTTTGTTGTTTTATTTTTAATTGCAATGCATTAGTCATGTTTAAATCCATATTTATTTTTAGTTATTATTCCAGTCAGTCCTATAAAAAGAAAGAATCAGATAAAAGGGAATACAATTAAATTTTAATCTAAGTATACATACGTAAAAGGCACAATTTTGGACCGTTATCATCTAAATGAAAGCTCTAAAGCTCATTTAAACGATTAAATGTGTAAATATGCTATAATCATGCAACACTATACAAATCACGTTTAATACGCGATCCCGCTTAATACGCGAATTTTGTCCACTCCCTTGAAACGCGTCTTAACCGGGTTCGACTGTATGTACATTTTTTTTTTTTTTGCATAACCAATAATGCTTTTGGAACAGGACAAAATAATATATCTATAACTCATTCTAAACTGTATTATAAGTAATCGATATATTAAATGAGTTTTATAACAACTTATTTTAATGCTACTTATAAGTACCGTCAGTAGATAAAGGTAAACTAGACCATCCGAACTGATCATCACGGGCTATAGAAGGTGGGTGTAAATATTTTTTTTTTCTAACTGCAATTTATTTCCAACATTCAGCATATATTTTTTAAAGTTTGCCCATTTACAACAACAAGCATTTTATTTGAAAAGAAAAACCTGTCAATATTTTATTGAAATAAAACTTTGAAATTTATTTAGCAGCGCTCTCATATATAGAGCTTTGAGAAGTTAATATCCGAAGAAACTGCCAAACATTTTGGTACTTACTAGAGCAGCCTTTTGGATTCTGACAATTTCAGAGGTTTGATCGCGAAGTTCGATTACATGCCTCTTAAATTTGTGTTTTATTGATATAATATTATTGTTTTCATTTATGGATGGACGGAGTTTTAACTTCACTGTGGCAATTTAGCCGGATAGAAATGCTAATATACTTATATCGCAAATGTTGATATGTTTATATTGCACATGCAAACGGTTTATTCGTTGAAATTTGCACCACGCGATAGAGATAGATTTAAAAATTATTCATGCTTGAAAATTCTTTTAATAACCATAAACAATCAGTAAACTCAGTAAAGACACGGAAAAGTATTTTTCTTTCTTATTCGGCAGTGTAAAAATTGAAATTGCTCGAGTATATATTTATTAAATTTCAGATTTATTTTACTTTGTATATTATTGAAGTTTTAATTTCGTTGCGGAAAATTAACTCTACAGAAAGCCTAATATTTCAGATTGTTTTAAATGCACATGTGTTATTTTTCTTGTTAATTGCAACACAATTACTTTCAACTGGTGAATAAATCACACAAACTGTAATTTTACTGTGTGAAAAAATGTCCATACCAGGATTCAAACCAAGTACCGTTTTGCCTTAAACTACAAATTAAAGCACTGCGCGGTACGGGTTGTACCCGACAAGAGACCGCAATGAAAGGAAAGTAAATCATGTTTTAATGTAATTATGAAATGCAATCTACAATTATATCTCTAATATTAATTTTATGTTTTATATAGAAAAATAGACAATATATATTCTTTAACATACAAATATAGTAAAACTTTTGAATAGCAGACACTCCACGAGTCCTGCATCGGTTCTGGTTGTCCTTAATTTTTTTTTTTCAAATCCGGATGGCTAATTTTCTTTCTGCTGGTCAGATTCCCCCTAGACTATATCTTGTGGATCATATTTAGAAATTTTGCAACTCGGATTCTTGCGATTTTCACAAAATATTTTAGCAAAAACTAATTTTAAATTGAAAATAAATACGTATTTGAATTCGAAGGAGTTTATATTCCATTTACTGCATGGCAAACAAAATGTATATAACAAATGTGACCCCAGATTATTTAATCTTGCCTCGGAATATGAAAAATATTACCTTTATTTCGTTTTTGAGATACACAAAAAAGTAATGTATGGTATTTATGATAATTTATGCACACATATGTATGTTACGCGTTTGTAGATATGAAAGTACCCATTATTCAAGGTTATCATAGTGCGAATATATGTTAGGAATGGAAAAAGTGTCGTTAAATTGAGGTGTCCTCTTTTCGGGAGTGTCCATTTTGGAGGTCTTATTGTATATAGATTTTTAATCAGAAAAAAATATAGTGGACATTATTTAAAAAAATCGGGGCAATCCGAACTTGATCCGCGTAGGTAAAAACCAAACACGAAACCGATCCGAACATGAAACGCTGAAAGCCAATCCAAACCCAGCCAAACCCGCAGCAAAATAGTACACTGGAAAAAAAAAATCTGTGAAGTTACTAAAGTTTTTCTAGGAAACTGGGATTCCTAGAACTTTTCATGTAACGTCAACAACAAAATTTCATGTAACAGACACACTTTTGCGCCGAAAATCAAAAAATCTGTAAGGTTACTAAAAATTTTTTTGGAAACTGGGATTCCGAGAACTTTTCATGTAACTGCAGCCAGAGTTACAAATAAAAGTTTAGTAAAATTACTGAAATTTTAGCAGATTCATTTGTAAAGTTACAGATTTTTGTAGCTTTACAAAAACTAGTTTTGTAGATTTGCAGCTTTTTTCGTACAGTTACAGGTGAAAGTTTAGTAAGCATGTATTTTTACATCTGTAGAACTACAGATTTTTTTTACAGTGTAGAAGTCAACCCGACCCGAACCGGTCCGACAACGAAATATATAACGTCAACCCATCCCGACCCTATAATAGCTCAACAGAATAAATAGCAGTTAACAGAACTCACAGAGACATTGGGTACGTAATTACACTTTATTTGTTTTAACACAATTGATTTGTATACATCGTGTTAAATAATTCTGTTAAATAAATAATAATTTAACATAATTATTTTTAACACAATTAAGTATTGGTTGCGTTGGCATACATCCAGAGGAATTCTTTGAAAATTTGGCTAGTTTCATCCCTTTCTGATTGGTACTGTGAATGAACAGCCGTAGGCATTTTTTTAAGTTATTAGGGTTTTGGTCGTGGAATGTTTTGTTTTTTTTCACCTTATTGCTGTGAATTCCATTTCTTCATCTCCTAAGGGCCAAATTTACATTGAAGTTTCTTTTAAAAAATGATGTACAAAACGAGTTTTTTTGCACGGAAAATTTGAGAAAATATTGTGCGCATTACATGATGAGTAACGCATTAAGAAATGTCCTTAACATTAATTGCAAAGAAAAAATATGATGGGGTAAACGAAATTTTCCTCATTAACTGGAGGTTCGTCTTAAGAGGAGACGCATTAACGATGGTTTACTGTATCTATATGAAAATGTGGTTTTAAATATCGTTTAATTTTATTTAAATAATTGAAAATTTCACATTGTATTAAGAAAATTCTCTACTTACTTGATAAAATCGTTTAATATTGTGTCAAAATGGTATCGTAAAGTATTTAAATTACATTGACATTTAAAAGCGAGCAACATTGTTATTAGATGACTAAAAAACCTCAGGGTAATTTGTAAATACATTTATCCCATTATCCTCACAATTTATTATAAAAAAATCAAAATTCGGTATTAGTCTCTGCACCTGGAACATGTTATCGATAAGTTTGGAAATTTTTTAAAAGATAATCTCATAATATTTTTTTTAATACATTGCTTTTTAAATAAAAATATTTTGTTAATAATTTTCCGTTCTTAACCTATCTAAAGAGTTAACATTTATGGGAAAGTTGCTAAATTTGGCAAAAGATTCACAAGAGCAAAATGATTAATAATAATAATAATAATAAAAACAGAATCATCAAAGTTCAAAGCAAATATGAAGTATGATTCTAAACTGAAATTGTAAAAGTAATGACAGCTTTCCACTTTATGTTGAGCATAAAATTAATATCAAGTAAAGTCAATTTGATTGAAACAATTGCCGCTTCACGACATACTTGGAAATATATTTAACCCGTAAAGGACTAGCGTTACCATATGGTCACAGCATAACTGTCAACCCATTTGCTGTTTGAATTCCAGTAATTTATAACAAAAATTTTCATTTTCTTTAATGACAGAAATTCTGCTGTAAAATTATATAATTTTTTATTTTCCAAAAAAGTGATGCGAAATGCGGTTTTTGAATTTAAAAATGAAAAAATAATTCTGTTTTTTAATGGATTAATAATTTATTTATTTTTTAATTTCTTACATAAAATAATTTGGCGCAAGTTGGAGAGAGATTTTGAAACATCGAAATTATTATTCACAAGATTATCCGGTATTACGACAAGTGAATTTTCTGGAATTGAATGAAGTCGGTTCAATCTCAAACATAGTTCATTTTACTTCATAAAATATAACATAATTTCCAGTAATTTCTTTTCCGATAACAGTTAAAGTAAATTTTCTGTTTATTTTAAAAAGTATGCTTATACGGTATAATATTTTTAAAATATATTATAATGCACCTTTAAAAAAATATATACTTTTTAATATTACCTTGAAGTACCTCTCGCTCCGACGTTTCGCTATTTCTGTACTGACTCCCGAAAATGTATTACCTAAACTATACTTTTTAACTAAATATAATCAAATTGTGGAACAGACATAAATGTGCTTAGTGAGATAATTTACATTCAAAATTATTAAATATCTTATGATCAGAGAAATGTGAGTATATACTACAATTTTGGTGACAAATAATTAGCATTTATTTGTAGTTTATGAGCATTACTAATTACTAATACTATCGCTAATTACTATTCTTCCGCATGCATCGTGCTTTTTTTGGTCGTCCGTTATCCAGGATATAACGAGCGGCTACTGTTATATATTTTTCAAGAAAAATTAACTTTTTTGAAATGATGTATCTGCCGAATTCCTTAGAGAAAACGAAAATGTGTGGAAGCTTTATTCAGAGAATCTTCGCTTCCAAATTTAAACACAATCATCTTTAACAATAAAATTCGCATTAATGCATATGTACAAGGAAACGCTCAAGGATATTAGTTTAATAAAAAAACGTGACTTCATCAAACAGTAAACAATTGATCTAAATATTCAAAAAAGTAAATTTCTAAAACAAAATAAAATGAATTTTGAATAAATGTAAAACTATCAATTATTACAAAACGCCAGAGAGGCCTTTTTTCCAAAAATTTTTTATTAAACTTTACCATCACATTAAAAAATGCACGCTGACTTATAATCGAGTTATAATAACGATGACTTATAATACCTTGAAATCATCAATTAAAGCATTAAAATGTATTTTGGTTCTTGCGGCGCCATGAAATCGAAATTTGATAAGCACGTGTCATGAATCCTAAGTTTGCCTTTAAGTCGGTTAGCGAGACCAAAGTATTAAAATAGCTGTCCGAGTATATTCTAATACAGGGTATGTTCTTAAATTTTAATTTAAATCAATATTAATTTTTTTTAACGAAAAATATAAATGTCTGTTTCTGTTGTCTGATTTTAGTTTTGCGTCAAAACACGGCTATCTTATGGTTAATCCTATATTACGTTAATCTGTTTTATTGTCATTATAATTTACTCCGGGCAATCATTTGCATTACACTCTCAGAAGTTATTTCTTCAATACACGGAAATTTTTCTGGCAGCACTGCTACCGGTACATATCAGAGAATTGAACAAATTTCCGTTATTTTTTTTTGTTTCTTTAAAAGAAATGCATCTTTCTATCTTCCATGGTTACACTTGGTTTTAATCCTGGGACCGCGCGTCTCGAATCGAAAATCTTAACCACACTTCCAGCGTGCACTTGGTAAAGGGCGAGTTTTAAATGAAGATATGGGCTTTTTTTTAATAAATTGTTCTTTGTGACCGTTTACATCTTAAACGTAACACTATGCGGAATTTCAAAATTTTAACTCAAGCGGCACGATACAAATCTTAATTTTAGATATTTTTAGCCTCAGCTCTCTGTTTGGGATAGAGGTTTGCACATCAAATCTAGTGTATGTTGTGCAGAGATTGTCACAATCATTTTTCCAACGATACTTTTTAAAATATGTTCCCTAGTTTCACAATTCACTAAAAACAAACAAACATTTTTTTTTTCTTTGTGATACAGGAATTTAAAATATGTTAACATAGTTTGTTGTTTCATACATAACTATATCAACATTAAATGTTATGTTCTTTTTTATCGCATGTAATAAAAAAATATACAATAGATTTATACTTATAAACATTGCGGAAATTATAAGTTGCAGAAATTATAAAATTATTTCAAAATTGCGGAAATTATAAAATTGTAAAATGTCGGCTTTTAGCTAAAATAAGATATTGCGGTTGGTTTATTTAATAAAAAAGTCTGTGTATAATCATTTTAACATTTCCTTTTTTTATAATTTTACTGAAAAAATTCTTTACAAAGAATAAATGCGTTTTTCCCTTTAAAAATGTCAATGTAGTTTGTTTACCAGGAAATCAAAACGGTATTGCCAAAGGCTATGTGGCTAGCTTTTGTTAAAAGTATATTACTTCATGCTGTTCTGTCAAGTTTTGTAGGAACATATTACAGCTGCTATCTTGTGAGATACCTTGGGGATATGTTTTTGTAACTCTCTCAGTACTTAACATATGCCTTTCGCAATTTGGATTTAGAGGCATTTGTATCTTTGTGCATAAAAATATTAGGTTTTCGTATCGTAGAATATAGCTGAAAATTGTAGTTAGATAAACATGTGCCGATATTTTATATCTTTTCACTAGTACGACTGTTCTTAAACACGAAGAGTGTATAAGTACTTACATATCATCTAAGTACATTTTGCTTATTTCAAATAAACTAATTTAACATAAAAAACAATAAAATGTAATACAGTTTTGTAACTAAAAATCATGAAAGCTTGATACTTAATTGGGTTATAAATATTTAAAATTGAGTTAAAAATAAAATACAATTTTAACAATTTTTGCCAACAGACCATAATTTACTTGAACCTGTGTAAGTTTTCCTGTACGCAAAATGCAGCTGATGCGCACTCTATTAAAAAAAAAAAAAAAAAAAAAAAAAAACTTTAGCGTATATAGGGTTACACAGGTAGGAAAACGAACCGAAGTCATCATTTCTTTTTACGTTTGAATGTGTCATTAATTGATCTGTATGAGACACTGACACATACATGGTTCTAAAATCAACTCTTCAAGTATTATTTGAAATCGTTGACATACAGTACCTAATTTTCCTTTAAAAATATTCTTGCGTAAATTTATGAATATGGATCTTACAGAAAGGGTGAAAAATATTTTTATTTAACAAAAAAATTATAGTGTTTTTATAATTATTAAAACAGTGAAAATACACCAATAATAGTTCCCAGTATTGTTAGAAATACAGCGTTAATGACACGAAAAATGTTTAAGAAATATGGTTTCGAGTAAATTAAATTAGGAGTCTTCAATTTTTCTCGCTCAAGGGCCACGTTTACAATTTCTTTAAATACTGAGTGACATTCACAATTAAATTGAATAGCATAGGCAAGAGTTGTGTAAACTCTTAGGGTTTAAAAACAGATTCAGATTTTATATATAATTCTCCTTTAACTTTTGATTAATGAACAAAGACGAAAAATCATGGAACATTTTTAACACTATCGGAATATTCATTCGAATTTCTTTTTTTGTTCATTCAACAATATTGGATGTGGCATTCAACAATATGGCCATATTTGTAAACATTATGTTATTTTGCAGCGAAACAGCACAGAAAACTGGCGATATGAAGCAATTAAAGTAATAAAACTTTGTAAGAATCACCATAAAATAAAAACGAAACATCGGGCGCGCTTTGAGCTAAAAATATAACATCTCGTCATCAGCTACAGTGAACACGTGTCCGTAATGAGACAAGGTCAAAAATGAACTGAAAGGTAGAGAATGTTGCAAAGAATGCGACAGATGGCGCTAGCTGAAAAGAGCACATGCAAAAGAGATAGAAATATTCTCTATCAATTCATTGGTCGACATTTCCTCTCGGGCAGGAAGATACAGTACGCCAAAATAAATGAATATTTTCATACATATAACTCCACTATAGGTTTGTTCCGTATTTGTAAACATTCTATTATTTTTGCAGCGAAACAGCACCGAAAACTGGCGATATGAAGCAATTAAAATAATAAAACTTTGTAAGAATCACCATAAAATAAAAACAAAACATAGGACGCGCTTCGAGCTAAAAATATAACATCTTGTCATCAGCTACAGTGAACACGTGTCCGTAAGGGGACAAGGTTAATAATGAACTGAAAGGTAGAGAATGTTGCAAAGAATGCGACAGATTGCGCAAGCTGAAAGGAGCACATGCAAAAGAGAATAGTGTTGCCAAAATGATAGAAGAAAAATTGATGGAGAAAAAATGGAAATAAAAGAAATAAACAAAATTAAAATAAAATAACAGAAGTAAATTAAAAAATATAAAAAATAATAATAAAGAAAGAAATATAAAGGAATAAAACAAGAAAAACCAAAATATCCATTTTTTAAACAAAATAAAAAGAAAAGAAACAAGAGAAGAGGGAAAAGAATTACAAAAGTAATTTCCAAGCTGGAGATAGGAAACGAGATGATGAGAGATCATTGACAAGATTAGCAGAATTTATAGATATAAAATGTACTTCATGAAAATGCAAGGGAGAGGGAGAGTCAGGGGAAGAAATAATTTTGGTCATGGAGAAATTGAAACAACGACTGGAAGATCAACAGTGAGAAGCAAACGAAGATTTTTCTTGATTTGCAATATACCTCTGATGCTCGCCTAATCTGAATTTTAAAGCTCTCTTCGTTGGACCAATATAACCTAAATTGCAAGAGCAAGGAATAAAATAAACACCCCACCGGTTCTCATTAGGAATAGGATATTTTAGAGAAGAGAATTTAATTTTATTCATAGGTTTCAAGATAACTTTAAAATTAAAAGGAGAAAGGAATTTAGCAATTTTAAAACAGAGAAGAGAATAAAAGGGCAGAACTATTATAAAGTTAAAAGTAGGAGGATTATTTGAATCAGAAAAAGGACGTTTAGGCTTATTAAATTTATACAAAGCTTTATCAATCAAAGAGGGATTATAACCACGAGCAAGGGCAAGAGATTTAAGATAATTAATTTCATTATTGAGAGCAGAAGAGTCAGAACAAATGCGTAACGACCTAAAAACAGAAGTATTAAAGGACGCCACTTTTTGTTGAGGTGGATGATTTGAAAGAGCATGAGGAAGAAGAGATACAGCGAAAGATTTTCTATAAACGGAGGTAGAGAACCGATCTGGGTGTTTCGAAACCAAGACGTCAAGGAAATCAAGAGAATTGTTCTCTTCGACTTCGAGGGTAAATTGAATACAAGGATCAACAGAATTAACAAGAGAAAGGACATTAGAAAGATCCAGGTCAGAGGGAATTAAAATGAAAGTATCAGCAACATACCTAAACCAGAAAGGAAATTTATATAAACTGAAGTGTTTTTCTTCAACAAAATGCATATAAATATCACATAAAAGAGGAGATAGTGGATTACTCATGACCAAACCCTCAGTTTGAAAACAGAAAGAATTATTAAACTGGAAGGCAGTTTGCCTGACACAAATACTAACTAAATGCAGGATTTCATCAATCTCAATGGAAGAGTAATGAAATTCGCACAGCCTTATTTCCAAACAATCAATTGCCCCTTCAACAGGCACGTTAGTGAAAGGGATTTAACATCTAAGGAAACCATTATATAATTGCAAGGAGAAAGGTGTTTAATTTTATCAACAAAGTCAAAAGAGTTTTTCACGGTGTGAAAGTTAGTGGAAGATAAAGGAGCGAGTAACTTAGAAAGGAAGTTGGCAAGTTTATAAGAAGCAGTACCAATATTGGAAACGATGGGGCGAAAGGAAAGGGTAGGTTTATGGACCTTAGGAAGAACATAGAAACGAGCATAATTAGCGATAGAAGGAGTGACCAAACATTTGGTGTTATCATTCAGAAACACAGAATTTTTAATGACATTCTTTATATCAAATAAATGCTTAGTAGAAGGATCCTTCTTTAATTTGGAATAGAGACAAGAGTTTAACATAGTTTCAACGTGGGAAATATAATCAGATTTATTGAGAAGAACAGTTCGACCGCCTAAGGCTGTCAAGACGCCGTTTACTAAGGCTTGCTCTTGCAGTTTATGTTATATTGGTCAAGCAAAGATAGCTTTAAAATTTAGATTAGGCGAGCATCAGAGGTTTATTGCAAATGAAGAAATCTCTAAATCTTCGATTGCTTCTCACTGTTGGTCTTCCACTCATTGTTTCAATTTCTCCATGGCCAAAATTATTTCATCCCTGCCTCTCCCTCTCACTTGGATTTTCATGAAGCATATTTTATTTCTAAAAATTCTGCTAATCTTCACAATGATCTCTCATCATCTCCTTTCCTATCTCCAGCGTGGAAAATACTTTTGTAATTCTTTTCTCTCTTCTCTTGTTTCTTTTCTTTTTATTTAGTTTTTAAAAAATGGATCTTTTGTTTTTTTCTTGTTTTATTCTTTTATATTTCTTTCTTTATTATTATTTTTTTTAATTTACTTCTTTATTTTATTTTAATTTTGTTTATTCCTTTTATTTTCAATTTTCCCAATCGATTTCTCGTCTATCATTTTGGCAACACATTTCTCTTTTGCATGTGCTCCTTTCAGCTAGCGCCATCTGTTGCATTCTTTGCAAAATTCTCTACCTTTCAGTTCACTTTTGACCTTATCCCCTTACGGACACGTGTTCACTGTAGCTGATGACGAGCTTTTATATTTTTAGCTCGAAATGCGTCCTATGTTTTGTTTTTATTTTATGGTGATTCTTACAAAATTTTATTATTTTAATTGTGTTATTTTGGCCTACTGCGCATTCTTCCCGAGTAATAATATCAATCTTTTATCTTCGCACGCATTGTTTCAAACATCAGCCGTGGGAGCCATTTCGCTATGCTTATCCTGCTAGACCGTTTAACTTCTTTTTCATTATTAAATACTGTAACATATTTTGACTTCAAGAGAAAAAGTATAAAATTTTAAAATTATTTTAACATTTATCTATAGAAAAAATAAGAAAGTATTTGCTAAATTTTATAAATTTACACTCGAAAACGAGGTTTTATTTTAGATTATAATAAACATTTAACTCAATATTTATAGACAATTAATATTTTTTAAAACATAAAATAAGTATAAATAAATTTCTTAATAAAATTCCATATCTTAGAAGTGCATTAGGAATCAAACATCGTTTGAAAAAGTATAGCCATGGTTCACAGAAAACTTAAAGATTTGGAAACCTTCATTCACACACACACACGAAAAAAAAAAAAAAAAAAGAAAAAAAAATGAATAAAGATGCTCTCCTCAGGCGATGAAACAACATAAATAAAAATAAACGCTTCCTTGCTAGAATAAAAGATATTTATATCCCATTGATTCTTTTAGACTGCTTTTAAGGCCATTACTGAAATTCCTGTTAAGTCCTCCGGGGAGTTTTCAGCCATGAGAAAGTAATATTTATTTGATTGCTTTTTACATTACAAAAGGGAATATTTCATAAAATACTTTTTTTTTCAAAAAAAAAATCAAACAAATGGGAAATGCAAAGTGTACGAAAATTTTAGCATAATTTACATTTTAAAATTGACCAATGTATGAGACATATTACAAAAAATGTTCAAGTTTTGTAGTTAATTTTGTAGAGATTTTGCATTCGAAAAATATTCATTTAAAAAAACGTAATTTCAAGGAATGTTTAATTTTTTATTTCATCTTGTTTTGTCGTAGATTTTGTAACAGAAAAAAATATTCATTTAAAAAAATATATAATTTGAAAGAGTGTTTCATCTTTTATTTCATCATGTTATTTTATCGTATAATGCAGTAGTACATACAACATGATATGTACTATTATAACTACATAGTTATATTATTTATATTAAACAATACAAAGATAATTTTATAAAAAGTGAGAGCGAAAAATAAAAAGGTTAAATATACAGAGTGAATTTTTAAGTCCGTTTCGAATAAAATATTTGGTGAACCGAATTAGCTAAAGACATGAATGAGGTGTATAGTTACACTGAAATGGGTTTGTGAAACAGCAGAATGTACTTCCTAGCCCCGATTAGTGGTAAATTTTGGAGTTAGCGATTGGATCTCCTCAAACTAGAGGATATACTAACAAACATGCAACGAAAAAATCGATTACAATATATATATATTGCGCATAGAGATAAATAAATGCTTGTATAGACAAAATGTCTGGCATATATACAATATATTTTATTTTGTAGAATCAAGAATTTTATCCAGAAGGGATACGAAAATTCATTTAAAAATATGTAAATACAATTTCATCAAACAAAAATATGATCGCATTTTGTATGAAGCAAAAACTGTGAAATAATATAAATATGTAAAATTCAAGTTATGGAGCACATTATTTACGTAAGTCGGGGGATGCCTGCATAGAAAAGCGTCCTTATAAAAGTGACTGCTTTAGAAATTAAATTTTACTTTTCATTCTTTCTTTTTCTTTTCTCATGTTGTTTGTGTAAATATTTTAACACGATAGAGGATTCTTCTTGAAAAGATCCATTAGCATGCCTTCCTTTTGGTGACGCTGCTTGAAAAATAATATGAAAAATTCTGCTTTCGTTATTTAAAGCTTAAATTAAGAAAATAACACAAGAAAATCACTTAGTTTTTATTTTTATTCACTTCTACTGGATATATGCTTCAATTTTATTTTCTGGAAATAAAACAAAGTCATATTAGTTATACAAGGAACATAAATATACTTTTGATGATAGATTATTTAATCATTTTTCCAAGAATGTTTTTTTCTTAATGATTCCCTTAGCATTCGTTAATTTAGAAATAACTTAAAATGTATACAAATTTATTTAAACGATTTAAAAATCAAAATTCCAATATCCTTTTTCTACTAATTTATTAACTGCTTCTTAATATTTAAATTCAATATCAAAACAAACATGGAATACTAAAATTAAAGGTTTTCATTCGTTTATCTTAGTCTCTGTTTCCATTAAAATTACGAAATACAACATTCAAATTTATTTAGAGAAAATAATCTTTAAATACTTAGTAAAAAAATAGAACTTATAAATGAAAACCCAATTAATGCTTTAAAAACTAAAGACAAATCATAATTTCACCACCACAAACAATATTTTAGGGGATTAATATCATTACGGTAATCAGAACAAAAAAAATATTTTAGACAGTGTGCAGATCAGACAAAGAATCCATGAATCCGTTTCGTGAAACAGCAGTTTAAAACTTCTATTAAGACTATCGCCAATTTTTATTTTAAAGTGCATTTGAAGATGTTAGTGGCACACTGAACTGTTGCCAACACTTGCAGAAGTTATTACGTTCTTTCCACGCTATGTAAAGAAAAAAAAAAACCTTGATCCCTCCGATTACCCCACAAATATGGTTAAATTTATACAACTCAAAAATTATTTGATGTTATAAATGTATTGTATACACAATTATTGCCCAAGAATTTCTCCAACTTTTACAATATATTTCTATAATTAGCAAGCAGAAAATACATAATTAATCAATAAAATGACAATTTGTTTTGTTATTACTCTGGAAGTTTTTATTTTATGTGCTAGACTGTAGTTAGTCACATTCTTAGTCCATCATTTAATGAAAAAGAATAAGTAAACTATCGTCATCCAAGCAGCAAACAATCCCTGGCCGAACCTCCGCCGTATGTCCTAATCTGACTATATTTCGCCCGGTCGACCTCATTTCCTGAGATCGGCAGTAAAGGCTTTTTGGCCGCACGGCAAACGATCTGGGGATCGTATGATCCTGATATGTTGTGCACAGATTTTGGACATATTGCCGACATCTTTTTGACTACTGAGTTCAGGCTGTTTTCTTGTTATTTTCTACACCCCCCCCCCCCCAAGTTTTTTGCTCTCTTGTTTTCGTGGTATGCTAGCTGTGAAAACCATACCTTTTAAAAGTGCACTTTGTATTAAAAGTAATTTATAAAGAAATATAACATTTATTTTCATGTGAATTATTAATCTATGAGTTTGAAATTAATTTTAAGTAATACACGTAAAAGTTATTTTTGGTGAATATAAATTGCTTTTGTATATAATTTGCAAATTTTCTACACAAATTAGCAAACTCCCATCTAAAAAAATAAATGACAGCCCGACAAATGTTGCAAAATAAGTCTTATTATTAGAAGAAGCTTTTTTTACTGTTTTTTTTTTTTTTTTTTTTTTTTTTTTTTTTTATGAATCATGAATGATCAGTCATACTTAAATAATGTTTTGATAAGTAAAACGCAATGAAATACACTGTTGTACACTTTAAATACTAGGGTATAAAATCTAGGTTATTTTGGGCGATTTAAATGAATAAATTCAAATAAAATATGTAGATAATAGCTAAAATTTTGAATATTAAATATTAAAACTATTATTTGCAATAAATGCCTTTTTAAAGTAAGGATAAATAATTGATGAGTTGAAATAATAAATTTAGCATCGCATTTTTAAGAGACATGTTGAAACATTTTTTTATTATTATTATTATCAGAACAATTTCTAACATTAAAACTTTAATCAGGTCTAAACTAATAATACACTATTAATAAACTAAAATGTTTCACGTTTTCTGAAATGCGTTTAATTTATAAAAGAAAGCATTATTTTATTTCCTGCAATGCATAAAAATTTATTGATAATAATTTTTCATAAATCCCGAAAAAAAAAAGAAAAAAAAATCTCACATTCTAGGTTTTCCTACCCCCCCCCCCTTATTACAGTGTTTGCAAGGTAAAAAGTATTCAGTATTTATATTATAACATCTCGTTCAAGTAGGCTATTCCTTACGGTAATATTTCCAGTTTTCCATACTTTCCCTAATCCTAACTTAAAGAAAGAAACAAAAAAGAAAAAAAAAAACGCAAATAATTGTTTAATGTTTTAATTTTATTATTAAATATTCTTTATTATTAATTTATTCATATAAATCATAAAAACAGTCTAGTCTTTGCATCAAGTATATAATTCACTTTTTTTCTATTTTTAAAGCAAATTTTTAAGTATGAGTAACTATTCGTAATTCAAAAAAAGGGTGCACACTCCTAATTTCTAGAAATATTTGCGGTATATATCGAGCGATCGCTTATTTTTGAAAGGTGAAAAATTGCTAACTTCTGAAGAAAAAGCTTAGAAATTTATACTCACTCTCTCACTTTACATAGCGTCTCCTCGCATTCCCGTATCCCTTCTCTGTCTGGTTAAAAATGACCTTGCTTGCAACATAAAAAGGGAAACAAAATCTTGAGGGGTTTGATAAGGTGGGTGAGAAAGACCTTGAAAGGGAGTGGGCAGTCACCTGTTTCGGAAGTACGCTAAAACTGCAGGGGGTATTGATGAGGGGTCGCACATTGTCGGGCATTAATCGCCCTAGGAATGTCGGCCGATGTTATTTTCTGAGTAAATATTAACATTTCAAATATATCAGTTAGTGCGATCTCGTGCCGATACCAGCGTTGGACTACTGGAACAGAGTATGATCTATTGACAATGGGCGATTACCGATATTTCGCCGATAATTCGGATAAACGGCCTAATTCATTTCGATATATTTTGCTGTCTGGGCATTTTCGTCGTGACTACCATTATAGATAAAATAATTTTGAACATGTTAGTTGCAAACTTTACTGTTGTAAACTGTACTTGGAAAAGATTATTTTTGATAAATTATATAAAAAAAATATTATAACAGCGGCAACTGCGTATAAATAGTTAATCGGTAAACAATAAAAAAGTTTCATATTAAAATCTGTGAAATACAGTTGCACATACATGGTAAAATAATAATAATAATAATAATAATACAGATGTAAAGCTACAGAAATCTACTGTATGCTTACTAAACTTTTATCTGGACAGTCACCAAAAAAAGATTTAAATCAACAAAATTAGTTTTTGTAAAGCTACAGAAATCTGTATATTTATTAAAATTTTATCTGTAACCCAGGGATAATTACATGATTTTTTTGTCGCAGTTACATAAAAAGTTCTAGGAATCACAGTTTCCTAGAAAACTCTTAGTAACTTTAAAGATTCTTTTTTATAGTGTAGTGAAACAGTTCTTCATCTCATTGATTCATAACCTTGATTTTTGATTGACATTTATATTCTGGTTTTTAATAATATTATTTTTTTTTCATATATTGCTTGTTATAACCCCACGGCGTCCATTAATATATATTTTTTTCTTTTATCTTTCAACTTTCTTTATGGTAAATTTAATTACATTTCGGTATTTCGGTATAATTAACTATATTTGTAATTTCGATATGCTTGATTCTCTGTCTGTTTCTATCCATCTCCTCACTTTTGTCTACAGAAAGTCGTTTGAACTTTAGAATAATTATTTTTCTTGTTAATTTTTATGCATATATTTCATATATTTCGGCTTTCATGAAACATTTATACATTGTAAATCCTTCACTCTTACCATTAGATATTAGCTCGAAATTACAAGGATAGTGAATCTTTTCTTAACACAGTGACGTCAGTTTTAATGTTAAATCGTATTAAACACACCTCTTGGACGATTTTGCGAAGTTTTCTCACATGATAATTCACAGTCAACCTCAACTGCGAGTTAAGAGCATAACTCGCTGTTGAACCTGAAATCCAATTCACCGTTAACTCAACATGCATAAAAGGGAGAAAAAATTAAACTAATGTCGAGTAACCCAACGTAGCTCCAAACGATGGGTAAATCAACCGCGCATATCTTGTTGAAAGAAAGATGAATGTTGTTTTAAATCGAAATTTAATGCTTCTTTTTTTAGACAAAGCTGTTTTTGATTTCCGAATAAAAAAAAATAAAAAAAAGGATTTCATAACGAAATGATAAGTAACTTTAAAATTTTTGGCTTTTTTTGCCTATTTTAGCTCTATAAATTAAAAATTATACGAAGTTTTCAGTCTTCAAATACTGATTTTTTTAATATTCTTCCATAGCGGAACTTTCGATTGCTAATTTTTTTAAAAATGTTCTTACAACCAAAATTTTGCAGTAATATTAGTAAAAACTCTCGTTTGTTTTAAAATAATTATAACAACAAAGAAAGAAAATTTTCTTCCATTTTAGTTCCGCCGCTCTTCTTTAAAATTTAACTGAAGCAGGAATTTTTTCCTTGGTAATGCGTATATGTGGTCATTTTTTCGTAATAAATAAAATGAAATCTGTTGTACTATAATTGCCGAAACGTCAGTGAAGGCTTACTGTGGAGACACAATTTTTTTTTCCCGTTAGTCTGTCTGTTTCGGATAACTGCCGCAAAAAGCATCCGATTAACTTGAAATTAAGTGGGTATGTAGGTGAGGTACCCGGAATTACCTGTACAGGTTTATGTTATATGTTTTTTAGGTTTGTTTTTTAGGTGTTACAGGTTTTTGTTTGTTCATTGTTCGGAAAATATAGAATATTTTATTTTTCACAATAATGCTTTTCTACGGCAATTCAGACGATTTTTCCATTTTTATTTGTTGAAGGAAAATGGCTCATATGATTGAAGGATTTAAATGGTAAATTATGGATGATGAAATTTTGCTAATTGTAATCATACATTATTCATATTAGTTTGAAATTTTCTCTATGCATTTGTCAGGGTTTTTAAATTCGGTGAATAACTTATGGAGGGATTTTATATATGCGTTCCAATAATATAAAATATTTTCTTTTATAAATTTACTTCTTTAGAATGTACACATTTCATTGTTTTAATTTTCTTTTAAATGTTGCCTAGCAACGGAACTACACTTAAAAATATCGTAGATGTGAAAGTATGTGTAATTGTTTGAAGTCAAATGAACGTCAAAAAGGGATAAATTAATGCCTTTTTGTCTTTACAAAATATAGATGTATTTTATCACAGAAATAAAGGTTCTATTTATTTTGTTCAAATATATTTCTTATAAATTAAAATGTCCATTATTTTCATAAGGAATGAATTGACATTTTCTTATAAAATTTAACAATCTTTTTTATTTCTACAGTTGCCAAGAAAATCAGATCCAAGTATAATAATTTACATTAACCCCATGAGGGGCAAGCGATTGTGTTCCTGTAACTCACACCGGAATCTTTGAAAAATTCTATTTCAAAATAAGTAAAAACAATTTTACGGCCTTTTTTTCCCACCAAAATTAGAAAAGTAAAATTTAATAAAATTTTTCTGGTGTAAAACCTCATTAATCGTAGGTGGTATATAATATGGACCGCCGCCCCTCAAGGGGTTAAACAGTTAATTTTGATTTGAAAATTTTTCATGTGCAAGAGGAAAATGAAATAAAAAATAGACATGAATATACGTCTTCATAATTGGAAATAAAACGAAAATACGAAAAGAAGATGAATTTAACCTCATATATAAAAAAGAAAACAAATGTCCTTTGAGGTTGAAATAAAAGGGCCTTGTGTTATGATATTAATTTTTAATTAAAAAAAATACCAATATCTCACGATTAATCGTCTGCACACGAATAGCAGAAATGTTTAATTTTTAATCGAAAATTTCAATAAGAAAAAAACTTTTGCAAAGCAAATAGATAGTAAATGTCAAAATTATGCTCCGAAAAATTATCTCTGTCGAAAATGGCGTCATTGTATCGGGAAATGAATATTTTCATTCTTAAAAGCCAAACATTAATTAGATTGCCTGATTATATTTTTTGACGAGTGTCACTTCCTAATGCAGCCTCATTTCATAAAATAGGAATGAAAATTATTTTATAAAAGGAAATTACTTTTTCGTTCATAAAACCTAAACTTTTAATATAATTGCGTCAATGTAAATTATGTTCTGTTCACCTCTATTGAAAAATAAGGCTCGGAAGTGTAAAAATCAATCTAAGATTTACGATAACCACTAGCACAATGAAGAAAAAGTTACATGTGGAAATTTAATCCGACCACGAGGAGTTCAGAGGGTCTCCGCCCACCTGAAGAAATCTGCATTTTTATCTTAAAAAATACCAGAATCAGCAGCTCATGAAAATTTCAGAATATCCTTACATAGCGTATTTAAATTAACGCCTCTAATGCCTGAAAACTTCGTATTTTTTATTCTTATAAATAATTACGTAATTTGAAAACTTTAAATTGCGGTTTTCAGGGAATTGAATATTACCCAAAAGTGTGTTTAAAAATAATGACTTGCAGAGCTGATGTTGAGGCTCCTGATCTGCAGATATACTAGTATACTACTAGTAAATCTGCTGATCAGGAGCCTCAACGTCATCTTTGCAAGTCACTGTTTTTTAACACTCATTGCATAATATTCAACTTCCTACAAATCGCTTTTTAAAGTTTTCAAATTACATAAATATGTATGAGCATACAAGATACTTCGTAAAGTTTCAGAAATTAAAAGTGTTAAAAAACTGGTTATACATTGATGTTCTGAAATTCTGATGAGCTACTTGTTCTGGTAACTTTTTAAATCAAAAATTGCATTTTTTCAGGGGGCAGAGCTCCCCTGAACCCCTCGTAGTCTATTTAAATTTACATTCGTAATTTTTTATTGATTGTGCGGATGGTTATAGTATATCTTAGTTTTTTTTTTTACGCTGTGATTTATAAGGATAAGCATAAGTTTTTTTATAAATTAATAAAAATAAAATTTGAATTTAAAATAAAATATTCATGTTAACCGTACACAGACAATAAATCTTGAAGTGACGCCAAAAATGTAACCCTAAAATCCGCTACATTCGGCACAACACAACGACGTGCTTTAAAAAATCCCTATTCCACGTGCTTGATTTGTTTGGGCCGAATGAGGGCATTTAAATCTGAGCGATAACGCACATCATAGTTGCAAACTGTTTTTACGGCATACTGCATCTCCATCTATCTCTTTCCTCCGAAAATAATAGTTAATTTTATTTTACCCAAGATCTTTTTATTCCAGCATCTTTGTTTTCGATAAATGACGTCTAATTCACCTGCTATGCGTACTTACTCAAAACTTTTCATCATATTCAACATTCATATTAAGAAATACTCGAGAGTTTTCTTTTTATTTCCAATATGCCGCTATATTAATTTTTCTATTCTTAATTTTATTTTTCATTTTCCTGTTTCACGACAAAACATTTCAATTGAAAATTGTTTAAAATAAAATATTTTTCCGGGTTTTGATTTTCTTGGCAACAATTAAAAAAATATTGGTAAAGGTTATGGAAAAATGTTACGTTATTCTCTATCAAAATAATGAACTTTTGTATTTCTAAGCAAAATATTTCAATAAAATAAATAAAATAAATGAAATATTGCCCATTTTTATTTCTGGGCTAAAATCCATCTATATGCAAAGATACAAATGCATTAATTCATCCGTTTTGACGTTGGCTTTACTCAAACATTATACACGCAATTATACTAATATTATTAGGACCAAATACGTTGCTAGGCAACAGAGAAAGAAAAGGAAAAAATGAAATATGCATTATGTCAAATTGATAAAACAAAATCCTTTATTTTACTGGAAAACATGCATAAAATTCCCCCCCCCCCCCAATATTATAAACCTAATTAAAAAAATCTCGCAAATATATAGACAAAATTTATTGGAATAATTTAATAATGTTATTTAAAAATTTCAGCATCAAAAATTTACCATTGAAATCCATTTTTCATATGAGCCATTTCTTTCAACAAATGAAAATCCGAAAATCGTCTGACTTGCCATAGAAAAGTATTATAGAGCAAAACAAAATGTTCCATATTTCCCGAACGAATGAACCAAATTTAACCAAAAACTATACAGCTAAGTCCGGGTACCTCATCAACATGCCCAGTGAATTTCAAGCCGATCGGATGCTTTTTGCGGCGGTTATCGCGGAACAGACAGACAGACTAACAGACAGGCTAACAGAAACCAAAACTTTTCGTGTCTCCACAGTAAGCCTTCACTGACGTTTCGGCAATAATTGCCGAAACGTCAGTGAAGGCTTACTGTGGAGACACGAAAAGTTTTGGTTTCCGTTTGTCTGTCTGTCTGTCTGTCTGTCTGTTCCGCGATAACTGCCGTAAAAAGCATCCGATTCGCTTAAAATTAAGTATGCATGTTGGTAAAATCCCCGGATTTAGCTGTATAGTTTTTGGTTAAATTTGGTTCATGTGTTCGGAATATATAGAACATTTTATTTTGGACTTAATGCTTTCCTATAGCAATTCAGACGATTTTTCCATTTTTATTTGTTGAAAGGAAATGGCTCATATGATTGAAGGATTTAAATAGTAAATTATGGATGATGTAATTTCTAATTAAAACCATACATTATTCATATTAGTTTGAAATTTTGTGTATACATTTGTCAGAGTTTTTAAATTCGGTGTTTAACTTATGGAGGTATTTTATATATGTGTTCCAATAATATATCTTTTTATAAATTTACTTTTTTTCAAAGCACATATTTCATAGTTTTATTTTCTTTTAACTGTTGCCTAGCGACGGAACTACACCTAAAAATATCGTAAATGTGAAAGTATTTGTAATTGTTTGAAGTCAATCAAAGTCAAAAGGGACGAATTAATGCCTTTCTGACTTTACATATAGATGAAATTTACCCCAGAAATAAAGAAAGACTATGTTCTACTTATTTTGTTCAAATATTTTTTCTTTTAAATGAAGAAGTTTATTATTTTCATAAGGAATAAATCGACATTTTGCTATAAAATTTAACAATCTTTTTTTTTTATCGTTGCCAAGAAAATCCTATCCCAGAATAATAATTTATCCTAAACAGTTAATTTTGATTTGAAAGATTTTCATGTGCAAGAGGAAAATGAAATAAAAAAGGAATACGTCTTCATATTGGAAATAAAACTAAAATACGAAAAGAAGGTGAATTTGATCTCATATATCAAAAATGAAACTAATATGCTTTGAGGTTGAAATAAAAAGGGCTTGTGTTATGGTATTAATTCTTATTATTAAAAGAAATGTTACTAATATCTCATGGTTTATCGTCTGCACACAGCTAACAGAAATGTTAATTTTTAATCGAAAATTTCAATGAGAAAAAAAAAAAAACTTTTGAAAATCAAATATATAGTAAACGTCAAAATTTTACACCGCAAAATTATCGCTGTCGAAAATGACGTCATTGTATTGGGAAATAAATATTCTCATTCTTAAAAACCAAGCATTACCTAGATTACTTAAAAAAAAATATTTTATGACGAGTGTTACTTCTTAATGCCGCCTCATTTCAGAAAATATGAATGAAAATTATTTTATTTTTAAAAGGAAATTATATTTTCATTCATAAAACCTAAAGTTTTAATATAATTGCGTCAATGTGAATCATTTTCTGTCCACCAGTATTGAAAATTAAGGCTCGGAAGAGATTTAGAAAAAGAAATTTAAGATTTGCGATAACCATTAGCGCAATTAATAAAAAGTTACATATGTAAATTAATGAGACCACGGGGAGTTCAGGGGGCGGAGCCCACCCCCTGAAGAAATCTATTTTATTATTTAAAAAAATATCAGAATTAGTAGCTCATGAAAATTATTTCAAACTATCCTTCCATAACAACGTTTTTAATTTAATGCTTCTAATGTCTGAAAACTTCGTATTTTTTTATTCTTATAAATAATTACATAATTTGAAAACTTTAAATTGCGGTTTGCAGGAAATTGAATATTACCAAAGTGTGTCTAAAAACAGTGACTTGCAGGGCTGACGTTGAGGATCCTGATCTGCAGATTTACTAGTTATTTATCCCCTTATTGCCGAAACGTCAGTGAAGGCTTACTGTGGAGACACGAAATTTTTTTGGTTTCCGTTTCTTTGTTTGTCTGTCTGTCTGTTCCACGATAACTGCCATAAAAAGCATTCGATTAGCTTGAAATTAAGGAGGCATGCTGGTGCGGTCCCCGGATTTAGCTCTATAGTTTTTGGTTAAATTTGGTTCATTCGTTCGGAATATATAGAACATTTTATTTTCCGCCGTAATGCTTTTCTATGGCAGTTCAGACGATTTTCAAATTTCTATTTGTTGAAGGAAAATGGCACATTTGATTAATGTATTTAAATGGTAAATTATGGATGCTGAAATTACTAAATAAAGGTTTTAAATTATTTCTATTATTTTGTGAGTTTGCAAATATTTTTGTCGGATTTTTTAATTTAGGTGTATGAATTTCGGTTGAACTTTTTACATGTTTTACAATAACATAAAACATTTGTTCTATTATTTTACTTTTTTGACATGATATGTATTTCATTTTTTTTGTCAGTTACCTATAGCAACTGCATTTTATAGCGTATAAACAAAAGTCATTAAAATAATTCCGATTACGAAAAATTAAGCAGAAAGTCTGTCTGAGGGAAATAAAAAGTTAGTTAATCTTTAATAATTTGGTGTGCAATACAGCTTTGCGTCAAATGTTAACGATGTTAGTAGCGTTACTTTTTTTTTAAATTTAATATAGATACTATTAAAGGCTACAAGACAAAGAATTATTTATAGCCTTCAAATCGATGCAATTTAGGCTATTAGCAGTAAGCACGATGATGAATGATTATCCAGTAGATTTAAAAGTCTTCAGATATTCCTATTCTTAGTGATTTTTGTATGCTATTGCTATCGAACACATTAGGGGGGATTTAAACTAAAGTTTTAAAATGCTAAACGTGAGAAGAAGTACATTTAAAGACATAAAAAAGTTTTTTTTTAATAAACTGATCTGCGAATATGAGAAGAGATACTTAGCAAAATTAAAAACAATAGAATAAAATAATTCACGTTGACAGATGACCTTTTTTATTAGAGCATATGCTTTCATTAAACTTGAAATCTCGTGACTTTTATTTTACCAAATAGATTTTTAAAAATTCTACGGAAACAGTTTTTTTTATTTTTTATATCAATATTTATCTTTTAAAAAGTCGCCGATTGTGCATGCAAAACATGAAATCAGTTTGTTTAAGGGTATTTATATGCCTTTAAATGTACTTTTTTCACTTTCAGAATGTTAGTGAAAGCACAATATTTTAACAGTGTAGTATAGCAACTGTAATTTTATGACAATAACTAATTTTCTTGTGCAATTTTATAGCATGTATTTAGACTACATATTACATCCAACCATTATAGAATGATCATTAAAACTATTTTTCGGAAACAAAAATTAAAAATAACATTAGAACCCTATATTAGATATTAATTAAATATAATAGTTTTAGTATAAATATTATAAAAAATATTATATAAAAGTATTAAATATAAATATTGCTATTTGCATATTACGATAACATAAAATCTTTGTCCAAACTGTTGCTTATCCTAAGAAAATTCAAGTGTAAAACGAAATTGAAGATACACTATAACCATTCGCCAAATCAATAGGAAAATATTAAGTTAAATTTAATAAGACTACGGGGGTTCAGGGGGGGGGGGGGGGGGGAAATTGAAGAAATGTATTTTTTCATCAAAAAAATACCAGAGTAAGCAATTCTTCAGAATTTCCTAACATAATTGTCAACTTGTGTAAAATGTAATGCTTTTAATTTTCGAAACCTTCCAAGAATTTTATATGTTGCTAAATATTTATATTATTTAAAAATAAGTAAAATGCTGATTGTAGGATGCTAAATATTATGCAATGAGATATTAAAAGCCAATCACTTTACGGTCTGACGTTGAGACTCCTGATCTGTAGATTTACTAGTATACGTGCTAAGTTTGAAATACTTATTTATTTTTAATAAACATTTCTCAGTAGATTTCTTGAATGCTTTAACGCTATATTAGAAACACCAAGAAATTAAATTTAAGATGCAAGTTTTGTTAATGTAATAAAATTACTGTTACTATTATTATTATTATTATTGTTATTATTATTAAAATTATTATTTATTTATAGACCACAGTAAAATATGCATTATACAGTAAGTCGCTAATTAATTGAAGAAATATTTTATAAAAAAATATACATACAAAATTATAAATATTTAAGAAAATATTTAACTTAATAGAATTATATCTATTTAATCTGAATTTTTTTCCTGTTTTCAAATCAGTACCTTTTAATTAAAATAATAACAATTTCATGTAGTTCTTATAGACCTTTTGTGTGCTTCCATCAAACGTTACATCCTCTGTAACTTTGTTGTTAAATCCTTCGTAAATTCATGCCAAAAGAACAACATTCGAGCAGAAATCTCGTTTACTCACTGCAATCATTTTAAGTAAAGAAACGTAAATTAAAGACAAGTTTAGAAAGGCAGGACGGAGAAAGTTTATTTAAAGGGAATTTTTATTCCTTATTGAACTTAAAGATAAAGCAGTTGTAGCATTTAATTTTATAGACACTAAAAATTTAAAAAAAAAATGTGTATTATTTAATATGTCATAAAAAACCTCTATCTAAAAATTGTATGTATATAAAATAATTATGAACGTGAAAACGTAAGAGCTGTAGTTAAACATTTGGCTTTAGAGGCTTCGAAAATTTTTAATGTGATTTATTTCAAATAAATGTGTCCAAGTAAATGACGTAAAAATCCCGTAACACTCTAATGTAACTTTTCTATGTTTTCCTAAAATCTTTCATTTGTCTTATCCTTATTGTTAAATCTTTCATATATATCTGCCTTGCGTTCATGACCAACCTGACAAACCTGCCTTATACTGAAATAAATTGAAATTAATTTGTAGAAAGAATCAGCTAAATTAACTTATATCGAGACATGTTTCGAAACTTTGAATTAAATTCCTGTAACTTTAACAAATTTCTTTCTGATACTTTTTATTGTTAGATGAAATCCAGGAAATGTTTTATTCATTCTGTCGAAAGAAAATTGTACAAAATGGCAATAAAAATAAACATAATTTTTTCTTAAGTAATATTAAAAACTGAATAGCAACTCAATGGTATAATGAAATATATATTTATTACTTTTTGAAAGATTAGACCTTCATTATCATATCCTTTAAAGAAAATCCCATGTATGTAAACAGTACTGCTTTATATTTTTCTGCAAAGTTCTTATTCAATCTGCCCAATAAGAATACATTAAAACAACATTATTATAAGTAAAAAGAATTTGATTTTATCAATTTCTTTGATTTTATTAATTCTCTATTTGGTTTTATTACTTAAATTTAAGTTACAAATTTATTATAGTTTACCTTAATGTCACTGCTTCATATTAACAATATAAAGATTGTAATGAAACATTAATTAATAAGAGTTTCCTCTAAATTCTTAATACTGTTTCAGCCTTATGACTAGAAATTTATAACTAAAAAATATTTTTTGCCTAAGAAATTCAAATAAACTTAATTATTCCAAAAGCAATGGTATTTTTTCCCTTTTATTATCTTATGTATTTTTACATTGCAAGGAAATGGACAAAAAATAATCTTTCAAACAATATATTAGACTTTCAGGAAGAGATTGTCCATCCGGCAAATAATATTTATTTCTGGTTTTACACGAAACTTAAAATGTTTGAAAATAAATTTATTTTCGTGGAAAGTGTGAGCATTATTATATCTTCTAAAAAGTTCCTTAAAGCAGCAAAAAATTTCATAAAATAATAAACCTTTTAGCATCTTAACTGCAAATACGTAATTATTAAAGACGATGAATTATAAAAAAACTCTATAATAGTTTCCTTTTAGTAATTACTGTTTACACATACGCCAAAAGCTGTATAATAATTAGGGATCGTTATTGAAAGAATCAATTAGAATCAAAAATTGTCGATGAAAGAAAATAAAAATAAATATTAAAAGCTCCCTCGGTTTGATTTATAAAATATTAATTTCGAATAAAATATTAATAACTTAACATAAAATATTATTTATTCAAACATTTAAAATCTCTTAAATATTTGTTTCACCAACTTGACAAATACTCCAGTTTTCTATACTTGGAAATTGAAAAACATAGATACAAAGATACATCATGTTTGTTTTTATAATATTAAGAGGTCTCAGGATTCTTAAAGCTTCAAAACTGTTGAAATTTCAAATTTTTTCTACGTTAAACTACTATCTTTTCTGAACATTTTGATATAATTGTTTCTTTGAATATCCCATTAGAACATAAATTATGGTTTTTAGAATTATATCCGCTCAATAGATAAAACGGCGTTACCGAAACTTTGAGGTCATTTTTTTTCTCCAAATTATAATATATAACGGCATAACGCACAGGATATCTCGAAAACTTCTGCATATATTTTCATGAAATTTTCAAAACGTATGTTTAATCTTAGTCTCTATAATCTGAACCAAAATTTTCATTTTTATTGTTCAAAAGAATATATTACTTTCTTCTATCTTCAATAGGAGAAAGTATTGTAATTGAAATTTTTTTCGACTTCAGGTTTTCGACGGATTAACACGTTTTAGGGGTCAGAGATCCCAAAAACATGTTTATTGAAAATGTTTGTCTGTCCGGTTGTCCATCTGTCCGTCTGTCTGTCGCCATTGTACCATCAAAAATGTATAAAGTTTTGCATAGAATTAAACCATTTTTTTTTTTTTTTTTTTTTTTTTTTTTTTTTTTTTTTTTTTTACTTTTTGGTTATAGCAAGAGGATCCTGCCTTAATTTGAGAAAAAAACGGCCTGTAGGCGGCGCTGTAATAGCGATTTATATACCATTTTGAATATTGTAAAAAAGGACGAATGCATCGAAAAGTGTATGAAATTATGCATAGAATTGAACCATTTTTTTGTTTAAGTTCTTGGCTATGGCCAGCAGATTCTTCCTTAATTTGGAACATTTTGATACAACTGTTTCTTTGAAAATCCCATTAGAACAGAAATTATGGTTTTTAGAATTATATCCGCTCAATAGATAAAACTGCGTTATAAGAAAAAATCCGCTGATAGGTTGCGCTGTAATAGCGATTTTTTGCCATTTTGAATATTGTACCATCGAAAAGTGTATGGAGTTATACATAGAATTGAACCAAATTTTTTTGTATGTTTTTAGCCATGGCAAGAAGATCCTCCCTGAATGTGGAAAAATTCCGCCGGAAGGGGGCGCAGTAATAGCGATTTTTGTGTACGACTAATCGTTATTTTAATAAATATTATGATCAAGATTAACTCGTTTTTACTCCGATTAATCGTCCGAAGCAGAAATTTAAGATGAAAGTCAAAAATGATATGGTATTGCATTAATAAAACTGAAATATTGACATTTGTAACAACATCTAGAAATATTAAAATATATGAGATAGGAGAAAGTTTTGGGATTGGCACATCCAACTAGTTTTTTAGGTGAATATACTGTTGAAATTTTAAAAGTTTTGTATTAGCTAAATATAATTTTGTATAAAAAAATAAAAATGCTTTAAAAAATATTTATTTAGGAGCAGGGTAATTTTTGCAATCTGAATTATAATAGGCACCAAAATTGTCATTCTAGTTCCAATATTTATTTTTTAATCCTGCGCATAAGTTGTTATACTAATTTTCTGCTCGTGAAACTTCTGACAGTTTGGCGCCCCCTAAAAATGCTAATACTTCATCTTGCAATTTTATAAATAAATGGAATGAAAGAACATACTTATATCATTCATCCAAATTTAAAATATGTTTTAAAATCATATACATTTTAAGATATTAAATGTTGAAAATGGTCTTTTTTTTTAATTTTCTTTCTAATTTTAAGACTCCTGGGACAACTTTAAAAAGTACTTAAACAGAATGTGCAGATAATACAATATTGCTCATAGCAGTTATGTTTTATCAATTTTTCTTGCAATTCGAGAGAGAAATGGTTTTGTAAAACCCATATACTAATATCAAATTAGATATGTTTACTTTCTTCTATCTTTCCAAGAAGCAAGTATTGGTTTCAAGAAAATATTTGTTTTCCGGTTTTCGACAGATTTATACTCTTGAGCTTATTGTCCTGAGCACGATTTCTCTGTTTATGAAATGTATTTCCGTAAGTCTATGTATGTGTATGTCTCTCTATCGGTGGTCCTGTATGTGACACAAAATTTGTGGACGCTCCACCTCAAAAACTGTTCTCGGAATTCAATCAAACTTCACATTTAGTTAATAATCACATAAATTGGTGCTGATTAGTATTTTGTGAAAATTGCCCAACAGTTGGCGCGGCTATTCTGTATTTTTCATGATTTGTGCAATAGTTATATCCTATGAAACTAATGTACGTAATGTCATCAAGCTTCATATTCCCTTAGAACTTATCTCAGAAATGTAGATATAAGGACGGAACTTAAAAGCAAAAATTATTTGCCCTACAACTAATTGATACACATCAGTTATCAGGAAGTCGATAGAAATTCTGTGCAAAAGTAACAATGCACTATCGGCAGTATCCTCAATACATGGTTAAACATCCTGGACACTTAAAAACCGAGTAATTTTCCTCTACATAGATTTAATCCATCGAAAACATTTCGAAAAAGTCGATATTTCGCATTCTACGCAACAGTTTACAGTTTCGCCATGTTTGCTCCAGATGGGTCCCTTATCAGCTTACTAAAGAACAAATGCAAACAAGAATTCACCAATGCTGTGAGTGGAAACAGATACTTAAAAATGAATCGAATTTTCTAAAGACTGTAATAACACGTGATGAAATTTGGGTGCGTCATTTTAATCCCCTTACCAAGTCCGTCTGTATTGTAACACACAGATTCTCCGCCTACAAAAAGATTACTATAAATAAAATTTGTTGGAAAGGTCATGTTGATTATTTTATTTTATCATAAAGTTGTATTCTATCAGCATGCTGTCCCTCCAAAAATTACTGTGAATGGAAAATATTGTGTTTCAGTTTAAAAAAAAATTGCGACAACACATATTGAGAAAGCGTCATGAACTGCTAGGGAATTAAACATTATATCACGATAATGCTCGCTCGCATGTCACTTCTTCTGTTCAGCAATATCTTAATAAATGCAATATTGAAATCATGCCACATTCCCATTACATTCCAAATCTCGAACCATGCGATTTCTGGCTGTTTCGGACGTTGAATGTGAAGCTTCGTAGCAGAAAATTTAATACCGATTCTGAAGTTATTTCAGCAGTGCAAGGTTCTTTGAAGTAGCTTCGAGAAAAAGGGTTCTGTACTTGTTTTGAAAAATGCGTTGAACGATGGGACCTTTGCATATTATCTAAGGCAAGATATTTTCAAAAATAATGATATATGTTTTGCTGTAGATATATTTCTCATTTTTTTATGATTTTACTCTCGGTTTTTATGGAGCGGCCTTTATATATCTGTACATTGTACAAGTTTTGGTCACATTAATGCAAAGTTCGATAACAAAATTCTAACATTTAAAATTATACATGTTAACAAAACATATTAAAATATATATACCCTGTAAATTGTTATGTTACAATAACAATACTCAGTGTGTAAACAAGGATATAATTTTAGTAATCTTATTTTCGTTTTTACATAATTATTTCTTTCTCAACGAATAATTTACTTGAAAAAATGTTATTTAAACATGTTTTTATGTAACTTATGAATGAGTAAATCTATTTCATGTAAGATGCAAAAAATATTTTTAAAATATAAATAAAATTTTGCTTTAAAAATATTAAAAAAACACATCCAAAGAAACAAGTAAATACATGTGAAAACTTAAAGAAGGAAATAGCATCTTTAGATTATCTTTTACTTTTTCAAATAAAATCTAAGAAAAATATTTCCTAATAGAACCGAGTTTTTTATTTCACACATTCTTCAGAGAATAATCTAAGATTTCCTTCAAAGAATATGAAGTATTCCGATTATTTTTGTCATACTCTATTTCTCATTAACACAACGAATAAACAGATCAATTCAAAGTAAGTGCAAATACTTTTTTGTTCTCATACGGAACAAAAATACTAACGAAATACAATCCTTCAAAAAATATAAAAATTACGAAAAACAGAACCATTGATATTCAAATGTGTCATTGAATCATTAAATGAAATAATTACAAACTGAACAATTAGCAGAAGAACATTCTACTTCCCATGCATTATCGCTTAATCACAAAATATTACACTGCGTATTTAAGTACACTGTGTTATTTCCTTTACAATAAGAAGTCGCAGTTTTCCGAGTTGAAAGAAACAAAGAAATCTTCAGTGTAAATTACAGAGTTTCTTTGTCCTATGCATGGTAATTACATTAGTCTGTTTTCGTTTTCTAAAACACAAAGTTATGTGAAATAATTGTAATTCAAAGTATAGAAATAATGCTATTGTTTCTTAACTATTTGAAAGATATTTTTTCTGTCAGGGAATTTTTATTTGAAAAAAAATATTTTTTATATACTTTTATGTAACGTTTGACAAATAATAAATAGCCAAATAGTGCCAAATAAATATAGTTTTGTCTTCCTAATATTTATTGAAAAATACACAAAAGAATTAAATACATGAAGTGAAAATATGGAACACATTTGGCATAGTTACAAAATATTGTGTATACATACAAAATGTGAGGAGCGTTTTATAAAAAATAATTTTCATAATTAATTTTTATTATTAAATTTCCTTTTTCTTAAAAAGATTTAGCTTTAATGGATACATATGACATTTGGATACAGTTCTGGATCGAAATTGCTATGATAGTATAATTTTTTTGTAAAGTCATGTCAATATTATATCACTCTTCTTAGCCAGTATTACGAATGTTTTTTTTCGATGTTCATAAATATGGTCTTCTTAAGCTCACTTTGAAACACCTATCTTGAACTAAAGGAAATTTTGTGTTTCAAGACGATAAAACATAGCTTTATTTAAGTAGCCCGACATTAATTGCACGTTGTTCTTATCGCCGCTGAAATTCGTCATCTTTCTGTAACCCATTGCGCCTTAAAGTTACAATCGTGAAATGCCGTATAGCTGACATGGAGAATTTGTCCTTTTCTGTACTAAAACTGGAAGTCGTTTCTGCTTTTTCGCAGCATTTTCTTACATCCTGAAGTTGAAATCGGTCTACGACTTGCGACAGCTGATATTTTTGCCCTTTTTTTTTTTTTTTTTTTTTTTTTTTTTTTTTTTTACATTTTCCAGTTCCTGGGAAGCACGAATTTCTTTCTGATATAGTAACATGTAGATTTTTCTCATAGAGTATTTTCTTATTTTTAGAATGCCTCCTAAAAATATTTAACTGTTCAGTAAGATTTAAAACTTTTTTGAATATTTAGAAAAATACTATATTATTGATGAAATCAGTTTATCAGAGGTGGACAACGCTTTAATTTTAAACGAGGGTGAGGATCATCTATAACAATATTTAAAATTTAACTGTGAAAATTCATTAAATTAAATGATTGCTGCAAGTTTATAATTTCAGTGAAAAATTGCTATCGTCCTGTTCTTATTATTTTGATACGTACTGTTAGAAAAATATTTAAATGAAAGATTATCAGCATGGATTGAAATGCATAATATAATATTCATGTTTTAATTAAAGTAGGTTTAACAGGAAAATGAAGCTTTTAGAATTAATTTATCTACAATAGGATTTAAAATCCACAATTGTAAATTTGTTAACATTAATTTGATTATTTGTTTTTTTATAATTTACTTCATATATACGCGAAATTTGTATCCAGAGGTTTATCCAAGGGCCAAGTCCCTGCCCTAAAATATGTAGAAGAAGGCCATTCACATATTTTCCTTTTGAAAATTGCAATGAGTCATAAAATCTTTAAACTTGCCCATTCGTCCCCATACACATTTTTAAAAAGCAGTTACAGCCAATTTATAATGTCAGAGTAAGGATTCTTTTTTTATTACTTATATATGAGGATGTGAGATTCCAAACTCGCCTTATCCAAAATTAAAAATAAAATAGAGTATTCTCTATTAAACTCTTCTATTTGTGAATCTGAAAAAAAATCTGTATTTTTGGTATTGTAATGTGTATGTTTAGAATAAAAACCAGTTGACACAGTCAGCGGTTTCTCGCGATCTCCCAAAATTTGATTTTCGGAAAATTTTGAAATTCCGTTAAGACATTTTACAGCAATTCTGAGAAAAGAGATTAATAGAACATTGATATGAGTTATTAATAACATGTCTTGAAATGTGCAATTGAATATTTATTTAATTTACATAATTGAATAATGTAATCTCTATCTTTTCAACTTTAATTTACTCCTAGTGCTTGGGCACCGTCAAAACAAACCTAATTATGCTTCTGTCCTTCCAAAAAATTTACACGTATCAGAAATAAATATTTTTAATTGTAAATTTATTCTAATTAGTAATTCGTTATATTTTATAAATTCAATAAAATTATTTATTAATTTAATTATTTTAATATATTTTTCAAAACAAAATATACTTATTATAAACATTTATGTGAATGTAAAGTGAATATTTAAATCAATAAACTAACTAATATTTGCAGTAAAATGTATCGTTCAAATTCAATCAGTATTTTCCCCTTATGTGCCTCGTTTCCCCTGATCTAGTAACACCAGCAAATTTCCTTTCTATGTTTAGCCTACAAGTAACGGCTGCAAATGGACCGATGCGACTAATAGCGTTCTTTAAAAAAGTCTGGACTACTATCGAGATAAGTAAATGCAACAAAAAGAGAGAATATTTCTATCAGTCCGTAAAAGAGAAACAAAGCCAGCACAACTGAATTCTTGCATTCAAAGAAATGTTTCTAAAGATATTCTTAATTGCTGCAGGATTTTGTTACGGTGGAATTTAGCGAAAAATAAAGGTAAATTAAATTTCAGAAACTGTCAATGAAAACTAAATTTACTAATACACACTTGAAGCAGTGAAATATTTAAGAACTTATTTTTGGAAAAGAAAATCGCGTCTTATCTGGTTAGATATCTATAAAGTCAAGCTTCATATGCATAAAGACTTCAGTGCCACACATCCAAATCAGCAACTGCATATTTTGCGAGAAAATTGAAAAACGTATAGTAAATTGTACCCGAGTTGAAGAAATAAGTACAAATTTATTGGACGCTACCATTTGTTAGGTTTACATGCATGCTATCCATGAAAATTGTTAAACTTAGGAAGCCGTCCAAGAGTTGGGGACTAATTTTCACATGGCTATACATGAAGAAAAATTCTTCTACCATGAACATTAAATCCAGAGTTATATTCAAAAACTAAATTTGAAAAATAGAGTTAAACGGTTTCAGAAAGTATAAAAAATTAAAGTTAAATAATAGAATAAATCATTTCAAAAAGACTGGAAATTATTGTGTAAGATTAAACTTCTAAACATTCTAACGGCGGCGTCTGAAAATCATTTCATTCACATACCCTAGACACATGATACCCGGAGAAAGTTTTTCTTCACTTCATTTTCAGAGAAACAACCAGAATTTTTATAGATATGTATGAGGTATTCTATTTTTTTCCGACCGACTACATTATTCATTTATTTATAGAATTATAAATTATCATCCAATTAAACTCAAGTACTTTTTTTCACATCGCCGACTAAACAAAAACAACATTCCGCTATACAAAGTCTTCGAAAAAGTGGAACGCATGATATTCAAATATGATATTAAATGTATTTAGGATAATTAGAAAGTATGACTAAAAGTAAACTAATAATCTTTGTTTCTCGGAGTTGCTAGGACACAGATTATTGCGATGTATAATTAAGATGTGGCTTTTCCTTTCCATGAAGCGTTTACGTTTTCTGATTTCAAGGAAATTTTAATTAATGAGTCTCTTTGTTATGTTTGTGGTAATTATATTCCTCTTTTTTCGCTTTTTAAAACCAATGGGTTTTGTGAATTAGTTTTAATTTTGAATAAAATATTTTTGCATCTTAAAAGATTATTTTGGTGAAAACACAAATTCAATTTTTTTTTCGTATATTTACGTAAGTTATTGCTGAATAAAAATACTTCATCTAAATGCAATGAAACATTTATAAACTAAAGAACATTTTGTTTTCATTCTGTCCAATTTTTAAAAAAAATGCTTCGAATGTAACAAAAATATATTGCGAAAATATTGCAATTATAAACCATAATTATGAAGTTATAACTTAATGAATTTTATAGCATTTCATAGTGCGTCAGTTTAGATATTTAAATAAATAAATTGATATTAAAATCAGTTTTTTTGTCTACATATGTAAATATTTAATTTCTAAATAAATAGAAATTTTTATTTCACTCATTATTCAGAGAATCATCAAGAATTGTCATACATGAATACCAGTGATGTGATTATATAAAGCAACATATATTGGCTATATTGCTATTGAAAGGATGCCTTTAGTGAAGGACTTCGAAAGTGATCCGAATTATTAAGGAGAACACTGAAGAGCGTACTTGATCATTTAGCTTGAGCAGGTTTTGGAAATACTAAAATCAATCCAGACTCCCTAACGTTTGGACAATATGGGATCCATTGGGCTTAGTGGGTCCTCTTGATATATGAGATATTTCTACTCATTTGGCAGATAATATCGTTTATTCCCACAGTAAAACAAAAAAAAAAAAAAAATGTAGATCACAAATGTATTTGGGATGTAGTTTTCCTCACACCTTCGAACAAAATAAAACCAAAATACAATCCTTCAACTATACAAAAATTTCTAGTCCCACCATGATTAAATCTATTAGAATGTCATAAATAAAAAGCATTATTTAAGGCTGTTCTCAAATCCAAAGGGTCAACTTTCTGACATAAGTTTTAATTCATTTTTGCTAGGAAACGCATCAAACTAGAAGGTGTTGCTATTGAGAAACTATGTCATCAAACTGTTTTTTCCGTTTTCTTGTAAACGCAATAGATCTTTCAGAAAATACTGTCAAAGTTGGCATTTTGAACTGAACTTCCGAACGAAAGAAGAAAATCCAGTCAATAAGAGGAGAAAAATGCTGTGTCACGTGATCATAATCGCTTATAACTCAATAGGTAACTGATTAAACAAAAAATGGAAAACACAGTTCGATTCCAAATTGCTTCCATGGTCAGGCTTTCCAATTTTATATCTTTCCTTTAAAAAATGAATTTGTAAATGTGTCAAAACATTTTGCGCTTGTTGAGCAGAGCAGTTGAGAACAGCCTTAAATGAAAATAACCACCTTTCCCTCACGGTGTCGCTTGATCAAAGAACACTAGAATGAGTACTTAAGACTTTGGTTATTTCTGCATGAAGCGGTTACGTTTTTTAGAGTTGAAAGAAGAAACACAATTTTCGTTGTTATTAAAGGGGTCTGTTTATATTGCATCTAGTAATTCCATCCCTCTGTTTTTTGGTTTACAAAACCCAATATTATTTCTGAAATAATTATTGGATGATTGCAATAGTTCGTGATCACAGATCACAGAAACCTGTAAATGTAACTGTGTTGATGTTCCCTTTATAAACGTATTATTAATTGACAGTTACCTACATGTGTCGTCAGTGAACATAAGATTATAAAAGTGTATTAAATTAATTTGTGTGCAAGTTAATATTCAAAATAAAAAAAATGAAAACATTTATTACATTTTCGTCATGTTAAGTTACATGAGTTTTAAACAAGTTGGAAATTGCTCGTCAAACGTGGCAAATGAGGTGCGTTCGTAGTATAACTAGATTTATAATTATTTTTAGCACCCCATATTGTACTGACTGTGTAATTTTTTGCACTTCATAAAGTGCATAGTATGTAACATCATTAAAATGCACTTCCAATAATTTTTTCCCATTCCCCGTAATGTAACGGGACACTTTTGACTGTCCGTGTAATTAAACTGTACATCCGATTTTCATAAAATTTGAAATGGCTCGACAAAATATTGCAACAATTATATCTTTAAAATTTCAGACCATTCGGAAGGCTGTAACATCATTAAAATGCACTTGCAATAATTTTTCCCATTGGCCGTAATGTAAAGAAAAACTTTTGACTGTCCCTGTTATTAAACCATACATCCGATTTTCATAAAATTTGAAATGGCTCGACAAAATTTTGCAACAATGATATATTTAAAATTTCAGACCATTCGGTTGGGTAGTTTTTGCTCTGTTATATGCGGACAGACAGACGGACGGACTGAACGACGACTATAGGTGCTACGTATTTATATAATTACGAACGCACCTAAAAATGAGTAAATGTTATACGTGGTACAAAACGCTTATTTTGGATCAAGACGCTTATTTGGATCCGACTCCAGCTCTTAGAACAGTTAAAAAGTGGTTTTGTTGATTTCGAAATGGTTATTACAATATAAACGATAAAAGTCGATCTGGGTGATCTTCGGGCATTGATAATGGCTTAATATGTGATTTAATGAATAATAATCCACGGAGTACAACCGAAGAGGTTGCTGAGAGACTATAAGTTGACAATTGGACAGCATTTCGTCATTTAAAACAACTTGGTAACACTTCAAAACTCGATGCATCGGAAATCGAGCACGAACGTTTCGAATGACTCAATATATATCTAAATAAAATTTCTTTTTGTTTTTGAAGAATATTTTTTCTAAGTATAAACTTTCTTTTCAAAAGATTTTCTTTTTTCACATTTTGCCTAACGTATCGATGAATAAAAAACATTTTGTGTAAAATGCAAAAATAAATTCGATTTTTTTGTTTGTTTTAATTGTATTCCGTGAAAAAAAATGAAACTATCATATATTTGTAACAAAAATATTGCAAATATAAACCATCATTAAAATATAAAATATTTAGAATTTATATCATATTTTACAATGTGTCATTTTAAAATTAACTTATTGAAACGGTATCTTAAAATCGTTGTATACATATTATTTTCTACAAACTTGATTCCGTTATAGATAGTCAATATCTTCTCCTTATCGAATCATTGAAAATTCCCATTGATGAATGAATCATATTCCTACTATTTTTGATAAAATTTATCTTTTACCCCACAATAATTCAAAAATGTCTTCAAAGGCTTTTTCTTTATATTTTCGACTAAATTGTATCGCAAATACAGGGCATAACGCAAATACGCCATACAAAAGCTTAGAAAAAATTAACCCATGGAATTCAAACACGTAATTAAATGTATGATAATGCAATACTTGCTAATTATCAGATGATGAAAACTAATTAGATTTTTTACTTTGTGTTTCTCGATAACAAAATATTACAATGTGTAGTTAAGATGTCGGTTTTCTTTTGCTTACACTTTTGAAAGTTGAAAAAAAAGGTGGAATTTATTTACGTAAATTAATTATTGACTTTGGACTGTGCGGGATACTTGCATTTCATTTTTTTAAATTCTAGAATCCAATATTATTAGGTAAATAATTCTAACTCAAGTAATATTTCTTTTCGTCTTTAAAGGACATTTTTTTCTCGGAAGAAATTTTCTTTCAAATCTTTCTTTTGATATGATTTCCGTAACGTATTTTTGAAAGCATTGTTTTATGGTATTTGACACCAGAAATAGTATTTAAAACCAATTTTTTTTTTTTTTCATTGTATTCAGTGAAAGAAACAAAAGTAACAAAAACATATAACAGGCATATTTCAAATAAACAATTAAATATTTGGGTCATTCCATGCAAAATGAGCAAATCAGCTGTGGCAGACATGTCAGTGATTTTAATGAAAATCAGTATATAAGTAGATCCTATCTGTTTATGAGTAAATGTAAAATAATAGATTTCAGGATTGTTTATTTAAGTATTATAATTTACATTAAAATTGGATGCAAATTACAGGTTTTGTCCACATGCTTAAAATTTCAATTTCGATTATTAGCCTTAGGAAGGGAAAGACTATATTAAAATTATTTATAATTAGGATTGAATAATAATTAACAGATTGGCGCAAGTTAGTAATTGTATTTTTATTCCGTAATCAGAAAAAATTATTTTTCAAAAATTTTGAGGGCAAAATGCAATATATATATTGTTCATTTAAGCAAGAAGGTCAGCTCTGACAAGTTTACATTTTTTTTGACGTTATAGCTAAAATTTTATATTTTAAATATCGAAAATTTCATTCTTGCCTTTTTATTCCTTAATGAGAAAAAAATAAATAGCAAAAAATGTTGAGTGCAAAATGCAATATTTCTATCACTTGTTCCGACGTGAAAGAAAGCTTTTGATATTATAGATGAAAGTGTATATTTTAAATATAGGAACTTTTATTCTTGCTTTCAGTTAATTTTTACCTCACGAATATATTTAATTAAAGTAGAAAAAATGATTCAGTTGGACAAAAAATTACAAATTAATCCTAAGTCCAGATACAAAAACTAGATTGCAGCACTGAATTATTTCACCTTGAAATCGTGCAATATTTTAATAAACAAGCACGAATTCAAAGAGATATAGCTCATGGAATGTGACAGATATTACCTTTTTAAACCCATTTTTGTTATGTTAGGAATGAAAAGGCAATCTTGAATTTTTTTTGAGCATATTATGGACTTATTGATCTTTATGCCTGTGCAATATTGTTAATGTCGGAACTTTCCTTTAATTATATTTTGCTCATACATAAGGGGGGGATTACGATTTTGTAATTTTTTTTTTAAATTTTTTAAGGTTTTTTGAAGATGAAGGAAATAAATGGCAACTTTCAAGCTTGGAGAATTGTATCTTCATATGCAATACTATATCAGACATCAATTTCACAGATGGTTTTGAATTCCTTTAATTTTTATAACGTTTCTAATTTATTCAAAATTCACAAATTTTCAATTTTTACAACCAATTAATTATTAATCATGGTGTTACCAGATTATTATTACTCAATAATTAGGAAGATAACTTTTTCAGAGGTTACAATATTGCAAAAAAATTCATTTCTGATAATAGTTTTCAAGATACAGAACTTCAAACTTGCAACATTTGACGATTGCACACATGTCATTCTTTATCAAAAGTTTTTTAAATGTCCAAATCTGCTAAAATAATTTATTTTTTGTGAAGATATTTTGCATAGCTCTATTTTAATATGAATTGAACCTGTGTATCAAATTTTATTAAAATCGGTTACTATGTGGAAAAGACCTTTTTTTAATTTTTGCTCATTTTACGTGGAATGACCCAATTTCTAAAATACTTGGCGGAATGAATTTTTGTTTGTTGTCTTAAGATAAAAATTACCTTAAAGCCAGAAGTAATACGAAATGTAGGTGTTCGTATTGGAAACTCTAGATATTGGTACAATTTCAGTAAGAAGACTAAGCTTATTATTAAAAGCTTAAAGCTCCCTAAGCTTATTATTTTAACATGAATTTAATAAATATATAATTCCCCGCCGAAGTCGTTTCCTCACTAAATGTACAAAATGATTTATTTCGACGTACACAGAGCAGCAGGCGTCTTCCGCTAGCTTAGACCATGTTCTCATACGCTTAACAAAACTAATTTTAATTCATTTTTACTCACCTATACATTTTGTTTTAAACAAGTGTCAATACAATAGAGCAGAGGTTCCCAAAGTGTGGTCCGCGGAGCGGTACGGGCACCGCGTGAACTTTACAGGTGCTACGCCGTGCTTTAGAAAAATAACGAAAGTCTGACGAAACCAGCAAAAGGAAGATTTATTTTTTCAAAAACGTGGACAGATTTTCTTGTTAAAATAATATTCCTACATAGATAACTATCTACAAATACTTGAACTCTTTTAATATACTACATTTTATTTTCTCTAAAAATTCCCGGCGCCAAAATTAATTTCAAATTGCACTCTGATTTTAAGTTTTTCGATCAAAAAATGCGATAAATGAGACAAAAAAAGTACATTTAATGGAAGAAAGTGAAATTGTATTCTGAAGGATAATTTGGATATTTGAATTTCTCAACTCCTTTCAGTGTTACTTGAGGTGAAGTGCTATCCAGTAACTCCACGTTTCGTGCTCAGCTGCCTCATCACATGGAAGAAACCATTGTGATTTAAAAGATAAAAAGTCTGATTTTTAAAAAAAATATGAAATGCAAAGTAATGTATGCATGCGTCAAAAGAAACTATCACAACAATTGTTAAGGCTGTTCTCAAATCCAAAACGGCAACTTTATGACATATGTTTTAATTAATTTTTGTTTGGAAATGCATGAAACTAGTAGATGTTGTTGTTGTTCATAAGCTATGTAACAGAACTTTGTTTTCCGTTTTTTTTTTTTTTTTGCAAACACAATAGATCTTTTAGAAAATATTGTCAAAGTGCGCTTTTTGAACCGAAATTCCGCGCGAAAGAAAAATAACCACTCAAGGAAGGGTGAAAAACATCTTTGTCACGTTATCAAAATTGCTTATAACTCAATATTGAATTTATTTATCCAACAATGGAAAACACAGCTCTATTCCAAATCGCTTTCAAATTTAGGCCTTATTATATAATTTCATATATTTCCGTTAAAACATTAATTTATAAATGTGTCAAAATGTTTTGTGCTTGTTGAGCAGATCAGTTGAGAACAGCCTTAAAACAAATATGAAATGCCCTTCACATAGGCGCAGATTTCATGAGGGCGAAATAGGCTATAAGGTATACTTCTATACCACTAATTTAAAAAAAATTCCTTTTGTCTTGTTTAATAATTGTGATTAATTAGGACGAAAATAAAGTTCTAAAATTAGTGATGGAAGTTTGCCTGGTTTGACCGCATTGCCCCCCCCCCCCCATTAAGTCGGCGCCATGACCCCTTGGCGCATTCCTGATAGTTCAACGAGCCGCTTGAGTTCGTGAAAATAATATAATTCCAGAGATCCTTGATAAACCGTGTAAAATTCACATTCTCAAGAATTTCCTTTATGGAAAAGGTGTTAATTTAGTGTTAAATTTTCCCTTGTCAAATAACTTTATAAAAAATTAACTATATGACTGGTCACGTAAAAGATTCCGTAACAAACTCTATATTAGGCTTCACTTCTCTATTACTACGGTGATTGAGAACATTAACTTGATTAAAATTAAGTGCCTTACTAACGCTAGTCTGAAAGCGGTTTCACAAAGCTATCAGGATCATATTGTTTGTAGATCAATACAAACAACCACACTAAGGAACGAAATGTTTTTGGATGAATACGTAGGAAACCACATATGGACATGAATACACAGATGATGCGAAAGCATGACGGGTCACAATGCTGGAGCGACTGCAGAAATTAAAGAGATGGAAAGCACTTTAGCACCATCTGTTGCGCTCTTTATAGATACACGCTAGCCTCGACTATGTGTCTTCTGAACTAAGATTAAATGTGTCATTAAAATAATAAACTATATAAAAATCACGAACTCTTAAAAGCAAACTTTTTAAACTTATGTGTGAAGTTATTGGGAGGCAGCATCCTCCCCTTCTGCTGCATTCCGAATTAAGATGATCATGTCGAGAAAGAGCGTTTATACGATTGTTGTAACTGCAGAGTTAATATTAGAAGAACCATAATTCTAAAGTGGCAAAACTTTTAAGTAACGAAGATTGTGAATGCTAATTTCATATTTGGTCGATATGTGTAGCAAAATGAAATAAATATATTTATCTTTGCAATGAAAATCTGTCAAAATTTCCGTTGCATTTACCAAACGTGTCTTCGTTTAAGATGAAACGTATATTGGTCGGATTCCGAAGGAAGCAATAGTATCGATTACGTTACTCTTCTTAAAACAGAATGAAAACAACACGAGGTCTTTAAAAATGTACAATTAAATATTCAGGGCACCCCATTTCTTTGAAAAACTCGTTTAAACCAGAGCTGCGAATTTCGGAGTCTAAGTCGGAGTCAGGCTCATTTTTCAGCGAAAGAGTCAGAATCGTCCATTTTTCCGACCGACTCCGCAGCCCTGGTTTAAACAACATTTTTGAACAGCTGAATAGAAATGGCTTCGGACGACTTTAAATGTGTACTGAATGTGTTCAGCGTTATTAAAAAAACACCCAGCTTAAACTCTTTGAAACAAGTGGTTCTTATTCATTTGGCATCTCATAGCAAGTTAACACTGAATATACCAACAACCGTTATTTGGTGCCATCAAATGAAAATATTTCGTTTTGAACCAAAAATTATTCATAAAATAAATAAATATAAATCAAGCAGAAATAAGTTATATTCAATGTTAAATTGTAGTCCAAAATATTTTTATAAAACTTGAGTAAAATTCCTGGTATACGTAGTGTTCATGATCTTACTTTAAAACCAAAACCTATTAGATATTTTATTTTATTTGTCAGATGAATTTAAAACTTTATCTATGAAAGCAGAATTAGTTTTGCTTCCTTTCTCAAAGACCTATGAAGCAAAATTTTCGACTAACGCAGCCACCAAAAAGAAATACTGAAGTCTTTTAAATGCAGAACCAAATATTTGCCTGGAATTACTATCAGCTGGACCCGAATTCATATATTTGTGCAAAACAACCCAATCACATTAAATGTGTATTCGTGTTTGTTCTTCACTCTAATAATGTAAAATTTATTATAAGATAAATGTTACGATTTCTTGAGTTTTTGAGGTTTTTTAAGTATGTAATATTTTGACAATTCCTTCTGTACTGATGGTAATTGAAAATAAATTCAATATTACAGTAAATAATTAAAATATAATTTTATTTCTGGGATAAAGCACAATTGTTTAGATTACCATCCATTCCCTCTTCTTCTGCTCGATTGCAATACACCTAAAAAACATTAATTTGTAACATAGGGTAAGGGAGGCTTCAGAGGCTCCGTCATAGAAATTCATTCTAAAAAGGGCTCCGCGCGTCAAAAAGTTTGGGAACCACTGCATAGAGGATTACAAATTGAAATTTTATCTATGAACGTTTCCTTAATTCGTGCAGGAATTCATACAGTGGTCTCTCTAGCCATTCCAAGTAATTGTAATCATTTTTATTTAGCTGACTAGTTTATTCCAAGTATTTATCTACTTGTTCTTGTTGTTGCATTATGAAAAATTTCAGTTAGGCTAATTTTTTACGGACATCTGCTTTTGTTAAGTGCCCAAAATTCCGTGCACCCCTAAAATTAAAATCGTTCCCCCAAAATAATTTCTGAATCCCTTGTGTCACGTGTAATTGTCAATTTTAGTTTCAGAAGATACCGAAGATTTTCTTTTTCGTCTGCAAAATATTTCACCATTTCGAAAAAAATATTTATATACGTCGAAATTACTTCTTATTTTCAGAAATTTTAATGCTTGGCAATTAAAAAAAATAAATTATGATTTTTACATGATCATACAAATTTTCAAATAAGAATCAGATAACGTTTGTTTTTTATATTTATTGTTATCCAGCACCAAAAGCAGATGAGCATTTGCATTAATACAAAATTATCTATTTCGTGCCTTAAATCAAACGTTAAAAACTTTCAAAGTAAATTAATTTATTTTAAAGGAAATACAAAAGTTTTAAAAGGCTTCTTGTAATAGGTAAACCTGTTGTGAAACAGCAAACCTTTCAGGAACATACGAGCTATTTTTTTTTTAAATAAAAATAAATGGACAATGAGTACAACAGAATGCTCAAGGAAAAGAACTAATAAAAATTATTGCTATGGTAATTACTCTTTTTCTTGGTGTCAATGTTTTAGGCATAATTACGAACACTTCTTTAAAGAATCCATTAGCATCGGAACTTTTTGGTAAACGTATTTAAAAATATTTATTAAAACTAATGCTTTTCAATCTTTAAAGCATTAATTAAAAAAAAGCATCTGAAATCACTTAAGTGTGTTTTTCTCCTGTTCTGTAAATCGAAGAATTCAATTTTGTTGACAGAAAATTTAAAGAAATATCTTGTTATTATATAATGTGAGTCAAAATATTTTTAAAATGGGGTGTCTTTTGTAATTTGTCAAAGGTATTTTTCTGTGTTTTACTCGCATAATTTAGTAATTAGTATTATTTTTGTTTAAATCAAATTTTTATACCTAATTTTGACTTTTTCCTAGAAGAATCCATTAGCATCAGAGCTTTTGGTAAAGCTACTTAAAAATTAACATAAAAAATAATTATTAGACAGACCTTTCTTCTAAGTATTCTGCTAGAATGTATTCTTTCAACGGTTTTTTTAAGCATTGAAAATCTTTATAAAATATAAATTGTTTCATAATTGTAAGTCAAAATTAAGAAAAGTGAAAGCAAAAATGTCACCGATGAATACAATGGATTCCTTATCAAAAGTGACCGCTTTAGTAATTAATATTTTTGCTTGTGCCATCGTTTTAGTTCGGAAATGATAATTCTTTCTGAATGAAGCCATGAGCTTCCAAATGTTTTGGTGACACTGCATTAAAGTGAAAGTAAAAACCAGTGCTTTTCGTTCCAAAAATTTTTGCTAAAAAAAAAAAAAAAAAGAGATAAAATTCACTTAAGTGTGTTTTTATTCTATACATTAAACGGAATTACAATTTTTAGAACATCATTTTACAGTACACTTTCGCTAATGATTAAATCAAAACTTTAATCATACGTTCCGCTCAGAATTTTCTTTTATGTCCAGTATCATTTGAAAGTGCAATTATTTTTTTTTTATTTCCTTCAATAAAAGCTTTTTTCAATATTTCTGTAGAACAAAATCATGAACCCATGAAACATCATATTTTTTACTTGGATGGATCCAAAGTTTTATATTCTGACCTTAGATTTTCAAGGCGCAAACTTATGTCATTTTCACAATGATTATTCAAAAGATATTTAATTTTGTTATAAAAAAGTTTCTATATTTAAAAATGAAGAAACATTTGTATGGTTTACAGAACTATAAGAGTAGAGTTAAGAGATGCCTTTGACATTTTATTCTTTTCGAAATAGTTCTAAAAAAAGGCGTTAATATTGCATTAAATACGTTTAATAGGATGTCTATAAATACATGCTTCGAAAGAAAGTTTTAGTATTTCTTTCATTTTCCTGTTCTGAAATTTAAAATGGAGGTAATTCATACAGACATTATTTAGTTGCACATTAATGAGCAACTTTTTATGAAACCGATCCATATAATTATATAATTATAGAAATACGTATAATATGATGCAACATATAGTATTATTTCTAATGAACAAATTATTTAGAGAGACACTTAGTTACTGTAAATATAATGTGATCTTATAGAATTTGTACAATATACGTAAAAGATTGTGTCGTCATTCGTATATCAGAGAGACGTCCCATTATGACTGTGGCAAACGATCTGAAATCCCAGTGACGTGAATGTAAAATCGTTGTGGCCATATTTGAGCTTTTTTGTGACGAAACTGATTATTTTTTTAAGTCACAGTATGATTAATTCGCGATAACTTTGATTGATATTGTAATATTAAAAAAAAAACTGAAATAATTTAAAATGTAAAGTTGTAAAAAATGTATACAAATTATCTATTAAGTAAATATTTCTAAATTTAATCATAATTAAAAAATATATATATTCAAAGATTTCAACAGCCTCAAAACAGGAGCATTTGAGTAAACTTTATAAACCACTTAAATTAAATAAATACACATTTTACTAACTAAATTTATAGATTTCATTATATACTTGCAGACCCGGCCGGTGTTGACAAGGCCGGCTATAATTACCACAATTAAATTTTTCCTGGGATTATTTCAAATATATATCGCTAAGTAAGATGGATTTTCAGTCTAACATTGAATAAAACGAGACATTTTGTAAATGAATAAATAAAATTTTGTGGAAGATCATTTTATCCCCCCCCCCTCACCAATCGCAGAGTGGAAAAGGTGCACATTTCATAAGACACGTTCCAAATATTAGAGTGAATCCACGAAGTACGTTTTTGAAAAATAGAGGTTGAAAACATCTAATAAGACTAAGGTCATTTTTAATTTTAAGGTGCATTCAAAGATGTTAGAGTCAAAATGAATTGTTGTCAAACCTTTCAAAAATTATTACAATCTTTCCTTGTCATATAAAAAAAAGACCTTGATAACTTCGTATATCCCCATTTTGGGTGTATTAATATTAACCAGCATATTAATCCAATTACGATTAAATTTGTACAAATTTTATCGCCTATTTATTATTTTATTTTGTAAATGTATTGTATGCTTGAGAATTTCTACAAATTTTATAATAGATTTCTTTTAATTAACAAACAGAAAATACATAAGAAATCAATAAAATGACAATTTGTTTGGGTATATGTCTGGAGATTTGTCTTTTGGTTGTACTTTGACCCTAGTTACTAACATTGTAGTTAAACATATTCATAGTATATCGTTTACAGAAAACAAATGAGTAAACTAGTATTATGTTCGTCTTGAGAACTATTATAAATAAAGTTATTTTGAAGATGTTAGAGATAAACTGAACTGATGTAAACATTTGCAAAATTACTATAATCTTTCATTTTTTGTTAAAACAAATTGGAAAATGCACGCCATACGTGGCAAATGATGTGCGTTCGTACTATGACTAGTTTTATAAATATTGTTTGTACCGCATATTGTACTGAATGTATACTTTAGTGCTCTTCATAAGTGCATATATATTTCTTTCAGTCCGAAGGGCTGTAACATCATTAATGTGCACTTGAAATAATTTTTCCCCATTGGGCCTACTGTTGAGGAAAACTCTTGACTGTCCCTGTAATTAAACTATACATCCGATTTTCATAAAATTTGAAATGACGCTGTCTAATTTTGCCACAATTACACATTTAAAATTTCAGACCATTCGATTGGGTAGTTTTTGCTCTGTTATATGCGGGCGGACGGGTAGTACCCTACAGATAGATGTACCCTCTATCCAGTGAATTCTTATCCCATGTGATTTCTTATCACTTATCATCGACGCATCGATAGGCCGGACTCTCCACACTACTTGTATTCATGAGAGTTTATGGTATCGAATGGGTACCAATTACAGCAAGGAGATATCATGAATCACTCATAAGAAGTACTAGCTGAATCCATTGTTTCGAAACGTAGGCTTTGTGTTGTTCAGCATTTTATGCAGACAGTCATTAATTGCATCAGACAATTCAGTAGTATAAAAATTTCATTCCTTTAAAAACCAATTTAATATAATGAACAAGTATTTATAACAGAAAAGCACCACCATAAATGGTAATTAAAATGAAAAGCAGAAGTTTGAATTATTTTTTATTAGGTTCAATTTAGTATAAAAAATTATTGTTAACCAATTAGTGCCTTTGTAAAAATTTTCATCCTTCAAACAATTAAGAGGAACATTTTTATATGAAATTTATTTACATTTTTAATATTTTACTTCAAATAATATACGTATAAAACTTCGTATTTTAAGGGTTCCGTACTTAAAAAGTAAAAACCACTATAAGATCACTCCTGTGTCTGTCTGTCACAGCCATTTTACTCGCAAACTATCGAACGTGGAAAGTTCAAATTCGGGGAAGTAATAAAGACTATTGACCCACATATTTCCAGATTATTAAACATTCAAAAATATATTTAATAAAAATGTAGAGGGACTATACTTATGATATTTGAAAAAAAAAAAATTCTAGGTACAGCGTGTGGGGTATATGTGGGGTATGCCGCAGGATGGTTTCCACCAAATGTAATCCACATCTAAAAAATAGATCTAGAAACGTATGGGAAATTACTCGTCTACTAAACATTACAGAAAACGGCATAAAAGAAATACTAAAAAAAATTATTTAGGACAATGGTTGCTTTTCACATCGAGTGCAAATTCGTATTGAAATGCTCTCACGACGATCGCAATCACATTAAACAGCAAGCGTCTCAGCATATAAAAAATGCAAGAGGTAGAGTAAATGATGGTATACTCAACGGTGAAATACCTAAATGTTGTAAAATGTTCTATTAACAGAACTCCCAATCACTATGCATTAACTGGATGCAATTTTGGTGAAGACAATTGATGGCTGAATAGATTCCATTAATTCCATTGCATTACTCTGCTTGCCTTATCATACATAAGCAGTAGAAATATACATGAAGGAATGTCACAGCAGCATCATCCAACGTCTGTGGATACAGAGAAGAGATGGACTAGGTTGATAAATAGAAAACTTATTCCAGTCCTTGATAAAAAATCACAATTCAATGTATAGAAAAAAACATTTTGTTCAGATGGTAGGGTGATTGAGCTATGCAGTGTTGTGACATGAATTGAAGCCACCTCCACGTGGTACCTCATGGGTAGTTTCGAAGCAACTATGTAAGAGCTGTATTCTAAACAACTATTATTTGAATGACACAGCAGAGTAGCAACGCCTTTTTTTACCAAAAGTTGTCAGGTTTGTTCTAGTTATACAGAATAAAGATATCGTTTTTATCGTTTAAATACGTTAAGCCATTAATAATAAAGGTTTAAACACATTTAAATAATAACCATATCTATAGGAATCTTTTAAGTTTTTTGAAAAAATGTCAATTTTTATCCAAAATTTCGACATTTGGACAAAAAGCGCAGACTCAAGCCATTTTATTTCAGCGGTAGACTTCCACGCAGTTGACGTGCTAGCACAAAGGCAACTTTTGGCACCTACCCGTTTTTGATAATAATAATAATAATAATAATAATTTTCGCTCCAACCTATTGACCACTAAATGCTGACCGTGTGGAAACGCTACTATAACCTGCTTTTGAGAAACTTTTTGTTTTATTGTTTCGCCTGACATATTAATTTTCTTTTATTATGGAATCTTCTAGCCCAGATTATTTATTAAAGTGATCCATCTTTATATCTCGCTTTTCTGAAGAAAATAAAAATTTATATTTTAGAAAAATCGGTGTAAACCAAGTCGCAGAGAAAAAATATAAAAAAAAAAAAAAAACAGCAAGGAATAATTTGTATACGTATATTAGCTTATACTATTATAGATTTCTTAATAAGATATGTAAATAATTACATTTATTTATTAGCCACCGGTACGGTATGCAATTTCTTTCTCCCAGCTTATTTTGTGTCGTCTTCAAAAAAGTAACGTTACCTTAAAGAAGCTAACTGTAAAACAATGCAGAACGATTAAATACTCTATAGCATTTTTTAAAATTTCTAAGCATCGCACATTTTCAATTTTTATACCATCGTATTAAAAAAAAAAGTACTTTTAAATGCAATTTGTTTTAAAACTGCATCTCCATTTATTTTTAAAATATTAATTTTTTTGTAGATTTTGGAGCCATTTACTCAATATTGGCAACGGAAGTACTTCATTTCTGTAGAAAGTAAAGGAAAAATATTTTAAAAATAATAATTATAAATTTTTGTTGCCATTTTTTAATTATAACCGAAAGAAAATGTAATTAAAATACGTGCTATTTTTGAAAAAATATAAACGAATGATTTCTATTAAAAGATTATAAACTATATATTTATTATAAACTATATTTAATTTTAAGCATCTGTACTAATGTTACAAACAAATGAAGGCCTATGGATCATTAGACAGCCTTTTATTTCTTTTTTGGTTGAGTTTCTTTAATGATGACATCTTTTTGCTGCATTTGTGTATTATTTCGCGATAGTGACGTCCTATGCCTACTTTACTGTAGATGTTTAAGAGTGGATCATAAATGTGGAATTCTTAAGTACGAATGACGTCATTTTACATAAAATAAAAGCATGTGCTGTAAGTCTTAAAAATATCTTTTGTACTATTTATATATACATTTTTTTCCATCGGAGGCGACACTAAATTCTGAAAAAGCAGAATTCCTGTTTTCTAGTTGTTATATATGCATACATTTTCTTAAAAAATGAAAAATACTTATTACACCGTTTTTTTCCTTATGCTCAGCAGACACGGAAAAAGAATAATTATAACATAAACTATATTTTACTCTCTTTTTTTCCCATACCATCTTCAAAGGACAGCTATATAACAAGATTATAAAGAAGTGGAAAAAGAATCTGATAAAAATAATTTTGTTCATATATTATAAAATTTTATATATTTTTATTTTTTCTGGTTTCAGTATATCTTTAAACTTTTTAAAACTAATATAAATAAAAATGCAAGGTTTCAAAATAATTTATTTTATTTTATTTTATTTTATTTTTATATTTCACATTTGCAGAACTATATTCAAAGTGTTCATTATTTACCATCGATCTGATAAAAAAAAATTACGTCTTCCAGAGAATTTCACTTTCTTTCATCCGTCATTTTTTTATACAGAGTATGATGTTTGATATAAACAATTCTACATAAAGTTCTACTATGCGCTTTATCAAATTTTTAGAAATTCATAATTTCTTTTACCTGACATCATAAGAATCCTGTGCAAGTATGACATACTCAGACATTTCGGAAACAAAACGCAAAACTTGTTACTGCATTAAAGTGTTTTTCCGGTACTTTTCGGTTAGCCGGGCGCCAGTCTTATATATACATCTAAGTTTATATAAAATATATATGTATGGATATATACATAAGTGTATATAAATATATACATATATATGCATTTATACATGTATATGTACGTATATATAGAATATATATATGAACATATAACACTGGCGCCCGGCTAACCGAAAATTACCGTTTTTTCTAAGAGAATTTTCCGCTTTAGTTTATTGTTAGTTATTCAATTTTCAAAATGCCGGGTTAAGTCCCGAATTTAAGATTACCATTTCGTATTTTTTTTTCCTTGAATGTGAATTAATCCCATCGACACTGCGATTCGGCATTTCGCGGATTTATGCACGCCAAACTGAATTTCTGAAAACGCAATTGAGTAAATAAATACTTAGATAACTCTAAAAGTAAATAATTAGTGAATCACCGTATAGATATAAAAATATTCCGTGTGCGAGCGAATTAGTGCCAGAAAAGTTAAAACTTGCTGGTATCAGTAGGTTGATTATCTATACTTCCAACTTCTATTTTCTTATTTCGAATTTCAGTTGGATTTTTTTTGTTCCAAAATTTAATATATGGAAAAGTTATGCATAGATGTGTATGGTTATATTTCACACGAAGGCGTTTATATTAGTTTAATTAAAATACAGTAGCCTCCCGCTTAACCGGCCTACACGGGGCCGAGGGTAAGCCGGTTAAGAGAAAAACCGGTTAAAGCGGAAAAGTAAAAAAAGATTTAAATAATATCTGCGTAATTTAATTAATTAAACCCGTAAGGATGCATTTAGTTTTTAAATTTGGGTAGTTTTAAAAAAGAACATATTTTCTATATTTTGTGAAATAAATATTAGTTATAATTAACGGAATTGAAAGAAAAATATCACTGATTACAAATAATGAAAAATATTTAACACAAAATAAATTGCTGAAAATCGTGTCACACACCTTTATAAGAAGTTCAAATTGCCCTACATTATGTATATTTAAGTTAATCAATCATAAAGCAATCAATGACCTTCTTCTGTTGAAGGCAAGATGCCCGGCATTTTGCAGCATTATCTTTCCATCTCTTTAACATCATAAGTTTAACCGAGGAAGCTGTTAGACGCTGCTCAATATATAGCGTAGCGCCAACTTTATTGCTTTTACCCCTTCCGTATGAGGAATTTTAGCAGTATCAACTTCAACTGGATTATCATCAAGATAGTCTTCGTATTGAACAACATCAGTTACTGCCCTAATTATATCTCGTCAAACAATGTTTCATGCTTGAGATTTTTATCAAACTCAAACAACCCTTATACATCTACGGTAATCTGTTCTCATCCCTCAAGCTTTTTAAACGTTTGTACAAAACAGTTTGCAGATTGATCAAACATTATAGAGTTCTGGGTGGGGATTGCACTTTTGACCATTAAACACACAAAATCTAAAATCTTCCGAGGGAATTCCATTGTTCCTGGGGGGAATGTCCTCTCCCCCCCCCCGGGCCACACCCTGAATTCAACACTGGTGAAGGTCAACGCGTATCCATTTAGAACAGACGTTCTTCTTTCTGAATTTTACTTCCTTTTCCTCGGGATTGCAATTCAACTGGAAAGCGTAAGCTGAATTCCTGAGATCGTCATCCTTGAATTTTGCCTGATGTTGGAGAAAAAAATCAGCCGGTTAAAGCGGAGTTCCGGTTAAGAGGGAGGCCACTTATGCTAAGGCGACGCGAAATGTAGCGTATATATTTTGTATTTTTTTATTGTTACTTTAAATAATCCATAAAGCGTTTGTTAGTGTTCCCGATAAGACTATATGATATTTTTTACTTTAATTAAAATATTAATGCTAATGAAAATTAATTTGGAAGGATTTTTTTTCAGACGTAAATGTATATCTTTCTGTAAATGATAAATTTCTCGTTTTCCTTTCTTTCAAATTACTTTTACGATAGCTAAATTTCAAATGTTGCCACAACTTGTTCTTAGATAGAAAGGAAAAAATTCAAATTTGCATAGCTGGTAAATTTATTTATCGCTGGAGTGAAAATTATAACAAAGAAAAACCTCTTTGACCTTATGAACAACCAGTATTTACCAAGGTCAAATTCTTTGATTTTTAAGAAACAATAAAAACATCAGTTGGAAAGAGAAATTCACACTATTTTGTTTTTTTATGAATATACGAAAACGTAAAATTTAAAGCAATTTACTGTTAATCACATTTTTCGAGGATATTTTAAAAGGATAATATATAAAGTACAATAGAGAGATGCGACAGGCATAGATATTTAAATCTAAGTTTGATAGTTGGCAACACCAATCGGCAGCTACTTACTTTTGCCGCGTACCTGCTCCAGAGTTTTTGCGCCAGAGTACGCCTGGAACTTGAATACGATGGTTGACATGTAGCTCACGTATTAATCATTGCACCTGAGGGATTTTATTTTCTGAAATTAATCTCATTTTTAAACATTACCTTATTTAAATAGCGTACATAAATGCTATGTGTACCACATCATGTAGTCAAAAGTTATCTATTAAAAGTTTTCACACTAAATCCCCGAGTACAGTTTTAAAATAAAGTAATGGCTCAGTCTTTAAATTTGTGGAGAGTACTAACAATATTTTAGAAGCAGATTTCACAAGGTGGCGTCCCAACGATAGAGCTCGAATTCACGATGTAATTAAGGAATAAGTAAATTTGTGCCAGTGTTTTAAGAAGGCTTTTGTGCTAAAGAATAGTGTACATAAATATGTGTCATTCATCATGAAGTCAAAAATTATATATTAAAAGTTTTTTAACTAAAGACCCCAGTACCGTTTTTATTTGAAGTAATGTCTCAATCTCTAAAATTGTGGAGTCTACTAAGAATAGTTTAGAAGTGGGTTTCACAAAGTATCCTCCCACCGATCCGGTTCGAATTCACGGTGAAACGGAGGAATAAAGAAAATTTGTTCTAGGGTTTTAAGAAGGTTTTTATGCTAAATAAATTGTGCTTAAAAACAGGGTTGTTTGGTTTAAACAACGCTGGTTTAAACCATGGTTTAAACCGGTTTTTTTTTTTTTTAAACATGCTGTTTTTTTTTTTTTTCATGTGGTTTTTTTCTCTTTTCCCTTAATGTTTTCTTTTCTTTTACACATTATTGAAAAATGCAAAATCCAAGTTACGCAGAAGCTACAAGCAAAGCTTAAAAAAAAAAAAAAAAAAAAAAAAAAAAAAAAAAAAAAAAAAAAAAGGTGGATTAATAAATTTGTAAAGATGACAAACATTTTTAATCAATGAAACTTTTCTTATAAGCTTATATCTACATAGCAGACTAACTGATTTTTCTAAAATTAGCTGGGAAGAAGAAAACAAGTAGTTAGTTATTTTTCTTCCTTTTTTTAGGCCTTTTATTTTTAAAAATAGACAAAATGGCAGATTTGAGATAAAAATACACTTTTACTACTTGATTAGTTAAGATTTACTAAGAATGACATATGCCTCAATGATGACATAATCATAAGTAATTATCTCCATTGGTTACTTTTTGTTCTGCAGGCTAATGAATGATTGACTGTGAGTTTTCTTTGCTGTAATCATGGCTATATTGGGTTTAGTAAGCTTTTGTTTTTCTTGCATTCCTACATTGGGATTGGGGTTTTGCATTATGATTTTATTCTGTTACCAGCAGGATTGGCACGGTTTAAATCAATTGGTTAAGCAACTGGTTTTTTCGTAAAAATCTAATATAATATTTTCACATTTTTTTAATTTAAGTGTTTCAAATTATTGGATATAAATAATTTCTACTTTTAACAGTCTTATCCCAGCAGTCACCGTGAGACATAGTGGATCTAGGTTACATTTGTATGCATGTAGAATGCAAATTGCATGCGTTGATGAACATATCTGAAGATCTAAAGATAAAATTTAAAATATTTGAAGTTAGCAAAGATAAAATAGATTTAAAATATTCAATATTTTGAATAAAATATTTTCTTTTGAGAAAACGCAGATTATTTACAATTAGTTACATACTTACAATATTAGTAACATAAAATGACCTTTAAGATTTCAGTCAAGCTGCAAAAAAAAATTTTCTTGATTGGGGAGGTTATCCTTTAAGGCTGTTATCAACTGCTCTACTCAACAAGCGCAAAATGCTTTGAAAGATTTACGAATTCATTTTTTAACGGAAAGATAAAATTGGAAGACCTGACTGGAAGTGATTTGGAATCGAACTGTGTTTTCCATTTTTGATAAATAAATTACGTATTGAGTTATTAGCAATTTTGATCACGTGACAAAGATGTTTTTAACCTTCCTCGAGTAGTTACTTTTCTTTCGCACAGGAATTTGGTTCAAATTTCCAATTTTGACTCTATTTTCTGAAAAATCTATTGCGTTTGCGAAAAAAAAAAGGAAAACATAGTTTCATTACATAGTTTCTGAACAACAGCATCTGCTAGTTTCATGCATTTCCGAACAAAAATAAATTAAAACTTCTGTCATAAAGTTGCCCTTTTGGATTTTAGAACAGCCTTAAGAATAAAAAAGAAACCCAAGATATGAAGTCAAATAAGAGAACTTTGAAAAATTGGGTGCTAGCGAAGCACCTGTTTACTTTTAACTAAAATATGCAATAAGATATTTAAATTGTCTATTGCATAATCGAATCCACTATTTGGATCTGAGAAAAAAAATAGGTAAAAATCGAGATAAGGTTCGCGTGTGACATAACAGAAAAAAGTCTTATAAAAATGCCTACAAATATGTATTATTAATTTTTAGTTTAGACATTTAAAACAAAAGTAATACGTATTATAAAATAGCTTAGAAAAAAATCCTGTGTATTAAGTCTGATGGCTGTTTAAATGTTTTAGTGGATGGCAACTTTTATAAATCTACTTTCCATTTTAAGATCAATGTTTTCAGTAGTCTAAAAAGCTGGCAAACAAGTATTTCTGCTTATTTTACTGTTTTTTTTTTTTTTTTTTTTTTTTTTTTTTTTTTTTTTTTTTTTTTTTTTTTTTTACATGACAGTTTCTGAGGAGAAGTGTCAAATGACAATGCACAATACTTTTTGAAACATGTAAAGACCCTACTGCTAAATTCAAATCATTCCAGGAATTATTTAGAAAAAGCTTTACTTTCAATAAAAGATAATAATTGTTCATGTAGTGTTCTAACAGAAAAATCAGATATCTGAGGTTGCAAATATTTCAAAGAAATTATTTTGAATAACCACGGAAAAGTATATTATATTCATGAAACTACACCATATATTTATTTACAGTACTGGTAATAAAAAGATTGTTTATTAAGATTTTCAAGGTATCAGTGTTTCACTATGTGTCATTATCTGCAAGAAAAACCAGCGAAATATCATTATCTTGGATTTGGTAGAAGTTACGTATTTTAAAGTACAATGACTATTCTTTGGTACGGCGCATATATTAGCGTTAATGAGGTTAAAATAAATGAGTTTATTGAATAAAAGAAAATTAAATAAAAAAAATTGTAGAGTTTATATAAGGTTTGTAGCGTTTAGCCATTTATTTAACGAAAAGTTAATTTATTTTAGGCTCGCTATTAACATATAAACTGAATAAATAAATAAAGAAAATATTCTAAATTAGGATTAAAATTTAGAATAAATAAATAAAAAAAATGAAATAAAATAAATTTTCTTGTGAAGGTTAAAAAGTAATAATTAAAATATTAGAATGAACGTTTTAGTTTTAAATAAAGTTCGGAATTCTGATAACGAATTCAGCAAAAAAAAATTTTTTGAGAGTATTTTTATTTATTTGAGCAAATTCTATGCAGAATAAATAAATAAATTTTGGTAAATTGCAGGTAGGCAAAATTAAATATATATATATATATATATATATAAAACATTTTAGATTTTAATGAATGTTTTATTTTTGCTAATTAAATTTAAATTAAAATTTAGTTAAATAAATTAATTTAGCAGGAAAATTTTAAATGAATTAGTTTTAAATAAAATGCATTTATGCAATGGTATAATTAAATAATTTAATTATAAATTATCGTTAGCACTTATAAAATTCAAAAATTTAAAAATAAAATTTAAACTTAAAATTTTGGTTAGGTTATTAAAATATAATTTAACAATTGGTTTAAAACAAAATTATTAGGAAAAAAAAATAAATAACTAAAAGGGGTATACCAGTCGCCAATTTTTTTTTTTTTTTCTAGAATTGGCAATTTTTAGTCGCTAATAAAAAAGAACAAAAAAATAAATAAATAAATTTCGGGATTAATAGCACTTTAAAAAACAGTGAAGTAATTAAAAAAAAAAGTAAGGTGTAGAGTAGTAATAATATTTACCTGGTAAATTGGGTAATCCAAGGTGGTTGAGGCTGAACATCCGTGTTTGGTGCTACGCTCGCGGGTCGAGGGGACATTTCCGGAAAACTCGGATGGACAGTCAGTCGGCTGCGTTGGAGTACTTCTATTTGCCTATAAAAAAATAAAATAAAAGCGAAAGTGTGTTTATATAAAGAAATAAAAGTAAAAAGTTAGTGTTTAGATATAATTTTAATTTTAAAATAAAACTTTTTTTTTCTCTGGTTTACTAAAGTAAATTTTAAAATCGGGTTATTTTTGGTGCTAACAGTTTTAAAATTCGTATTATAAATTATTAAAAGGGAGTTTATTATGTAAAGAGGATTGGTAGTTACGGAAGTAAGATACTTCAATTTTTAATTGGTCAGGTTAGGACATAGGTAGAGAATTCTGTTTCCGTCTTAGACAGTGTAACGTTATGTCCCGTTTTCACGAGTGTAATTATAAGTAAATACAAGGTATTGGGTGATATTTACTGTTCGGATATTAGATAAGGGTATTTGAATTTCTAATTTTTCCGGCTAGGCAGTGTTTTGAATATCACAGGTAGCGTAATTACTCATTTAAATCAGCGATGGGATTTCCGTTTCAGGAAAGTGCTTGATTTTTAGTTTATTGGTATCAACTGTTGCAGAATTAGTTAAGTACGTTAAAAGGGAAGGCTAATGGGCTGTACAACACTATTCTACGGTACACATTAAGTAGAATGTGTCATTTTAATCTGGGAAAACAGGATTCCGTTATAGGAAGGTTATTCTCAATTAAGGTTAAATTGGTGGATTTTTATGGGACAGTATTTTATGTTAGAGACCAGTAGTATAGATTTATTATTTCGTGTATATAAGTCATGGGCATAGCAAAATTGGGGCTAACCAGGCTTTATATTTAAATAAAATAACGTAGGTATTTCACTGATTTGGGGAAACATAATTTCAGGTCTTCGGAGAGTACGGTAGCTGTTCATTTAGCGGGAGAGTTCTTCGTAGAACAGGTTTCTTACGCCTCGTTTTCAACGCAGATTGGAATCAAGGGAATTCTTGACCATTTTTTTTTTTTTTTTTTTTTTTGGATCGAAGTTTTTTTTACTTATTTTTAATATTTATAAGGGGCGTATTAAAATAATTTTTACAGCATTAGAAAGCTCATAAACAGTGTTTCATTCTAGTATAAAATTGCATTTGAATATAGTCATTTTTACAGTATAAAATATGGTTTTACATACCTGCGTAAACTATCGTGTAATCCTTGTGTCCTCGTCTCGTCCCTCGCCTCGTTTTGTCAGGGGGGTGAAAGCGATTAGTAGATTGTAGATAAGCGGACTTGATCCAGTTAGTTCTAAGGGGTCAACCAAAGGTGATTTAACGGTTGCTAAGTAACGATGATTATGTTCCTTTCAGATGCAGGAAAAATAAACTGCAGTGCGTCCTTTGGAGATAGAGTTGAGATAATTCACAGACGACAGCGATTACGAGTTTTTATGCGCTTACAATTTAATGGAAGAGATTGAAAGTTATCTTTTTAGTAATGTAATAAACGTTAGGTTACGTATTCTGTAGTTGATATGAATAAATCTAACATTTGTGTTGAGGTATATATTGAATAAATAAAATAAGAGTTAAATAATAAATCTTTCTTTTAGAAAAAAAAAGAAAGAATTAAATAAATAGAATAGTAGACTTACAGATTTTGTAAGCAGTTAGTAAGCTAGTCATTTTAGGTTTTAGTACTGCAATTCTTTAATCATAGATAATACTTCATGAAAAGAATGTGACAGGTATTATGAAAATGAATATTATTATTCATACTTTCGAAAATAAAATAATGTAAAAGAAGGTATATTTTAGAATGTTTAAATCTTGTGAAATAAGGTATATTTCATGTGAATTTGTTAAAGTGTATATATATACAGTAGGGTATCATATTGAAATTATTGTTAGTATTATATAATGTGTTTTAATTGATAATCATATGTAAAAGCCATACCGTATGCTGTATTTGAAAAATAAGTCAGAAACATGTTTTAATTTAGTAAATAATTTCGGACTTATGAATTATTCTAAATTATAATTGCTATGTGTTTCATTGACTATTAAAGTAGATAGGAAATTTTTTTTGGGAAACAAAAAAAATTTTTTGTGTGTGATTCAGTGACATATATCACCAGTCTACAAGTATACAGAACTGTATAACCACAGAACTATAGTGTTTACATATAACGAAGAATGTGAGGACCAGTCCAGAATCTCCATTTAGTGGTATATTACACAAGGACAATTTTGTGTGTTACTATACTACTGTGATCAACCAGTGTGACTTTGTTTTGAACTTTACTTACACACTAAAGACAGTTATTATCTTGAAACAGTGCAGACAGATAAGCAGCGTGTAGCTGCGGTTCATTCTTACATGTTCAACGAGTGGTCGCCAGCAACGGATCAGTCGAGTAGTGAAAGGACTTACTTTTAACAACGACCGTTGTGTCTTAACCTAGAGTGGTTGGAGTACCAAGCAAAAAAAAAATAATTGATGAATATTTTTTTTCCATAAAAACGAGGGGATATGCTGGAAGTGTATCATGTAACTTACATAAATACCCTTGATACCACTTCAGCAGGTTATTATTTTATTTTATTGTCATAAAAAATACTATTATTTATATATTTTGATTATTATTATTCTTTTATAAAATACATATATATATTTAGAGTGTGTCTTACATATAGGTATTTTGATTATTATTATTATTATTTAATATAAATACACTCATATATGTATTTATGCTATAAGGTCTTAATAAGAGTAGGATCACACAAGGAGTCCTATCTGTAGAGGGGATCTTTTCAGCGAGTCACGGAGCCTGCAAGCCTGACAATAGCTTGACATAAAATGCCAAGTCGTATTTATGACGGGATACTACTTTATTTATGATACCTAATAAAACAGGCCACACAGGCGAGACTCGGGGTCCAGAAACCAAGATCGCTGACGCTCAAGGGACGGAGTATGATATACCCCAGAAAAAGTGCAATACCGAATCAGAGGTTTGCAGGTTGAAGGAAGAAATGGGGGTCAGCAAGGCTGACCGATCATTCGACGAAGGGGGCGGAGGACCCTCCTCCACATTGTCATCACGAGGTGATGTCGTAACTGAAGGAAGAAGTTACAAATAGATCGATTCAAGTTTCTAGATGATGAAGACTTAAAAATATAAGATCGAGGTCAGTTGCAGAACCATGATGACTTAAAATATATATGGATGCAAGCCCCTAAGTCTTAAGGATATCGATGCCAGTTGTAAAGCTATGAAGTCCTAAAATAATATATACACATTGATTCAAGTTCCTATACCATGAAGACTAAAAATATAGATGTCGGTTCAAGTCCTTAAACCAGGACGACTTAAGAGATCGATGAAAACTCCAAAACTATGCAGTCTTAAAATAATGAGTGCAGTTTGAGTTCCAGAATGATGTTTTTCAGAGACACGTTCCAGCTCTCTCACCAGGGATGGTTTTTAAAGGATTGAGTTCAGCTTCCATGTCCTAAGTAGTTTAAAAGAAATTCTACGACGATGACGAATTATTCGGGTCGTGTTTTCCCGTTAAGGGATGGCCCTATGGTCAACTGTCCTCGGACTTTACTTCATCATTATGTGTTTTTTTTCGATACCGAGAGTGTTAAAAAAAATCACTCAATGTGCCAAGGATTCAAGTGTGACCTTAATCACAAGTGATCCACCCCTACAGAAGGTATGTCCTCTTTAACCCTTTTGTATTCCCAGTGTTTGAATAATTTATGTTGTATTAGGGAGATACAATTTATGGTACTCAAGCAATTAAGTATTAATTGTAATGTTAATTTAAAAAGTAAATTTAATGTAATTACTAATTCATTTTCGTTCTTTGGAACGCTGGTGTCTTATGACACAATTCTATTTTGGTTATTTTATTATTTTGTAAATATGTACATTACTGTAAATAAACCCTTTGTTTATTGTTAACTTTTGGCTATGTTTTCAATACAACATGAGTCCATTGTTTTACTTTAATGTAAGTTTTATTTCAGATAACAGTCTGCTTTATGATGCTATTTATGCGTAGTTTAGATAGATTTTATTTAGATATAACTGCGCGGTCTATACGCTATTTCTTCACTAAAATTACACAACGCAGCTTGGGGCGTTTTGGAGATGTGTTTCCTCCCGCCTCAATTTAAGATAATTAAGGTTAGTTTAATTATCAGGAATAGCCAGGACCAGTATTATATAATTACGATCACAAATGTTTGTCTATAAATTGTAATGTTTAAATACCCACTATAATAATTCAGGTATTTCAGGTTCAGTAATTGAGGAGTAGTTAACCTCTCTTACTCTTTTGGGTAATTACCCCCATTACCCAATTATTATTTTCCCCCACTTTCAAGGTATGCTTGGGTAGTTAAGTTGGTTCCGGTAAATGGACCTGGATCTCCCCAACAATATGAAAAAATATTTAGTCATTTTTTAGGAATTAATAGTTTTGTTTTTCGAAACTTTTATTGCAAAGATAAATAAGATTGTGGTACGACAAAATAGTATGAAATATTAAATGTTTCACTGGCAAATAAAATAATAAACCGAAGTAGAAATTGTTTATTCCACGGTACAATCAAGTTAAATAGTCTTTTACTAGGAACTTGAGCACTACCGAATACATGGTAATTTTCAAAGCTATTGGTAAAACAGTTTTTAAAACATATTTTAGGTTTCTAGATGATAAGTCATATTTTAATTCTATTTTCTAATTTTATCTACAAAACGGTGATGTAGCTATTGGACAATCAGAAATTAATGTTGTATTTAAAATCGTGGAAGTGGGATAAACATCAGAAATAGAACACTGAGCCCCAGAAATTTTATTTCCAATTTGATTATGGGCTTATTAAGATGCATATTACATGAAGCAATTGAATTGACGTTAGTTTTTTAAAATAGAAAATGTTAGAAGTAATTTTAAAAATTGAAAAGCTTATTAAAAAAAAATATTTGCGTTTTTAAAAAAGATAGATCTGTGTTTTTCACACTTCTGAAAAATGTTCAAAAAAAATATTCTTAATTTTTCAGAACCTAAAAAAATTAAAATTTAAAAATTCGACAAAGTGCAGCTTTTTAGCTCACAGGCTATCAAAGCCTGAGAGCTAATGTGCCCGCCCGTTCTGTATGTATGTATGTATGTATGTATGTATGTACGTACGTATGTACGTAACGCGATAACTCTTGATAGAAACATCCGATTTGCTTCAAATTTTTTTCCTAGGTTCACTGTGATAAGGCGCTTCCCTGATTAGTTTTGGGAGTTCTTTGGTTAAGGATAAAGGGGGAAAAACGGGGTTAGTCCACACATTACCCCCTTAAATCAGTTAAATGGGTTTTTCATGCAGAATGATTCGATTTGCTCCGAATTTGGTATACCGGTTTATTATGTTAAGGAACTTCCCTGATTAGTTTTGGGAGTTCATTGGTTAAGGATAAAGAGGGAAAAACGGGGTTAGTCCACCCCCCTTAATTCCGATAAATGTGTTTTTCATGCAGAATGATTCGATTTGCTCCGAATTTGGTATAGCGGTTTATTATGTTAAGGAACTTCCCTGATTAGTTTTGGGGGTTCATTGGTTAAGGGTAAAGGGGGAAAAACGGGGTTAGTCCACCCCCCTTAATTCAGATAAATGGGTTTTTCATGCAGAATCATTCAATTTGCTCCGAATTTGGTATACCGGTTTATTATGTTAAGGAACTTCCCTGATTAGTTTTGGGGGTTCATTGGTTAAGGATAAAGGGGGAAAAGGGGGGTTAGTCCACCCCCTTAATTCAGATAAATGGGTTTTTCATGCAGAATCATTCGATTTGCTCCGAATTTGGTATACCGGTTTATTATGTTAAGGAACTTCCCTGATTAGTTTTGGGAGTTCATTGGTTAAGAATAAAGGGGGGAAAACGGGGTTAGTCCACACCCCACCCCCTTAATTCAATTAAATGTGTTTTTCATGCAGAATGATTCGATTTGCTCCGAATTTGGTATACCGGTTTATTATGTTAAGGAACTTCCCTGATTAGTTTTGGGAGTTCATTGGTTAAGGATAAAGAGGGAAACACGGGGTTAGTCCACCCCCCTTAATTCAGATAAATGTGTTTTTCATGCAGAATGATTCGATTTGCTCCGAATTTGGTATAGCGGTTTATTATGTTAAGGAACTTCTCTGATTAGTTTTGGGGGTTCATTGGTTAAGGATAAAGGAGGAAAAGGGGGGTTAGTCCACCCCCTTAATTCAGATAAATGTGTTTTTCATGCAGAATCATTCGATTTGCTCTGAATTTGGTATACCGGTTTATTATGTTAAGGAACTTCCCTGATTAGTTTTGGGAGTTCATTGGTTAAGGATAAAGGGGGAAAAACGGGTTTGTCCACTCCCTCTTAATTCAGATAAATGGGTTTTTCATGCAGAATGATTCGATTTGCTCCGAATTTGGTATACCGGTTTATTATGTTAAGGAACTTCTCTGATTAATTTTGGGGTTCATTGGTTAAGGGTAAAGGGGGAAAAGGGAGGTTAGCCCGCCCCTCTTAATTTAGATAAATGGGTTTTTCATGCAGAATGATTCGATTTGCTCCGAAGTTGGTATACCGGTTTATTATGTTAAGGAGCTTCCCTGATTCGTTTTGGCGATTCATTGGTTAAGGATAAAGGGTTAGTCCACCACCTTAATTTAGATAAATGTTTTTTTTTTTTTTTTTTTTTTTTTTGCAAGATTATTTGATTTGCTCCAAATTTGGTATACCGGTTTATTATGATAAGGAGCTTTCCAGATTAGATTTGGAGGTTCAATGGTTAAGTATAAAGGGGGAAACGGGGGCTAATTCCCCTTCACTTATTTTTTTGAGTGGCATTATTCTTTAAAATAAGAGTATAATATGCAATTAGTGTGAATAGTCTGTGAGCTCAATGCCATCAGTTTAGCTGGGCACTTTTCTTTTTTATTATATAAATTCTCATTTAAAACTCGAAATTATTTTTCGAAATTTTATTTATTTCTTAAATAAATAATTGCTATTCACATTCAGATGCTGTAATTATTTTTTTTTCATTCTGTTAAATAGAAAGAACATAAAAAATATTACAAAAGTGTAACGATTAGAATCAAAATCGTTCAGTAAATGTAATTTGTAAAATTTGAAGTAATTTTGAAACTTTTTATATATTCTATTGATTAAAATGCGTATTACACAGAAAAATAAAGAATTGCGATTTAAAGATTAGTGAGAAAACGGCACTGAGGGGAGAAATAAGTAGTGAAAGAGGTCGATCCTCCCTCATTTTGCTCTCTTTGATAAATTAAACACTTTAGACAGAAAATTACAGTCCTGGAGTATCAATGCATTCAATTGTAGTTTGCATAACAATTACCAAAAGTTTAATTTTATCTAATTATTACTAATCTATCCTTTAGTGTTATTAATATGACAAAAATAACGTCTATTATTAAAAGATTTAAATCCATAATAATGTATAAAATGGACGTGTCTGTCTATGTTAATATATATATATATATATATATATATATATATATATATATATATATATATATATATATATATATACTTATTTATTTATTTATTTAAGTTCATTTGGAAATTTAGACGACGGCTAATAATAAAAAACTTAAAAAAAATGTTTCTATGTGGTTTTCTGGATTAAGCTTAGAAAAGGTTCCATAATAAGCACTAAACATATCAGAGGTTGACAGTCAATTTTTCTGGCTAATATCAGCAGTTTGTGACATTTTGATATCTAAATCGTTTTTTCGTAAACAGGGAAAAACAGGTAAACCACCAATCAACCAATCTTTCTATACTTAAATAATCTGAAACTAATATTACGTATATTTAAAGATCTGATTTATATTTGTAAGTAATAATTTTGTCTAAAATATGAGATTGAAGCATTTCGAGACCTAAACTAGTTAAAAAAAGGAATAACCTGTAGAATCATTCAATCAACCAGCATTTCAATGTTAAAAATCACTGAACAAATTGGTCAATTTTAAGACCTTTTAAAGCGATTGAAATGTCTATTAGATTTATAAATAATAATTGTGGCTACAATTTTCAGTTTTTTACAATCCGATATCTAAAATCAATTTTAAAGAAAATAGGACTAAACAAGAAGAACCAATCATTAAATGCTTAGAAAATGGGGAACTAATAGACTAATTTCAAGGAATTTTTTAGTGATTGTAAGGTCTAATAAAGATTTATAAATGATAATAATTACATTTTTAAGTTGATCTGTATAATTTAATTTTAAAACTTGAATAGCCGTTAATTTTCCCCAAAACAATGAAAAAATATATATAATAAACAAATGCAACTTAAGTATTACTATGCAGCGAGTGTTATTTGAAATATCTTCAAAAAAAAAAAAAATACAACTTGCAAGTTTGCCATTGAAGCCCCAAATCTACAAATTTACATATTAAAAATGTAATCATTAATTATCATACCTAATTACTTCTTCAAAGGTACAATTTCCAATTGCTTTAGACCGGAAAGTCTATAGCTCTTTTTGTTCATAATATAAACCTTCATTTAAACGGTTAGGGTTTGACTATTCCTCATTTCTTATGCGCTTCTATCGCGAACCGTACCTTAGATATATCTGATTCTAATAGTCTAGTATAGAGCATGGACAGCAAAATCTTTGCTGTAAAATTACAAAGTCTTCAGTTTTCTTTGTACATGTGGATTTACAATTTACCTATAATAAATTTTACATGAAAGAAAATCATTTAAAATTTTTAAAGTACTTTAAGAATTAATTGACAAAAGCATACATTTTAAGAAATCATTATCATTCAATTTAAATAATTGTTTTTCTACTTACGAAGTAATCTTTTAAAATAATTTTTTCCCATGAACGATAATTTTCTTAATACGTAAATCTAATTCCACATCACTGGATACTATTTGAAGATTTCCCCAGACAATAAAGCAATCGAAAGTAAAAAGTGTCTTATCTTAATTATCTTTATTAGGTCAGTATCTTTTGTCGAAGAGAAAAAACTAATTTCGAAAACTGACTAGTTAATTTTTATTCTTATGAACTTCTGTTTAATCTAAATTCATTTAATGAAATAAATAAATTATTCTTTTAAATTATTATTTTTAGAATTTTTTTTCTTCGTTTCCACATTTTTGTCCCTTTTTAAAAATATAGCACACTTTTTTTTCAATCGGTTTTAAGATAGTTTTAAAACGCGATTTAGTATGCTCTATCCAAAATCAAACTGTTAGCATAATACAGGGCATAACATAGGGTGGTTCAGAACTATAGGTAAAAAATGTAAAAACAGGTAGAGGGGACATAGATAAGCAGATTTTGTGTAGCATTATTACACCAATGCGAAGCTTGCCGACATGCAGTTCATGTATGGGATTGCGCAAGGAAATGGATTGGCTGCTCAATGGATTTAGATCAACGATTCCCGGGTGGGATTCTGCCGGATCCCCGAACAGTTGAGCCTCTTTATTAGAGGTTGTGTGCGAGTGGATCGTTTTATGCTTCCAGGCGTGATAAGGGTACGGTAAGATATCGGAGACTCACTGCTGTGGAAGAAGCAGTGTTACGCACAGTAGAGGATAGTCCTTCGACAGTTCAAAAGCTGTTGGATAAACGTTGGGTGTGAACCCTTTCGTTGGGCCGCCCCCTACATGAAATGCATATCGAAAAGCTCCGCATCGGTGTAACGATGCTTGTTGCTCGAAATCCGTGAGGGAATGACGATTCAAGGCAGCGAAGCACTTTCATCCACCGAACTTAACATTGTCCTCTACTGCCTCAACTCTGCATTTCTGCACCCACATTTACGAAACCTGCTTATTTAGTCCACCTCTACCTGCTTTTACATTTTTGATATATAGTTCTGTACCACCAGTACGTGGTGAAAGAAAAAGAAAAGGAAAGGGATAAAGGTTAAAATAAATTCTAATGACAGCTATAAATTCCGCTCTAATTAATGTCAGAAAAAAGTACTCTTATTATTAGTAAAAAGTTTTTTATTACTGTATGTGGGATTTGTTTTCGTTTATAAAGGTCATTAATTTAATACAACTAAATTTAACGCATTAATGTTCTATAGCAACACCATAATGTTATTATTATTTTAACTTTTGCATGTCGAAAATCTTGGACATTCGAATTTTCATCCATTGAAGGACATGTTATTAATGCATATGTTATTGACAAATGAAACAATCAGTATTAACCGAAAAAGTTTGACATAATATAGCTCGAATTAATGTATGCATTTAGATATTTTACTTTTATCTGAAAATTATCTAAGCCCAAAACTGTATGGATATCTCTTATTGAATTTTTTTTAAATACTAAATATGAATTGACAATTCGATTTTTAAAAACTTGATTTTATTGGTATACATTTTTCCATTTCCTATCACACACTAAACATTTTTCGTTCACTTCTGGACATTAGTGGCAGTTATCAAAAAATATATAAAATTGGAAAGTTTAAGAAAACAAGTGTGGTAAATTATATAAAAAAAAATCTAAGCACGAAGCTGCATAGATATTTTGGTTAAAAATGTTTTTTAAATCCTAAATATTAATTAATAATCTGATTGTCAAAATAATACATTTATTGAAATATATATTTTTTTCCATTGCTGTCACACACTATACAAAGTTTCCTTTATTACTGAACATTGGTGGTTGTTATCACTAATGTACGTAATCGGAAACTTCCACAAGCCATATTTCACATTATAATAAAAACTATAAACTCTTCAATTTCATGTACAAAAAAGACAACACATGACGGATATATTAATGAATTTATAGATGGGTGCTATTCACTAACGAACTTTCACCGCCGAATAATAATTTTTATATCTTATATTCAATGTTTTAGCTATAGTTTCATTCAGTTTTTAAAAGGCGTTTCCCGATGTTCACACAAATCAATACTTGAAGATTTACGATTTTTTCACATTTTCAGGTTGAAATCCGAACATTGACTTACGTATTTTATCACAACTACGATATGGTACAGCTTTCGATACTATAATACTTTTCGATGAGGCCAAAAAATATATAAATTGCTTATATGCTCGTACATGCTACATATGACTTATGTCAATAAAAAATTAAATTTAGAAGGAAACATTCGATATCACACTTGACATTATCGTTGGCATTTTCCGTTCATGCAAAATTCTTTTTACTTTGTTTTACTTATATCCTTGCACATTTAACTTGCTTACAGGCGTCAACGTTTAAACATGACAGTGATATTTTTGATAAATGTGATTAAAATGATCGGTCCTTTGCTCTCAGAAAAACATGCTAATTACTCAACAATCAACAATTAATGTTTTGTAGTTTCAACCATTTGGCAAACTTTAAATTGTCTAATCTTTTTAATATTAACTATTCTTTAATATTACACTTTACAATAAAGTGCGGATTAAACTTTAAAAAATAATTTAATGACTTTCGCAGTCGCTATTTAATTGAATTCCGTTCGGAGAAGCCTCGACTATGGATGACTGACATCCGTCGAAACTTTCTTAAAGGAATAATTAGATAATAGAACGGAGAGGAAAGCAAGATTGTTCTGAGAGTTCCCAGCTTCTGACCAGAGAGAAATCGGGACCACTCTTTGCAATCTTGTCATAAAAAAGATACTTCCTGTTTCGAGAATTGCTCTATAGATCTTATTACCTATAACATTATTTTTTGTTTATTTAAAAAATTCTTAAATCAGAAGCAATTATAAATAATTAGGAAATTTAAAATACAATTAAAAAATAGGATTTCTTTTAAGACATTGATTAAGACATTCTACTAAAAATTAAATGTTTAAAATTACAGTCTTTCACCTGCATTTAAATCATAAACCAGCTCATGATGTGTTCTAACATTCACAGTAAGTTATACAATTAAACTTTTGAACATTTAAAAGGAACGTAATCATTAAAAATACATAGCATTACATGTTTTTTTTTTTTTTTTAGATTGTATGTGTTTTCCTAATTCACATTTAAATAGCTGGAATTATTACAAGAAGCAAAACACTTTAAAAAAAGTAAATTTTCCTTTCTGTACGATATTTTTGTCATATAGGGGATTTTGCCAGATAGTTCAAATCGCATTGGCGGGACAGGGATATTTTCCATTATATATTTTCTACCAAGATGTTCATTGTTACATATAAGCAAGAGATTTTTTCAATATAATATCTATATATCTCTACCTCTATCTCTTTCTCTGTCTATATAAACAGGCATAGAAGTTCATCATGCTTGTTTTCATAGCTGTTTATATCATTAAATACGTCTCACTTATTGAAAAATGAAGTGCAACAAACTTTGAATAAAAATAACAGTACTCCTATAAAGAAATCATTGTAACCTATATCGTATATGGAGCGAAGTATTAATATTACAAAGTGGACAATTATGGTATTAATATTTTAAAAATTAAACGTTTAAACTAATGTTATGTTTAGTAATGTTTGTAACTAGATTTTATTTTTAAAGCGTGGTTGATATGCATTTATGCCCATTTTCAAAATGAAATAATTTAGATGTTATTTTAACTTAGCATGTTGCATTCATTATTATAATTCCATATTAGTGTTCTAAAGAAATTTATTTTTGTCAAAATTTAATTGTTTACCTGATTATATTAAATATTTTTTAATATATTTTGCTTTTTAATATTTAATAAACGGTCAAGTGCGAGTATCATTTGCGCTCAGAGGGTTCCCTACAATAAATATATGAATTATTAACTATAATATTAAAACAATCGTTGCTAAAAGAATAATAAGACTTTGTAAAAAAATATATATCGCAGGTTTGGGTATACCTCTATATACTAGAAAAGCATAAATGGGTATACCATGAAAGGTTCAAAGAGATATGAAGACTAAATATCAAATATTTCTATTCTGTATAACTCTTATTCTCTTAATCTTATCCTAATGCGTTTATGATGAACTTATTTCGGTACTGACAATAAAAATAGTGCACATTTTAACTTCATTTGGCATTTCTTAAAACTAAATCCAGTGTAGTAGTAATCTTTTCTTTTTACAGTGCAGCTAAAACAAAATCCTTTTTCAAAGTTTAAATTTGGGTTGTGCTAAGTGCGCTTCGAAAGGAGGTCGCAAAGTTGCAATGTCGCCTTGGTCCGTTCCGCGTTTTTCTAGGTACGTTTCTAATTAACTTTTAAAGACACGGGAAACGTATAGAGAGATCGACTCAATGCAAACTAGTTACGAATTCAATAGTATTTAGGTGATTATTACAAATTAAACTAATCTTTTTTTAACAAATTGACTTTTATTGCTTTTATACAGCTACTGGACATTGCATTACACAAATATAGCATTAAAAGTTGTTATCCAGGCTGCTCAAACCGACAGTAAATATAGTAGGCCGCCCTTTTCATTATATATGTCCAAACCGTCTGTGTCTTTACTGGTTAATATCGCGGCTAATTACCGACGATTTTTTTCGAAAATCTTAAACAACGATGCTTTTATACTTCTGTTATGATAGGTACCTCCGATGCTCCTCAACACTTGTACTGAGCTCCTGGAAATCGAAAATTGTGTGTAACGGAAAAATGCGCTTTTCTCAAAAACTATGTGACCTAAGGTAATCGTATAATTTTCCTATAAGGTTTAAAGTAACATCTAGTATCTCTAATTTTTTCATAATTTTAGCTTCAGTAGAATCAAAAATAGATGGCGGGGACATATTTTTGCACTACACTTCTGACGATATCTCCTGAAATATAAACCCTAAAATTAGAAGAAATTTATTTTTGAGTTCAGCATTACAAAAGCTCTCACGGGATACCCCACACGATATACAAAGAAAAGTTTTTTTTTAAGTAACTTAATTAGCCCTGTACATTTTCCCTAAATATACTTGTGAGTTTTTAATAATCTGTAAATATGTGGGTTAATAGTGTATATTACATCCCCCAATTTGAGTAAAATGGCTGTGACAGACAGACAGAAACAGGTGTGATCTTATAATGGTTATGTTTTTCCTTTTTAGGTACGGAACCCTAAAAACCAATAAAGTTTGATAATTAACCAATAAAGTAATGGCTGTAGTACCTAACTTTATTTTTCTCGCCAGCATATATGCAAAATTGAAAATTGTAGGCAGTACTGCCAAGAATGAAACACACTACGTTTTTTAGAAATATTTCTGTCAAAATAAGTTGCATGAGTAAATAAGTACGCACTCTTCTGCTTTCCAAAGAGAAATTAAATTCTTTTTAGAATTTATTTTTTCTACATGTTGTAAAACAAATTTATTAAATTTCAAGCTTGAGGAATCGTTTTTGTATTTTCCATTTCCGTTTCACTTTTCTCAAAAGAATTTTCTGTTTTTGATCTTATTTTTTGAAATTTCATTCATAATTTAATATTTAAACTGGGAGTAAATATTAAGTTTACGAAGGAAACAATTTATAATAGGAAACAAAACAAAGTATGTCAATGGGGGTTGCTTATGGGGACTCAAAAGGTGTACACAATACTGCTTAGGTTTAAAAATGCAGGGAACAAATACAAAACACTCAACTAGTTAGGTGTGTCAATTCTAAAACTTTCTTCTATCTCATATATACTAATACTTCAAAAAACGTTATTTGTATCACTTTCTAACATAAACGGAAAGAGTTTATAACTTCGGTTTGTCCGTCTGCGTCTCTCTGCCATCTGTCTGCGATCTAACCGTGTAAATATACTCGGATTGTCATATAATTGATATATGTTAGTGAAATTTCCCATGGCATGTTCAGTATTGAAATGGAAGTACGTAGCATTCAGCGTTCATTCACATGGTGCACTCAAAAGTATTCTGTTCATTATGGTTTATGGGGGAAAATCATTTGCGTTGTATTTTAATAGTGTTGCACAATCATAAACATAATAAAATTTATATACATTATTAAAGTGCACTACAAGATGGTTGCTATAGAATATGTTATGTTTAACGCTTACAGTATGCGTACAGGGGAACTCAAAAGTATATCATTATTTTATGTTCTATCAACAAAAATCGTTTACAGCGTATTTTAGTGATATTACCATGTTATAAAGGTAATGAAATTTATATGAATTTCACAAATGAACTAAAACATGCGTTGGAACAGAACATGAGGTTTAACAATCATTTCCAGGGCCACACAAAAAAGTTCGGTTGGAAAAATCTACGGGGAAAAACTGGTGGCAGAGTAATTTAGTTATTCTACACTATTTCAAACATGATAAAATTAATGTACGTAAGTATGGTTTAGTATAAGATGTTTGCTGTGAACTATGATGTACATCGCATTTATCGTTAATTTAGAAGGGCACATAAAAATATCTGAAAGAATACTGTATGCGAAGTATTGTTTACTGAGGATGATTGCTGAAAATGTGTTTTCAGTTATAGTATGCGTTTTAAGTTTAACTACATTTTTGCACATTACTTGGTATGTATAAATTCCATAGACCATATACAGGGCAACACAAAGAATATGAAAGCATTACTGAGAATGACTGCGAATTGCTTAAACTATTTTTTTTTGTGTGTGTGTGAGTTACGCATTTTCAATATCAACTACATTTAGCATGCTAAGACTATAAAAGCTAAGCATACATGACAAAGGTAAAAACTGGATGCAGGCAATCTATCTATAGTTATTTCTGGAAGTATGATTTCATGAGTTTTAAGAGTGTCTATGCCTAAATTAAATTTCAGCTAAGTACGGGGTGTGTATAAAAGTCTGTAGATACTATACTGAGCTGTACACAAGAGTTCAAGTACATTTCCATCCATTGGTAGAAATTGTAAAGGTCAATTCCTAATTATGTTATATGTTTTCTAACTAAACCAAATTCTAGCATAATGGGCAGAATACATGCTAATGTCTAGATAATATACAGAGGTGTACAAAACTATTGAAATACCTTTCCGGGTTTGCACAGTAACTGTTGAAATCTGGTTATGAAATCTGTTATGTGTTTTAAATGTTTACTTAGGAAAGTTTTGTATTTTATTCAACGGCGAAGATTTCTAAAAGTTTTCTGTAAGTGTTTGAAAGTGAACAATAGTCTATGCTTGCAGCATGATTTTTTTCTTGATCAAATTATGCATTTTAAAAACATGCCAGTTGTCAATAGTGCACGTCGCTGCGCATCCAGTAAAAAACAATATTATACCGATTTTGCTTTCTATCTTTAATTTAAGACTCATTTTATTAATCGGGGTAAATACCAGTTGATATTGATTATACTGTTTAATAAAATCAATATTTTTCAACATACTTTTGTGAATCAAGTACTTACGAATTACCTGATTAACTGGATGCTAAGCTCAAATTCGCTGCAACAGCAGCCAGTGTTGAGCTTAAAAAGAAACAATCTTGACAATCTCATAAAAGGCGTTGTTTCAGCGGCAACACCTGATAGAATATCTTTACTTTCCACTGAAACCAAGCGCCCAAAGTCAAAAATGAATATATGAAATTTAGTTCAATTCTGTCCGTAACTTTATACCCTCTACGATGATATAAAAGATCGCACAAAATGAAACGCGGGCGCTATCCTAGTGCCCTCTTCCTGGGGAATATTCCCCAGTTTTTAAATGTAACCTGTACCTGACTAAATAATAGTAAAAAAATGTATATATAGTAAAGCGAGGAGAGTTCGCGCGGTAGGAGAGATTGCGCACAAAGAGATTCGACGGGAAGGAGTAGAGTGCGCGCGCAGCGACTCCAGGTAGTTGTACAGCAGCAGTAGTTCAGTGTCTATATGAATTTGCATATTGATTGTTCCAAGCGACTTGGATTAAGCAGTGCTATTTTGTTTTTTCCTCCAAAGTAAGTGTTTGAATTTTCACAACTGTTCGTCAGAATTTTTATAGAGCGTCAATAATAAAAAATATTTTGAACGTAAACGATTTCTTATAAACTACTAACCTGGGCTAAGTATGCGAACACCAAAAATTCATTTTAGAAGTGGCCATATTTAAATAGCAGGCCGCGCAATCTCTCCTACCAAAATAGGAGAGTTTGCGCATCTGCTACTTAGGAGAGATGGCGCATTTCCCCATAAGTTTAAGTGTTAGGAGAGATTACACAGCTTATTGATAAATTTGCATGAATTGCAAATTACGTGTAAAACATACGAAAGAATCAATTTTGAAATAATTTCGGAAAAATACATAATTATCAAAACTAAATGTGGCAACAAATTAATTTGCAAAAAAATACTTTTGCAGATAAACATTTTATTAATAAATTAATAATACAGTTGTTATTAAATAAATTTTATATAATTATTTTTGTTAATAAATTAATAATATATTTGTTAATAATTTAATTAAATATTTATATATATATTTTTTTTTAATTTATGAGCAATTAATTTGCTAATAAATTAATTTTGTTAACTAAAATAAATTTTCTAATACAATGTTTTGGAAAAGCTTTCACCCATTCCAAGTAGTGTAATGCCATCAAAATCAAATGGAAACAGAGTGCAACTAATGTTACTGATCGACAAAATATACATGAAAAAAGACTTAAGAAGGATGCTGCTACAAAAAAAAAAAAAAAAAAAAAAAAAAAACAGCTGAAGATAAGGTGCTTCCACAAAATGTGGCATAAAAAATCTCAAGGAAAAGAACCGAAGGTCAATGAGGATGAGTGCACTGAATGTCTGTAACCGTACCACGAGACAACTTCGAGAACTGACTGGATTCAATGTATTGCTTGTTGCAAGTGATTGCACGAAAGATGCACTATTTACAACAATAAGTGCATCGATTGTGGACGACGACAACTTCGGTTCGTAAATAAAATACAATGAAACTGTGGAAATGGAAATGAAGTAATTTTCAAGTTAAACATGTTATCAACTAAATTAATGTTATTTTGTAATCTTAGTAGGGCTTGCTTTTTCTGATATTTTAATCTTCTTAAATTAAAATTTTTAACAATATTTACTGACAAAAATCTTTCAACAATGTCGATTAAGTGTAATTATTATTGTTAATTATTTAATTTTAGTTATTATTAATAGCAATCTCTTCTACCTATGTGCGCAATCTCTCCTACCCATGTGCGCGTTCTCTCCTACCCTGTAAGGAGATATTACGCAAAATAGTTTTCTTGGTTTTATTAAATTGGTCTATTAAATTACAATATAACAACAAAATAACAATGGAAATGCATAAAAAACAAATGAAGTCAAAATTATTCATGCATAAATTAGCAAAATATTAATATTTAGATTTTTTATTATTATTCTTTTGAAATGTGCGCAGACTCTCCTCGGTTTACTATAATGTTTACTTCAGTTCTATGCATAATTTGGTACACTTCACGATGATACACTAACGTATATGGTACAAAAGCCTCTATCACAGCGCCTCTACCAGGGAATATCTCAATTTTCAAGTATGATCTGCTGACTACAGCGAAAAACATCTAAATGAAATTTAGTTCAGTTCTACGAATAACTTTCAATATTTTTCGATGATATAAAGATAACACACACACGTGGAAACTTGGATCAATTTCTGTATACAAACGGGTGTAAAATGTACATAAAAATCAATAATATATGTATATATATATATATATATATATATACAGGGTGTCTATAAAGTCCCGGACACATTTTGGTGTTTAATAACTCATAAAATAATGAAGATAGAATAAAATTAATAACATAAATGGTTAGATAGACTCAAAAAGTTTCATGACCCTTGTCAATGAACTTCTACGTGGGCCCCCTTCGTCGCACGGAGAATATCAAGTCAATAGTCAATTTCACGCCAGGTAGCGGCAAGCATGTCGGCATCCACAGAGGCTATTGCGGTTACAAATCAAGAATTGTACAATTTGTAAACGACAATGTTTACAGGAGGAGAGTGTCGAACATTGATGACTTAAAAGCCAGAATTACAACCGGGGATTTCTTTCTCAACTATATATATATATATATATATATTTAGGTTGGAGAAAATACCGGCCGATGGGCCAAATTTTGTAACGGCGTTCAGTGGGATGGTTCACTTAAAAGCAAAAACTCCAACCATATTACAGGAACTATGAAAATTTATTCAACATTTTTAAAATTAAAGTTACAAAAGAAATCATACTCATAATTAATTAAGAGTGAGAGAGAGAATCCATATTTACAAGGTACGCCTGGGCGTGACCGACAGACCATGAAGGCCTTATTGGTCGAGATAAAAAGTTGAGTGATCGTGATTTCATAAGAATCATATAACACTAGTCACTACACATCGCCAAATTCAAACATTGGCACCCTGAACGAACTGTGGACAAAGGTTTTATTCGCGAGCCAAATGATTATCCCAAAAATCCAGCAACCCCGATGAGAACAATGAAACGCGTGATGGAAAATGGTTGCCAGTCCACAAATCCTGGGAATCATTATCTAACCGAAATTATTACGTTAAAAAATGCCCGCAACATACAATCGCGAAATGCCAAGAAAGGCATCTGCTAAACCAACTGACAAATAGATTTAACATCCATGAAACGTGATTTTAAAAAACCGCATCTCATTTGGATGAGAGAGACGGCCGAAACATCTGGGAGGTGTTCATATTACAGACTGGCATTCGCTTAAACAAGTGTTACTTAAAATTACATACTGCAGACAGATAGCAAGGAAAGATGCATCGAATCGCATAAAATACATTCCTTTCACTTTTGTTGTTAAAAGATTTTCAACGGTTCCATATTAGCAGTGATAAGGAAGATTTTCACTGCGGTGGGCAAAATCCGATATAATTGAATGAAGAGATATTGTTACTAGCAGCCGCGCCTTATAATATTTATTTATTTCTTTGCACTGGGAGCGGTAACGGACAGATAAGGAAAAAGGGAAAAAAGGAATGAATCCTTGAGCGGCCAGAAATAAAGATGTTTTTAGAAAGAAGAAAGAAACTCATTAATAAAAATCTGGATGGTTTTGAGAAATGAATTTAATCACATATTTCAGTATAGGAAAGAGGGGGGGGATAATATGATCTAAAAGTAAGAAAGTTATGTTTTAAATTAATTTTGAATAAAAATGATAGCTATGGGACAGAAACGCTGTCACATACATATACAATATACAAACAAACCTAAAAAGGCACATTGTTTATTCTCCTTGCTGTTTATATCATTTGGCAACAAATGACACTTTCTGAAGTCCAAACTGTGGCAAAAAAAAGGACCGATTTTTTTTTCTTCCGTTGTGTTCCAATTTTTTAAAAAATCTCTCCAATAAATTTTCAATAACAATGTATGCAATTCCAAAAGTTTCGTTTAATTGCAACTGCTTCTAGATGCCTTTGAACACCGTTGAAAAATGTACCGTTGTAAAACAAATAGTAGAGAAATTCCAATTATGGAAGATCCTCAATAATAAATCAATATAAATATAATATTTAAAAATATTTATTTAATTCACAGTTGGGGAAGATTTGTCAATGGAAACATTATTTAGCAACAGTGTGGTCTCTTTTTCTCCTAGGTTTAAAAAAACAATAGTAGCATCCTTCATAATTAGATGTGATTTTTGCTCGTTGCAAGAGTAAGATGTGTGAATCTATCTATTAAATAGTTTGAATAAAGATTTATAAAAAAGTTATCCTAAACTGAAAAAAAATCGATATAAAACAGTTTTTTATCCAAATAAATTTTATTAACAGCTTATTATGTTTATTTGACATTTAATTGAGATTATGTTTCACAGTAATATGCATTTCTAGTATTTATTTTTTGTTCTGGTTATGAAAACTATAAATAAAAAAATGCTTTAATTTACAGATCTGACAAAAATTATGTATTTGTGCAAAGTAAAACATATAAATGATAAAATGCGAAAGGTGAATGCAGTACCTGGTTCTGGGCTAAGTTCATCCAGTTAGCAAATAACCCACAAATCTCAATAACGTCTAGATCGCGCCCTCATTACGGCTCTTATCACAAATGCACACGGAAAATTCCCTAGCACTTCGCCATGGCTCATACTATGTCATTATTTTTTACTTTAGTGTTGCATATCCAGATTTCATAGTTTTTTCCAATAAAAAAAATGACAACAAGACTTACAAATATCATTCATGAACAAGTAAAATGAAATTGATTTGCGCTTACACGTTATTTAGCGATTGCGACGTTCATGAATTTGGTTTGTTTGTGATTTTGCTAATTTAGTACGTTTTTGAGCCTGCTGCATCCAGTGATATTTTTTTTTTGTTTTTATGAGTGCTATGCGCTCATTCATTCGTTAGTGTTTGCGGCATTAATGAATTTCGTCGTTTGTGATCGCGACTTTCGCGAATTACTACATTTTTCAGACTGCTGCATGACGAGGTTGCTGCACCAAGTAATGTTTTTTTCGGTTTTCATGAGCGCTATGCGCGCATACGTTTAGAACTGATTGCGGCGTTAACGAATTTCGTTCGTTTTTGCTTGCGGCTTTCATGAATTTAGTGAGTTTTCGAGACTGCTACACGTCGAGGTTGCTGCATCCAGTGATGTTTTCTTTTCGGTTTTCATGAGCACTATGCGCTCATACGTTCATTACTGATTGCGGCGTTTACGAATTTCGCTCGTTCTCGATCATGGCTTTCGCGAGTTACTGCGTTTTCGAGACTGCTACACGACGAAGTTGCTGCATCCAGTGATGTTATTTTTCTGTTTTCTGTCATCATCATTCTGTTTTCATCTGCGCTATGCGCTCATACTTTCGTAACTGATTGCGGCGTTAACGAATTTCCTTCGTTCGTGATCGCGGTTTACGAGAATTTACGGTATTTTTGAGACTGCTGCACGACGAGTTTGTTGCACCCAGTGATGTTTCATTTTCGGTTTTCATGAGCGCTAAGCGCTCATATGTTCATTACTAATTGCGACGTTTATGAAAACGGATTTCGCGATTTTACGGCGTTTTTGAGACTGCTGCACGATGAGTTTTCTGCATCCAGTGATGTTTATTTTCGGTTTTCATGACTATGTTCTCATACTTTCGTTATTTGTTGCGGCGTTAACGAATTTCGTTCGTTCGTGATCGCGACTTTTGCGAATTACTGCGTTTTAGAGTCTGGATCATGACGAGGTTGCTGCACCAGTGATTTGTTTTAGTTTTCATGAACGATATGCGCTCATACGTTCATCACAAAAAAAGAAAATAAAAACAAGAAAATTTTATAAAATTGCATAATTTATATCAAAAAGACTGTTATTATAAAATCTAAAATCTATAATAATTTGATAAGTACTAAAATAACAATAATAACAAACAATTGCTCGGCCACATGTATTTTAAATATCGAATAGGGAAAACCAACTGAACAAGAAACCATATTTTTCCTTTAAATAGGGATTTTCTCCATAGCATAGGGAATTTCTTGGGTGCATTTGTGATAAGAGCCGTTGTCTTGGAGAGACCTTGGGAGCGCGATTTAGACGCTAATACAAATCTTTTTTTTTTATATTAAAAAATTGCATTGAGGCTAAGCATATAAAACTCTGCATGCTTAATGTATACCCTCATTTTGTTTTACACACCAAGTTATCCTCTTCGATAGCTTCGATATGAATTTTACGCGAAAGGATACGTCCTCAACGTTGTTCAAGAATTTTATTTATATATTTATTATTTCCTATATTTTTTTTTCTGGTGACAATTGGGAGAATTATACAAAAAAATCGCAAAATTAATTAAGATTCAACTAATGGTAGATGTAAATATATACAGTAGAGCCTCAATTAACCGAAGCAATTGGGACCGACCCTCTTTCGGAAAATTGAAATTTTTAGTTAATCTAGAAGGCTGTAATTTTAAGATTAAGGAGAAATATATGCAATATTTCTTATGGTAACAAGTGCTTAATAAAGCAATAGCAATATAGAAACACGAATAAATTACATAAATTTTAATTTTGAAATTAAGTACATTTTACAAGTATCACAAGGGTTTGAAAAAATGTTTTGTTTGTCGCCATTTCTATTGTATTTGCTTTGAAGCTCTATCACGGAGTTTTCTAAAATTATTAGTTCACCAGTATTACAGTCTTTCTGCTGCCCCAGCTATGCCAAACTTTTGCAAAACACTCAAAAGCTCCAGAATTGCTAATTTGTTCGTTTTTTTTTTTCACTCCGCAGCTTACGAGAGCTCAATTTAAATTCAACAGAGCTCTAAGAAAGGGGATCGAAAATATTTATATGTACTCGTAGTTCGGAAAGGATTAAATTTTCAAGCCGTAACTCGATGACCTAATAGTACTGTAAAAATATTTCTTCTCGCTTTGTACCAAGCTATACCAAATTAGTCATTTTCTCACGTACTATTAATAAGCTTTTCCTAAACCGTTAATTCCTCTTGAAAGTCTATTAGAAGTAATATATATGCCAATGTAATATAAAATATTATGTTTATAGTGTTTCAATTGTACATTATGACGTATTTTTTTGTTATAGATTTTAGTCTGCAGGGGGTTTCTACCAGAATATGCGCAGACAAACCAAAATATTCGTAAAAGACTTCATTTTACCTTTAATTAGGCACCGATTTTTTCCCATTTCTCGATGACGTGACAGTGACGCCAAAATGACAAGTTGGCACGCGCTGCTGCGCCTATCGTACCAAGAAATATGGAGGCAGACCAGTTATTCCTTAATCTAGTCCTAAAAATCTTGTCCTGCATCATGATTTCATCCCGTAACTCGATGACGTAGTCATCCGTGTCACCGCCGCCCGGTCTATGATAGAGCATTAAATTAAACAACAAACCAGTTTTTGACACTCATTCAAAAATGAAAAACTTATTTCTGGCGACCTGGAAAACATAGTTCTGAGAAAAATCCGTAGTGAAAACAAAAATTGAATTTTGTCATTAATATTAGTTAAATATAAAAGCATGCACGCTTGTTTAAATAATCACATTCGTGACGGTTACGCAAATTCACGTCTTTTTGTTATGAGCAACCTAACCACTGCCAGTACTTTTGTTTTTATACGTTATATTAATTTTGAAAAGTATACACAATATTATTATTTATAGAATCAGTGTACTCTGAATAAAAATATTTCAATTAGGAAGTACTATTTTTATATACATTCATTTGTAACACAGCCATAGAAAACTTTATTTTAAATAATGCAACCTTCAAGAGTAAAATTAATATGCATGACTTCATGTTTAAATGCGAAAACGAGGCATCTCGGTTTTGTTAAAATTTCGAAAACATGCGAAATAACGTATTTGAAAATACCTCATAAAACTGACAGGTCCTCGGATTATTGAAAATCAGTTTTTTCATGAATAAATTCCGCTTTTTTAAATTGGATAATTCTGTGAATGTATAATGCTATATATTCTATACAAAATAATGGTAATCAAAACAGTAGCTCTGTAAATCATATTTCTTGATTTAACCTTTTATTTTCTGACGGTACACAGAAGTATTATTAAAATAACTCTTTATAAAATTCATTTATTACATCGATAATCTGCAATACAGTTTAGAATGAGTTATAGATACATTACTTTATCTTGTTCCAATAGCGTTATTTGGTTATACAAAACAAAAATAATTTTAAAAGGATGATTTCTTTTGCCTTTGCATCTTTTCAGCTTTCTTAACGTTGGGGGGGGGGGGTGAATTTTTCAATTCGGAAATATTTCTATATATCTATTATAAGAACATTGTATGTGTACATTTCTTAATTCTATAACATACTAAGAAAAATATTTGAAATAAAAGATTTGAGTAGGGTTATAAATATTGCACAAAAATCCTATAAATTCAAATTTAATTTATTCTTCTAAATCATTCAATCCTTCTAAAATCCTTCTAAAATGTATTAAATGATTAAGTAAATCTTCTAATGCAGTGTAAGCAATTCACGAAAAATGCTTTAGAAGATAAAATTTTCATGAATTCATTATCCAGTACACAAAGGGTTAAACGCGAAAACGAGGCATCTCGGTTTTGTTAAAATTTCGAAAACATGTAAAATAACGGATTGAAAATACCTCATAAAACTGACAAGTCCTCGGATTTTTGAATACCAGTATTTTCGTGTTTAAATTCTGCTCTTTTAAATTGGATAATTCTGTGAATGTATAATGCTAAATATTTTACACAAAATAACGGTAATCAAAACAGCAGCTCTGTACATCATATTTCTTGACTTAAAAGGAGTTATGTAATTTAAATCTGAATCAAGACCTTATAAAAGTGCCTAGGAAGCATTTAAATGTTGGAATCATAATGCATGGTAATTTTCATTTGTTTTTAATAACTTCTAAGTTTAACGCACATTTTGATAGAACCACCGTCATTAACAATGAGTGAAATGACTCTGAAATCTAGATCCCTTGTAAAAATAATATTGCAATGTAATTAATTTCATTGCGTTACTGGTGGCTTAAGCAATGACCAAGCAATAGTCGAAAAAGTTAAAAATTTCCCTCAATTTAATCGAAATATAGATTTGAAATTTTTCTCTTTCAGTTAACGAAGCAAGTATTATACGTCATTGTAAACAGTAAAGATTCTTACTTTAGGAGAGCGTAAATATCGTATAAACAAGCAGGAACCAGGAGTCCTGCTTTTTCAGAATTTAGTGTCGCGCCCGATGAGGAAAAGGAAAAAAAAAATATTATAATTATGAGGAGGTATAAATGTCGACTACAATGTCGACGAAAGAAAATGTTTATTAAAATATATATAGGAACTCTATATTTCAAATTGAAACGTCATATTCACCCTAATAAAAAATGAAAAAACATGGATATTTAATTCATAATACATTTTTACTAAATAGGTGCAAGTATATAGAAGTTTAAAAAACATTTAAAACTATTCAAGATGTTAAAAATATTGGTGTTGGAAGATGTTACAATCCCTAGCGCTTTCAGCTACGCATTAGCCGTCAGCAGGGTGACTGCTATAGCCTCAAAGACATACGCTGTTAAATGTATTTACCATACTATTATGTATATATATATGCGCTATGTTAAATATGTTGAAAATCTTTAATAAGGAATTGTTTCAGTCATCTTGGGGCCTTTGTTGCAGTTTCTTTAAAAACTATCCGATTCTATTGCAATTTTCGTCAATATAGTTTTAGCGTCTTCCAGCTACTTTAAAACCACTAAAAATGTTTTCGTATATCCAACTACATTCCAGTCAAGACCCTGGACCCCAGGGTCCGGTCATTCTTTATACCTCAGCTACCGCCGTTTTCGAACGTTAATCTACTTTTTCAGCCTCAACTTACGTCTACTCACTACAGCCGTAGATGAAAATCACGTTACTTTAAAGGTAACTTTAGATAAGGGATTTTATCCGTTTATTAAATATCAAGTTAATGTTAAAATTAATTTATGAAATTTACGAGGGGAGCGGGCATATTTCGTCGCATGGGGGCGCATTCTTTCCTCTTGATCTAAGGCCCAAATTTCAACGAGATTCGGTTTTTGCAACTTAGATTACAATTCAGCTACTTTCTGTGTTATGAAATTTTATTCTCAGACTTCAGTTACCAACATTTTCTATCCCCATCAGTGGCAAGGTTCTGCTCCCGAAGCCGGTAGACGGGAGGTGCTGGGATCGAAACCAATCGCGCCCGTCGGCCTATTCGTTCGGGGTTTTTCGTGGGTTTCTCCGAGCCTTACATTTCCATGCGTAAATACGGGTTAGGTTCCTTTAGAAATACTCCATGGAAGGCAATCCCACCCTTCGGGTCTCTATCACTCGTGCTGATAATTTCCCGTCATAAAACAACACCAACACACCGACATTTTCTAACATTAATGGTGTATTCTTTTTTTTAGATTCTATGGGCTTACTACGAGGTTTGGTTCGGCACGTGCGGGGGACTTCTGGTAAATGCTACCTTAGGTAGTGGGGACACAGGTTACAGGTTCGTTCGGAAAGAAGTTTGTTGGGAACACACTTAACGCTGCGAAAGGCAATAGGGACTCCGAAATTAGGTTCATTTAAAAGAAATGCAAAAAATATAAAATCATATTAACTTGAGTTTTGTTAAGGTTATTATTTATAAACTCTGGGCAACGCCAGGCGGGTCTGCTAGTGTAAAAATACAAAGGGAAAGAATCTAGTTTTATGTAGATAAATATATAGGTATTGGTTTAAAAAATGAAAAATCCAATTTTACAGATCAGAAAGTATAGAATTTGTTTAAAAAATGCGTTGTGCACAAAATAAGTTTGGATGTGAAAAAATTCACTTGAATGTGATAAAAATATAAAAATTAGTTCGCAAACTCTCATTTTTATTTATACAATCATGAAAATATTTGTTTAAAGTGAAATATCCAATTATTTATCTGTTAATTATTTTAACTTTAGTAGAAAAAATATTTTGATTTTTCAGTAATTTGTATAATTTTTCGTCCAACAGTTTTGATTTTTTCAATTTCCCACCTCTTGAAGGGAGGTAATAGTTTTTACCTTCTTCGATCTTTACAAGAAGAAAGAATTGGATTCGTGAAAGTTATCGACTTCTGCTTTTCAACAGATTTACACGTTTTAGGGGTTAGGAAAACGATGTTTTTACAAAATGTCTGTCTGTATGTATGTGACACAAATTTTGTGGGCATTCAATCTCAAGATCTAATGTACAGAATTCAATAAAAATTTATATTCAGGCAGTCCCTGATATAAATTGTTGCTGATTAGTTTTTAGTGTAAATCGCCCAACGGGTAGTGCTGGTATACTTCATTTTGCTCTATTTTCTCAATAGCTCTATCTCAAGAAATAAAGCACGAATTTTCATTAAACTTCAGATTCAATCATACCTGTTAATATTGCTGCTGATTACGTTTTTCTGTAAATCGCCCAACAAGCGGTGCATCTATGCTGCATTTACCATGACTTCCGCAAAAGCTCTATCTCAAGAACTAATGCACGAATTTTCATACTTATGCACTAATGCACGAATATTGCTGCTAATTAGGTTTCGGTGTCAATCACACAATAGGTGGCAATGCTATGCTGTTTCTTTAACGATTTTCGCAATAGCTCTATCTCAAAGCTAATGCATGGATTTTCCTCAAACTTCATATTCAGTGAAACGTTGACATAAGTTGATGATGATTAGGTTCTTGGGTACATCACCCAATAGGTGACGCTGCTATGCTGCATTTTGCTGGATTTACACGATTTCAGCGATAGTCATATCTCAAGAACTAATGCACCGAATTTAATATTTTTAGAATCCTCATGATGAGCATAGATTATCATTTAATTTCGGCGCTTTGATATAGCGAATTTTGAAGTATTAAATTGTATGAGATAGAAGAAAATTTTGGGATTGGTACATCCGACTAGCTTATGATATACTTACAAAATATTTACAATAAATAATGCATCTTATGTTGGTTAGTCTAACGCTTAAATAAATAATATTTTAACATAGCGATCCCTACCCTTCATATAAAGACACTCTATTTTTTTTTTTTTTTTTTTTTTTTTTGGAAAACTGTGTTTTATCAGTGTGTGTTTTCAATTGCATTATTTTCAAAAGTGAAGCATTTTCACCTGATAAGAAATTCAAAGCCGCTGGAGTGAAAATTATGTACTTCCAGAAAATTTATTTTAGTTTTAAGACATAAAATACACGCCTTTATTTTATATAAAATGATGTTATTTGCATCCGCTGAAAAATTCCACATTTACAATCCAGTTTTAAACAACGTCTATAGAAATGTATGCATATGAGGTCACTGTCGCGGAATGATACACAAACCCAACAGAAAGCGATGTTGTAAACAGAAAAAAAAATTCTTCTATCTAATGAGTCATATGCCTTCATTTGTTTGAAACATTAATATGTATACTTAAAATTAAATAAAGTTTATAATATCTCTATGTTTTTTTTTCAGAAATCATTCATTTATATTTTTAAAAAATAGCACATATTTCAATTATTTTTTTTTTCAGTTTTGAAGAGAAAATGAGAAAAAATGATATAGCAATACACTATATTCCTTTTACTTTCTACAGAAATGGAGTACTTCAGTTGCCACCATTACAGAAATGGGATTAAATACTACAAAGATATTAATATCTCAAAAATAATGTGAGAAGCATTTTTCATACAAATTTCAGTCTAATGTATTTTTTCTCCGTATAAGAAGGTGTAAAAATTGAAAATATGCGATGCTTATAAGTATAAAAAATTGCAGTAGAGATTATCAGCATTTAACCGTACAGAGATACATATGCTTCGTTTTACGACTGGCTTATGTGACGTAACGTTATGTTTTAGGGGAGGGGGCACGTTAGTTGTTGCCCGAAAGAAATAGGATATCGAAGGCTAAAACTCTGTAATTTGTAATCGCTAAATTGTAACAGAAAGGCCAAATATTAACCAGGTAAATTTTCTGCCCTACTCATAATATGCGTTTCCTTAAACATCATTTTTATTATTTTTGCATTATAAAAAAATGCGATAAAAAAGCAATGAAAAGAGGGTTTCATTTCCCAAATCTTTCATTAAAAAATAAGACATTGGATGTCATACCTTGTTTTCGGTGTATTTCTTGCTATGAATTAGCTCGCCAGTCTTTAAATAATGTCATAGGTTAAAAAAACTATTTACTGGGTAGAAAATAAATACTTTGGATGTATATTTCTGTATTTTATATAAAGCTGTACTCGGAAACAGCTTCGTCTTGAATTTTTGACATTTGGACGTACGGCTTACTTACCAGAGATTTATTTTTAATTAAAATTATATAAATTGATTGAAAAATCCTCTATCCAAATAATATACAACATCCCTTTATTTAAAGAATCCTTCATTAAACGGCAAATTTTCTTTGTTCTAGTACTACTGCACAATTACAGAAGAGTGTCTGCTAAGACAAAAACATGCTTTAAATATATTTCTTTGCAGGACCTTATAATTTTGTTTTGTTGTATTTTAACGTTGTTGCATTGTTGTTGGTAATATTATTTATATGTTGTCTTAAATGTCTCATCACTTATTTCTGATGAAATTGAAATATATATGCTGTTATTAGATGTATTCTGATATATCCTAAACTTATAATATTATAAATTTGAAAGTGTGTGTGATTGCTAGGTTGGGGTAAAACTCCAAACGGATAAATTCATGCCTTTGTGTTTTCGAATATAGGTGGTATTCAACCCCAAAACTCATTTTGGTTATTTTCTATTTAATTCCTTGAAATAGATTTTTAAATAACTCAAATTGAAATGTTGTACAGAGAATCAATGAATGTTATTTCGATAAGAAAGCAGTTTTCATTATAGTTGCCACATCTTGAAATCCTTTAATAATATTTTTACCTCCACATTTAATTTTCAGTTGACCCATTAACACGTAAATAACAAAATAAAATAAAACAATTACAAGTTTCAATAAGTAACTGAATATAAAGTTATATGGAAACAAAAAAATTGAATTTGTTTTTCGATAAATGGAGAATGAATTTCCATTACGCACTTAAGTTTTCTCTCAAAAATGACATAACGACTGACAGAAAAAGAAAATGATGTCTTGAATTTATCTTATAGGGAAACATTTTATATGGAAAATATGACGTAACATTTGAAATTAAAAATTAATTTTCCAATATTGTTTTAAAATATCTAAAAGTTTGAAGCAAGCGATTATGGCGACGTCATTTTTTAAAAGAAAAAAGAAAATAATTGTTACTGATATAGATTAATGAACGTGGATATCAATTATGTACAGAAGAAAATTCTCCGTTAGAAATGACGTCATGATTTACAAAAATAAAAATAAATTGAGACTGAGGCCGTTAAACTCAACAGATTTTATTCAACGCTTGTGTAGCAGGAGCGAAAACTGAACAACAGAATGTGCTTAAGAAACAGAAACATAGCAACCAAAAACGAAACATTGCCGAACTGAAAAACATAAACATTTAATTAAGGTATGAGTTGCTAGTATAAAGTTAAAACTACAAGCACAATTTAGTAGCGCGATTACTTCGTTGCTTTTATTTACCTTACGCTACATTTATATATATCGATTCAACGTAACACAGATTAATCATTTTTACATAAATCTAATTTATCAGAAAAATAGAACGTATTAAAATTTCCTTACGTTGAATTACTTATGATAAACGATAGTTTTAAAGAAATTTTAACTTATTTGAGAAACGCGTTTACTACAGAATATTAAATGAATTTTCCCCTATTATAATTTATATTTTTCTTCAATGTTATTCTACGAATTTGAAGCTATCGGTCGCAGTTTTTCAATAAATTAATGAACTTATGCGTTGATAAATTTAATTTAATGAAAATTAAACTAATTAATTCTAAAAGATGACATCTGTAATTTTAAGCATATATTCTATCATAAAGTATGCATTTCACTGTTTAAAGTTTTATAGTTAAGTTTCGATAAGTAATAAAAGTTTCCATTATATTTATGTAAATGTTGATTAAATTCTATTTAGTGAAAATCAAACCGTTTATTTCTAAAAGATAATATCGTTTTTGACACATGTAATAAATAATAAAATATTCATTTTACTGTTTAATGTTTTATATGATGCTTTATTAATTCTCAAAAATACTGTACTCATATTTTATTTTAATTTTAAATGTATTGTTACTTAATAGTACAAATACTAAAAAAAAATCAAAGAAACAATGTAGCAAAAAAAAAAAAAAAAAAAAAAAAATCCGAAACCAATTCTCTTTAAATTTGAAAAAGTTCACAAATCAAATAAAATCATACAGCTTAAAAAAATTATCCTTAAACTACTACAAATGCACTTGAACTCGGTTAATACGAGAGCAAGGGAATTATAAATTCCATCCCTAGTAGCATCGACAGATCGTATTATTCTCGGCCTTTCATCAATTCCTCGAAATGTGCTCGAGTAATAACACAGGTATATCCTTGCGAGCAGTACCTGAGAACCGGTTTTCGATGGGCACAATTTACTCGGTTAAAAGGTATCATTATGAGCATAATTACCGAGGATAATGTGCTAATCGTATAGTCATGTGCAACATATAACGGCCCGATATCAAATCACGGTGAAATTTAGTAGAAAACACTGTTTTTCTGGAAGCGTGAATCTGATTGGTTTGGACACGAGAGCTACGAAGATCCCGGATGAAGACGATGTTGTTGATGACGGTTGTTCGCGAGGAAGAAGGAAGCGGTCGCCATTGCTACAGCGCATTTTCCTTTGAATAAATATATTTTTTCCGGAAATATGTAAGTACCTATTTCGTTCTTTCTGATGTTATTACCTTTTTCATTTGACAATGCTTCTGATTTGCACACGTTTTCCCGTGCTCTTGATTGTAATGCACATTTTTTAATAGTCTGTGTAATTGTTTATATTTAATCTTATATGACAACAATGCGCAATTTAAAACTGAAAAAAAAAACTGATTTCATTTCTCATTTTTGGGTATCGGAACTTGGCAAGTCTGTATGTAGTAGGGTGTCAACGATTAAATCAGCGATTTAAATCATGATTTTAATCAAGTGATTTTTTTAAAAAAATCATTGATTAAAATAAAAAAAATTCTAAATGTTTAAAATGACGTAAAAAGTATTCAAATCTAAGATGAACATAATTTGGAAAGTTTCTACAGGTATTGTCACTTATGAATACACAAAACAAAGCTTTAAATAATTGTTTCTAAGCATAATTCCTGAGTATTGTGAAAATTTAAGTACAGTAAGTTTGTAAAAAGCATGGTTTTTATCTAACAAACATAAAAAGCATTTAATTTAAAAATGATATTTCAATCTAATATAATTTACAATGCCATAATTTCCTTTTAATAATCAAGTTATTTATTCTTTTATATACAATAAACATAGCAATACAGTGTCAATGATTTTAATCAATTGATTTGAATCAGATGATAAAATCACATATTTTCTGATTTTTTAAAATAGTGTGAAAAAGCATTATAATCAGTAATGAAAATGATCACTAAATCACTTGTAAAAAATGTAATATTTGTTATTGTTAATTATAAAAATATTAAACTGTGTAAAAAGAAGTATTATACATAAAAAAAAACATCTAACTAAATGTTAAATAACTTCAAAACATTATAATATTTAGTAGCTATTCAAATATTTTAATGTTATGGGGAAATAATCCGATTTAAGTTTCAAAAATGCAATTTTTGTAATCTATTTTTAAATTATGCGTGAATTTGCTGTATACATTGCTACAATTTTTGATCGATTTGATATACATACGCTTTAGAACCTGTGTAAAATTACTGGCTGCTTTATGAATTTATCAAACTATTATTTATCACCTTTTTTCAATCACTTTTTCAAAAATGTAGATTGTGTTCTTAAAAAGTTAATTGTTTAATAATTACAAAATTTAATCTGTATCATCAATTTAAAATTCAATGCAATTTATCAATAACTTTAAAATGTAAGCAGTATTTAATATTGGTTTACATAATTATTACAAAATATTAATGCACATAATGTTGTATGTTACTAAAGAAATTTTTAATTTGCAGTTTTTTGTAAATTCTATAATTGCATAATTAAAATTTTGGCACAGATGTCATATACGCCCCATATTGGCGCGATTTTTTTCTGTCGCCAATATCATATAGGCAACGGGTATTTAACTTGCGCCAAAGGGTTTGATGTGGTAACCCGGATTATGTTGTTTATGCTGTTGATGTTTTCGCCAAATTGGCAACCGAAAAAGGAACAGATGTCATATTCGCCCCATATTGGCGCGATTTTTTTCGGTACGATTTTTTTCGGTTGCCAATTTGGCGAACACATCAACAGCATAAACAACATAATCCGGGTTGCCACATCAAGCAAAATAACGACACTTTGTCGCAAGTTAAGTACCTGTTGCCTATATGATATTGGCGACAGAAAAAAATCGCGCCAATATGGGGCGAATATGACATCTGTACCCCGAAAAAAATCGCGCCAATATGGGGCGAATATGACATCTGTTCCAAAATTTTATTAATTAAAGCAAAAAAACATAGATTATGTTAGTAACTGAAGGGTTGTTCATTTTTGAAATGCTTAATTCTTGGTAAATATTTAATATTTTAACACAGGGAAAAAAAAATCCGATTTAAATTAAAAAAATCTGATTTAAATAATAAAAATCTGAATTTTTTACACCCTAGTATGTAGTAGTATTTTGTTTCTGAAACCAAGCAGTCTGGCAGCCAAAATCCGAAATGCTTTAGTATCATTCAGTCAAGATTTAAGGATGCTAAACAAAAAACATCTTTTAACGCTTTCGTTTATTAACACTAGGGATTGACCGATGCAGCAATTTTGCCGAATACCGAATACCGAAGCTTCGGTATTCGGAAACCGAATACTTGAAACTTTTTAATACGCATTTTTGCATATATTAGCTTTTTTAAGCTTTAATTGAAATTAAATTCTCAATAATTTAATTCAGTTACATTTTTATTCTTAAATCTAATTACACAAAAAAGTTAATGACTTCTTTCCAGTCACAAATTCATTAACACTCCATCCCTTATTTTATATTATTTTATCACAAGTCAATACCCAAAAATAACCTGTGAAAGTAGGGTATTATTAAGGATAAGGATTGTCAGAAAAACAAAAGTTCCATTTAAATAAAAAGAAACAATGTTGTCATTAAGCTGATTTACTGATTGTCTAAGTCTAATTATAAACATATTTAATAGGAATGTTCTCAAAATACAAAAAGTATCACATCAATTTGTACATTTAACTATTTTCTGTCAAATTATTGATAGAATATTTATATTCTGATTAGTATTTTAACATTGTGGTGATGAAGATAAGAAATTTGAGCGATTTTGATATAATGGTTATAAAAGCTATACGATAGGCATAGGAGTACTTGTTTTATTTATGTATTTTCTTTAATATACACCTTAGATATACAGATATGAACTCTGATATACTTATTTGATGTGTATATTAAAGAAATACACATTAAATAAATTAAAAAAAAAAACTAATGTAGAAGTAAATAAAATTAAATGATAAGGGAAAGATGCGCATCTTTCCTACTTTTTTTTTCTCTGTTTTAGATAGCTGTTTTGATTTCTCACCTATGTAGAAGACTATTTTAGGAAGGAAAAGTTTTTTTTTAAATTAAAATGGCCTTTGACTTGTTTTTTGTAGTGCAGCTGAACTCTGAACTCAAGCACATAATATTGAAACTCATTGTTTAGCCTATTCTACTGCTAAGTAAAAGAGAATTCTTCTACTTCTAAGAAAATATTTATCTGCAACTATTCGGCCGAATATCTAAAAAGTATTGGACCGAAGTCGAATATTCGGTTTACATGCCGAACCACCGGATACCGAATCAACTATTCGGTATTCGGTCAATCCCTAATTAACACACAAAACAACCCCTACTGCTGGGATATTTAAAAAGAAAAAAAACAGGCAGAGGGGGGGGGGTGATATTAAAATACAAAAAAGTTCATAAAATGCTCTTATTTTTATCGCTTATGATAAAAAATAAATTTTTGCAGGGTTTGCAAATATCAAAATAGTCAAATACTTATTGCTGATTATAAATATTTTGAGATTTAATATAAATTGGAAACTAAAATATGTTGCACCTAAAAAGAACACAATCTTTTTCTTTCTATTTACACCAAAATTGACAGTCAAATAATTGAAAACAGAAACAATTTGCTTTTCACAAAAAACAAACATTCACTATCAAGGGAATTTTATACACAAAACAAAATATATTTTTTACTGAAGAATTTGAATGCAAATGTTAGCATGCCTGTATTTTTATTGCCTAACCTTTTTAAACTAAATTAAATGAAAACCAGAAAATATTCTTTCTAATGAAACTATAAGTAACTCATTGTCTTCTAAATTATGCAGTTTATAAATTAATATTGCTCCACATAAATATTGGTTCTACATTTACAAATCAACATTCAGAATCCTTGGTGTTCTGCTGGTCCGCGACCACTGAAAATTCAATCTGACCACTAAGGGGCAGTCCATAAATGATGTCACACTTTTTGGCCCATCCCCCCCCCTTTGTCACACTTCACCTTACCTCTTGCCCTCCCCCCTTGTCGCATATCATGCTATATTACATAACATATACTTGCAGTTCAGAAATAAAGCACTGCTTTATATATCATATTTAAAATTTTAACTTTATAATTAAACTTTCATATTAACATTAACTATTTGTTTTAACGACATTTGTGAGCATAACTATAAAATATGATTTGTGTATTTATTTTGTATGAAATAATATTAAGGTTTACGACAAAAAACATAAATTAATATGCAATAGTCATAAAATATTAATATGAAAGAGCATTTGAAAACAGTAGTATTTTGGAATTTGAAATGGGATTTAATGTATTTGGCTTTAAATCTTATCCTTTAGTGTTGACTCTAGGAAAAAAAGGCCGCCGGACGGGTATTTTTCAAAAAGGGAACACTATTCTAAAAAAGGAAACACTATCTAAAAAAGGGTACATTTCTTCAAAAAGGAAACACTGTTCTAAAAAAAGGCACATTTTTTTTTTCAAAAAAGGGACACTTAAACCTTGTTCACAAAAATACTTTGAACTGGTTTGTTTAGAGTGCCTAGAATTTGTGATATTTTTTCGGGATCAATTAGATTGCCACAGGGCACATAGGAAATGTTGAAAAGGGCAGCTTGGCGTATCGGGCGGGCTTAAAAGAGCCGCCGGATGCAAAAAAGAAATAAAAAGGGCCGCCTGGCGCTGCGCCCTGCTAAAAAGCGGCTTAGAGTCAACACTATCCTTACTTTATGAGTATAAAATACTTTCAAGGATCGATGCAGTTTTTTATTCTTGGGGACCATTTTGTGAAAAGTAAGTTATTTTTGTGAATTTTATAATAGTTTTGTGAAAAATAGCATTTTGTAACGAAAGTGGAAATCCAGTTACTCATTCAAAACAAGAATTTATAAACAAAAACTTCTTTAAATCCCCTTGCTAATTTTTTTGTTTTTCGTGATCTGGTTTTATTTACAAATTACACATTTTAAAACAGTTTTTATGAAAAAGAATGTTATGAAAGGGGCCTGTTTATTAAAAGGAATTTTGTGAAGGGGCCTATTTTATTAAATAGATTTTTGTGAAAGGGGCCTAAATAGGCCCCAAATTTTGCATAGATCGACCCCTGATTTTAATTTCAAAATAACTTCAAAATTTAATCTGCTGATTTTTAATGCTTTTATTTTAACCAAAATGTGTGATGTCACATTTCTTCTTACCCCCTCCCATCCCCTTGTCACAATTTCACGAACCCTACTCCAAGCATGACATTAGTTGTGGGCAGCCCCTAATTTGAAAAATTTAGTTGTCCGCAGAACTAGTAACTTTTCTGCCCTCCCGATCGCAAATCACAATTTTATTTTATTTTTAACAAATTAAAATTTCACATTTTATTAATGCTGAAAATTTTAAATAACTGCAAAGTGAGTTTGGTTTATATTCTGGGGAGGGAGGGGGGGGGCTCAAAGGGTTAAATGTGCTTAATAGAATTTTATGTTGTGGACCAGTAAATTCTAATGCTTGAGTCCTTGAGACCAGTGACTTTTTATTAATCAGTTCTGACACAGCAAATTTAGCTCGAAACATAAAGATTGGGGGATATATATATAATAGTAGAAATAAGCAAAAAAAAAAAAAAATGCAATTTTGTACCAATCATTCTTACAGCCATAGTTTGGTTATCTTCACTGCAGTCTTGATTGGTTGTTGCCATACTTTCTTAGCAATCTTCTATAATTAGAATGCACAGACAAGATATTTGACTGTGGTCCAAAAATGATAAACATGTAACAAAAGTGACCATATTACACTTATGAACTTTATGGTCTTAAATCACATTGTTTGGTGACTTTTTTTTTCTTTTTGTTTTTTTTAATATAATATATAAGTGAACTATTAAATACAGTCAACTCTGTGAAATCCGCTGATGTATAATTCGCCAATGTCTATTATCCGCACTACATATTGGAATGTAAACAATGAAAATTCCATTAACAGTTAAACTCTTAGATACAGTTAAATTTGGTATTTTTTTTCATAAGTTATCAATTCTCCAATGAATAAATATTTAAATATAAATTGAACATAAATGTTTAAATTTCCCAGGGCAACAAAATTTTATCTCAGAGCAAAAAGTAATGAGTGTTCATAGACTATAGAAAAAAATTATTGACAACAAAGCAAAACTGAAACTACCATTATGTTGTGTCAACGTTTAAAAAAATTAATACAATTAGTAAAATAATAATGCATTATGTTTTTCTTTTACATTGTAATTATAATTTGTGTGCAGTTGTTTCTAATTTATTGCCAGACTCTAAAAAATAAAATGTAAACAAGTGGATGATCTATAATCTGCAAAAATGTGTAATCCGCAAAACCCTCTGTCCCTAAGTGTGCAGATTTCACAGAGTCGACTGTATATAATTTTATTTTTATTTTATGAAAATCAAAAGGGTTTTGTCGTAAAGATGAAAATAAGCACTCGCCACTCGGCGATTAAACTTGAAAAACTGGCGACTAAAAATATGGAAGGAACCGGTCAAATGCAGAATTTTCCAAAAAGGATTTTGTAAAAAAAAAAAAAAAAAAAAAAAAAAAAAAAAAAAAAAAAAAACACTCGAATTTTGTCAAAAAATCACGAATAATGCCGCTAATTTTGTCAAGAGATCGCGAAAGAAGCATAAATTTCGTCAAAGGATCGCGAGAACTCAAATTCTTTTCGAAGGATCACAAAAACTCAATTTCTTTGAAGGATCGCGAAAACTCCATTTCTTCGTAGGATCACGAAAACTCCAATTTCTTGGAAGGATTGCGAAAACTCAATTTCTTCGAAGGTTCGCCAAAACTCCAATTTCTTCGAAGCATCGTGAAAACTCTCATTTCTTCGAAGGATCGTGAAAACTCGCATTTCTTCGAAGGATCGTTAAACTCATTTCTTCGAAGGATCGTTAAAACTTGTATTTCTTCGAAGGATCGTGAAAACTCGCATTTCTTCGAAGGATCGTGAAAACTCGCATTTCTTCGAAGGATCGTGAAAACTCGCATTTCTTCGAAGGATCGTGAAAACTCGCATTTCTTCGAAGGATCGTGAAAACTCGCATTTCTTCGAAGGATCGTGAAAACTCGCATTTCTTCGTAGGATCGTAAAAACTCGCATTTCTTCGAAGGATCGTGAAAACTCTCATTTCTTCGAAGGATCGTGAAAACTCGCATTTCTTCGAAGGATCGTGAAAACTCCGATTTCTTCGAAGGATCGTGAAAACTCCAATTTCTTCGAAGGATCGTGAAAACTCCAATTTCTTCGAAGGATCGCGAAAACTCTCATTTCTTCGAAGGATCGCGAAAACTCTCATTTCTTCGAAGGATCGCGAAAACTTGCATTTCTTCGAAGGATCGTGAAAACTCCAATTTCTTCAAAGGATCGTGAAAACTGCAATTTCTTCGAAGGATCGTGAAAACTCCAATTTCTTCGAAGGATCGCGAAAACTCCAATTTCTTCGAAGGATCGCGAAAACTCCAATATCTTCGAAGGATCGCGAAAACTCCAATTTCTTCGAAGGATCACGAAAACTCAAATTTCGTCGAATGGCTGCTGAAAAATCGTGAATTTCATCAAAGGATCATGGGGGGGGGGGGATGCAAATTTCATCATAGGGCGCGGAAAAGTTCAAATTTTGTGAATGGTTCGCAGAAAAGACTAGAACGGGCTCTGTGACAGACTGACAGAGGAGCAAGACGAATAGGGTTTCGTCAGATGAACGAAACCCTAAAAATTGAATTTCAAGCCCTGTCTTCAGTGGTTATAAAATTTTTGCGACGATTGATAAATCCTGCCATTTCGTCTTACGATTGATTGACAAAATTTACTCTCTTTTTCCTCTGTTGAATTGAAAAATTGCATGTTTTTTTTTCTGAGATGGGTAGACAATTTGATATTTTTTCCCATTAATCGATCACAATTAAAAGATTTCGCAGTTTTTTTCTTGTGTGGAGTTGACATATTTCTTGATTTCCCCCCCCCTCTCTACAATCAATTAACGAATTTTGCATTTCCTCGGCAATTCGATGAATTTAGGTGGGTTTTAGGTGGTGGGGGAAAGTAGATTTTTTTTCTGCGTATGTCTGTGTAAGTTAAAACTTTCTCGCCCAAAAACTTTCTGAGATACAAGTCGATTTATAAATTTCCAGTACACTTTTTTGCTTAAAGCGCGCTCTGGCAAACCTACAATTTCGAAGCTCAGATGTGTGGCACTTTCATAAATTTATAAAAAATATTGTAGTTTATTTTGTTTTCCTTTAAATTGAATTATTTTGAATAGTGGTCAATAACTGCCATTCTACTTGTTTAATCAACGAGTTTAAATCTTCATCCTTGTTTTAATGTAAAGCTTAAGAAAATCTTCAATTTAATGATTTCTAAATGTCAGTATGTAAGCAGACGATTTTTGATGTTATAGAATAAATTGGTTCTTGAGAACTGAATATGTTAAAGTATGCTTTCCTTTCCTCAAGGCAAATTTAATTTATTTAAGATTTGTTTTCACCATTAATTGAAATTTACAAAAAAAATTCTAAACAAAATTGAGAAACGACGTCAAAACTACTTATTAATAACTATTGTTCTCCCCTTCTCTCTTTTATACGCAAAAATGGTCTTGTTAAGTGACCAGCATTACAGAAATGTCATTAAAATTTTCAAAAATTTAATATCGCGGAAACTTATATAAATTTTAATATTAACAGACTTTAAATTACATTCTCAGACCCATGGGGAAAACTGGTGTTAATTGCATTATTCAATGTTCGATATCCTAGGCGAACTAACTGTCAAAAACAAATAGACTGGCAGATTTTATTATAAAAGATTGTTCAGAATCATTTATTTCAATCTTTTCGATAATAAATGTATTAAAAATACTGATACATTTAAACCATAGATTAAAATAAGAGATTGATACTATCATACGGAGTAATAATAATTCAATGATGATCGTAACATCTGTATTTATAAGGAGATGGATGCTTCTCAGACCCGGGATATTTCTCCTTTTGAACGTTTGTCTCATTATGATCTTTCGTTTTATTAACCCATTATTGATGAGTTGATTTTTTTCTAACGTAAGCGGCGAGGTATTTCCAAAAATTTGTTTTTTTTTTTTTTTTTTTTTTTTTTGCACTCCTTAAATTTAGCGTATGAAAATAAGAGAATTTCCTGTGAATTTTGTATTATTTACTTGCATAAATACAACTGAAAAAGTACTGTAAGTGTACATATCTATAAATTCACGTATCTGAATACCACAAAAATTTTGCTTGGAAATGTAGAGCTCATTGAATCAAAACACTGCACTAAAACTAGTGTCGTGAAGGCATTTTCACCTTGTTATTAATGTAAACATACAAGAGCTCATACACAATTTCTCTGGGATGCGAAAGACCCTACCTCACCAGTTAAGGCTTAAATGCTTCATGTGTGTGTTTTCAGCTTTGTAGGAAGAGCGGAAAACAAAAGTTTTCTATTCCGATTTAAATGCAGACAAGATTCTGCACGACATATTTTAATATTTAGGCATACTAAAGAAACAAAATGTGAAAAAAAAAAAAAACAAAAAAAAAACGCATTAGTAGTCAATTTAAAGAGAATCGTCCGTCTCAAAGAGAAAAAAAATCTAGTATGTTGTGGCCATCACAAAACTTTCTTCTATATAAATCACGTCAATTAAATCATTTAAATAGTACAAGAAATTGCATCAATTTAGCACCAATTCGTATCAAAGTATATCTGAATTTGAAGTTTGAGGAATTAGCTCTTGAGATAGAGCTATAGCGGAAATTATGAAAAATGTAGCAATGTTGAGCGATTTACACCAAAACATAAACGGCACTAATTGATATCAAGGTATATGTGAATCTGAAATTTGATGAAAATTCGTGAATTAGTTAGTGAGATAGAGCTCTAGTGGAAATTTTTTAAAATGCAGCATAACAGCGAAACCTGTTGAGCGATTTGCACCAAAACATAAACAGCACTAATTCATATCAAGGTATACCTGAATTTGAAGTCCGTTGAAAATCCAAGCATTAGTTTTTGAGATAGAGCTATTGCGGAAATCGAAAAAAAAAGCATAGCAGCGCTACCTAATGAGCGATTTACACCAAAATGTATACATTGTCAAGTCATGTCAAGGAATAACTGATTCTGAAGTTTGATGAAAATTCGTGCATTAGTTCTTGAGATACACCTATAGTGGAAATTCTGAAAAAAGCAGCATAGCACCGCCACCTGTTGAGCGATTTACACCAAAAGGTATATAATGTTAATTCGTGTCAAGGAATAACTGATTCTGAAGTTTGATAAAAATTCGTGCATTAGTTTTTGAGATACAGCTATAGTGGAAATTCTGAAAAATGCAGCATAGCAGCGCCACCTGTTGAGCGATTTGGACCAAAACATAAATAACACTAATTCATATCAAGGTATACCTGAATCTGAAGTTTGTTGAAAATCCAAGCATTAGTTATTGAGGTAGAGATTTTTCGGAAATTCTGAAAAATGCAGTATAGCAGCGCCACCTGTAGAGCGATTTACGCCAAAATATATAAAACTTCAGTTCATGTCAAGGACTAACTGAATCTGAAGTTTGATGAAAATCCGTGCAATGGTCCTGGAGATTGTGCTATTGCGGGACTCATTAAAATGATGCATAGCAGCGCCACCTGTTGAGCGATTTACACCAAAAACTAATCAGCACCAATTTATATCAGGGACTAACTGAATATAATTTTTTATTAAACTCCGTGCATTAGCTCTTGAGATAGAGCGCCAACAAAATCTGTGTCGCATACAGACAGACAGACAGAATCACAGACTCACAGACAGACATTTTGTAAAAACATATTTTTCGGAATCTCTGATCCCTAAAACGTGTAAATCCGTCGAAAACCGAAAGTCGAAGATTTACACGAATCCAATACTTTCTTCTTGTAAAGATAGAAGAAAGTAAAAATAATGCATAAACAGCATTTCATATACATAATTTTAATTTCGAAATCTTATTACTTTTTCCACCTTGTCAGAAGAGACGCTAGTATTCCTTCCATTACAGATTTGCATGTAATTGTCCTATCTTCTATGATATTTTATGATGTAAACTGACAAATATTTTTTCTCAATAAAGTATCCTTTTTAGGTGCGTTCGTAATTATATAAATACGTAGCACCTATAGTCGTCGTTCAGTCCGTCTGTCTGTCCGTCTGTCTGTCCGTCTGTCCGTCCGTCTGTCTGTCCGTCCGTCCGCATATAACAGAGCAAAAACTACCCAACCGAATGGTCTGAAATTTTAAATAAATGATTGTTGCAAAATTTTGTCGAGCCATTTCAAATTTTATGAAAATCGGATGTATAGTTTAATTACAGGGACAGTCAAAAGTTTTTCTTTACATTACGGCCAATGGGGAAAATTATTGCAAGTGCATTTTAATGATGTTACAGCCCTCCGAATGGTCTGAAATTTTAAATATATAATTGTTGCACAATTTTGTCGAGCCATTTCAAATTTTATGAAAATCGGATGTATAGTTTAATTACACGGACAGTTAAAAGTGTTCCGTTACATTACGGGGAATGGGGAAAAATTATTGCAAGTAAATTTTAATGATGTTACAGACTATGCACTTATGGAGTGCAAAAAAATATACATTCAGTACAATATGGGGTGCAAAAAATAATTATAAAACTAGTTATAGTACGAACGCACCTCATTTGCCACGTTTGACGAGCAATTTACAACTTGTTTATTATCTGCCTGCAGTAACAGTAGTATATTTTCATATATTTACCATTGTCACTTTATGTATGATTCATCATTTATTTTAATAAAATAAAAATCAGTTGTTTGAAAAAAATCTCTTTTCCAGTTTGTTAAGTTGTTTTATTTTAAACATGGATTTCATTCTTTAAATGTTAAATATGTATTTACTACTTTTCCGAACCTATAAACTCTAAATTAAATAAGAATAAATATGCTATAAGTAATTACATTGCCCATAAAGGCTTTAATAAACAGACCTACTAGTTTTATCATATTCTCAAGAACAGTTATAATTAAATAATCTGTTTTCGAAATTTTTTTTGGAAATGTTTCTCTTGAAACTTCTTGACATTGCGTTTGAATATAAACATTTGCATCTATGTTTACATTAAATGCAGCCAATGTATGATCCTCATTGCGGCCCTGTATGAATTCGTTTACTTCTATGCCTACCTTGATCACATGGCAGATCGACAAACAGTAGAAACCAGCCTATCTTGATGATGTGATAGCCAAATTCATTTTTCACCGATTGTGTGTTCGAAACTAGTAAGTATAGTTAATTATGTCTTACTGGCTAATGTAATCATTTCTGGAATAGTTATTATTTAATTTAAAGAACTAGTTTATGAAACTAGTAAGCCTGTTTATTAAGAGGTATTCTTTAGTAAGCATTTATATGCTACTTTTAGCACATATACATATTTTTTTATTTAAATGATAATAAGCTAATTTTAAAATAAGTTAAAATAAAGATTAGGAAGTTCTAAATTATATTTAATCCTGTTGTAATACGAAAATTTCCAAACGCCTTTAAATATTCCTCTTTTTCCTACTGACATATTAATAGTACGCAAAATAAGTATATTTTTTTATATTTCAGTAAATCACACATATGTCAATTTCAATAAATCTTAACTTTGTGACTTGAATACTTACATATAGTTTTTAAACATAAGAGTAATCCCTCCCCCTCAAAAAATAAATAAATAAATAAATAAATAAAATAATAAAAAATAATAATAAATCCAAATACGTTTTGAATGATTATTTTCATTGATAAAAAATTTTGGCTTTTATTCTTTGGATAAAAGTAATTTGTGAGGTATCGAATATATTCGATGGTCCAATATTCTTGAGAAAACACATTTATCTATAAAATGAAAGTTTTCTTGGAAGAAAAGAGCCCAATTATTTTAAGAACCATATTTCCAGGAGGCTTTAGTCAGTATTATTCTTTCTGATGAATTGGCTTCATTTAAAAATGATTGACACCTTCGGGACGAGAGTTCACGTATACATGGTTAATTAAGTGTTCAGAATCGTTGATGATTCCCAAGAGTTATTTTATTTTGTAAATTTTTCCCTATTTAATCAGAGTATTTCTTCGATTCAATTAGGCAAAAATTTCTGTTTTGAAAAATCTGTGAGAAAACATTAAAAATTCTTTAACAGACGCTTGTCGCGAGGGTGTTAATGAAGACATTGTATAAATAAAAAATAGAAAATTCTTTCAAAGTGAATTTGTTTTAATGACAATTTTTTTAAATTTGCAGATGCACATTTTGATGAAACATTGGTAATAAAGCCTGCCTGATTAAGAAAGAGAAAAAAAATATGCAAAACACCAACGTATGGTTTTTTCAGTTATCTGAAGGAAAAAAATTATATAAGCGATTTGTCGTTAACTATGTACTTTATTAGTTTTGTTGATTTCTAAACTTGTGCTACCTCGAACCAGAGTTTCTTTGAAATCATAAAATTAACATAACCACTTTTTTCCAAATTCGAAAATTATTCTTGTAACAGTTCTTGAAACCTAGAAATATTTATTTTTATTTATTTAATTTTCTTCTTATAATTTATATGCTTATTTACAATTTATTTGTCTATTTTTGCTTAGTTCTTTCCCAAGGGGTTTCTGAATGTTAAAAGAAAAAAAATCTAGTCTTTTATATTTTAAGGAATGACATTTTTACATAAATGCATTGTAAATATGTTTACATAACAAGAAACTTTTATTGGTATCTTTTACAGTATATTAAATACAAAGTCTTCTTGCTCCAATACACAAACATAATATATGTATTTCCGCAGATTAAGCTACACGGCTTGTTTAAAACATATAGAATGCTAATGGCAGTATTCAAAAAAATTTCGTAGTAATATTACAACAGAATTATAATTACGTCACCTCTTCACATACTATTGTTGTAATTTATGCAATACGTGTTTAATTATCCTAAAAGCATAAAAGTGCACATACTAACTATCATTCAATTTCTAAAATCTCTTACGTATAGCTTACGTTTTAAAAACATATGCCTATCAATCAATATTTCCTACAGATAATTTAAAGTTATTTCTGTAGAAGATTATTTTCCTTGATACAACATTTTGACTTTTATTCATTGGATAAAGGAAACTGATGAGGAACCTCAAATATTGCACGATCGTTTACTCCCGAGTAAACGCATTTATCTATCAAATGAAAGTTTTGTTTGAAAGAAGACAACCTATTTATTGTAACAAAAATATTTCCATAAACTTTTAATCACCGTTGTTCTTTGTAACAAATTAGCTTCTGTAAAAATGATTAATGAATAGATACATTGTTGAAAACACAGTAGGAGATTTTGTCGTTATGAATTTGTCGTAACGGTCAGAGTAACGAATTTGATAAAACTAAATGCAAGAGTTATAGTTATTGCAAAACAGTATAAAACGGAAAATTGTACTTTGAATGAAGTACAGGATATTAAAATATCTGTATATAGCTGAGAAGTCAGCCTAAATCCATTGTGTTTAGGTAACCTTTAGGAAGATTTCTACAGAAGCAAAAAAAGCTTTATTTGTGATCGTCTATTTGTATTATCGCAGTTGCAGTAGGACTTCAATCGCATAAATTTTCATTTGTCAACAAATCGTAACACATACCTTTCTGAACAGCACAGAATCGTTGTGAATTTCAAGTCTATGACCAGTTTGAATATGATACAGACGATTGTTTAAATAATAATGTAGAATTTTCTAAATAGTAGCATTGAAAATGGCGAGTTAACAAAAAATTCTTCGAATTAATGACAAGTAGCTGATTTTCGGATTCTTTGAATACTATCTAGTGTCATCAGTGGTTTGACTGAATGATCCGCATCTTTAATGCAATCAATTTTTGTGAATTGGTTTAGCAATATTTGACTTGCTACTTTGATAGGAACTGATTTTTTAAATTTTCGGGTGAAGTCCTCCTGTAACCAATTCATACGTATTATACATAGACAAGCACAAATATTAACTGTTTTCCTTTTATTGGTGACATATAATCCTCAAACGAATTAGACTAAAACTTTTTTAAATGTGCAGTGATTTTCTAAAACTTTGTTAAAATGAAAATATAACTCTGTAAATACACATTTAGGAAGACTACAATTCTGGTTTAAAACATGTAAGGAAAGGCAGAAAAGCAACGTTTAAAAATGATCAAATAATACACAAAAACGCGCCCGCTTTTCTGTCATTATGCCAAATCTTACTTTGTCTAGCACGCTGTACATTGCTCTCTGACGAACTGAAGAAGAATGGTTAATTCGAAACAGCTATCGGCTACTTTTCTGTGTATTATTTGTGCATTTTTAAACGTTCGTTTTCTGCCTGTTAGCATTCTTGCACAGAGGTTTTTTTACTATTTTTATATAAGAAAATAATCATAACTTAGTTATAAGAAGATAGATTTTTGTTTAAGTTTTCAAACTGTTATTGCTTACATTATTAGAGAATAACTTTTTCATTTAATATTGTTTATGCAATTAAGTTGATGTATAAAAAGTAAAAGAGTATAGAAGAGAGTATTAAAGAAACATGCGTTTGGATACCACCTTTATAAGAATTTGCATTTCTGTGAAAAGATTGACATTATTATGGGAAGTGTACTTTTACACGTACACAGTTACAGACGTATTACAGTTACTACACGTGTACTTTTATCATTTTATTTAGGTTTCAGCATTTAGTAATAAAACAAATAAAAGACTTTTGCATGAATTTCCATGCACTGTTGGTGGTTCTTTTATTTCAAACATACTACAAAGTTATTAAATCTGTTTAATTCTGTTGTAATGCGACATTTTCCAAATGCCTAAAATAATCCTCCTTCGTCCAATCTCATGTTACTTGTACGCAAAATAAAAGTATTCGACAAATTTCAGTAAATTACGTGGACGTAAAATTTCGGTAAATCTCAACTTTCTTATTTGTGTTTCTACATTATTTTTAAGCCAAAAATTTCGTTTTTAAGCAGTACTTTTTCATCGAAATTAAAATGTTAGCCAAAATGCTCATAATCGTGTCTTTATTTGAAACTGTGTAGCAGCAAGACTTTACAGAAAATTATTGATTTCTACTAGTAGTGCTTATTAACTTTCTCACTGCCGCGAACTGATATATCCGTTCACTAAGCTGCAAGTTTCACTGAAATAGGAGCATTATTTAAATTAATATAATTCTACAGATATAATTCAGTTTAAAAAAATTAAGTTTTATTTAAATTAATATAATTCTACAGATATAATTCAGTTTTAAAAAATTAAGTTTTATTTAAATTAATATAATTCTACAGATATAATTCAGTTAAAAAAAAATAAGTTATGATTAATACTCTCGAGGCTTAATCGCCCATACGTAATATTTTTTGTTTTATAATATGTTAGAAAAAACATCATTTTTAAGCATTTAAATAAAATTACAGTGAAAAAAAAACACTACAATCTTGCCCTTTTGCTCGGCGATCAGTGGGTTAATGCTAAAGTTTTTGTTTTAGCCAATTTCGAAAATTTATTTAAGCTATTGAGAAAATTTCTGAAATTTATATATAGTTTGACATATAAGGATACATACATTTTCTGAAATATTAAAATCTGTAGGGGATGGGGAATGGGCAACTGCCCTTAGACTGGTTCTACCTCGTCAAATATATTGCACAAAAAGAAATCTAAAAGTTACTGTACTCTCAACCGAGTGTGTTAGCCTATATTTTATTTTCCAATTTTTACATAAATTTGCTTCAAATAAAATCCAAAGAAACAAGTCGATTCGAAAATTTCTTTAGATTTTGAAGACAGTTAAATATGCCTATTTTCGAAGCTCATATACATTTTACAGCGCTTCCCACTTGGCTTCATCAATACCCTTTTAAAACAAGTTACATATGTACAAGAGAGAGATTTTGTATGCTAACTATAGAACATAATCCTAATGAAATTAAAACTGTTGGGAAAACATCACTAATGGCAGAGCAATTTCATTAGCACATACATTTTGCATTATTATTATTATTTAAAAATTTTTACGTATAATCAACTTATATTAAAACAATCAAAACACCTTATAACGAAAACATAAAATGAATAACAACGAAGGGAGGGACGGGGAGATAAAAAATTAACTCATTAGTCTTTGTTAATGTTTCTTTACAGTGTTAGTACTAGTATTATATGTTAGTATGATATAACTTGGACAAAAAATATGAAAAGCGGGAAACATAATTCAAACTAATTTGTAAACAAATCTTCTAAGTTTCTTGCAATTCATTAAAGGCAATAACTGGTAACAGGAAATAGAAAAATAAGTAATTTTATGAAATTCCCAATGAAGCAAATCATCAAATTTTATAAGTGCTCGCGTTAGTACGTCCATTGTCAAAATTCTCTAGAAAATCTTAAAGGTGAATCAAAAAATCAAGACAAGAATTATCCACTTTTTTTCAAGCAGAACCAAGCACATTGTTAAAAGAAATATAATCCGTATAGTAGTGATGTAAGTGGTACATTTTCCTTGAGTTATTGAAATTTGCAGATTATTTAATTCTAGACTATTAAATTTAAAGTCTTTCAATGTCCACATGATTAAAACTGTACAAATTTCCTTGAAAAGAAATTGAGAAGCTACGGCAAGAAATTATCTAATAAAAGTAATAGTTATGCAATAACAATTATTCTAAACATTCTATTTATGCACATTTTCTAAACTCATAACGGTGCAAAGGATCACGAATTTACTTTCGAACATAAGAAACTGACAATAAAGTTTATGAATATTATAAAAAATGTTTAGTGTGATGGATTAGAACCTTTAAAACATTCTGAAAGACAAAAAGGAAAATCAAAAGAAGAAGTATAAACTAAGAAATACAAATAAATCGCTTACAGAATTTGGAGTGCGTAGAACTGTATCAAATAGACAGTCTTAAATCAAATCACTGATGTCCAAGAGAGAAAAACGGTTTAGTTTTTCGCACCTAGAATTACATGTTATTTATTCAGATAGGCCTCCCCTCTTATCCTGAACTTCTCAAAAAGGTACCATTTCTTCTATTTGAATTCGTTTAATCTGACATTCTTCTGGATTCTAACAAGAATACTAAAAAAGGTCAAAAGTATATTTCTTTGACTGTAAATCTAAAAAGAAAATTATTGAAATTATATCTTGACCACAGAATAACAGAATAAAACATTACACAAAAACAACAAAACAAGAAACAGTAAAACAAATCCACTTGTGTAACATGGCCTTTCTAATGAAAATATTTAAAACTTTAACCCGGAAAAAATCAAACAGAATTAGTGTTAAAAATTTTAATTTCATAATATATATAATATCCTTTGTTTTTTTCTAAGCAATCAAGTAATCTAGCAACGCCTATGAGGGCGTTAGAATTTCCGTAATAACAAAGAAAAGATATATATTTCTAGTAATGGCTTCAGTTTAGAATCACCTGCTGTTAAATTATTTTTTGCTTTTGAATGAAATATCGATGATTTCAACTTGCTCATGTACAATATAATCTGCAATGAGCTAAGAATTTGTCTAGTTCACTCATTTAAAATATACAATGTTTAAAATTAGCAATTTACGAAAAAAAAAAAAGAAAATTGCCGCCATATGTCTTCATTATTCAATAATCATGCTGACTTCACACTCAAGAGAGATAACTCAGACTACATATTCTATTATCTATAATGTTTATTAGTGCTGGAACGGTGAGACTACGCTGGGCACGGGTCACACGAACAATAGAATTCTCCCCAGCTTTAAATGCCCTCTAAGCTACGGCGCACGAGTAGGGTTACTGTATTAAGCAGTTTATCCCTCGTTTGGCTAACTGAATATTATTTATTATATAGAAAATAATCAACATATAGGATTGGTCCCGCCAGAAAACGCGCGTAGAAAATAAATATTTATTTTTAAAATTGTACCTTCTCTCTATTAATAAATATTTCATGTTTATTAATATACTGGGCAAGAACAAGTTCCAAAAAAGATTTTTTTAAGATAATCTGCAATTAAAAAAATATTATTGTTTAGATGTGCTTGGGTTACATGATATAGAATTGTATGCAATAAGTAAAATGCAAGTATTTTGATTATGATTTTATTGAAATGAATATTAGATTTTTCTATTTTGAAAATTTGATGCATCTCAAATTTATAATATGTGTGTATATATATATGCGTGTGTGTGTGTGTGTGTGTTTACAATTGTAAAGAGAATAAAAAAATATGCTTAAATTATTTAAAAAACATAACATTTTATTAATTTTGTTTTTGAGAAAAAAATTTCAACGTCTGGTTTTTGTAACATATAGTTATATAGATTTTTTGTAAATAATTCTAAGAGAATTATTCATAAAATTTGAATATGTCAAATAATTTGTACATTTTAATAATTTTTTTAGCAATTTCGTTTTTAAAATTTTCTTTTAACTCATTTAATATGTTTTATAATGCGCTATATGAATCCCCTTTATTTTCCCCTTACTCCACATTTAGTAAGAGAATAAGTAAAAACTAAATGCGTTAAGTAATTTGCAAATTTTAATAATTTTTTAGCAATTTTTTTAAATATTTCCTTTAGCTCATTTAATATGTTATATGTATACCCTTTTTGCCACATTTAGTACGAGAATAAGTAAAAACTAAGTGGTTAAGTAATTTAGAAACATTAATATTTCTTTAATATTTCTAGGGTTAAAATCAGGCATTTTTCTCCAAGAGGAATTTTTAAAGCTCCTGTGGTTGCAGGGAGGATTTGCACTTAAACTACATTAATAAGCATTAAACTCTCAAGCAAAAATTCTTAAATATATTCCCCCCCCCCTTCCAAAAAAAAAAACAAAAAAAAACACGCACATGCACACACCAAAGCCATCTCCTGAATTTATCATTGAGAATTTTTGTTTTGAAATATTTTTAAAATATGCTTTACATCAAGGAAACAAAGTACTGTGGTCTATAATAAAACAGTTGAAAAGTTACATTGCAGCAATGCAGGTTTTACTCTAGGAGTGCGGCTTGTGAAGATGAATGTTTATAATATTTTTTATTTATATTTGACATATTAGGGATGGTTATTTAGTAGAAATTTGGATTTAAAGAAAATGCACATTTTTTTAAACCTTGGTATGTCTTATGCCATTACAAAAATATTGATTAATAAAAAAAAATGTGTGTGTCTGGGGAGGGGGGAGGCTGCAGTAAATTTACGTGTACTGTGTGTACTGTATTATGTCTGTTCCGTATTATTGATTGTTCAATATATCAATTTATATAAATATATTCTTTTTATCAGACGTATAGGAATATATTTTATAAGGACCCCCTCTTTTTTAGAGTTTAGAAAAACAGAACATAATTTTTATTTATTTCATCAGGTTAAAAAGTAACAACTATTACTGAAATAAAATATTGCAGTTTTAAAAAACTTGTAAACTATTTATGGAAATAATTTAATTGAGGTTGCAAGTAATCTTTAAAAATTCTAAGAAAATGGATGTTTAAAACTAATTTTTTAGATATGTTTGTCATGAAAAGGCAGCTTTACTCTATGTTCTGGGCCTTACACTATAAGGCCTTATTCTAGGTATATGTAATACTTCTTTTTCCTAAATGAAATGATAAAAATGATTCATGGCTGAATCATGAAAACTTTTGTTCATAAAAAATATACAGAAATTAAATTAATACTTATTTTAATAAAATTGCTTTGAATTGTTTTCATCATATAAGACATTCACCTTCATTTAAATTATCTTTGAATTAATTTCAGATTAGTAAGTCAGAAATAATAAACATAAAGAAATTAAGGAAGCAAACAAACAAAAAAGGGAGGATTGAGGAGGTATAAAAAGTTCCAATATCGCAGAATACGCGAGTAACTTTTATATAATTAAAAATTAATTTAATTTCAAAATATTATGTTATATAAGCAATTTGCATTAATAATTTAATGAGAATAGTAATTTAGTAACATAAAATAAAGTAATAGACTACTGCTTTAAAAATCGTTATTTAAATTACAATGCATTATTAACATTTAAATAATAAAAGTTAACTCATCTTATATATATACAATGTATGATAAACGAATATATTATATTGCATGAAAAGAACTTTTTTTTTTTTTTTTTTTTTTTTTTTTTTTTTTTTTTTTTTGTACAATAAACATAAATCTATATTTATAAAATATTATGTAAAAGTTAACAGGAAATTTTCACTTAAAATTTCAATTACATCCAGCTGCAAATAATTGCATATTGTATTTAATAATTATTGTTTGTATGAGTTTTAATGAAATAAAAATATTATAATAAAAGTTATATTAATTATATTCTACATGCATATTTTTATACCTTTCTGAACAAAAATGAATCGAAACTTGTGTCATAAAGTTGCCCCTTTTAGATTTGAGAACAGTCCTATCCATGTCATATCATATCATATCATATCCATGTCATATCAGTCATATCATATCCAAGTCATATCCATGACAAAAGTTTCATATTTTCAGTATTGTCAGTATATTCATATGTTCAGTTTCATATTTTCCGACTTATGCAGGGGCATGCGGGGCTGCCGCCAAGGGGTCCATGAGAGTAATCAGGATTTTCATTAAAAGGTTTCAAATTATATAAATTAGCCAAAAATGACCAAAATTCATATATTTCAAACATTTAGGAAGGGAGTGTGGTCCCCCTTCTGCTTCCAGTACACGCCCCCCCCCCCACACACAACACCCATGCAAAAAACAAACTACATCATTAGAAAACTAATGAGTAAAATTTATTAGTATGTCATCGTTTTCAAAAGAAATTCTACATTAAGGCTGTTCTTAACTGCTCTGCTCAACAAGCGCAAAACGTTTAACACATTTACAAATTCATTTTTTAACGGAAAGACTGACCATGGAAGCGATTTGGAATTGAACTGTGTTTTCCATTTTTTTTAATCAATAAATTACCTATTGAGTTATAAGCTATTTTGATCACGTGACAAACCCATTTTTGGCCCGCTCTTGAGTGTTTTTTCTCCTTTCGCGCGGAAATTCGGTTCAAAACGGCCAGTTTGACTGTATTTTCTGAAAAATGTATTGCGTTTCAAAAAAAAGAAAAAAAAACAGCTCGATTACATAGTTTCTGAACAACAGCACCAGCTAGTTTCATGCATTTTCGAACAAAGATAAATTAAAACTTATGTCAGACAGTTGCCATTTCGGATTTGAGAACATTCTTAACGTTTTCCTCGTAATGTGGCATGTTAAATCATTAATGATGACCAATTTGTGGCATTCTCTTTTAGACATCTTATAACATACAAATTAAAAGTTTGCAAACAAATATTCGTGTCAACCAATTTATCATTTTTTCTACTATTGTCCGACTAGTATTTTTTCTTAAGGCTGTTCTCAAATCCAAAAGGACAACATTGACATAAGTTTTAACTTATTTTTTTTCGGAAAAGCATGAATCGAGCAGATATTGTGAAACTATGTAATTAAGCTGTTTTGTCCGTTTTTTTTTTTTTGTTTTTTGTTTTTTTTGTTTTTTTTTTTCCTTTTTCAAACGCAATAGATCTTTCAGAAAGTAGTGTCAAAGTGCGCCAGTGGGCGTTTTGAACCGAATTTCCACGCGAAAGAAGAATAATCACCCATGAAAGGTTGAAAAGCGTGTTTGTCATGTGATCAAAATCGCTTATAATTCAATAGGTAATTTATTTATCAAGAAATCGAAAACACAGTTCGATTCTAAACCGCTTCCATAGTCAGGTCTTCCAATTTTATATCTTTCCGTTAAAAAATGAATCTATAAATGTGTCAAAACATTTTGCGCTTGTTGAGCAGAACAGTTGAGAACAGCCTTAAAGTTGTGACCATCTTTTTGCGATACCCTGTATGTAGATATGAGCAGAACCGGGTACAAAATTTATGCATACATATATGTATGAAGTTTAGTACTAGCCACTTCCACATTATTCACAAGAAAATTCTATAGATAGATAGAAGACGCCCCCCCCCCCCCCCCAACCACCAACACCAGCAGAATGATGGGGTCCCGGGGTCTTCTATACTCTTAGTCGGGCTATGCATATTTTATCGGTTTAGTTTAAATTTTTATGTCGGCCCGGCTCGTTTAAAAAATTGTTCTAATTCTGCATTACGATCTTTGGAAAGTTCAGTGCTTTGACGAAGCCCCGTTCGCTGACCGCCAAAGAAAAAAAGGCAGCAAGACGCAAATGCGCCATATCTGTCCCTTCAACTTTCACACCCCACCCCTCTTGACCTTTGGGGAGGAAAAGGTAATTAAAGCGTGCAGAGCGAGATTACCCCGCTGGAACGTGGACATATCCGTCTATTTAATCTCCTCCCTGGCTGATCGTGAAAGGGACCGACAATTGGCGTCGAGGGCGAGTACAATAAAAGTGATATGACGCTAACAGTACTATTAAAAGGTAGTAAGGAATAAAAAGACGAATGTTTGCACGAGAGACAAAATCAGTGCCATCTCTATATGTGCTATCCCGGTTCATTATAATTTCATCAACGAGGATTAACTGCATTTTATATCATTAATAAATGCCGTTTTTATCGAATGACAAAAAATGAATCTCCACACATGTAATATGAGAGCTATCAAACCATAAGTCGATAAGGAGTGCTACTTTTTTATTGCAAACGTTGTATTTCAAAGAACATTTAGAATAAACATACATTCGCATTTTGAGCTCTTTTATATACATGCTTCTTTTCGAAATATTATTTTTAATTAAAATGCCATATAGTATCTACACTATAACGTCTCAGTTTTCATTTAAAATACAACCATTACTGCGAAAAATGAATAACAAACCTAAACTAAAATGAGAAGACAAACATAAATTTCTCGCTACCTAAAATTACAGAACGTTCAAAATCTTACTTTATCAATTAGCTCAAGCACATTGATTACAACGCTTTTACTTTCTGCTAGTTTTACTTTACTGTTGCTAAAATATAGACCCGCTACATAAGATAAATTATTCTGAAATACATGAGAATTTCTACCATAAATAACACTTGAGTACTTTCCTTGATATGCTTCGGGAAATTAAAATTTCGCAATAAACTAGATGTGTCTTTGTGTACCTGCCAACATCCATCTATTCCTCGGTAAAATGTGGCTTAATTTAGCAAAGTTTCAATCAAGATAATTTAATTTATATATCTTTATTTTTTGTAATAAGCGTTTAAACATTGAACGTATTTTATTTCTGTTTTTCTAAAACATTTTTCTGTTTCTAAACCAATTTCACCTGGTCATATATATCTTTATATATCTTCATTTTTTGTATTAAGCGTTTAAAAATTGAACACATTTCAGTTCTGTTTTTCTAAAAACATTTTTCTGTTTCGAAACCAATTTCACCTAGTCAATTTAAACCAAATTTTACGGAGGAATACTGGTAAGTTGGCAGGTATGATTTTTATCGATATCCATTTCTTCTTCAAAATAAATTACTTAGCCGAATTCAAAGAACATTCATTTGTTAATTAAATACATTAAATCGTTTTCCGTTTTTTTTCATCTCTCGAAAATAAAATCTATATATTTAACGAGCAAGGTTATTTTTTTAGTCATCTGGCCTGAGCTTTCTTCTAAACCGATTTTAATATATATATATATTTTTTTTTATGAAAGCACTTTTTTTGTAGATGGGCCTGCACTCACAATTTTTTTAAATGATCGAATTTTTTATTTTTTTATTTTACTTTCAAAATTTGTTCACAATTGGGGCAATCGGGTTATTTCCACTGTTGATGAGAGAAAGGAATTACCATATTACGGATGCGATTTTCGCATTACAGTCAAAGATAACTTTAAAAAAATGAAAAGAAAATATCTTTACTTTTTAAATAAACGTATTTTTACTCATAAAGCTGTTACATTTCAATATTTTTTCATTCCACCGACACTGAAATTGAGACTCTAATCTCAGAGGATTTCAGTAAGGGAAAATGCGACGAAAGAGACTATATTTCTGGATTTTGTCGGCACCCAGATTAGAGCATAAAGTCAATAGTGCGAATGTTCGCATGCAATATTGTAACTGAAAAACGTGACATCAAGTTTGGGAATATATTTATGGATAATTTATTGAACGTTAAAATATTTTTTAAATAGTGAATATGAATATGAAAAGTATGCATATAAATTTTGCGATGGTGAAAAATATGTTACTTTTAGATTTCGTCGAAAACAAAAATTATAATTGTGCTATAGCGGCGCAATTTTCCCTTATTTTTCGCTGCATAATACCAAAGATCAAAGCCTCAATTAATAACTCCATAATTTCATTATCTTACTTGCAGGTTACTTATTACGCAGAAGAATAGAGTTTAATTTTTCAATAATTTCAAAAGTTGAGTTTAAGCTTTAGTTAAAAATATTGTTTCTCTTAAGATTTAGTGTAACCAATATAATATTGATTAATTATTTTAATTATGATTGTTATTTTGCATAAATCTAGTCAATCAATTGTTTTAAAGATTTTCATTCGTCGAGTTCGACGGGTTTCGACTCCTATTTTTTTAAAAGAAAACACCCAGTTATTGCTATCTAAATAAATGAAGAGCTCGGGTATGAAACAAGAGAACAAACATGAATCAATATTCGAGATATTTCAACTTTACCAAAGAAACCAACAAAGTCGAATTCAGATAATATGAGAAGAAATGGTATCATAAGAGTCCTCGTTTTCATCGTAATCGTAATACGTATGAAAATAATGCAAATCTTAAAAAAATATATAAAATTAAAACTATGAATTTCTCTAATTATCTGAATGTTAAAATTAACATAATATCATATTTTTTTCCGAAACCATTTTGCAAACTCTACTGGAGTCATTGTAGTTTTAGAGTTATTGATTTCACATGTGCTGTTTTTTAACGCTGCAATAACAGACATTAAAATTTTGGTAATTAGTGCCAAGAGAATTATTTTAGAAAGAAGCATGTAAAAGTTTTTTCTGAGCACTTTCCATTGCATTGCTCAGTTGTGAATTTTACAAATGACCGTTATTCAAAGAGTCCTTTTCTTTCCCACCATCGTTTCATTCTTTAATAACTTCAGAACATTCCTTTGTATTTTTGGGGTGTTTGTGAAGATGGTAAGGATCCTTGAAGATTGCAATTCTGCCGGGGAAATCAGCGTTGCTCCATTTTGATTGGTAGTTGTAATGTAAAAATATTATCTTAAAGAAAGAAAAAGGTTACATATTAAAATGATTACTTTGTTTTTTAACCGAAAGCAACTTGAAACAAACAGATGTTTACTATTATTAGCCGTGACCCTGTCATCGTAGCTTATAAAAAGCATACGAGGCTTAAAAGAGTTTAACATCAGCCTACAAAATTTGTGCTAGTTCATGTTTTTTAGCTTTTGGTAATTGAATCTTATGTATTTTTTAGAGCTTAACCCGTAAATGACTTTCATTTCAACCATCACGTCAGGGAATCCGAAATTGATCTTCATTTTTTACCATCGCATTATAATTTTTCGTAAATCGCAAATTTTTAAATTTTTAAAATGTCGAAATATTGCGAAAATCTGATAGTATAAAACAGATGTAAAACTTCGTTTTCATAGTAATTCATTCACCTTTTTGCTTACACTATGCATTTTTGCAGCTAAACATGTAAAGTATTGTGTATTTAAAATCCTTGCAATTTTATTGAATGTGTGGAAGTTTCTTTGAACCGCTCATGCTTTACATCGCGGTTTTCATTTATATTCTATATGGGGTTCATCTCGGTGTCCCCTTTTATTTAGGCGGTTACTATGGCTGGAATTTTGTCGCAGATGTATATAAAACATTTGTCTCATTTTGATAAAGCTTTGATAAATTGTTTTCACAGTTTACTTTTCGCTACTTTTCGATTTTTTAACTTTGAATTTTACGATTTGCAAAACATCCTAACATGATGGTTAAAAATAAAGGCCATTTTCGGATTCAGTATTAAAAATCTCATAAAAACCAATTATCAAGAGTTACATAAGTATAACATTTTCGCCTTCTTTTTTACTTCTTATATCTGTAATGTAGGATTTACAAAAATTAGTGACTTGATGGTTAAAAATAAGGTCATTTTTTGATTCAGGACTGCAAAATACGTAAAATCAATTATCAAAAGTAACAAATCAAAATCATTGCAGGCTTATGTAATCAGCCATTCTGAACGGGGTGAGTGCCCATTTTAACGGCGCACGCGGTTCACCTGTGCTCGTATTACAGGAGAGTGCCTGCATTAAAAAAAAATGAAACAAATTTCAATTACGAACAAATTTCCATAGTTTCTAAACATACTTTCATTGACCTGCTTGTTGCTTGTATTAAACGAGTTCGGCTATACTCTGATTGCTCCCTCTAAATCGGCTGATTTGTCAAAATTGAAACTTCAATTTACTTATGTGCAACATTTTTTCTCTTATATGTTGTTTTATTGAACTTATCTTCTTAAGACCTGAAGCTAAAATAATATCGCAAAAACTCATTCATTGATTTTGCACAGAAAATGGCATCATAGGTGACAGAAAAATTGTATGTATCTAATATTCATACTTTAGGGGGTTGGTAATTTGTGTTTACAAATATGAATTGTGAATTACATGCCTCCGCCCTCCCCACAAACGAAATAATATCAATAGCCTGAATTCACAATAATTATTTCAATTAAGGTATCTAAATAAGTGAATAATCTACAAAACCTCCTTTTTTTTATTTATTTATTTTTTTTTACTGTACAGTTTTTCAGTTAAATAATTACATGCCATATGAATACATATGAATATTACCAACATTCTTAGATGTACTGTTTTGAAGGCATTTTGCAAACTCAGATAAAAATAACACTTATTTTATGAGAAGGTCAGCATTTGTGTTGCCATTTATTTGTTTTTGTTTTAAAGCACAAACATTCAGCAATATAGAAACGGTGTCAAAACAAAGAAAAATCAATCAGTTTAGTTTTTATAGGGAAAAGAACCAAGGTACCCATCTGGGTACTCAGGACTCAAGAGAGTATGTGAAAAGTGTCTTCATTCTTATTCAAATTATATCTAAAATTTTTAATTTGTTATTGGGATATATGTTTCGTACAAAAGAAAAAAATCGGACTTTTATAAGATTTGCAGGCTAGAATTAAATATTTTCACATGAAAATAAGTAAAAATTCAAAAATGTCAGTTTCACCGAAATCATTCAAGTATTTCTACAAGCATAGGACTGTTTGAAAATGAAAATTTATCTCTCCTTTTTTTTTTTTTTTTTTTTTTTTTTTTCGGACGTAAGTTGTGGTTATTTTGAGTTAAAAGGAGGGTTGGAGCTCATATTAGAAATACAGAACTATTTTAATTTTAATACACAATAAATTATGATTATAAAAAATTATGACATTATTATTTCAGAAAAAAAACAAGAATTTTCTACGGGCTTGTTGTATGTTTGGAAAAATATAGAGAGAGACAGGAAGTTCGGGTATTGTGGGAAGGTCTAGCAATATGGGATTTGTCAATATCTAGCGCATACGTTGTTCCCATCCGCGCGTAAAACGGCCAAACGACTTTCGCATATTCCCATGAGGCACTATGCTTAGTTTTGTTTGGGTACCTGTTGTTGAATCGCAGTTTTTCAAGGTAAATTATATAAAATTCATATTAATTATAAAATCTCATTGCCGGTGATTTTAACTAAGTTCAGTATAAAATTGAACATTTATATTTATTGCTGAGTTAGTTAGATTTCTTCTATGCTGGCTTGTTGATGATTGAACAGACTATGAAATATAGAATAACAGCTGGCAAATGTTTAAAGAAGAGTCTAGTGAATACGAGCAATCATTCGACTCACACGCATCATTTGACATGGGCTTTATAGTCGGCTGTACACTACATGCGAAAGATGCAGTGTGCCTTATTTGCAATGTAAAGTATTCAAAGGGCGGAAAAGTATAAAAATGGATCCCTGAAGTTGGTTCATGGGGACTGTGATAGGGCGGAAACGATAGACTACGTTTGTGTTTTTGTAAAAATAAAAAATAAAGATTTTCAAAAAATATGAGGTTGTATAGATGATGTACTGATGATAACTTATTAAAAAATGTTGGTTATTCTTTTTAAACCTACAATGCATGCTTTCTTTTATCCACCTTCTCCTCCCACCGAAAATAGTATGTAATAACTGTATATTGAGGAAGAAAAGCGTTTATAAAATCACAGAACATTTATCCAAAATTTACGAGCGAACTAATGTGATCTAAATGCTACATGATAATCTTAAAAGTGCTGCAAAATGACTACACTATGCATTCTAGGGCTAGTCATTCTTATTTTTCAAATTCAATATTCCTTATAAACCTTTATATTAACCCCATATTTCTATGTTAACCGACTTGTTGTCATTACCTGAAAAATGCAACCTTTTTAAAAAAGCTAAACATTGATATGTATTTCTTTCACGTTAAAAACTTTAAAAATGTGTAAGAAATAGTCAAAGCATGCTCTTTACAAACTTTTTATGTATCTCAATTTTTGCATGCTGACTTACAAATAAAAATATAATTCGTATTCCATAATATCTAAACTTCCTTTGTATAAATGTTGTGTACGGATAAAAGGAGACTTTTTAAAGTATTAATGCATGCGTAATTATTGCATATTTAAAAGCGCTTCATTCAATCATTCAATTATAAATTTTATTTAATTTTAACTTATACTCATGTTTATGTATCTTTTTTGATGAATCTATTATTGCTAAAATTATAGAAATTATTACCGAATATCGGACAAAGTTTTTGGATTTTTGTCTTAATATTGTATTCATTAATTATAACTTATATATATATATATTACATACGGATACCTATTTGTATGGAAAATAAAACTATTAACATAACTGAAAAATTCGAATGGGTTTTAGAGAAAAATAGTTCGTATGGTGCATTTTAATAATTATTTTCTTGCGAGATCTTAAAACTGCATTAATCTAGTTCAAAAATTCATGAAATTTAAATCACACTAAGTCTAGTTCAAGATGAATCCATCTAGTAATTAGACAAAGAATAAGTCTAATTACACATTTAAATTTTTTATGCTAATTACATAAAAAATGCATATTTTCAAAGTCCACCATTATACAAATACGTAATAAATTACCTATTTACGTTCAAAGCTTATTCATTTATAAAACAATAGCAAACCCCGCGGCTTTGCTCGCGTTATAGTTGAAATATGCCGAGTGATATTTATATGTCTCATTTTTATTAAATGTACTAACTACATTTTTATTTTATTAAAAGGTAATATTTTATTTTATTAAAAGGCTTTTTTATTAAAAGGTATTTATTACTTTTAGGAATAACTCAAAAATTACTATTTAAAACACAGTTTGATTAAACACCATTATTACACTGCATTAGGCAGAATTGAGACTTAAATTATTAAAACGAAACAAAACTAAATAAATGATAATTTAGAAAATATTTTGGAACTTTTATGCTCAATTAATACGCTCATTTCAGTATTCATTTGAAGTTTTGAATTTTTTAGAAACCATCTTCTTACATCTTAAAATTAACTATCATGTCAAATTCCAAGTCCTACCACCTCTCTCAACATAAAGGGCTATGTTGAAATAGGAACTGTCTCCATTACTTTGCCAACATTAATTTTGAAATCGGTTTGTTATTTCTAGTCCAGGCAATAGGGAATTTTACCTAGCAACATTAATGGTAGTACTGGAAATTGGCTTTCTAGATGTTTTTTGGGTCGCTGAATCTGAGTTTGTAACTTCCCACCAAAATTTCCCCCGGCAACCTCCCCAAATTTTGGTAAAAAGTCCCCCCCCCCCCACCCAAAAAAAGGTTTTCATTAAAAAAATCAATTTTTTATTGTTTTAGCGAAAACGTATCTAGAAATTCAGAAAGTAGACAAAATTTGCAACAAATTAGATATATGACATTATGACTTAGGATGAAGTGGAAGGGGGGATCTGCTTCGGAACATGCGCGCGGTGCTGCGTAAACTAAGTTGCGCAATTCCACTTAACCACTCACACGTTTACATTAGCCCTCCCATCTCCCCTCCGAACTTTCTCTATAAGGTTTACTTTAAGATTTTTGGGTCGCTGAATCCGAATTTTTAACTTTCCCCAAAAAATTCCCCCCCCCCGAAACCCCCGCCAAATAGTTGTTTTTAACTTAAATTTCTTATTGTTTTAGGGGAAAAGTATTACGAAATTCAGAAATTAGACAAAATTTGCAACAAATAGGATACATGACGCTATGAATTAGGATGAACGGGGAGGGTGACGGCTGCCTCGGAACATGCACTGCGGCGCTACGTGCACTAAGTTATGAAGTCCAGGCAATAGGGGATTTTATCTGGCAAAATTAATGGCAGTACTGGAAATCGACTTTCTAGATGTTTTTTGGGTCGCTGAATCCGACAAATATATTCAGTAATATTATATTTTTTAAAATAAATTCAGTAGTTAGCGTTTCCTATCAAGCGTAAAACATAGTGGTGAATTTTCTATAATTGGGCCCTATGCCAAATTAATTTATTGTAAAGATTTTTTTTTTTTAGAGCAGCATAAATTGCTCTCATGAAATTATGTATAATTTGTAATATAAATATTGCTTTAAAAAAATAATGCTATTTTTACTTTTATACTTATTATTGTCTTGTATTTATTATTTTTATGAACTATACCGGAACATAAAATATAACTTAATAAGGAAGTAGTTTATAGCTATCAAATTATGAATTTATTGAGAAAACAATAACTGTGCCATACTGATGTCAGCAAAATGTGAACTTTCATGGCAAAAAATATTGCAAATTTATTTTTTGATGAGATAATTTAAATTGATTACTGGGATGCAAAGATAAAAAAATAAATAAATTCCTCACGCTCTTTTTTTCTAAAATCTTTTTCATTCACAGAAGTTTATCGTCACTTTTATATAAGGAAGATTGAAGTAGGAAGTAAAATTTCGTGAAATAAATCCCATTTGAATTTTTTAAACATGTATTATTTTTTTTCACATAGAAACTTAAAACAAATGTGTTTGAAATAAAAATGGAATTTAATAAAAATAAATATATATATATATATAATTTTTGTGTTATACTCTAAAAATAATAGATATAAAAGTTTACCTGACCTTATTTCGAGTAAAAAACTGCCAAATCAAATCTTTATTTCATTTTAAAACACACAAAAAAAGAAAAGGATTTACATCTGTTCAACCTTTATAAACGAAGCTTGTTTATTCGAAGAAAGCATATAAATTGAGATCAGAAAAAAAAAATTCAATCGCCCCTCAACTTTTTGAAAACATCTGCAAATAGATGTTTATCTTCATATTTTATGTCAGATGAAACAGGAAAATAAAAGCAGTAAAAAGTGCCTCTGAAAAAATTCCGAATTTCAAAAGCTTGGTGTATGACTTATTTCACAAACTTCAATATCTCTAAATGTGGTAGAATAATTGCATTTAAAAAGACATTGTACAATCTTTTTTTTTCATTTTATAAAATTTAGAATTTTATTAACAATTCTTATCATAAAAATATTTTTATGTGGGAGAAAATAATTTTCATGCATGCTTTGAAGCAGTGAAATTTATAGCGAAATAAATTCTTCATAAAAAGGCAGATACGATCTCGTAGCTATTGAACTGCACCATACCAACGTAACCAAAGAATACATATACAGAGGTAGTCCGGGATACTTGACCAGGGAGAAGACATTAAACATCGAAACTTTTTTCCTGATTTCCTGCTGTTTTCTCGATTGTTGCTTCACAATATCTATGGTTGAGCCATAAACGCACCTGCAGAGGCAAAACTGTGTTCCGAACTGATGTTTTATTTGGAAAGACTGAAGCCTATTTTGACGTTTTCGAAGTAATATACATTTTATATATTTGTTACCAGTTTTCAAACTATAATCTCCATGGTGGATATTTTTGATATTTGCAATATAAATCTATCACGAAGATTATAATTTGAAAACAGTCGTAGATAATATATAAAAATATAGGCATCTGTCACCCTGTACATAATGTATGAATGCCCTATTAAGTCTGTATAACGGGCCTCCACTGACTATTCAGTAATTGAATTTTGTTTACACTTAATAAATGAAAATTTTTTTATATATATTGTAAATTATACCTTTTCCTTATCGAAAGCAAAGGATCGTGATACCTTAATGTTTGAGTTGTGGCAATTGCAAGTAAAAATGCTGTTCAGCTATTTAAATTTCATAATCTTATTCACTTCCGTTCAGATACAAACTGAAGCAATCACCTTGAAACTACGATCCTTAATCAACTTGAATCATCTCCAAGAAAAAATCGAATTTTTCGCTTCTGGAAATTGCCTTCCAAGAATATTATATATCGGATGTGCTTCGAATTCGGTTGCATAATTTATTTTGCATTATAGTAAATAAACATCCTTGCATCTGATAAAAGCAAATGGAATTTATTTTTTTAGTAGATATTGTTAAAATATAGAAATATTTTCCAAACTTTGATACCAAATATCGTGCTTTTAATTTAAACACAAATATACTGGATGTTAATAAAGTCCCGGACCCATTTTGATGTTTAATGACTCATAAAATAATAAAGATAGGTTAAAAATAATAACATAAATGGTTAGATAGACTCAAAAAGTTTCATGACCTTTGTCAATGAACTTCCACGTGTGCCCCCGTCGTCGCACGGAGAATATCAAGTCGATAGTCAATTTCACGCCAGGTAGCGGCAAGCATGTCGACATCCACAGAGGCTATTGCGGTTGTAATTCTGGCTTTTAAGTCATAAATGTTCGACACTCTCCTCCTGTAAACATTGTTCTTTACAAATCGACAAAGGAAAAAGTCTAGCGGCGTTATATCATGTGATCTGGGTGGCCAAGGAATTGGACCTCCTCGCCCAATCCATCTTCCTGGAAAATGGTCATTCAAAGAAGTACGAACGATGGTACCCCAATGAGGTGGTGCACCATCTTGTTGCAAAATGACATGTGGCTGAAGCTCTTCTAGTTGTGGAAATACGAAGTTTTTCAACAGGTCTAAGTATACGACTGATGAGACCGTCTCTTCTGTAAAAAAGAAATGCACAATGACTCGGTCGTGCATTAGTGCACACCACACATTAATCTTTGGGGAATCCACTCGAATAAAACATCACATACAAAATTAACATACAACAAACACATCAAAAGTAAACATAACATTGCAATAGTTGCCAAAAACATAAGAGAGAAAATTGCAATTAATAAGTAGACGATATTTAGAAAAGTACAGATATTTAGACTGGAAAATGAAATTATCTGAAATTAACCACACGCGCAGACGATATTTACAAATGTAAAGATATTCAAACCTCAAAAGGAAAATATATGAGTTGTTCCATCAATAAATGCCATATGTTTGTTTATATCTTCATTATTTTATGAGTTATTAAACATCAAAATGGGTCCGGGACTTTATAAACACTCTGTATTTTGTTCTAAAGGTAAGGATAATTTAGGAATATAATTTAAGCTTTTATTTATATTATAGTTAATAAACAACATTTGCACTTTGACAAAAAAAATCATTTTCACATTCGCAATTGTTCTTAAATATTTATTTAATTTCGATATTAGTATTTATGTTTTGCATTTAAAAAAAATGCATAATTCTATGAAGGTAAAATAGTTTAATAAAATAACGTAATCTGTACTAATATTATAAAGAAGTAAAGTTTGTTTGTTTGTTAGAGGTAATCTCTAGAGCTACTTTACCCATTTCAAAAGTAATGGTATCAAAATGATGGTGTTAGTACAACTTAGAACATAGGCTATTTTTATGTCAGTTCCACTACCCCAAAGGGGGTGCAGGAGCAAAAAACGTTCTAAAAATGCGATTTTTGCGTTACTGAAGGGCCTAGAAATATGAAATTTGGAATATTAGTTGCTTATACGATATAAATGATGTCTAAGAACAATTCTTAAACAATTCGAAATTTAAAAGTGGTGAAAATACACAAAAAGCGTTCTAAAAAACGTTCTAAATGGCAGTTTTTACACAATCTCAGGAAATACCAAACCGATTTAAAAAATATTGGTGTCAAAATGATGGTGATAACCCTTGCTCCAAGATAGGCTATGTTTTATGTCGGTGTCACTACCCCAAAGGGGTGCAGGAGCAAAAAACGTTCTAAAAATGCGATTTATGTGTTACTGAAGGGCCTAGAAATATGAAATTTGAAATATTAGCTACTTATTAGATATAAAGTGTTTCTAAGAACAGTTCGTAAACAATTCGAAATTTGAAAGGGGTGAAAGTGCGCGAAAAACGTTCTAAAAAACGTTCTAAATGGTGGTTTTCTACACAATCTAAGGAAATACCAAACCGATCTAAAAATTAATGGCGTCAAAATGATGGTGACAACCCTTGCTCCAACATAGGCTATGTTTTATGTCGGTGCTACTACCCCAAAGGGGGTGAAGGAGAAAAACGTTCTAAATTGCGGTTTTTGCGTTACGGAAGGGCCTAGAATCGTGAAATTTGGAATGGTAGTTAGTTATAAGATATCAATGATCTCTAAGGACATTTCCTAAAAAAGAAACAAAATTTAAAAATGGGTCAAAATGCGCAAAAAGCGTTGTAAAAAACGTTCTAAATTGTGATTTCTATGCAATCTAAGGAAGTACTGAACCGATTTCAAATATAATGGTGTACAAATGAAGGTGACAGATCTTACTCCATGATAGGCTGTGTTTTATATCTGTTTCCACTACCGCAGAGGAGATGCAGGAGCAAAATGCGAGAAAAGCGTTCTAAAAACGTTCTAAATGCCCATGTGTCAGCAATATCTCAGGAAAAATCAAACTGATTTCAAACGTAATGGTAGGAAATTGATGCTGACAGTCCCTACTTTAACATAGACGCTATTTTATGTCGGTATTACTATCACCTACACGTTTCAGGAGCAAAAAACTTTCTAAATTTCGATTATGATCGGTAGGGGCAAGCAACTTAAAATTAGGCAAGGTACATATATATTAGGTATAAATGATCTTTAAGAACAGTTTCGAAAAAAAATTGGAAATTTAAAAAAGTGTTAAAAAGCGCGAAAGCGTTCTGAAAACGTTGTAAATTGTGATTGCTACTAAATCTCAGGAAATACCAAAACTATTTCAAAAGTAATGGTTGCAATTCAATGGTGACAGTCCCTGCTATAACATAGGTTATATTTTATGTTGCTGTCACTACCATCTGAGGGTTGCAAAAGCAAAACATGCTCTAATTTGCGTTTTTTGCACAACTGATGGGTCTAACACATTGAAATATGGCATGGTATTTACTTAGAAGATGCAACTGCTTTCTAAGAACAGTCGAAAGTAAATTCCAAATTTAAAAAGATGAAGTGAGCAAAAAGCGTTATAAATTACAATTTTTAAGCAAACTTATAAAATATCAAACCGATTAAAAGAATAATGATGACAAATTGTTGGAGATAGAACCTGCTCAAAAAAAAACTATATTTTATGTCTGTGCCACTACCACCAAATGGTTGCAGGGGCTAGAAAATTTCTAAATTGCAATTTCTGTGATACTGAAAAGTCTAGAAACTTTAAATATTTCATGGTAGTTACTTATAAAATATAAATGCCCTCGAAGGACTGTCGAAAATAAATTTGAATTTAAAAGGGGTGAAGAGAAGGGGAGGTGCGAAAAGAGTTACAAAAAAGTCCTAAAATGCGCTTTCTATGCAATTTCAGAAAATATAAACCGATTATAAAAGTAATAATAGTTTCGAATCACTGGTAACATTCTCTGATCCTACAGAGGCTATATTTTATGCCGATGATTCTACCACTTGGGATTCGCAGGAACAACAAACGTTCTAAAAAAGGCTTTAAAAGCTTTCTAAATTACGTTTCTGTGGAATATTAGGAATAGTCCAGGCAATAGAGACCGTATAGGGTCTCTACCTAGCAAAATTAATGGTAGTACTGAAAATCGGCTTTCTAGATGTTTTTTGGGTCTCTGAATCCGAATTTGTAACTTCCCCTCAAAATATCCCTCGGCAACCCCCCCAAATTTTGGTTAAAGCCCCCCAATAAAGATTTTTATTAAAAAAATCAATTTTTTTTATTGTTTTAGAGAAAATGTATCTAGAAATTCAGAAAGTAGATAAAATTTGCAACAAATTAGATATATGACATTATGACTTAGGATGAAGGGGAAGGGGGAATCTGCCTCGGAACATGCGCCGCAGTGCTGCGTGGACTAAGGTGCGCAATTCCACTTAACCACTCACACATTTGCATTAGCCATCCCATCTTACCTCCGAACTTTCTCTATAAGGTTTACTTTAAGTTTTTTGGGTCGCTGAATCCGGATTTTTAACTTACCTCCAAATCCCCCCCCCCCCAAATAGTTGTTTTTAGCTTAAATTTCTTATTATTTTAGGGGAAAAGCATTACGGAATTCAGAAACTAGACAAAATTTGCAACAAATAGGATATATGACATTATGACGTAGGATAAACGGGGAGAGATGAGGCTGTCTCGGAACATTCCCGGCGCTCTTTTCTCAAAAACCAAATTTTTTCAAAAAATCAATTTATTGGGGGTGTTGCCGGGTGAAATTATGGTGGGAAGAAAATACAATTTTAATTAATTTTTCAACTACATTTCAGCAGTGAAATTACGCTTGAAATTATTGAATATTAATGATGTGTATTTTCACCGATGCTGGGTTTATTTGCGTCTCATATTACGCCACTAGAATGTGTGCTCATGAAGACTTCTCTATCTTGTGCTGCAATAGCAGCCTTACCGACTTATATAAGTGAGAAATGCCGAGCTGGACATCGTCCTTGTGGTTTAGTGGTAGAGCACTGGAGATCTATTCCAGGGACCCGGGTTCGATTCCCGGCTTGGACATTTTTCACTAAGTTGGTTTACGCTTTGTAGCAATGTGATAATTCACATCATTAATATTCAATAATTTCAAGCGTAATTTCACTGCTGAAATGTAGTTGAAAAATTAATTAAAATTATAATATTACTGTTTTTAAGATTTGGCAACAGAAAATAAAAAACAGTTTTTTTTTTTTTTATACAAATTATTCACGACTTCTATATTGTGTTCTCAATGTATAAAACAAATTAATTAATATAAAATTATTATTTAAACGAGTTTTATTTTCAACTTTTTACTTTTTAATATTTTTAATGGCGTCAGTTTCACAGTCAGTTCGCATATTTGGTTTGTCGCATAATTAACTCCGTTGTTGTTGTAATGTTGTAATGTTGTATCCAGTTCTAACATTAAAGATTCTTAGACGAATTGTCAGTTGCGTCTATGACTAATGTTAAAATTCCTCAAAAATAATTAATTATAAATAAAAGAGATTATATTCTATTCTAAAAATATTCAGTTGCTCTATTGTTATCACAAACACACTGGTGTGCATATTTATTTTTATAATTCTAGCATATTTCAACGACAGCGTAAAAGGGATTACAAAATTGCATCTTGACATTCATGAACCGAGTAAGGTGGAATCAATGAGTGTATAAAAAATAATATTACAGTCGACGCTCGTTTTTACGAACTCGTAGGGAACATCCAAATAGTTCGCAAAATAGAAAGTTCGTAAAATAGAAAAACACCAAATATGATATGAATACGTACATTATTTATGTCTATTTTTATCAAACTGCCCCCTCTTCATGGATGAAGCAGTGTTTCAAGATTATTTATTATTTAATAAAGTTATACATGTATTTTTAAATATACAAGAAATAAATGCAAATTTATGCACAAAAAATAATTTTAGTACACAGAAACATACGTTACCATGCTTTGAAAATATTACATATGAAAACACAGACTGTATTAGTACTTAGTAGATGAAAATACATAGGTGAAAACATAGATAAAAAATTAGGAATGGAAATAATCACTTACCTTTTTTAAAGAAATCACATTTTGAAAAATATATGTTTCCATTTTATCTATGGAAACCTTTACTACCTTTACCTTTCACAGCTATTGTTCCCTTCAAAAAAGTGCCTTAGTCCTGACAACCACTACTTGAAATTGTTGCTATGCCGCCTCCCTACGAAAGAGATTGGGGAAAAACAACACATTCTCGGACTGTATCTGATGTCTCATTGTACCTGTATAGAGTTTAAATGACGTTGGTCGTTTAATTCCGATCGAACATTCCGATACTTAAAAAAAAAAAAAAAAAAAAAAAAAAAAATCAGAAGTACGAAAACTGAGTTCGCAAAAAAGAGATTTTCATAATCTGTAGTTCGTAAATGGGAGCGAAAAATTACATTGATTCTATGGGAGCGTATTCGGGACCATTCTATAGTTCGTAAAATCGCAAGTGTTCGTGAAAAAGAGGTTCGTAAAAACGAGAGTCTACTGTAGTACCAATATCTTTTTAAATACAATTACTTTATCAGAAGTGGTGGAATAAGAGATTTAGTAAGTCATACATCATGATTTTGAGATCGTAAAAATATTTCACTGTTAATTTCTAGTGATTCTATTCCCTATTTCAATCAGCATAAAACATTCAGAAAAAACATCTATTTCCAGATGTTTTCGGAAAGAGGAGAGCAAATTGAAAAGGGTTTTGTTCCTTTCTGGAATTTAATTTATACTCTTTTTTCGAATAAATTTAATTTCTTTATACAGGTTGAAAATATTTAAATTCCTTTCGTTGTACTTTAAATTCAAACGGAGGTTCAATTTGACATTTTATTGCGCAAAACAAGCTCAAATAAACTTTTACAAAATGTCAAAGATTAAAAGTTTATGTTTACAATAAAATATGAAATAATTAATTTGTTATATTTTTATAATTTATTGTATGTAGTATTAAAAACCTTGTTCGTTAAATGTTTGAATTGTTTATAACTTATAGAGGGAGAGATAACAATTGAGAAATACCATAAAAAATAGCTGATCGTGATTTATCTTTTTGTCGGGAACTACTGAAGTTATTTCTATATATTTTAAATTACTTCGGCAGAAATAAACTGTAAAAAAGATCTTTCTGCAAGAAATAAAAATAAATATTACAATGATTACAAAAAAAAATTAGAAATAATTTCGAAAAAAAAAAAAAAAAAAAAAAAAAAAAAAACGAAAACGAAAACCATGGTGAACAGTTGACTTTAACATATCTTTTTCTCGGTAACGATTGAAGCGATTTTAGTACTTTTTAAATAGTTTTCGCAACAGCTAATCTGTAAATTGATCTTTTGGCTATCAATAATAATACAAATTACAATGGTTATATGATTTCTTCGACAAAAAATAAAATATAAAACAGTTGACAATGGTGTAATTCTTTCTCAACATCTACTGAAGCTATTTCAATACGTTTTGTAGTTTTGGAAGTAGTTAAGGTATAAATTAATAGATAGATAAAAACTAAAGATGAAAATAATTATGTTAATCTTTTTAAAAATCTCAATTTGTCTTTTTTTTTTTTAATGTGCTAGCTGATTATTTGTTTTTCTTTCTTCGTTAACAAATTATTTGATAATTTCATTTGTAAGGGATTTTTCAAAGGCTACAATTTATACAACGTAAATTATTATAAAACAAGAAAAGCAATTTGATGTAATTCATAAATTATAACTTCCCAAACTTAAATTATATTTGTATATTTTATATAATTCACTGTATTTATCATGTCATTTATGACCAATAATCACACTTTACAGAAAAATCCTTTATCTTTCATTTACTTTTTGGAAAATAATGAATTGCAGATCACTTTACGTCCGATATCGTTCATAATTTTTACAAATTATAATTAGTACTTTTGATAATATATCCGGTATTTTTGCTACCAACTTATTAAAAATAAAAATATTTCTTTTTGTGCATACGCAGCTAAAATATATTTTCAGAATTGCTCATATTGGATCGCTATTTTCATTGTATTCTGGATCAAACTTCAATATAATGTTCCATTTGTATTTTGACAAGTATATCATAATATTTGCAGAGGTGTCAAGTCACAGCTTTTTGGAGGCCAGTATTTTAATACAGAAAATGTTGTATTATGCAATGAGTGAATTCTTCCATTTTCTAAAAGATATGTACAGATAAGTACAGATATGCAAAAAAAGAAAAAAAAAAAACGGAGACTTGGAAACCTATACACTAGATCTTTTCTCGGAAAATACTGAATATATTTCAATCCCCCTTTTTTATAGTTTTGCTAGTGATTGTACTCTAGATTTATCATTTGGTAAGAAATAAATTAATAAATTTATATAGTTAAGCGATTTCTCATACAAGAAATCACATAAATCACATGTAAAACAGCTGACATTATTGTAACTTTTTCTCGAGAACTATTGATTTCAACATTTATAAATAATTTTGAAACTAACTAATCTTTAAATTGATCTTTTAGTAATAAATGAAAGTAAATACAACATGAGTTAAGCAATTTTACAAACAAATAAATGGCATGTAAAATAGCTGACGAAAAATGAAAAATTCAATAGTTATGTTAAAATAATTAAAAAAAAATTGTTTGCGAAATTAACTTTATATTTTAATTTTAACATAAATATTAATTATTTTTTGAATGATTAATTTAGATTTTAGCTGAACTGTTACGAAATTAGTATTAAAATTGCTTCAGTAGCTACAAAGAAAAAAAAAGTAAATCAATGCCAACTGTTACATGTGATGCGCAAATTTTGTGGTTCCTTAACTTAAATCTATAATCATTCATCTATTCTTAGAAATCTACTGAATTATAGATCACTTTATCTCCGATATCTTTCTGAATTTTAACGAAGTATCATTAGAAATTTGCATAAATTGTTCTCTATTTTGGCTACAAAATTGTGGTAAAAAAAAAATGCTCATTTTTGTGCATGCATATCAGAAATATAATTTCATGTTATTATTTGCTCAAATCACATCGTTTTTTTCAGTGTATTCACATCAAAGTTCAGTATAATGTTTCCTTTGTATGTCGTCAAGTATCTCATAATATTTGCAGGGATGCCAAAAATCCAGCTTTTTGGAGTCCAGTATTTTACTACAGAAGAAATTGTTTTATGTAATTCGAGAATTCTGTAAATTTCTCTAAGAAAGTACTAGTATACAAAAAGCTGAAACTTGAAAATTATGCATTAGCTAAATTTGGTTTAAAACTTTACGTATTATAAAGAAAAAATATGTATAAGTAAGAAAAACATGCACAACAGAATTAGTAAAAGTTTTTATATCATCATAAAAAAATATGTTAATATCAATTTCAAAATACGTAATTTACGATAATAATATTTACGACAAAAGTTACATGATTGAATTCGTCAGTTTCGCTGTAATTTTTCAAGTTTCTATAATATTCGTGATATTTGGCTTAAAATTTTCAGAGCTATAAAAAAAAAAAAAAAAAAAAAAAAAAACTAGTCGGATGTACCAATCCCAAAACTTTCTTCTATCTCATACATATTAATGCATAAAATTCGCTATCACACTGCCACAATTAAATGGCAATCTATACCCATCATGAGGATTCTAAAGATATGAAATTCCGTGCATTATTTCTTGAGATATGACTAACCCTGAAATCGTATAAATCCAGCAAAGTGCAACCTAGAACCGCCATCTATTGGGTGCTTTACACCAAAAACTATGTTTCACCAAAACCACTACGCAACAACTTATGTCAACGTCTAACTTAATCTGAAGTTTGCGGGCAATCCGTGCATTAGTTTTTGAGATAGAGCTATTGCAAAAATCGGGAAGATCCCAAGATAGCAGCGCCACCTATTGGGTGATTAACACCAAAACCTAATCAGCAACAACTTGTGTCAACGTCTAACTAAATTTGAAGTTAGATGAAAATTCGTGCATTAGTTCTTGAGATAGGGCTATTGCGGGAATCGTGAAAAAGGATCACAGTTGCGCTGCGTGTTGGGCTATTTACAACAAGAAGTAATCTGCACCATGTCATATTAAGTTCTGACAGAATCTGAAGTTTGATAAAAAATCCGTGCAATTGTTCTTGAGATAGAGCTATTGCAGAAATCGTGTAAATCCTGCAAAATGCAGCACAGCAGCGCCACCTGTTAAGCTATTTACACCAAAATATATAAAATGTGAATTCATGTCAAGGACTAACTTATTCTGAAGTTTGGTAAAAATCCGTGCATTAGTTCTGGGAAGTTAGCTATTATGGAAATCGTGAAAAATGCTGCATAGCAGCGCCACCTGTGGATCAATTTACACCAAAAACTAATCAGCACCAAATTATATCAGGAACTAACTGAATTTAAATTTTTATTACATTGTGTTCATTAGTTCTTGAGATAGAGCACCCAAAAATTTTGTATCACACATAGACAGACAGACTCATAAACACAACACACATTTTTAAAAAACATGTTGTATGGTTATTTGACCCGTAAAACGCGTAAATCAGTCGAAAACCGGAATTCGAAAATTTTGTTGAATTCGATACTTTCTTCTTGTAAAGATAGAAGAAAGTAAATACATGCAAAAAGAATTGCAGTTTTTTAAAAGAAAGTTTTTATATATACATTAAAAGTTTATGTCAATAATTATTTCAGAGCATATAAATTACGAAATTAATATTTAGAAAAACTAGTGTAATCTATTTAAATTCTAAAGAGATCGATATCTAGTAGGTTTAAATATGCGAATTTAAAACTACGTCTCATTCCGACAAGTAGATATTTCAGTTATGTTTCAATACAATACCTTCATGACAATCTGTTTTGCTAAGGTTGAAAAAAAAAAGAGTTTAAAACTATGAGTTGCAATCTTTAAACCTTCATAATTCCTAAACTACTTCGCCTTATGAATTCTTGTGTTGTTTCTAAAAGTAAAATTAGCCGAAAAATGCGAAATATGATGTCAAAATTAGGTGTTAGTATTGGAAATTTATTATGAAATATTAGGTAGTAATAATGATGAAAATAATATATTATCATGTATTTTAAATGGAATTTTCTCAAGACATGTTTTTGTGTAATCTGTACTACTTTAAAATGCTCTCTGCTTTTCAAGTTTTCTGACGTTGAAAACAAACAGATATAGCTATAAATACTACAACATACAGCTATATTACTATAGTTTTCATGCACATCATGTAAAACACATTATAGCTGGTCATCTGTTCCACAATATACATCAATCTGTAATCTGGATCAATCTTTCATAAAGTCCGGTTAAGGGGGGAGGGAGGAGCACAGATCCTTTCAGTTTGGTGAAATGATCCAAAAACATTGCCTTTTTAAAAACACAAATAATATGCAATTAAAATCTTTTTTCCCCTTTCGCCTAAAGTATATATTCTTATATATATTATCCAGAAAAATAAATGTTGTATATACAAAATTAATATTTAAGTTATAAATTAAAATAAATCATCTCCTTAATGCGTAAATTAAATTCATTAAATGCAGCGCGTATGATATAACTCTAAATTATACATACAGAAAACAATTTTTGAACAAAATATAATAATTACTCACCTACATCTAAATTAAAACCAAAGTATATACAAAATGTTTTGTTTAAAATTTATTTTTAGCACCAAAAAAAAAAAAAATAATAATAAAAAAAAATCAACTTATTTTTAGATTTTCTAGAGCAAAAAAATAAATAAATAAATAACCAAAATATATGAATTGTTTTGGTGTTATCATGGAAACTACAAAGAACTTCATATTTGATTATTTTTTTTAAACTGTAGCTTATATAGCTCGAAAATAACAGTGCGCGCAAACTCCAAATTTACTAATCTGTAAAAACCCGTTTACTAATCTGTAAAAAGTTTCAATAGCGATGGACCTTCAACTGTATTCACATTCTATAAACAATTATAATTAAGAAATAATGCAGTTTTTTGAATGGGGTTTTTGCATATTGTTGAGAAATTAAAAAAAAAAATTGAATAAAACAAAATGCGAAAACTGATTTTTTGAAAGTTTAAAGGTCCTGTGCCCCTTAACAAGGCAATTGCATGAATTTTCATGAATTAGCTCTTGATTTACAACCACAACAAAATTTGTGTAACTCAGATACGGACAGACATTGATTCAAAACGTGTGAACACTTCAAACATGATAAATATTTCACTCATCCAGTATTTTCTTCTTAAGAACATAGAATATAGAAACAACAATTTTTTTTTTGTAGAATTTCTCGATTTAAAAAGTAAGTATAAAATATTTAGCTTATATATATATATATATATATATATATATATATATATATTTAAACAAACAGAAATACGAATGTTTTTCTTTTTTATGTCATGGGCGACTGTTCAATGTATCAGATAAACAATTATATAATGTTACCTCTTTATCTATACCGATAACGTATTAAAAAACAAAAAGTTTTCCGTTGATTTACACCGGGAATATTAAAGCAATTAGATAAATATTACAATAAAAATATTTTATACCAAGCTAGCTTACTATGCTCTCACATCAGCAAGAATGAACAAAAACATCGTTAAAATACTACTGCCAAATCTAAAACCCATTCATGTTTACAAACCTCCGTAACTATACAATTTTATTAAGTAGTAATATTATAAGCCAGTTAACATCTTAACGTGTATTCTCCTATAAACGACAAAGAAGGTATTAAATATGCAGAACTTGTGTTATATCCCTAACACATCAGAATTAGTAGCGATCTGTATTAATAGATGGCAGCACCATACACGGACAGTCTGGAATTGTAAGGCTTTGCACGTAGCCGAGAATATTCTGCGCAGTTGTAATAAATGACTTGTTCTGAGAGGTGCGTTTAGCAGCTGCTGTAAATAATGTATATAATAAACTATAAGTAATCTTATAGTTATGCATTCTTCCTTAGTTAAGAGTAATTACTTATTATAAGAATGCGGCGATGTAAAAGTGGCGACGAGGATGGGATTTTAACCCAAATTAAAATGCAGTGGACAATTTCTTTTTTGTTGTGAAAAAAAAAAATCTTTTTCGGAAGAGAAAAAGAAAAAGTGGCGCGGAAAATGGCCGACAAAGAAATAATTTCTCTGGGACGATTGGAAAATATAATGCAAATGTTCCTTGGACTATTTACGTCGAGAAAATTGATTTTTATTTCTCGGCGAATAGCATCAGAAATGATGATATGAAGAAGAATATTTTACTAGGTTCGGTTGGAACAACAACTTTTGCTATTTTACGTGATATTATTGTTCCGAATACGCTGAAAGAAATCAGTTACGAGGATCTTTTAAAGAAAGCTAAGGATCATTTTTCACCACGCCCTAGTGAAATTGTGGAACGATTTAAGTTCCAGAAACGACTAAGGAAGCAAGGAGAAAATATAGCCGATTTCATAAGAGAGTTATGTCGGTTATACGAACATTGCAACTTCGGAAATATGCTTAATGACCACCTCCTGATCAGTTGGTATTTGGGATACAGAATGAGAAGATATAGAAACAATTACTGGATTCTAGAGATTTAACGTTCCAAACAGCTGTGGAAATAGCTCAGTCATTTGAGATAGCTGAGGCTGGAGTGAAATCCCTACACATCGGAGATACTACGACTGTCAATCAAGTGCGTGTTTCGAAGGGAGAGAAAACGAAAGTGGAGAAGTGCGCTCATGCACCTAAGCCTAAGGAAGATAAATACGCGTCTGAGAAACCGTGTTATAGATTTTCTAAAAATCATAATCCCAAGTTTTGCCCTTTTAAATCTGCAGAATGTCATTTCTGCCATCGATTGGGGCATTTAAAAATTTGTTGTCGTAGCAGAAAATTTGGAATGAAAAGTGAGAAAGCTTTTAAGAACAGAAAAATTAAAACTGTTCAGGAAGAATATTGTTTAAATTTTATGGACGACAACTCCAATAATCTGTCGTGGGTAAAATCGGTTAAAATAAATGGTGTAAATATACAATTTGAAATTGACAGTGTTGCGGCCCATACTATTGTAAGTAAAAGTGTTGCTCATAAATTGTTCTCAGGTAAGCTGCCTTTAATTAAATCTAAAATAAAATTGCAAACTTATTATACTAAAGACTCTTTAACTGTTTTGGGGGAATTAAAAGTAAATGCTGTTGTTGATGAATATTCTATACCTGATTTAAGAATATTGGTAATTAAAGAGGAGGTTCCAAGTCTAATTGGAAAATCTTTGTTAAAAGCATCAAAATTATTTTGGCCTAATGTAAATATGATTAAAAGCATTTCGAAAGATGATTTAATTAGAAATTTTCCTAATGTTTTTGCTGACGGGATCGGGACAATCAAGGGTGCTGCCGTGTCAATAAAATTGAAAAAAGATGCAAAACCAGTTTTTCTTAAGTCTCGACCTTTTGCTTTAAGAAAAGCTACTGATGTTGAATTGGAACGTTTAACTAATGAGGGTATTTTGAAACCTGTTGATCATTCAGAATGGGCTAGTCCTATAGTAATTGTTCCTAAGCCTAATGGTTCTGTTAGAATATGTGGTGATTATAGAGCAACAGTAAATGCAAATACTGAAAATGATAACTAACCTCTTCCTAGAATGGAAGAATTATTTTCTAAATTATCAGGTGGTAAATTCTTTACTGTTTTTGATTTAAAAGATGCTTATTTACAACAACCTGTAGATATCGAAAGTAGTAAAATTTTGACTATAATTACACATAAAGGTTTATTCAATGTGTTACGATTAGCATTTGGGGTAAAATGTGCTCCTGGTATGTTTCAAAGAAAAATTTAACATATTTTTTAAAAAAATTTAATATGTTGGTGTATTTTTAGATGATGTTATCATCAGCGCTAGCAATGAATCAGAACATTCTGAAAGAGTTGAAAGTGTTCTGAAATGCTTTTCTGAGCATGGTATAAGATTAAATAAGGAAAAATTAAAATTTATGGTTTTGGAAGTTTCTGATTTAGGTCATAAAATATCCCAGGAAGGAATTAGACCTATTCCAGAAAAAGTTAATGCTATTTTGAATGCTTCTATTCCAAATAATGTGTCACAATTGCGTTCATTTTTAGGCTTAATTTCTTATTATAGAAACTTCCTGCCTAATATTTCAGATGTCTTAGAACCCTTACATAGATTATTAGATAATAATGTAAACTGAACATGGTCAGAAAAGCATGAAAAAGCGTTTCAAAAAGTGAAACAATTATTATGTACATTCCTGTTTTAGAATTATATGATGTAAACAAAGATATAGTTTTAAACTGTGATGATTCTGAATATGGTATAGAGTCAGTTTTAAGCCACATTGTTGAGGGTAAAGAGAAACCTATTGCTTATGCTTCTAGGACTTTAAACAAAACTGAAAGGAATTATGCAATGATTGATAAAGAAGCTTTATCTGTAATCTTTGGTGTCTCTAAATTTCACCAATATTTAGCTGGAAAAAAATTTAAAATTATAACGGATCATAAACTTTTAATTAGATTATTTGATCCTGTTAAAAAGGTACCTGATACATTATCACCTAGAATGCTGAGATGGTTGTTAATGTTAGCTGGGTATTATTACACAATTGAGTATTGCGAGGGTAAAAATAATAAAAATGCTGACGCATTAAGTAGATTACCTCTCCCAGAAACTGTAAATATAGTGAGTAATCCTGCGGAAATAATGTTCGTTTCAAATAATGATAATTGGCCTCTTACTTCTAAAACTATTGGAAAGTGGACAACTGAAAATCCTGTAACTAAACAAATTTTAGAATGGGTGTTACATGGGTGGCCGCGAAAGGTTAAACAAGAATATCAACCATATTTTCGTAGAAGGGAGGAAATTTCCTGTCTAGAAAATTGTCTATTGCGGGGACGTAGAGTGATCATACCAGAGGAAGGCCGTGAATATATATTAAAATTGTTGCATTCCGTTCATCAGGGTATATCGAGCATGAAAGCGAAAGCTAGGGGGTAGTTTGTCGGCCAAATATGGATACAGAAATTGAACAAATGGTAAATTCTTGTAATATATGTCAGATGTTTGCGAGGGATTGTCCCAAAATGGAACCCTTGAAATGGAAATCTGAACTGCCCTGGGAAAGAATCCATATATATCATGCCGGTCCTTTTGAAGGTAAAATGGTTTTAATAGTAGTCGATTCTTATACTAAATGGTTGGAGGTAGAAGTAGTACCCAGGTCTGATAGTAAAACTGCAATTAAGGTACTAAGGAGAATTTTTGCCACATTTGGATTACCTGTTGAATTGGTCAGTGATAATGGTCCCGCGTTCACAAGTGATGAATTTGAGGAATTTCTTAAAAATAATGGAATTAAGCACACGCCTGTTCCACCTTATCATCCGTCTTCGAACGGACAAGCGGAAAGGTGTGTGCAAACTGTGAAAAATTGTCTTAAAAAGCTAGATAAAAGTGACATAACATTGTCAATTTCACGATTTTTGTTAGAAAATCATTCAACTCCTCATTCGACGACTGGTAAAACTCCTGCTGAATTAATGTTTGGAAGGCCAGTTCGAACAGCCCTTCACTTGGTATTACCATCAAAACCTAAAATACAACAACCCCTTCACAAATATAAGCTTCACGATTTAGTTTTTGTTATAAATTTTGGAAAAAGGGAGATAAGTGATGAAATACCAGAGAGAGTTGTAGAGATGAATCGAAATGATAAACTAATGTCAGACAAAGTTGAAATTATGGGACATAGTGGTAAAAATTACAGTAATTATGATAGGTATGAAAGGTTAACCAAAACCGTTTTTCGGGAATTAATGGAAAAATAAAAGAACAGCTTAATAATGATAATACTATAGAACCAAGCCAATCTCAGCCTTCGCATGATGTTGTAACAGTTACAGTTGAGAGTAATAAAAATGATGTTACAACAGATAAATCTGTGAAAGACAAGCTGAGTGAAACCAATGACGATGACTGTAAGAAAAGTGCTCCAGCTCGAAGAAGTCATAGAATAAGATTGTCTGTAGTTCGTTTGAACTATGAGGGGAGGGTTGTTATATCCCTACCAAATCAGATTTAGTAGTGATCTGTATTAATAGATGGCAGCACCATACACGGTCAGTCTGGAATTGTAAGGTTTGCACGTAGCCGAGAATATTCTGCACAGTTGTAATACATGACTTGTTCTGAGAGCTGCGTTTAGCAGCTGCTGTAAATAATGTATATAATAAACTATAAGTAATCTTATAGTTATGCATTCTTCCTTAGTTAAGAGTAATTAGTTATTATAAGAATGCGGCGATGTAAAAACTTGTAACCGATATCATATCTAAATCGTACATTTTTAAGTACGCTCTGTATCTCCTTGCGGAGTAATTAGGTTATCGTGGAGTAATTGGAGAAAATATTTTTATTTTTGAAACTTGGTATTATTATTTTTTAGACTTATTTAATTTAATTTAATTTACATGTTTATACGACGTTTTTTATTGTTTCAGAGTAAAAACCACGATTACCCTCTGTAAAAAAAATTAACTTGTACTTCTTTTCCAGTAAGCTACGAGAAGCATCAAATATAAATACGCATTGTAACAAAACATTCTGCGATAATAATTAAAGTATGTTTATTAAAATTAAGATTATTACGTTTATGGACCTCCCTAAAGTATAGTAATATACTTACTACAAAATCGCCCACACACTAGGTCCTTTTCAATTTAGAGCCCAACAGAACGAATTCTCTTGTTTCCTCCGCCCTGCAAACGTACCTCGATTGCGACCCTGGTTTTCTGTACAAAAACTGTTTCACTTAACGTGTGTTACTCTCCTCAATGTTCCGAATATCTCACCACTTGCATTCTGTATTTAGAATTGAAAGTATATAATAAATAAATAAAAACATCTTTGTAAATCTTAAAGTTATTTCTATTCGCACACAAGTGTGATAACAAATTGATTTACATTTTTAAATATGAAATATGATTGTTTTTTGTTTAATGTTTCTTTTGTAATGTGTTCTGAATTTTTTACAATATTTTTGATAAGATCTGATTATTTAGAATCATCATCTATATATTATAATCTATATATTATCTTCTGTATGTCTGTTGAATGCATAGAAGCATATCGCGCTATACCGTAAATTCATAAACTTTGGGAAAATAAAATATGTGCTTATCTCAAACTGATGGTATCAGTTTATTTACTTAACTGAAAAATAAACTGATAGCAAAAATTAAAGATAAATACATATATTTTATTTATCTACTTAATTAATAACCTACAGAAATAAAAATCTATATTAATGAAAGAAAAGTGTTTCTATGTAAGTCTGCAGTGTGAAGGGAAATCTACCGCACATAGAAATTTGATGAGAATAGTCCATAACAGGTTCTGATACAAATAAAGCTCAGATTTGTTTTGTTTTTGCAGTTAGTAGAGATATTAATTAAACCCAATAAGTAAACATACCGGAAAGAAAAGACTCGTAACATTGCCTTCCAGAATCCTGTTTTGGTGCGCCGATGAAGAAAAGAATCACAGTCTCTTTTCTTCGGACGTTTTTCAAAGCACTCGTCGGAGACACCTTTGAAAATTCAGATATGTGAAAAATGTTGTTCAACTTCGCACTTTTTTACTTTGTATTTTACTTTTAAAACATATATGAATTTTAACCATAAAAAAAAGTACGATCTTGTATTGCGTCCCCCGCCACCCTTATTATTTTTTTTTCATACTTCAAAACTATCTGAATTTTCAAGAAACTGAAAAAAAAAATAAAACCACTTAAAAAGAGTACCTTCTTCGCAACGACCATCTAATCCATTTCGATAATTACGAATATTACCCTTTTCAGTAACATTCCGGACTAAAAGTCCATTTGCGACTTCTCCTAACACTCCTCCCAACTAACGCTCATCCCGACACTCTTTTCCTTAAAAAAAGAAAAAAAAATCGTTGTTTTAACACCATTATTTTATAGGTTCTTTAACACTTGATTTATATCACGTATCAAAATATCAAAACATTCTGGGGACATAAAAAAAAAAAAAAAAAAAAAATTCTGAAAAATTCCCCTCTGAACGTGAATACACAGGTGACTTTTGCTCAAATGCTTGTGTTTACAAGTAAATATCGATATTTTTACACCAACATTGTATTTATAACTTATAAAAATTTCAAAGATTTCGAACAATAATGATTATTTTGTTTTTAACATAAAATTATCCGATGTTTGAAAAACAGCGAGAAAAAACTATTTTTTACAACACTTTAGGTTCGTTTGAATCGATTTTCATTTAAACATTTAATTCAACACTGATTTTAGGCATATTTAAGGTTATTATTACGGTTCCGGGTTGCGCCGGTCTTTCTTTTAAAAGTATAAAATCGAAACCGATCGGGACCTGCGTAGCATACCCAATGAAATATCCCGAAGAGAGTGGAGCCCTTAATTCTAGGTTTGTTTGGATAGATTTGGTTTGCTTGGATAGGAATCTCAAAGAAATAATATCCCGAACCTCGAAGTCGTTATCATTTTGCTGCAAAAAAATTAAACTTTCTTGTCCTTTCAAATTTTTCTTTATAGTTTGTAGAGATTTCTGGATCGTTGACACTCGCTATAAAGTATTCCATCCAAGAAATATTATAATTATAATAGTGACGTTATCGGCACTCTGCCGTGTACAATCTAATAAATATAGCTGTAACTTTCAAAGTTGGCGCTGTGCATGGAATGATTTGGTACTGCTGATCGTTAATTGCTTGTAGCAAGACCTGCTTGTTAGCCGATATTACTAATCAGGATAATCTTATGAAGCAGGACAATTTTTCTAGTGTGTCACAAAACTGTAAAAAAGTTTGGTAAAAAATCATTTGTATTAACCGTCGTAAAGGACAGTGGCAGATTACTCAAATTAAAATTTAAATATGCTAATGCGGAATTTCTTTTTCATATTTTGTGTATCCCAACTAATTTATTACTTTATTTTAACAAACTGCCTTTAATTTTTTATGCTGAAATTAATAAATTAAACAAAAAGTTGTTTATTTTAGTATAACGTTGTTACTCAATTTAATTTCGGAAAAATTCGAATTCAGTTTATTTAGTCTCAGACTTGATCTTACATAATTTAAACGCTCATTCCGTTTAATGCTGACTTTAGTTGTTTCTGACGAAATATGGTCTCCTTTTGATGCCCGCAGTAATAAGAGTTCACAGCAGATTTTATATCACAAAAGAAACAGAATTTATCAATATTTGAAAAGAAAAAATATTTAATAAAAATCAACATTTAAAAAATCCTTTAACCTTTTCGCAAAGTACGATTCTTAAAATAGTGAAATAATTGTTTGACATCAGAATTTAGAAGTAAATTTTCAAAGCTTTTCTCACGAACTTTACAATAGGAAAATTTTCATTTCTAAAATTAGGATTTAAAATTCATTTATATATTTTAAAGGCATTTAAGTATAAAAATTAAGTGGTTCAAAAATTAACAACAGCTCTTCAAGTTTAATAAAATCCAATCCTTCTTATCACTCAATCGACCTACGTCAGTATGAAATTATTACCATTTTCAAAGACTAAAAACATGTTTCTTTTTTTGTTTTTACTAAAATTAACCTATATTTTGTTCTGTAGGCATTCAGATAATATAAATAGAATAAAGCAATAATAAGATTATAATAATATTCAAAGTATGAGCATCCAAACATGACTAATTTTCGTGTCCTCTCAAATTTCCGAAATATATTCCATTAATTTAATAAAAAAATAAATTAGCAAAGTAGACAATATTTTAAAAATAACGCCCCGCTGAGTTTATACCCTCAGCTGTCAAAATTAATGAAATTTAAAGGTGCATTTGCATTTTTAAATATATGATCTCCAGTTGAATTTAATTATCAACCAACTTCTGAGTTCAGCATATGCTAATGTACGATATTTGTCATTCCATGTTTATGTTGACATACGTTAATATCTCAAAGTAATAACTTGGATGAATGACGTCCACAACGTTCTAATGATACACTTGGACAACTAAACTTATTAAAGTGCGCCCTTTAAATTCACATTCATTAATAAGGAAACGAAAATTCTGTCTATAGTTATAATTATAATTTATAACTTCTATAATCTATTGTATAAATGTTCTAATAAATAGAAACGATCCTCTTTACCATGATTTCTTTAAATAAAATTTGGATAACTTATGGTGATCAATAATTTGTCTGGAATGAGGAAAATTTCTATATTTACAAATTCAGATAGAATTAAACCACTTTTTTCAGCATTCGACTGATCATTTTATAATTTTTATTAAGAGTTTATTTTAAAATATAAATTTAATATATAAACATCATTTATGCAACGAATTTCATAGCTTTTTAAACCTTTATCACAATAAATATAAAGCGTATTTTTCTTCTACTTTTATTGGCAGTTTCAGTTTTTTTTGTTAATGATTTTTCAATTAAACTTTCCCTTTCTCGATACAATAAATATTGCACAAAATCCTCTTGAAAATATTAATTAACACTTTTTATTCCAAAAAAATTTGTTGAAATTTTTTTCTCATCAAATTCATTTTTTTCAGAAATAAAGAAAAACAAATATTAATAAAAAGAAAAGTACCCAGTTAAACTGATGGCATTGAGCTCACAGGCTATTCACACAAATTGTATATTATACTCTTATTTCAAAGAATAATGCACCTCAAAAATAAATGAACGGGGATTAGCCCCCGTTTGCCCCCTTTATACTTAACCTCCAAATCTAATCAGGGAAGCTCCTTAACATAATAAACCGGTATGCCAAATTTGAAGCAAATCAGATAATTCTGCATAAAAAAACCATATCGCTAATTAAGGGGGGGGGTCTAACCTGCCTTTCCCCCCTTTATACTTAACTAATGAACCTTTAAATCTAATCAGAAAAAGGTCCTTATCAGAATGAACATAGAAAAAAAATTAAAGTTAATTGGATAAATCTGCATTAAATCCATTTATCTAAATTAAGGGGAGGGGACTTGACCCCCTTTCCCCCTTTTATACTTAACAATTGAACCTCCAAATCTAATGAAGGAGCGCCATATTGGAATAAACCGGTATATCAAAAATGAAGCAAATCGAATAATTCTGCATGAAAAAGCCATTTAACTAAATTAAGGGGGACTAGCCCCACCCCCTTTTGTACTTAACCAATAAACCTCCAAGTTTAATCAAGGCAACTCTTTAAGATATTAAACAGGTATACCAAATTGGGAGCAAATCAAATAACTCTGTATAAAAAACTCATTTATCTAAATTAAGGGGGGGTAGCCCCTTTCCCCCCTTTATACTTAACTAATGAACCTCCAAACTTAATCAGGGAAGCTCCTTAACATAATAAACCGGTATACCAAATTTGGAGCAAATCAAGTAATTCTGCATGAAATGTCATTTATCTAAATTAAGGCGCGACCAGCCCCTCTTTCCCTCCTTTATACTTAACTAATGAACCTCCAAATCTAATCAAGGTAGCTTCTTAACATTATAAACAGGTATACCAAGTTTGGAGCAAATCGAATAATTCTGCATGAAAATCCCATTTATCTAAATTAAGGGGGTTGTCCCCCTTTCCCCCTTTTATCCTTAAACAATGTACCCCCAAAACTAATCAGGGAAGAGCCTTATCAGAATGAACCCAGAAAACAATTTGAAGCAAATCGGATATTTCTATCAAACGCGTTACGTACATGGGGCATTCTCACAATCTTTTGACTTTCGGGAATAAAAATCTGGTGAAATTAAACTTGCTAAAACAGCATTTTAATCTGATAGACGAATGCCTTAATGATTCAAAATAAAGAAAAAATGGTCAGCAGCGAATTTTTTTATTTAACGGAGGTTTAAGTTAAACTTGCGTGTTTAATTTTCCTTACCATTTTAACACTATAACTTTTTATTTTCTACTAAATTTTTACTTATAATGAATTTGCATAGTACTCGCAGGACATTCAAATAAGAAATAATAAAAATGTAGTACTTTTAATACAGAATTTTTGAAAAACATTGTCTTAAAGGCGTGCTTAAGAAGGGTCGATAAGGTAAAGAAAAGGAGCGGTATAGGAAAAAATGGACGAAATGGGAAAAAAAGGGACGGTAGGGATGGAACGGTAAGGAAAATTACCAACTATTTTTAGGAAAATCATGTTAAGACTAAGTGATAGCCACATGTTCATGGTTTTTAGAAACAGTTGTTAACATTGGATTAAATTATTATTATTTTTATTATTTACCTCGAAAAGTGCAGGAATAAACCTTGGGGACGGTAAGACTGACAATAAAGTCACGATCTTGAAATTGATATTTAAATGCTGATTTAAATTATGCAGTAAATTTCCTGTCAAAGAAGTTCAGACATTCTTTCTCTAGCATATTTCTGCATGAGGAAAAACTTGAAAAAAGTTATGTGGCTGCATCTGAAGTGATTTTCTGTATAACTTTATCAAGAGGGACGGTAAGAATAAAAAACCCAGGGACAGAGCCAAAAAAATAATATCAATCGTAAAAATGTGTGCAGGTTAATTTTTACTACATATTTATATAAAACAATTGTCCCAGTTTCGTAAAAAAATTACATCTAATTACTTTTATTGAAACAATTTTATATAGACAGCTCCAAACTTAAAAATCATTATCAGGGACACGGGACGGTATAGGAGTTTTCCTGGTATTTGGACCCCAAAATCGTCCAAAACTTATTTAACTCGCTAATATTGTTATGCAATCATGCAATGAAATTCCCCAGTATATAAAATTAAAAAAAAAACACAAAAAAGTATTAAAATAAAAATTATTATTTAGGGACATAAAAGTCAAAAGATTGTGAGAATGCCCCCCATACGTACGTACATACGTACATGCAGAACCGGCGGGCACATAAGCTCTCAGGCTTTGATAGCCTGTGAGCTAAAATGAAGGAAAACTGCTGTGTTTTTCACTGTTAGTAATCCGCCAGAAAACACACTTTACAACACACATTTTATCTAAATGACATGAACTAGGAGTATAGGAGAAAACTGATTTTTATTAATATAAAAGGCAATCAAATCAATAAATGTTTTCATTGCATAAATATATAAAATATCTTATTAAGAATATACTTTGAAGTATTTGGAAATTTAACTCTTTAATTTTTAATTTTAATAAAAAAAAGTTTACACTAATTGTGTGCGCCGTGTATAAAAAGATAAAAATGGTTAAATGGTGTGTAAATTATGCATCTAAAGTTTAACTTTTTATCGTTTGTGATTTAAATGGCGTAGTTTGCTGTTTATACATTTTAATTAACATAATAAGTGGGGTGCAAAAAAATCATTCAAATTAATAAAGAAAATCGTATATTTTTACCTCTAAATAGCTGTGCATGTGTAGATCATGGTGTTCCAGAACGTAATGTACAAGTTTGGAGGAGAAGTAGAGAACATCGTTAGGAACCATAATTACATTGGAAAGCGTGAGAGGAAATCGATAGGTAGAGCTGTATGTAAGCCCACAAGATCGGCACGCGTGTTTTCCCTATTGTAGATGCCGACTGCGTGCAATGAACATGAATCACACGGACAAAAACTCACACGGAACCCAGCCACTAGCCACACTGCAACGCTTCACTGTTAATGTGTGGAAGGATGTCTTCTCGGACAGTTAAAGGACGCTGGGAAATATCTCATTTTTATTCGGAGGTTCATCTGGAAATGTTTAACGATGTCCCTGCGGCATGTTTGACGCGGAAAGTGGTTTCAACATGGTGGGTCGCTATCTCTTTACGCAAGAGGCGTAAGTTACTATTTGGACCGGATATTTGGAAACAATTGGAATTAGCGTGGCGGTACCGTCGCATGACCCTTCCAGAGCACCTTATATATCTATCTACTAATGATTTTTTTTTTCTCTGGGGTGCCATGAAGAGTATTGTGTAGGCCACTCTCGTAAATTATGAAATGGATCTGGAGGGACGAATCTCCATCGCTGCGGTTACTATCAACGCAACAACCGGTATCTAAAAAAATGTTCGGAAAAATCCATGTCCGATTGGTGTCATGCATGCGTCCATGCCAATGGGCACAATTTCGGACAGCTCCTATGATGCTTGTAAGTCATAGAAAGTGTCTTACACTGCATTCAGCATTGTGGCCTTACTCTGCCCTTTTATCTCTTTATCCCGTGAGGGTGATGCTTTCCCTATGCTTTTCCATGTAATTATGGTTCCTAATGATGCTTTCTTCCTCCCTTCCTAAGTTTGTATACGAAGTTTTGGGACACCCTGTATATTAAAATGCATGGATGCCTAATAATAGGATCTTTTTATGTGCCTCATTTTAACAAGAATAGAATACGACACACATTTGTTTTAAAAAATGACCCAGTAAGAATTTAAGATACTTAATCTAACACAAGTCCTTTATTTAAATAAATGGTTAAATGAGATTTTTGTACCGTTTTTAGATTAATTATTACAGTTTATCATAGATAATTTACAAACCGTTATTTATATTACGAAGTGTGTTTATTCAACAAAAACTTTATCTTCTTAAGAGAATTGAACAATCACTCTTTCGTATCAAGTTAATAGTCAAACGCATTTAAATAATAGCATTTTACTAATATTCTCTACATACTTTTTTGCTTCTGTCATTAACTGACTATTACCTAAAATTTTAATCCCCCAAATAGCAAACAACAAAACTTTATACACAACATGTTTAAAATTTCGTGCAAAACAGAAAATATCCGAGAAGGTATTCGATGCAATGGGTATGACCAGAATATGTAGGAATATTAAATAAAAAAGGGATAGAAAAATTGAAAAAAACGAAATAAAAAACATAATTATTTCCCTACAGTCAGGGAAGTGGGACACGAAGAAAAAAGTCACAGAACATGACTCTTAAATCCATAAAGACCATTTTAGAGGTAATTTCTACCAATTCTATTCCTTACTTCAATCGACATAAAATATGCAGATCAAGATATTTCTAGATGTATTTGGAAAGAGAAGATTGAGAAGTGTATTGTTCTTTTAAGAACCGAATTTATACGCTTTCTTTGAATAAATTTGATTTTCTTGCGGAGGTTGAATATATTTAAATTCTATTTCTTGTATTTTAAAATTAGATAAAGAATCAGTTTGTTCTATTTTTCTTCTTTTGGAATAAGATGCACTTTTAAATACATTCAGACGTTAAATGTAATAACATTATTTAGAAAAAAAAACATTTAAAAAATAAAAGAATTTTAGTTACTTATTTGTACCAGATGACAAAAAAAAAAAAAAAAAAAAAAAAAAGGCTATAAAATTTAAAGTATCCCAACATCGTAATTACTAATTTTACTAATATTTCTAGAGGAGCTCGAGAAATAAGGGAAAATAATATAAATTGTTATCAAAATTGCAACACTTTATTATCAATTGTTATCAAAATTGCACAATACTTAGACCAAAATAAGACACAGGGGCAATAAGCTATAATATTATCTATTTATATAAAATCCAAGTCTCTGTGTGTCCCTCACAATTCCGGTAGGACCGCCTCATTGTAATGAATAATTGTTGAACAATACTAATGCAGGGTTGCCACAGTAGCGCCAAATCTTGAACAACTTGGCGGATTATCGCCGAATTTAACAAAATATCGCCAAATTTGGCGACAAAAATAAGTTGTCATATCTGAAGCTAACTTGGCGATAGCTAGCTAATTTCGCGAAATTCCAATTTAAAACCATTAATATTCAATACGAGTCACCGAAATTTAATTTAAACTCCGGCTTCTAAGGATTTTTTTTTAAATGTATGGGTGATAATTTAAAGTTAATTTAATACAAAAATATATATCTTTACATCGTCATCCCTATGCTACAAATAAAATATGACGCGTTGTACTATATGAGCTCCTAACTGCCCGAAATTAATGGGCTTTACATAGCCAGATACAGAAATTAAATTGTCGGTAGTTTTCCAGCATAGATCCCTTTTCGAAGAAAGGAATTTGGCAACATATTTTCTGGCAACCTATTCACTATTTTATTTCATATACACACATTTTATTTTTCAATATTTATACAATGTATTTTACATAAAGTAGCCATTTGTCTAATTTTATTCAGAAACATAAGTTATTTGTGCATTAAAAACAACAATAATATATACATTTAATTAAAATATAAACAAATTTATAGAAACAAACAAAAAAATTCATCAAGTTTGTTTTCATAGCTGTTTTTAACATTTGGCAACAAATCTTACTTTCTGATGCCTGAATTCCATCAAGTTTTTTAAAAAACCGCCAAGGCCCCTATAGTGGAAAAGTACCAAATTCTCTCCTATTTTGCACTATCTGCACATAGTTTGCAATATATGCAAGGCGGTGAGAGTGAAAAGTTTAAATATTAAATTTTAAATCTATTTATATAAAATCCAAGTCTCTGTGTGTCCCTCACAATTCCGACTGGGCTGCCTCATTGATCGCGGCAATGGTAGGTTTCGTTCAACTTACAAAAATCGGTACTACTTAGTTATCCCGTCGACCAAAAATCTATCGCCAAACTATAAGATTAAATGCCAATACTGGTTGATCGTAAATGTCACATTCAATTGAATTTAAGCATGTTACACGTGTACGTCATCAAGTGATTTTTATTTCGACGTTTTATTTATATTTTTATTAATGTTATACTAATTTATTTGTTCTTTCGTTATTTAAAATAAAAATTTATGTCAATTTGTGTAACTTGGCGAGTGGTTTGGCGATTTATATAATTTGGCGAAATTGGTCGACGGGATAATTAAGTAATACCCAAAAATCCAATATATAATTTCTTCTATCTGAAATCCCATCTATAAAATATTCAAAATTGGAAAAAATTAATGTTTTGTGCTATCGTTAAAACCATTTCAGAAACCGTGTTTAATTTTGCGGCACTTCTTCATTATCCCGTTTACCAAAAAACTACCGCCAAATTATGGATGCCAATAATGGATGATCGTAAATGTCACATTCACTTGACATTAAACACGGTGCACGTGTTTGCTATGTGATCAAGTGATTTTTGCTTCAACTTTTTATTTGTATTTTTATTAATGTTTTTCTAATTTATTTGTTCTTTCGTTATTTAAAAGGAAAATTATTTCTATTTGTATAATTTGGGGAATAGTTTGGCACCGGGGTTTCTTTTTAGCACCAAAAGGGCGATATTTTGCCTGGCGTGGTAACCTGAAAATTTTTGCTTTGAATGAAAACTTGGCGTTTTATAATAAAATTAAATGTTCGTGTTAAATTAAAATACTGTGTACGATAATCGCAACTCAAAGCGGCAACTTTTTTTTTTTTTTTTTGAGTGAAAAAAGAATAATGAAGTAGAAATGTAATATAGAATATTTTGTTCAACAATTTATTTTATTTTTCATATGAAACTGGATCCGAACGTAAACGGCGTTCAGACAGAGAACATAGAGCCCGATGGCTAGCTCGGCAGTCGCAAGAAACATTAAATTCTATCCGAGAAGAAAATAGATTACGGTATTCAAATCAAAGAGCTAATGAAAGCCATAGTGACCGATCTGTGATATTATTTCATAACTCTTTGCGTAGTTCTACACAGCGTTCAAGTGAAAATGAAGAACAAATGTTAATCAGACGTAGTCATGATGCTGAACGTCATTCTCGGCGGTTTTTGACTCACCGACAAAACTTCTACGAAAATCAACAACAATTAATTTCTGAAGCCTCTCCGTCTCAAGTTATTGAGCCTCATACGTGTGGATAATTAAGCATTCACTGCCAATTTTGCAAAGCCCGCCATTTTCAAGCCGAGGAACCCAGAGATGGAAATTTTAACAGTTGTTGCCATAAAGGTAAAGTTAGGCTTCCACAACGTCATCGGTTTCGACCATACCTCCAAGACTTGATGAGCAATTCAAATGCACTTAATTATCGTAATTTCAAAGAAAATATTCGCTCATACAATAGTGCCATTTCATTTGCTTCTATGGGTGCTAAACTTGCTGGAAATACTCCAGGACACGGCCTTTATTGTTTTAAAGTTTATTTCCAAATTTATCACCGAACTTCCCACTTGCATCCTCCTAATGGCCAACAAAGAAAATTTGCTCAACTGTATGTTTTGGATACAACACAAGCTGTTGAAGAGCGTCTTAACATTCTCGAAAATGACAACTGTTTACCAAATGTTTTGCGTGAACTTGATTTACTTATGCGGCAAAATCGTTATGCTCAATTTTTCAAAAAATTGAGCGAGGTGGAGACTGAGCAGCAACAACATGCGCAAAGATACAATTTACAAATGCCAAGAGTTAATATGGTATTGCGTCGAGATCGCCATTCAGACAACAAACGATATAATTTGCCGACATCAAACGAAGTAGCTATGGTTTTTTTAAATGACGATGGTGAACCACCCTTTCAACGCGATATCAGAATTTATCCAAGAAATAATGACCAACCTTTTGTAAACTTGAATATTTTAAGTACTAATTTAGATCCAATGACTTATCCTATATTCTACCCAAACGGAGAGCCTGGCTGGACAACAAATTTATCACTATCACCTTATCCAGGGTTTTTACATGGTGTTCGAAGTAATGTATCAATGCTTCATTTCAAAGTTGTTCATACAGCTATTTGTGATAATGAGTTTAATCCAATATTGGTGGAAAACTTGCTCAACAGTGGATAATAGACTCTCACTTACAAGTGGAAGCTAATAATCTCAATTTCATAAGGTAGAAGCAAAAAAATCTTCCTGCAGACGATTATTCTGGCCTCAGGGACTTTGTAGCCCAAGGAGCCGCTGATGCAGGTGTTACTGCTGGAAAAACCATAATTCTACCTTTTTCATTTCAAGGGTCTCCTAGAGATATGAGATAGAGATACAAGGATGCTATGTCCATTGTTACAAAGTTTGGAAAACCAGATGTGGTTTGTACATTCACGTGCAGTCCACAATGGCCAGAAATAGTAAAAAATCTACTGCCCGGACAAACGTCGTCAGACAGACCTGATTTAGTAGCGAGAGTGTTTAAAATCAAACTATCAGCATTATTGAATGATATAACAAATGGGGAACTATTTGGTAAAGCTGTAGCCTTTGTATATATTAATGAATTTAAAAAAAAGGTCTTCCACATCCCCATATTTTTTTAATTCTAGCAGAGCCCCATAAATTTCGTGATGCTGCTCAAGTTGACCGTTGTATTTCTTCGGAGTTACCAGATCCTGAAAATTTTTCACGATTATCAGAATTTGTTCTTCGTACTATGGTCCACGGGCCATGCGGAACTTTGAATCCGAATTCTCCATGCATGGATGGTAAAATGTACAAAATATTTTCCAAAAGAGTTTCAAGAAACAACTAATGTCTATCTGAATGGTTATCCACTCTATCAAAGACGACAAGGCCCAACTGCTATAGTTCGCGGCAAACAGATAGATAATCGCTACATCGTACCATATAATGCATATTTACTGCTTAAATATGACGCGCACATCAACATTGAAGCCTGCACGTCCATCAAATCTATTAAATACATTTACAAGTACATATATAAAGGTTATGATGCAGCAAATGTAGTAGTTCATGCTGGAAATAATGAAAGTAACGAGTTTGTGTATGATGAACTGTCGTCACATGTTGATTCTCGATATGTGAGTGCACCAGAGGCAATGTTGCGGTTACTGGAAAATGAAATGCCTGATCGTTCTCATGCAATAATTCGTCTTGCCATTCATTTGCCTTTAAGACAAAAGGTTTATTTTCATGCTGGTTGTGTAAATTCTGCTCTGGAACAAGCTGCCAACCACGAAACAATGCTGACTGCTTGGTTCAAGTTGAATAGAACAGATATTGAAGCAAAACTATATCTTTATGTTGATATACCATATCATTATGTATACGAGAAAAATGCTTGGAAAAAACGACAAAGAGGAGGCGATAAAATTGTTACAAGATTATATTATGTTAATCCAAAAGATATTGAACGTTTCTGCATTCAGTTACTTATCCTTTATGTTCCTGGTGCTACATGCTTTGAAGATTTACGAACATTTGATGGAGATCAGTACAACACATTTCAAGAAGCTGCACGTGCACGTTGTCTTCTTGCTGAAGATAATGAATGGGATCAATGCTTAGAAGAGGCTATTTTAACTGCAATGCCATTACAAATGCGCCAAACTTTTGCATTTATTTCTATATTTTGTAATCCAACAAATGCAGCTAATTTGTAGGAAAAATATAAAAATTCAATGAGCGAAGATTACTCAAGAACTTATTATGGATCAGCTGGTCATAACCGAGCTTTGCAAGATATTAATTGCATGTTGGAATCTCATGGATTAAACTGTACATCATTTAATCTTCCTACACCCGATATACTGCAGGAAATTAAAAATGAAGAATTCGATTATTTTAATGAAGCTGAAGTAGCTGTTGAACAAATAGCAACTTTACATTTCTTACAACGAGGAGCTTTCAACCAAATAAAATCAGCACTTGAAACTGATTCTATTACGAGACGTTGCTCTTACTTAGATGGTCCTAGAGGATCTGGTAAAACATATTTGTACAACGTACTCATGCATTTTGTTAGAGGTAAATGCCAAGTAGTACTTCCACATGCAACAACAGGAATTGCATCAATTTTATTAGAGGGTGGTAAAACTTTTCATTCTGGCTTCAAATTACCAGTGCCGATTTTAGAAACTTCCACATCTTTCATTCGAACGTCTTCAAAGGAAGCTAAAATATTACGTGAAACAATATTAATTATCATTGATGAAGTGAGAATGATGTCATGCCATGCTCTTCGTTGTATAGATGTCTTACTGCGGGAAATAATGCTGAATGACGTGGCTTTTGGAGGCAAGGTTATGGTATTAGGTGAGACTTTCGCCAGACATTGCCAGTTGTTATAAGAGGAAACAGAACAGAAATTGTTGAAACATGCTTGAAATCAAGCCCAATTTGTCAAGAATTTATACAACTTAGACTATCTGAAAATATGAGATCTATAGGGCAAAATTCCTTTAATGAGTGGCAGCTTCAAATTGCAGAAGGAAAAACACCCGATATATCAAATTTACCTGCAGGTACAATAGAAATTCCACCATCAATTGTTTTCAAAACTTCAATTATTGTAAGTGTATATGGAGATCATATAAACAATACCAATTTTGAACAACTTGAACAAAAAATAATTTGCACAACAAAAAACAAACATGCATTATCATTAAATAGCAAAATTTTGAATTTGCTGCCTGAAGATGGAGGAACTTATTATAGCGCAGATTCAGTCGTGTCTGACAACCAAGAAAATGTTAATAATTATTCACCTGAATTCTTGCATGAACAAACTCCATCTGGGATGCCTCCTCATAAGCTTACTCTGAAAAAAGCAAGTATCATCATGCTTCTCAGAAGCATGAATCCAAGAAAAGGATTGTGCAATGAAACCAGATTAATTGTGCACTCTCTCCACAAACATTTTATTGATGCTTTCATTTTAACCGGGACAAATCAAATCGATAGCGTTCACATACCAAGAATTGACTTGATACCAAGTGAAACTTCTCTACCTTTCATTCTTAAACGCCGCCAATTTCCAGTTATACTGTCATTTGCAATGACGACAAATAATTCACAAAGACAAACATTTTCTACAGTTGGATTGTATTTAAAAGAACCGGTTTTTTCTCATGTGAGTATTTCAAGATGTAAAGAGGAAGAGCAGTTAAAAATTTATGTAGAAGATACTGAAGAGCAAGGTCGGCTTTTAAATAATGAAAGAGTTTTTACAAAGAAACATCGTATATCCTGAAGCTTTATGAACAAAATATAATTTCATTTTTTCTTTATTCATTATTACATAGTTTTTCATAAATTCGTTTTGTTTTTAAATTGTGTTATTTTCATCTATTTACTGCGGAACAGGAGAGGAAAACTCATATTCTTGGTGATCCTAAGGCAAAAGGAAAAACAATTTCCTCTGTTTCTGGCACTAAAGCAGAGCCTGCACTAAACAATTGTGTGAATCCTCCCTTGACGTCCCCTGAGATCGAAAAATCTTAAAATATCTTTTTTCAATTAAATATGATCTTATTAATTTGGGTTAAAAGCCAAGACTTTTAATTTCTATTCAAACTCTTCAGCTCTTAAAGGTTTATATATCTTACTATCTCATTTTCCGTCATTTTTGGCGGGCTATCTTTCTAGTGCAACATATAGTTATATACCGGATTTCATTATTAATAGCTTTTCTCAATTCATTTTTTATGTTGGGTCCCGACAGAACGACTCGGTGAGGGAAAAATATTATGGTTCAAGTAAAAGTTACGAGTTTGCCCTTCAATGTCCTTCCTAATAAAACTTGTAGTGTTCAAAGCGATAATGTTGTTATAACAGATGTCAACAAAAATAGATCAACAGCTTTACGTGCACGTGCACCGTATCGTACGAACCAGTAGGTATTGACCATTCGATGATGTTGTGTTCGGAGTCCAAAAGTCTCGTCCAGTAAGTAAGCTGCCAGTAACTTACACCAGAAATAATTACGTTTAAGAATACATTCTTAAATACGCGTTTTATATTCATTGTACACCACGTTGTCACACGGTCTGTAAATCAGGCGCTACCTACCGATCGTTTAGGTTTTCAATACTGCAGTGTGTCCAGTTTGCAGAAAAAAGACTGTTTGAAGAATGTTACAGGCAATGTGTATTCTAGTCTCTTCGTTTCTTTGTACAGGCGGTGATCATTTTGAAAATATTTTCTGTTATTTTCACTCACGAGTTTGTCTTATGATGCCAGAAAAGTTTATCTAGTATTTTTATTTTAACAAAATACTTGATTTTTCAACTTAATCCCTTGTGCATTAATCACGAAGTGACTTATGTAATGTAAACCAATTCTCACAGCGTTTATAAAATGTTCTGATTTAGCTACCATTATTTTAAAACGATATCTTTATTGTGAACAAGTGAACAGGAGAAAATTTCAATGAGATACCCAGTATAAGTGCTACTCCAGTCCCTGTGTATGAGTAGGGGTACAACACATCAAAGAGGAGCCATGAAATTTAAGTCTAGCTGTAGCACATATCTACTACAATATAAGAAAGATAAATAAAAAATAAATAAAATAAGAAAAGCTGAAAATTTAGATAGGGTAATCCGAGGATTAAACGAAAAAGAAATTTAAGTTTGAAGGTACATTGAAAGATAAAAAAAAGATATAAAGTAAAGGTGAGTTTAAAGATTAAAAAAAAAATTACATTGTTCATATAACCTGACGAAGTAAAGCTAGTTAACGAAAGCTACAAAGAATATTTTTTTTTATTTTGAAATAGTGAGGAAATGTCGAAATATTTAGAAAGGTTGTTGAAAACTTCGTTTTGTGAACCAATCATGAGCATGATTTGTGGTAACTACTATATACCATGTTAATGTATCAGGAGTTTAGCTAGTGATTAATACACAAATGAACGGGGATAAATAATCATTCTAAGTATATAAATAAATTAAAATAAATAAATTCTCTAAGGGTTTACCCAGATAAATGTTATTCGAAGTTTGCAATATAAACTGCCAATCGCATTAACCTATCATTTTTCAATATTTTGCATATATATTGGCGCCTTGTATTTATTTCTGTTGCTAGAAATATAATTTTACAATAGTGTAGTAAACAAATATTTAATGTTATGTCACACGTTGGCAGATTTTTTAAAAATATGTTTTGGATATTACATTAAAAATCATTCAAAATGTATAACATATTCGTGACAGCTTTTAAATAAACTTTATTTCTACTAACATTTTTTATTCTGGAGTAAAGATTCTGCATAAGAATACAATGATATGTTTAAGAAGCTAAGATATACGCGATTAAAACGAATAGGATATTCAATGTTGCGACATCTAATGGATATATTTAAGGTCATGTTTCTGCTTTAGAATAGAGTTAGGTAAGTCAATTAAAAGAATTATATAAGCATTTATTAACTTACTCAAGAAAATATATTATTCTGCATGACTCTTTTTTCCTTTAAAATTATTTCACCCTTTTCCAAATTTTAATTTCAAATCTGATTTAATGAATACAAAATAAAAATGACATAGATCTGAATCACAAAAGATCTCTAAATACAATTTAAGATCGATAGAAATACTATAAAATTTTAATGCCCGTGTAAAACGTAAAATTAATGATTTTAAGTCTTACAGAACAATGAGCAGAAGAAAATAACTTTTTTCGACTTTCCATCACTCTTATCGTGGTTTTAAAAAGAGTAAAGGGTGACAATTATTGTTTATTAATATTACTTAATCATTGTCATGGTTATCTTAATGGACACTAATTTTCAATGTATAGAAGGCTTAGAATGAAAAGACTTTTATATAGGACTTTCAACTACATTTTATTATATCGGTAAACTTGAGATATATTATTACGAAATGACGGCTGCAAATAGTTTTCGCCATTAAAGAATATTTTAAAATAGAGGAAAGGATCTTTTACTTTTTGGGTCAAAACATATTTTTTATGAATTAGAGAATATATATTAAACATTTAAAAAAATGTGAAATGATTTTAAGCAGAATATTTAGAAACTAATAGACCCGCGCTGAGATTTCGCACTACAACCTTTCAGATTAATTGGTGATATGTTTTTTCCATTCATTTTAATTAACTACATTTTTTAATCTAACAACGAGTTTTAGATAATGTGAGTGCACTGTGTCAAATTCCTCTTGAAAATAGAATCGATAGACATAGAAAAAAAAAGCTTTGTTCTCCCAAAAAAGCCAGTTCCTCGTAGTCTGTAGTGGTCATCGTGTTAAATGCATTAATAAATTCTGAATTTTTGCTTTGCTTTAAATGTACTAAAACTAAATACAAAAATTTATGAGACAATATCTCAGAATATTTCAAATTTACAAGTATTTAAGTTTGACTATATTCTTATTAAGTGGTTGAAAATAGTATGTGTTACTTGGGCATAATTTGTAGAATTGCATTTGAAGAGAATATATAAATATAAATCTGTATACGTATATCGATTGATTCGAAATGTCCATTTAATGGTTATACCAAACTCAATAGAAAGAAAAATGTAAAATTAAGAGAAACATATCAAAATAAAGTAAAAGTAAATCGAATCTTATAAAAGTTCTTTTAATAAAATATCTTTTCTACGAAGACGATTTTATAAAATTAGTTTAGCAACTTCAACGAAAATAAGTTTCAGAAAGTTCGAAGTTTTGAAGCAACGGGGTAAATCATTTCGTTCAATCGGTTGTGGATATGTGGATTCAAATGATCTCTCGATCGAATATATTTTATCACGTTGACGGACACTTGCGTTTATAGCCGTCAAAGAGAAGTTCACTATGTGGCATAATGATTGATTGACACCAGGATTTACATGAAAAAATATATGAAAATAACTAAAAGCCTAACTTCACGTACATTAAATAATGCAAAATTTAGTTTTAAAATACTGGTGCCAATTTAAGAATTAAAATTAAGTGGTATACATAACATAGCGGTGACCTTCAAGGGGTTAATAAAATTTCAGTTTTCATTTCTTTCTTCTATTTTTTTCATTTTAAAAATTTCCACAAGCGACATGTTTAAAACTCTTCAAGTTATTTATTTGTTTGTTTTTTAACGTACTTTTATATTTCTTTAAACTCTCGGTATTAAAAAATTGTGAATGATCTGTAATATAGAAATAAAAAATGTTAAAGAACATAAGTTAAAACTGGTGTGAATGAATAAGAACAAAAAATTTTCTTAAAACACCATAAAAAAAATACTTTGATAAAAATACTTTTTGATGGTGTTTTAAGAAGATTTTTTGTTCTTCAAAAATGTTGAACAACGAAAACAGATTTTTCAGTCCCTTGAAAAATCTTGAGGGTTAATATTACTTTAATATTCACGGTACCTTATTTTGCATGGTATATGCTTTGTTACTGTTTTTAATTTTCTGTTGTATTTTTAATTCATCCGTGTGGTAAATATTTGTAGTAATAATTTATTGTGGTAATTATTTGTATGCTAAGAAAAATTTGAGTTGATTCCCAAACTTTATTTTTATGCGACTCGGCTTAAAGTTTGAAAGTTTTCCGCAAACCTCTTAATACTAATATAAACCATAGAAAAAAGTCAACGTTTAGTTGATATAACTACGAAAAGAGCGTAGCAGTGAAGCAAAGAGACGGAAAATCTCAAAAAATGACCTTGAAAAATGAAAATAAATAATGTGTAGATGAATTAAATATTGATGACAGTGGCACAAGAAGTTTTGATGCAGAACTATATTAAGTACAGAAGTATAGTAAAAAAGAAAAGAAGCAAGTTAAGCACTAGTTGTATTGTGCCAGGTAACAAAGTTTAGCAGAAAAGAGTGGCACAATATCCATAGTATTAAAAACAACTGACCTTTTCATTTACAAAAAGAATAAAAAATTACTAAGTTTTAAAAATAATTATTTATCTCCTAAAATTAATAAAACTGCTTAGAACGTATTGCTCTTATCAGTTTTAATAGCTTAATTTACTGACTTCCTGCAACTTTTAAAAATATTTTTTAAGAATATTTTGTAAATCTATCTCAACGATAAGTGTTTATTTACTGCAATAATGTAAAGTGGTTAAAATGAAAATAGCAAGACTGAAAATTGACAACAGATTGCAATTTCTTTTCGTTTCTGTAATAGTTTGAAATTGTGTCCAATTCCAAGTCGGCTTAGATTAAGGTATGGAGGCTTAAACACACAGATATTAGTCTCATACAAAGAGTATTTACGAATAATAATAATAATGGCCTTACTCAAAGCATAATTTCTGTATTAAATATCGTAAAAAGTACTATTCGAAAACAGTGATGAAAGTGTATCATGGTATACTAACGCACTTAGTCGGCCCCGCTTCTAAGCTTTGGAATCATGGGTACAATGTCCTTTAAAAGGAATGAGGATTGTTGAGTTCCTTTATGAATCATCATCTTCTAAAAAATGAATGGATTTCTTCGTCAAATTTCATGGCAATTTATAATTTACTACAGTAATCTTGACGTTCGTATGAATCTGTATAGCTTTTTGAAAACGCAAAATTTAAATTTAATTAAAAGCAATTATGTATGAAAAAAAGTGAATTAAAGTTCTTAAAATGTCTAGTATCTTTTATAGCATAATGTTTAACGCTTAATCACTCACTGAAAATTATAAAAGTTCTTGAAACAAGAAAATAAGGGAAATGCGTTATATTTTCTGAACTTTAAAGCATATAAATGTAAATGAAAATAAATAAGTGTAGTAATTCTTTATTAGACATTTCTTGTAGAGAACTGTAAAATACATATTAACAAACTGTTTGAGTAAAGTATAAAATATTTTTTAGTAGGTTTTAGTCTTTCTAAGTTGTCTCAATGCCCTCGGATATAATATATGTTAGGTATATCGCGCTTCTCCTGCTTTTGGGATAATTTCCTACATAAAGATAGGTTATTTTACTTTATTAAACAGTAATGGATGCAATGAAAAGCTCTGAAACTTCAGCGTAATTTAGATTTCCCTACAGCAACAAATTAAGAAATAAAAATCATAGTAGAGAATTTTATTTGTTATTTTTGCAATATTACATAAAATAAAAATATCAGTTCCTTCATCATCTGCTATTTATTTTATACAATTTGACCTACTTTCGAAAAAAAATCCATTCTCACAAATATCATGCACTATTATTTTCGTTTTAGGCGCCATTTTCTCAACTTTATTCTTTTGTCTTCATCACAGGTGGTGCTAATGACTTCTCCAGAAACCTTACCGCTACCAGATAGAAAAAATAATTTTATGCTCAACAACAATTTTTGTTACAGCAATCAAAAAGCAATCTAAAGATAAAATTTTATAGCGAACGAGATTTTCTTCTGTAATATCAATCATTATTATTTTGTTTTTCGTTACATTTTTTTTTTTTTTTTTTTAATCTTTTAAAAGCTATGATTATTTTTAAATAGATTTATCAGAATATAAATATTTTTAATTACGGTTTTGCAATTATAAATTTTTATCTGATTTTTGATTCAAACTTTATCTATGTTTTAATAGATATCTTAATACTTTACAAAAGATAATGGTGAATTCCTTACAAAAACTAAAATAAAGCATTCTTCTCTTAATTTGGCGTAACATTGTTTCATTTCTACGACAATCAAAATGGGCGAAGTTTCGACATGTTTAGGTGCCATTTTCGTGACTTTATTCTGTTATCTTCGTCACTATGTGCAGTTCATGATTTCTTTCGAAACATATCCGCCACAGAAAAAAAAATAACTTTACAACAATTGATACTTTTTGTAATTGCAATGAAATTGTAATCTAAAGATAATTTCAAGGCTTTTTCTTCTTTAAAAAAAAAGAAGTTTGTAAATTATAATTATTTTACTTTATTTTATTTTATGCGTTTCTAGAAACCTCGCTTAAAATTTTATTTTTGATATATCTTCTTCATAAAATTTCATCCGTTGCTTCCATGGGAAATATTTTTGTATTTAATTATTTGGTAATATTTCAGAATCTATTGTGACATTTTTCAAATGAAATAGAAGGTACATTGTAAATTGTCCTTAATAAGTAAAGCATACTCAATTTTTAAATATGTCATTAATACAATTTATTAAATTGCAGTAAATAAAAAAATATTAACAAATATAACTAGATATGCCGATTACTTAAAGATGTTTTTTTTTGTATACAGAGTGTCTAATTTTCTCGTTAACCAATAGCTTATTCCTAAATTGTCCAGTATAGTGGTGTAATTTAAATTGTGAAATTAATTTAATCCTTTTTCTTTATCGCGTAGAAAAATATTCTGATAGGCGAGTCTTATAGGTTATATTTAGAAACCTTTCCACATACGTATACAATTGAAACAGTAAAAATCCCACTGAATAAAAAGCCCCAAAATATGATACTTTGAAATTGATAAATTTTCAGAATTTACAAGCCCTAAAAACGTGATATTTCCGTTTCAGCTGTATAAAATATAGATAAAAACATCTGTTGCCGAATCTTCCGCTATTTCTTTCGTACAACCAAGTAAAAAAAAAAAAAAAAAAAAAAACGTTCTTAGAAATGGTTTCAAAGTTTTTTTTAGGTATCATTTTCTAAATTTTATTCTTTTGTCTTTCTCACCATGCGGTGCTAATGATTTCTTCAGTAACATATTCGCTGCCAGACTGAACAAAAATATAATATTACACTAAACAATACCTTCTGTAACTGCAATCAAATAGTAATCTAAAGATAAAAATTTTTATTCAAGGCCTTTTTTTCGTTCTATTTTATTTCATTTATTTATTTTTATTATTATAATGAGTTTCTAAAATATTCTACTTTTTTGTTCATAAAACTTTATCTGTTTATTCCTTGCAAAATATTTTTGTATTTCAATTTCCAGTGTTATTTGAGAAGTTATTGTAAGTTTTTTCGATTCAGACATTGGTAACATTGTAAAAACCCTTAATAATTAAATTGTTCTACTTAATTTAATATGGCTTGAATGCAATATATTAAATTGCATTTAATGCATTTTTTAAAAACCATTTGAGTTGTGAAGATTACATAAAAATATACTTTAGCATTGCAGCAATCATCATTAACTAACAATTAACCCTTTCATTCCCAGTGAGTCCAAATGGAATCATGATATTCTTTATTTTTTTAGTATATATCTGGATTCTCCCATATTATTTCAAATGACGGAAATAAAAGCTACATATAATCCCTAATAGATAAATATTTTTGTTTGTCTTCAACAGATGGCAGCAGTATGCAAAAAAAAATTTTATTATTTCTAATATGAGATTCTGTTCATTTCGCAAAACGAGTCATGAATAACAGTATTTTTTATAAACTATATAAGTAATAAATGTTTTTATTTTTAGATATTATATTAAAATATGCTTCAATAATTTATTTTGTCTAGTTCATATAAATATTTTATGAAAAATTTTGTTTGAAATGCTTTTTAATAGTAATAATGTAATACGTAATGTGTAATAAGTAATTTAATGTGTAAGATTTAAGTAATAATGTAATAAGTATAATATTCTGGTGTGTTAAACTATATTATTTAAATTGATCTTCAAGTTGTTATTAAATAATTTAAGAATTTTTGTTATTAGAAAACATTTCCATAATGTTGTATTAACAATAAAAATGTTTAATGATATGTATAAACTACTCTGATTCACAGTATAAATTTCCTTATATAAATTTTATTATACGTCATGTCCCAATGATGCCAAATGGCGTCGTAAACTTTTTCGATTGATGTGTTATTTAACTCCCAATGATGCCATTTGGAATCATTTAAAATTTTAATGAAAAAATGTAATTTTTTTTGTTTTACTATTTCTTATATTGAGCATAAAAGTAATCTATTTTATGAATTTCAGAATTTTAGCATAAACAGGTAATTTATGGGACTGAAAGGGTTAACAATTTATTATTCATTTAAAATTCAAAGACGAAAACTGAATATAACATTACATCAATTACTCGCAATTAACCGAAAACAAAACAAAATAAAATCTAAAGGATTTAATTTTTTAGGTTATTATCAAATTATACTATATAGAACTGTATGTTTTCATGTTTTTTCCTAGTCTTGTGTAATTGTTTTATTATTAATTTATTAACATGTTATTATGATTACCAAAAAATTAAATTTGCATAATTTATACTTTAAAGTAGAACAATCATTTATAAAAAATGTAGATATATTCGGTTATTCCGGGACACATGAGCTATTCTGTTAATAATCTACAGCAAACTATCCACACATTCGACCGTTTTATAAAATTGCGGTTATTTGACCATAATATTAAGCGTATCTGACCATATCACTGACCATATTATGATCAAATTAAAGTTAAATTACGGTTGTGTAAAACCGTTTCCTGTTAAAACAGTTGAATGACTGCAGAGTTTGCTGCAAAGTGTTAAGAGCATATATAACAATAGAATATGAGACTCAGGAAGCCAAGTAAACATTTTGGTACCGTATTTATTAAAATCTACCAATCCTTTCCCATTTTATCAGTGAATTAAAAAATGTTACAATGATACACGATAAAAAAAAAAAAAAAAAAAAAAAAAAAAAAATTAGGTACACGGAAATGGATGTATGGCTCGTAATCATCGAGAAAAGAGATAGATGGGGATGCAGTATGCCATAAAATCGGTTTGTAATATGATGTGCGCTATCGCTCTAATTTAAATGCCCTCATTAGGCCCAAACAAAACAAGCACGTGGAACAGGGACCGAATTCTTCGAGATCGCCAGTGCATTTTTTCTCTAAATGAAAATGATCTCCTTATATTTAAGCATTCTAAAGTAGCATTACATTATATTATGAATTAAAAACTGTATTACTAAAAGTTTTCTTCTTTTTTTGCGAAAGCACATGGTTGTGTTTGGGTCGAATGTAGCAGATTTTAGGGTTACATTTTTGGCGTCACCCCCAGCAAACACAATTCATTTCTATTCTTTATATTTACTCTATTGTTCGTAATACAGGCGAAATAATGTGATATTAGAAAATTTAGCTTGTTAAAAGTGGAAAATGCGAGAATCTGAAGTGGTTCATTGCATGCTGCGTGAGTGGTGTTTTTTTTAAGTTAAACTCCACAGAGTATACCCCATTTGATCCAGAACGTTTTAGCCACTTTCTTAAACATTATTTCTGGACTACCGAACACGGTCGGAACGCTTTGGATGTGAGGAACAGATGTTCTATATTCCCGCGGCCGCCATCTTGGATTTTTCTTGGCGTGAAAAACCTCTTTTCTGCCAAGTAAATGTCGCCAAGCAGATTTATGCGCATGTTAGGCTTAACGTGGTTGCCAGAACACGTCACTCGTCGGGGTTGCCTTATCGATAAACGCCAACAAAACATCGCCGAGAAATCCAAGATGGCGGCCGCGGGAATATATAACATCTGTTCCGGATGTGATTATCACGAATTACTCTAACTCAATATTTAAGGGGGAAAAAAGAACAATGTCCTTTATTTTGAGCAATTTGAAACTTTTTTAATCGCTGCCTTTATAAAATTACAATTTAAAACAAGTATTTTTATAAACAAAAGATGAAAACCACGTTTTAAAACTAAATTGTATTTTATTTAAAACTAGAAAGGTAGCCCGTCAAAAATGACGGAAATTTAGATATAAAGATATATACAACTCACTTGCAAGGATATGAGTTTTCTCGCTTGTTCCGCAGTGATAGATGAAAATAACACATTTTAAGAACAAAACACATTTATGAAAAACTGTGTACAGTAGAAGACCAGTAATCTGCACAGTTTGGTTCCAAGTGTTATGCAGATTTGAGGCTTTTTGCGGTCATATCTATTCAATCTTTGTTTACATTTTTTTAATTCATATATTGGACAATTTATATTGTTGAGCCTTAAAAATAAATAAATAACACACTTGAAGTAAGTTTAAAAACTATTAAATTATCGTATACGATTTCATGAAATGGTATTATATGGTATTATATGTGTGTGCTTCACGATCTTGGTTACGACGCTGGCGAAATTGACTGCAACTTGTCATAATCCTAATAGTGTGGGCCGCTATAACAAAAAAGTAACCAGTTTTTAGTAAAATTTCTGATATAAAGTAGCTTTCAAATACTTGTGTAAAATTGCAGGCCGTTCTCGTGTTATGTCAGTCCTAGGAATAATATTTCTAACACTGAAGATTTTCCATGTATATATGGAATTTAGAAAAGCTTCTCCAAAAGAAAGGTCCTGAAATGACATTGTAATTCCTCTAACTTCAAAGCTTAATCGGGCCCTGGTGTGCTAAAATCTAATAAATAGTTATTTTGAACATTAAAACAGAATTAAACAGTTAAACTTATTTAACTTAAACCCGCTGTTACTCCCCTATGTTATTTTTTAGTATTAAGAAAGAAAATTATTTAAAATTTTCAAATCATGCATTTATGATTTTTTTTTCCGTCTTTAATAACTAAATAATGAAAAAATAGGCTTTTCTTCTGATCTCATAAATATGACAATAAAATAATGTAATTAAGAGACATTGCAAAATTAAATCTTTGTGATTACAAACCATAAACAAACGATACCGCCACCATTTTACCTACTATGACGTCATTAGAATATTGCCCATTGATTGTTGGAGAACTTACTTTGTGAATGATTACCTCAATGATTTAATATTTTTGACGTTTCACGATGAATGAATCATTGTGTGGAATGAGATATTAATTTCAACTAAAGTTATCCAAGGATATATGTATTTTTAATCGAAATTAAAAACAATGCTTTGATCTCGAAATAAAAAGTTTTAGTTTGTATAATTTGTTATTTCTGTTAATTATTTATTTAAGCTTTTCCATTATAGCGCATTTTTAAAAAAAGCTTGGCGCGATTTGGGCATCAGAAAGTGAGATATGTATATAAATATATAAACAGCTATGAAAACAAATCTAATGAACTTTTATCTTTGTTTATATATGCACTTATATGCATAAAAACATCGTTTCTAAATATATATATATTTTTTATATGCAAATTACGGCACAGATATAAGATATGAACCGGGATACCTAACTGGCGCCAAAATGGTGTTATTTTGCCTGCTATGGTAACCCGGCTATTGTTTTTTATTTATTAATAAATTGTTTATTTACTTTTATTTTCTGTTTTTTAATTATATAAACTGCTTTGTTCTATAGTTATTATTCAAACTTTTATTTATTTATAGTTATTTCCTTTTCAAAATGATAGCAAATAATTGAAAAATATATAAGCAACTGGTATTCGAAAGCGAGGTTTCTGCCAAATTGGCGTCATAGAAAAATCACGCCAACCCCCATGCGTATATGACATCTGTGCAAAAATTACTTCTGTTTCTTTATAAAAATGGGTAAATAGCTTTTTTATATTAAATTGTCGGCACAGGTGTCATATACGCCCATATTGGCGTGATTTTTTTTTTTTGACGCCGATGTCATATACGCACCGGGTACTTAACTGGCGCTAAAGTGTCGTTATTTTGCTTGTAATGGTTAACCCGAATGTTGTTTATGCTGTTGATGTTTTCGTCAAATGGGCGTCGGAAATAAATCGCGCCAATATGACATCTGTGCCAAACTGTATACATATGGAAAAAATTGCTTGTGAGTATGAAGCAGTAAATAGGTTGCCAAAAAATGCGTTGGCAAACTTCTTTCTCGCCAAGAAACTTTTCTCCGAAGTATTGTACATAAGCAGTGATTGCTAGAAATGCATTTTTAATTATGATATGCGCTTTTATGTTTCACTATATTTATGCATACTATACTGTGTGTATAAATGCTACAGTTCATATGCAGGGCTACACAAAAGAATTCGTAAGGGTTACTGAGTATGAGAGTAAATTGCTTAAAGGTGGCTTTTAAAGGAGTTATGCATTTTTACGCTGAACTGCATTTAGTTTCCTAAGAAATATTTGTGGAATATAGATAAAATGATATACATGGTCACGCAAAGAATTGGATACATAACCGTCTATGGATGATAATATCTGGAAATGTGATTTCAGTAGTTTTAAGAGTAGTTTAAATTAAATTTTAGCTAAATAGTGGCATGTAATAACGGTACTATTGGCTATGGACGGTAACTGCTGAAATCAATTTAATTTTTTTATGCGTTTTCTAAAATGTTTACTTAGTTATCTTGGTAATTCTTAGTTATCCCGTCGACCAAATTACTGTCGCCAAATTGTAAGATTAATTGCCAATAATCGTTGTCATTAATTAATTAAATGCCAATAATGACCAATAAAACAATTAATTCGACGTTTTATCTGTATTTTTATTAATGTTTTACTATTGATTTGTCGATTTATACAATTTGGCGAAATTGGTCTACGGGATATCTGAGAAGTAACGTTATCTTATTTACCTTATTTCCCTAAATAACGAAGTTTTGTTAAAGCATTCAGGATGTGTTGGAAAGTGTTTCATATTCTATGCTTAACGCATGATTTTTCTTTCTTCTTTAGTCTTATTTCGCATTTATTTTATTCTTAATTTTTTAGTCTTATACTGCTTTATAGAAACTCTGGCACAGTTGTCATATACGTTATCATATATTGGCGCGATTTTTTTTCCGACGCCAATTTGGCGAAAACATCAACATCCGGATTACCATATCAAGCAAAATTACGACACTTTGGCGCCAGTTAAGTACCCGTTGTGTATATGACATTGGCGTCAGAAAAAAATCGCGCCAATATGACATCTGTGCCGAAACTTTAATATTCAATGTTTAAACTCTTCGCTCCACTCCCCTTGCATATAGTACAAACTATAACACGGATAGCGCAAAATAATAGACAGTTTGGTACTTTTCCACTGTAGGGGCTTTGGCATTTTTTAAAAAAGCTTGGTGTAATTTGGGCATCAGAAAGTGAGATTTGGGTACTTTTCCGTTATGCGGACACCATTGTTGCCAAGCGTAATAGTTGGCGCAAAATCGTGAATTGAAGCATTTGAAAAATAAAAGAAAAGCCATTGTTGATTCTAAAGTGAGCATTTAAAAAATATAACATTTGAAAATTCCACACTTTTACGAACTATTTCATCAAATCACAAATATATACTTAAAATAAGTGAACAAATAACTGCTATTAAATAAAGCAATCAAATAAAACTCATATTAAACTGCTGGCATAAAATTACAAATATCTTTTAGCATTTTGAAATAATTGGCGCATTAGCATACATTTTGGCATGGTGTCCATATAACGAAAAAATATCGAGCTTTGTTGTCAAATCATATAAACAGCTATGAAAACAAATTTGATGAGCGTTTTTGTTTGTTTTATATGTATATTATTGATGTTTTTATGTACAAATTACATCTGTTTCTGTATAAAATTAGAGAAACGGCTTTTTTATGTTAAATAAATCGTATAAATATCGAAAACAAAATGCGTGTGTATATAAAATGAAACAGTGAATAGGTTCCCGGAAAATATGTTACCAAATTTCCTTTTTCGCCAAGGCACCTATATTGGAAAAGTACCTAAAGCATATTAAAATCGCGCAGTTAGGAGCTCATACAGTACAGCGTCGTCTATTAGCGGTTATTTTAATAGTAGCATCGGAAGGAAGATGTAAAGATGTACTTTAAATTTTCACCCATAGATTTCGAAAAAATATCTTAAAAGAGTGGAGTTTTAATTAAATTTCGGTGACCTCCATTATTAAAGATTAATGGTTTTAAATGTGATTTTCGCCAAATTAGCCAGCTACCGCCAAGTTGGCTAACATTTGGCGCTATTGTGGTAACCCTGCATTAATATTTTTCAACAATTACTCATTTCAATGAGGCGGTCCTACCGGAATAGTGAGGGACACACAGAGACTTGGATTTTATATAAATAGATTGGCGTAGTACGGCAAAAAAAAAAAAAAAAAAAAAAAAAAAAAGGGAAATTTCAAATTTAAGCTCGGAGTAAACATTTTGGCAAAGCCTAAAAAATATTAAAAATATAATAATATGGAGAGGATTTTTGAAAGTAAATGTATTATTCTCCAGTTGACTTATTTTTTATAAACTCTGATATATACAGGACATGTTCATCTAGCGTTTGGAATCATAATTATTTTTAACTAATGTCGCGGGACTTTGTATTTGGATCATTGCGCGTCGCTAAAAAACAGATAAAGCGTCTATAAAATTATGGAAAACAATATTAAAAAATATAAGACTATAAACACAATAAGCGTGAACATATATTATTACAGATATAGACATTACTGAGAAATTGGACGTCGTCCAGGATAGCTCAGTGTTTAAAGAAACAGCACGGTGCGATGTGGATCCAGGTACGGGTCCAGACGCTCTCTAATTTTTCACTCCAATTGGGTTTATTCTATTAATTCTGTCTATATCTGTAATAATATACGTGTACCTTTAATAAATGAATGCAGGCGTTAATTTATGTCCTTTATTATATAAATCATTTAAAACTGGTTATGTTTTTTATAACTCCTTTTACTTTATATATTGCAAATTAAGATTTTAATTTATAGGGGTTTTATATAGTTTATTTTTATTGCCAACAAAGCGATAACTTTACCAAATATGGAAAACTGCAGCAGATGACGTCACGGGTTACCGCCTTTTATTACACCAGGCAATTGGAGCTCTAGTTTCTATGGTAATCTAATGTAAAAGAAAATTTCCATTACGGCCTATGGAAGATGACAAAGTTAATTTACCCTAGTGTAGCAAAAAAAATGTTATAAAATATATGCTATAAAATGCCTCACAAAAGCATTTGTAATTGAATGCATGGAATTCAAATTATTAGATGATAAAAAAAAAATCAAACTTAAGATATATTTTTTGGTTGAAATGTATTTAGAAAAATGGTAAATATTCATGAAGTTCAGAGAATTTCGAATGATAGATGGTATTTTACGTCATAAATTCTTTTTTATTGTATATTATCTTACCTAAGACAATATGGAAAACATATTTATCTAAATATATACAGTATAATTCAAAATACAGATTATCTCCTAAACGCTGATGAGAGTGTTAAAAGCTGCGTTACTTTACTGCTTGAGTTCTACCACCTTTGATTAAAAAAAATTCTTATTACAGTTTATTAAGATTGAAAATGCGAATGTTACAATTTCCAAAAAGTGGTAGAAAAAAAAATCTGAATAAAAAAATTGTTGCCCAACTGATGATGACTTGGATGATGATAGAAAAACACATTTTAAAAAATGGACAAATTTTATTAATAAAATGACTTAATAAAATAGTCCAATCTTGAACGCCAGATTCACCTTTGTTTATTATATAAAAACATGGAAACATTCAAATGCTTCATTTAAAACACATTACTAAATAGGTGTGATAAAATATATACAAATGTTTTTTAAAAATTAAAAACACTAGATGTTAAAATGATAAAAAGCTACTCCGAGCGCTTTCGGCTAACCTTAAGCCATTGTCAAGGAGAAGAGGATTGACTGATAAAAACACTCGACGCTCGATGTTTACTGCTACAGATTGACCGGAAACTCACTTCAGGAAGCCCGCAGGTGGTCGTATCCATTAAACTGAAGGAGGGGGAAGGTAGAGAAAGCTCAATCCTCCGAGAGACCGAACTTTCCAGTAATATTAAGTAAATTAAACCAGATACGCGGAATTTGGTATGATAATACGTCATTACAACAATTTTCTGCTTGGGTTAAAATTTCCAAAGACTCTAAAATAGCACAACTATTAAAATCAGAAGCCTGGATAATGACTTTTGCTCGATTGAAAAGGATGTCAATATCTTTAGTTTGAAACAACCTTGAGAGGGCGGTAGCCGGTCTATTTTTATTAATATCCTGCATATGCTCTTTAACTCTTGTTTGGAATTTTCTTGTGGTCATACCAATGTAATTGAATATCTTATTTGTTTCTTTACTTCTGTATGGGATGATATAAACTCCTGACTTACTTTCCATACTAATAGGATCAACTCTTTTTTTTGCACAAGATTAATTAATTTGGTGTTATCTCTAGCTATTAACGTTATACTATATTTCCTTAGGATGTATTTTAATTTTTCATATAAACGAGGAATGTAATCAACTGCCATAAATTTAACTTCATTTTTACTAAAACACTCTATTAGTAAAAATGAAGTTAAATTTATGGCAGTTGATTACATTCCTCGTTTATATGAAAAATTAAAATACATCCTAAGGAAATATAGTATAACGTTAATAGCTAGAGATAACACCAAATTAATTAATCTTGTGCAAAAAAGAGTTGATCCTATTAGTATGGAAAGTAAGTCAGGAGTTTATATCATCCCATACAGAAGTAAAGAAACAAATAAGATATTCAATTACATTGGTATGACCACAAGAAAATTCCAAACAAGAGTTAAAGAGCATATGCAGGATATTAATAAAAATAGACCGGCTACCGCCCTCTCAAGGTTGTTTCAAACTAAAGATATTGACATCCTTTTCAATCGAGCAAAAGTCATTATCCAGGCTTCTGATTTTAATAGTTGTGCTATTTTAGAGTCTTTGGAAATTTTAACCCAAGCAGAAAATTGTTGTAATGACGTATTATCATACCAAATTCCGCGTATCTGGTTTAATTTACTTAATATTACTGGAAAGTTCGGTCTCTCGGAGGATTGAGCTTTCTCTACCTTCCCCCTCCTTCAGTTTAATGGATACGACCACCTGCGGGCTTCCTGAAGTGAGTTTCCGGTCAATCTGTAGCAGTAAACATCGAGCGTCGAGTGTTTTTATCAGTCAATCCTCTTCTCCTTGACAATGGCTTAAGGTTAGCCGAAAGCGCTCGGAGTAGCTTTTTATCATTTTAACATCTAGTGTTTTTAATTTTTAAAAAACATTTGTATATATTTTATCACACCTATTTAGTAATGTGTTTTAAATGAAGCATTTGAATGTTTCCATGTTTTTATAGGACAAATTTTAGGTATGGCATTTATTTTATAACGGGAAAAAAACATGAAGTGATATATAACGACACGAAATTTCATATGAAACGACGCAAAATTTACTAGAAATAGACACAAAATTTCATATAGAATTTTCTCGAACTTTGATAAAAAAAACAATGCGAAATATCATAATTTATACTTTCCCTTTTCGTGTAGTTTATATTTAGAAAACTGTTGCGTTTAATCTAAGAAGGACATTGAAAATATATATTACAATGAAAACTTACTGTCTTATGATGTTTTGGATTTTTCGAATTTCAAATAATTTCTGTTACTAAAGACAGAGTGACACTTTTTAAGTTCCAGCTTACATATTTTTCAAAAGAAAGTATTTGTCTAGCATTTAAGAGAAAATCTCCATTCCCTCTATTTTCGATCATCCGGAATTGGAATTTATGAAGCTTTTTTTCAGATCTACGCCGATCATGACCCCTAGAACCCCAAATCACCCCCAGTTCAAAACTTTATCTATCTATCTATCTATCTATCTATCTATATCTATCTATCTATCTCTCTCTCTCTATATATATATATATATCACTTTTTATGGACAGGATAACTTCCATAATTCTGCACAAATCTCTTCCGAACTGCTACATTAAATCAAGGGGTAGAAAATCTCGGGCAAGTTCGTTAATGGGCAAAATCGGACGAAGGGATTTGAAATAGGGATGATTTAGGTACAAACAGAAAAATCCCATAACTTTTTAATTATAATACACATCAAATCCGTTTAAAGTGATCATTACTTTTAGAAACAGGGCCAAAAATTTATGTATAACAGATTTTTTATATCATTAAAAATGGGTTCAAGGGCTGAAAAAAATAGGATTTTAAGAAGAAACAAATTCATATCTTCAACTACTCACAAGATATCAAATTCACTTACGTTTATTATATATCTTCTTAATCTTATCTACAATTTTTAAATTGACAGGTTTTTGATAGGATGAACTGTTACAGAAAAAAAAGGTAGGGGAGAAAAAAAATCATAACTTTGTCAATTCATAAGATATCATATCCACTTAAATTTATCATAAATCTTCGTGATTTTGATAGAACCAACTCTTATAGAAAATAAAACCAGTCGTTGAAGAAAAAAATATCGTATTAAGGACGTTCTCAAAGTGCCAGCTTTATGACACAAGTTTTAATTCATTTCTGTTCGGAAATGCATGAAACTGGAGGATGTTGTTATATAGAAACTATGTAATTGAAAGACGTTTTCCGTTTTTTTCCTTTTTCTTTTTTTTCTTTTTGTAAATACAGTAGATGTTTCTGAAAATACTGTCAAAGTTGACGTTTCGAACCGAATTTCCCGAAGCAGAAAAACCAGTGAACGAAGGGAGAAAAACGCCTTGTGATAGGTCTGCCAATTTTACACTTTTACGTTTAAAAATGTGTACGTTATTGCGTGAGAAACTATCTGGCTTTTTGAGCAGTGCACTTGAGATCAGCCGTAACATGATTCTGATAAAATCTGCCCTTACATAAAAAATTGAAATTAATAACTTGTCAAAAGCGACCAGATAAAATTGTTAAACTGGTTTTATCTCTAATTTGATTTAGTTTTTGTTGGGGAAATTAGTACATAGCATCAAAAATCTACCTGTGCAGGCAGAGCAGGCAGGTGTTTTTTAAAAAACTAATTTTTTACTCAAAAGACACAAATCGTAATAAAATATTAAAAAAAAAAAAAACCTTATAGTGAAGTCTTCGTATCTCTAGTGTTCTAGGGAGTTCTGGATATGACTCAGAGAGCACTGGAAGAAGATTGCGAATAACGTGCTTGCATGGCGAGGAGTTAGGAAGTAGAAAATGTATTTGATGTATCAAAGACGTTCATTCTTTTTCTAGCTTTGAACATTTAATAATGTAAGATCTTAGCTAACGTAATTACTTTCGATAACAAATAAATATAATGTAAGAAAATGCTTGAAATAAAATTAGATATAAGTCTTTTGATCCAGATGCGGATAAAAGAGCACAAAGAACGTGTATCTGATGGTAAAGTAATACAGTGTCAAATACTTGGTGAGCAAAAAGTCCGTATAAACTTTAAAAATTCATAAACACCGAAAAAATAACCGAAATGAAAAACTCTTTGCAGAATTAGCATCTATAGGTCAAAGGATTTTTTTTTTAAGACAGAAATAAAAAATAACTCAAAAAACAACCGTCAGATGGCGCTGGTTCGTGCGATTTTGGTGGAAATATGCAAATGAAACGGTTGTAAGAACTTGCGCTCGTAATCCAGAACTAGTTCACCTTTGTGAGCCGTGTTCTTGATCAAGGATGCTGAGTATGAAGGATAAAGCTTTGTTGGTGAAGTTATTTTACGTGGACAATTTCATTGTACGGTAACAAACATCATTAACGGTAAAAGACAAAATTAAACTTTTTGTAATTTAGAAAAATATGTAAATTACATATTATAACAAACATTATTTCCAATAAAGGAAAATAATTGTATTTGTTTATAATTTTTCTTCCCCTTTTCCATAATTTTTTTAAGAGTAGAAATGCGAGTCTTTATGTAAAAAATGAAAGTAGGTGAAGATTTATTAGTTGCATATTAAAAAAACTTTTAGCTCATATCTTTCAATGCTTAGAGAGCACATATCCATGCATATTTTGGCCTTTTTTTAGTAAATTTAATCTGGACTATATATCTGTATTTAATTATAACCTGAGTTAGTGCAGTACAATATTAAATTTGATTATAGAATAACATACATACTTTGGAAAATTACGCTCAACAATTGATGTATATTTCTAGAATATTCCTCAATTTAGAAACAAACAGTGTTTCAATTAATTTATGTACAAACATAAAAAAACATAAATAAAGGCATCTAAAATTCCCATATCTCCTTGCAATTACATGATGATAATGAGAAACATCAAATATTAATTTGACTTAAGTTGTTGTATAAATGCTCCTGTCACAAAAACCAATCACTCTTATGTTGTATGTAATCATATTTACTGACTGTGTTGCTACATCAATATTCATAAATGTCACGCACCTGTCCATTTAGTGGAATAACTTCATTTGCGGGGTTGCTGTTGTGTTGGATTTCTGAGGTTTTGATAATTTATATAATTTGATACGAGTGTTATATCAGCAGTCCTGTTAGGAATTTAATAATACGCGTTCAACGTAGCTGTTGGCATCAAAACACTTTGGCATTTTAAAATAAGTTTTATAAGAATTGTCCGAGTTTTATGAAATTAAATTAGATTTGCTTAATTTTTAATGTTCAACATATTTTTTTTTTTTTTTTTTTTTTTTTTTGTCGTATCATGTAATAATGACAGTAAATGCATAGTGGTTGTAAAAAATAAGTTTACTTATAAAAAAATTACTGTTTCATATTTAAATCTTCAGCAGACTTTTTAATAACATTTTTTTTGGAAATTTCGTATAAAAATCTATTTATTAAGCATATACGTTTTATATTTCGTTTGTTTAACAAAATTAAGATACCATGTATAATAGGATATCAGATATAATAGAAGTTACATGTAAAGACTGCATTGATATTAAACTTAATATTAGTCGTAATAACTGTGTTTAGACAAATGTGACAATATTTATCTTTTGAAAAAAATGCACACACATATATATTTTGCTATGTTCATAAATCAATTTATGATTAAATTGGCAAAATCTAAAACAACAGTAATATATATATTAAATTTATATATATATATATATAGTAAAGCGAGGAGAGTTCGCGCGGTAGGAGAGATTGCGCACAAAGAGATTCGACGGGAAGGAGTATAGTGCGCGCCCAGCGACGCCAGGTAGTTGTACAACAGCATTAGGTCAGTGTCTACATGAATGTGCATATTGATTGTTCGGAGCGTCTTGGATAAAGCAGGGCTATTTTGGTTTTTTTCCAAAGTAAGTACTTGAATTTTCATAACTGGTCGTCACAATTTTTATCGAGCGTCAATAATACAAAATATTTTGAACTTAAACAATTTCTTATAAACTACTAAGCTGGACTAAGTATGCGAACACCAGAAATTTGTTTTAGAAGTGGCCGTATTTAAATAAAAGAACGCGCAGTCTCTCCTACCAAAATAGGAGAGTTTGCGCATCTGCTACTTAGGAGAGAATGAGCATTTCCCCATAGGTTTAAGTGCTAGGAGAGATTACACAAATTTGCATGAATTGCAAATTGCGTGTAAAATATATGAATGAATCGATTTTGAAATAATTTCGGAAAACACACAATTATCAAAACTAAATTTGGCATCAAATTAATTTCCAAAAAAATACTTTTGCAGATAAAAATTTTATTAATAAATTAATAATACAGTAGTTAATAAATAAATTTTTGTAATCATTTTTGTTAATAAATTAATAATATATTTGTTAATAATTTATTTAAATACTTATATATATATATTTTTTAAATTATGAGCAATTTGCTAATAAATTAACTTTGTTAAATAAAATAAATTTTCTAATACAATGCTTTGGAAAAGCTTTCACATATTTCAAGTAGTGTCATGCCGTCGAAATCAAAATGAAACAGACTGCAAATAATGTTACTATTCCACAAAATATACATGAACCGAAAATCAATGAGGATGAGTGCACTGAATGTCTGTAATTGTACCAGGAGACAACTTCGACAACTGACTGGATTCAACGTATTGCTTGTTGCAGGTGATTGCACGAAAGGTGCACGATTTACAACAATAAGTGCATCGATTGTGAACGACGACAACTTCGGTTAGCAAACAAAATACAATGAAACTGTGGAAATGGAAATGAAGTAATTTTAAAGATAAACATGTTATCAACTAGATTAATGTTATTTTGTAATCTGAGTAGTGCTTGCTTTTTCTGATATTTTAATCTTCTTAAATTAAAATTTTTAACTGTTGTTAAAATTCTTTTTTTTTATTTATTATTCAAACATTTGGTTGAAATATTCTCTCCTGATACAATGATATTTACTCACAAAAACTTTTCAACAATGTCGATTAAGTGTAATTATTATTGTTAGCTATTTAATTGTAGTTACTATTAATAACAATCTCTTCTACCTATGTGCGCAATCTCTCCTACCCATGTGCGCTTTATCTCCTAACCTCTAAGGAGAGATTGCGCAAAATAGTTTTCTTGGTTTTATTACTGCTGGTCTATTAAATTACAGTATAACAACAAAATAACAATGTAAATGCATAAAAAATAAATAAAGTCAAAATTATCCATGCATGGTTTAGCAAAATATTAATATTTAGATTTTTTTATTACTATTCTTTTGAAATGTGCACAGACTCTCCTCGCTTTACCTTATATATATATATATATATATATTAATTATATATATATGTATATATGTTATAAACTAGATTTTGAAATAATTGATGGTGACAATCTTACTTAAAAAACACACACAGCATTTGTTTATCCATTGCCTTGTTGGGCGTAGAAGACATATTAAACGGAGATAATAGTCTTCCGAGACGGAATACGCCACGCCTGGAACAATCCAAGTAAGTCCCAGTTCTGTGCCTGTTCACAAGGGTTATTCATAGTAATTTGCGTGAATTAAAATTTATACGAGAAGATCACCTCTTGAAAAAACAACTTTATTATAATTTATAGCCTTAGATTGTTTTATGTTAGATGCTAGTGATTAATATTGGATAAGTGGCTTTTACTTTATTATAGGTTACGGGTTCGAGCTCTGAAAGATCTCCATAATACCGTATTTTCGGCAGAATAATTTCATAGTTGTTATTAAATCCAACGCTTCTTCAAGAGAATATTTAAATGTCGGGTATTAAGCTTTTTGGGTGATTTTTTTAAAAATTTAATTACTCTTTTAAGTCTTTCAGTTATTTGCTTTAACATATTCGCAGCTTCCTTTACACAAGATTGTCCTATGTTTAAACATGTGTCGTGTGTCAGTTCATTTAAAGAGTGTTTTGAAAATAGTAGTTACACCTTTCTTTTTGATTTAGGTCCAATTAAACAAAAAAATGTTTCTTCGGCGTCCAGATTTTTTCTCATAGTTATTATTACTTCTAACTGGTAAATGGAGTACTTTTGTTATATTCGAATCTATTATTTTCTTTAAAAAAGTTCTTTGTGCGATGGCAGTTTCTCTATCTTGGGTTAATGTCATACGTAAATTAATGTATCAGCCGCTTAATCTGGTCTAACGCAGCATATAAGCAATTTTGAATATTATATTTGTGTACTACATAGTCTATCAGAATAATTTTAGAATTCGCAGGGAATGATTCATGTCCTGTAGCATCATTTTGCAAAATATCATGCAATACTCTTTTCGAAATTAACTCTTCCGTACCAGAAAAGAAATTACTTATATTGAAGTGTTACTAATAGTGGCTGCTGAAATTGATTTATTTTATATCTGTATGCATACATAATTAAAAAAAAAATATGTTACTATGTGCCAACGTGTACAAATATTTTGGCAGTGTTTTAAATTTCATGCTATTAAATTTTCAAATAAATTATAAATTAACTTAAAATTTTATAAATGTAACATATTTAAATAACTATCGTAATTATAAAATACAAACTAAATACGTTGTTTTAAAGAATCCATTCTGCCAAAAAAACAATATTTACGAAATAAGTATGTTTTTAGCCATAAGTGTCAGCACAACTACATTTACAACTATCGCCATTCCAAAAGGACTTAAAAAAACGTGGTATTGAGCCGTCTTTTGATGATATTGTTGTAGAGTTGGAATTCTTACACTTTATCTCTGTTCACTCCACTTTGTTAGGTGTACTTTGAAATGTCTAAAAGTGACGCTACTGCAAATCAATTTGTTGACTTTTTTCCAGCTAGATTTGCAAAATATTACACTGTGCGCCGTGACCATTGTCTTACTCTGAGTTTAATTTTCTAGTTTCAAACCAGAAGGTCCCTGGTTCAAATTTAGCTGTTTCATGAATTTTTTGAACATACACTAATAAAAGCTTAATCGTGTTTATTGGAATCTGTCCCGATTTTGCAACTATTTATTTCCTCCTCCATAATCGAGTATTAATTTTTTTTTAATATGTGGTACAGTAAAAGCTTAATCAGTCCATCATTATTCCTCAAAATGATACTCATATTCACACTATAAAAAACACAAAAAAATAGAACTTACATCTTATTCCCCTACTTATTGTATTATGTTTGGAAAATTGGTTACAGAAAGATATCAATACAGATATGAAACTTCTGGTACATAAGTTTTATCGAGTTTTTTTTTCTTTTGGCAAATGAAATGATTTACTTTTTCAGGGAATTCAGGGAACAATCAGATCTACAAACATTTTTCTCTTGAATATTTATCACTATGGAGTAAATAGAATGAACAGAGATGCAGTATGCTATAAAAACGGTTCGCAATATGATGCCGATTATCACTCAAATTTCAATGCCCTCATTTGGCCCAAACAAACAAGCACGTGGAACAAGGAACGGATTCTTCGACGTCACCTGTGCTTATCTCTAAATGAAAATGATCTGTTTATGCTTAAGTGTTTATGAGTAATCATTTCAACTAAAAATAGATTAGTAACAACAATTTAAAAAAATACCGAATGTTTAACAAAATAATTTTGTTCATATCGAGCAAATCTAAATGATGCTTCCGATATTGATATCAAAATACAAATCATAAAATAAATCATTCTTACGTATGAAGATTTACATAATATTACTCATTATATTATTCATTTTTAATGTAAAATTACATCATACCTATGGCCAACACGCGAGTAATGAATAACAATTTTCGTTCGGAAAAGCAAAGAAATATAGGTCTCAATTCACAAGCGCGTCATTTACGTGGTTGTATTTGGGCGGAATGTAACAAATTTTATGGTTGTGATTTTGGCGCAATCCTCAGCCACCACACTTCATTTCTATTTAGTTCTTCAATATCTCAAGATTTAAATATATGAATCATTTTATTTTCAATTTCAAGAAAGTTTATGAAAATTATAGAAACTGGATTTTTCTTTTAATATTTGTGTTCAAAAATATATTTCGATAAATACATCGCATAAAAGTTTTGTTATATTGGTATGATTGTTAAAAAACGTTGAAAATAGTCAAAGAAAGATGTTTCTTCCTTTCTTTTAAAAAAAAAAAAAAAAAAAAAAAAAAAAAAAACACGATAAGCATAAATAAAAATATATTTTTTGTAGAATATTGCAACATTTTGTTCTTTAAATTTTAAATATTTTAGCTATTTTATTCTAAATTGCGAATAAAATGTAAAGTAACTTTTGGGGAGGGGTAGCATAAATTCTGGTATAAATAAGACAAAAAAGATTGATTAAACATTATTCAAAAAAATTATACATAATATTATCGAGTTATTTTGACATGTATAACCAAAATTTAAATTCAAATAAGGCTTACGAAAACAAACAAAAATCCCGTATAATTCGGGATTTATCGACAGCTTTATTAAGTGATTTCATACCGGTTGCTTTTCAAATGTGGTACTGATATTGCTTAATTAGTCACGAAAATATCTGAATCATACGTATGAGGTATTGTGCGCTTTAAATTAAAGTAAAGAGTTAAAACGAAATGAACAGCACACAGATAATGGGCATTATATCCATCTGTCATTTGTCATCCACAGTCAAGATACTATTGACTATACCATGTTATGGCTCCTGAAGCCGCATCCACCGTAGCCTCCATTGCTGATGGCTGTTTTCGTTGACTGTTCAAATAAGATAAATCACGTATGGGATACCTATAAAATTTACAAATATATATTGGTTGCCTCACCATTCATTATTTACTTATGTTGTATGCATCACCATTTATATTCTCAAAAAAAGAAAAAAAAAAAAAAAGTAAAAATCTTGGAATTACATAGGGTTGAATAGTAAGATTTTGGAAGTTTTTGCAAAATTCAAATGTTCATAATAATTTTACAAGATCACCAATCAACACAATATTTTGTATTAAATGATGTAGTTCTTTGAGATTTATCTCTATTTTTTTCAATTTTGTAGATTTTAAAAACTATTGAAATGTTGTTCAAAAATCAGTTAAAAAAAGTATATCAAAAAGAGAAAATATCATATTATGTTTTTGTTTTTTTTCTTATGTTATTAGATCTTGAAACTGTAGATAACGAAACGCGTACTCAAACGATTACATCTAAAAATATTCTATAGGGTGCATGTATCAGTTTTGATTCTTTACAGGTTAAAAATCTTCTAATTCACTGAAATCTCGAGAAACAAGAAAAATGCCACTCTATCAGTTATATAGTCTACTATTACTGAGTAATTTTTTCATTCGACGAGACAATGGAATTTTTAAAAGAATGATATCATTACAGACATACTGTGTTTTGACGTATTTATTGCATTGTGAATCTGCAATGTGAAACGTACATATTCGTAATTTTATTTCAGCTGTTTTCACTAATTCTATCATTCTGGTCATAACACTTCTAAAATAAAAAATATAAAAAACAATAAAAATATATAAATTATTATTTTAAATCATGTTTTTGGAAAAATAAAATTAGGTAGAGAAATTATTTTAAAATTAAACAATAATTAAAGTGCTACTACTTATCCAATTTGTGTGACTGATTCCAGAAAGAAAGATTTCTTGACAAAAATCTATAAATTCAAAAACTCACATATCACGCATGGAATATGGATTTCCAGCATTTCCAAATAATTGTAACGAAACTTCGTATTTTTGTACAGGGAAAAAATACATTTAAACTGCTAAACCTGCTGATCAAGTGCTTCAACGACACATTTTTTTTTCAAAATACATAATATCTGATATGCTAAAATTCGTAATTTAAATTTTTTATCTTACATATATTGATGAGTATGAACTATTTCTCAAACAATCAGAGTGTATAACCTTTAGAAAGCAATTTAATTGAGTTAAATGGTAAAACTGTTTCATTAAGAGTGTATAACCTTTAGAAGCATTTAAATTGAGTTAAACAGTGAACTCTATTTCATTCAGAGTGTATAACCTTTAGATGCAATTAAATTGAATTAAAAAGTAAACCATATTTCATCCAGTGTGCTTTTGAGCTGCTTATTCTTGTATATTTTTTTCTAGAATAAAACGTGCACTTCAACCACAACTAGTTTTCTTTCTAATTGTACATTAGCAAATTTCTATAAGTATGCTGTAATTTGATCATAATACGTATTTGGATGCAAATTACACTTGTTAAAATAGATTTGAGATACTATCTTAATAGCTTTAATATCATAATTTAAATACATATTCCCTTGCCACCTAAGAAATATAACTTTTAGAGGCTTTGTAAAATCTTATGTAACAAAGATACTTTTGCAAATGTAAACTGATTTTTTAAAATTTTTACCTAATTTATAAATCCTGTATTATTATAATTTCTTTAAAAACAGTTTCAGGGCTCATTAAAAACATTTAAAAATGTGATCTTAAATAAATACATCCTAATAAATTTTTATTGATAAAGAATATTAATATCATCCAAAATTAAGGCTTTTTATATGTGAATTACCTTAATTTGTAGGACTATTTATACTAATAACCAATTATACAGTATTAGTAATAATATTCATTTACCTGTCAACTCAGAAACATAGGTTGCAAAAATCGAGAAAAATCTTTTGTAACATAGATATTTATACAAATAAAATCCAGTATAATTATAATTTTTATTTGAGAAAATAGTTTTAGTGCTCATTCCAAACATTTAAAAGAAAGGACTCGTGCTAATGCATCCCAGCATATTTTGATCCAAGAAGTGTTTTAAACTCATCCTAAAATAGGACTTTTTATAAATGAATTTTATAAATGAAATTTCAGCCTTATTATCCATCTGATGACCAACATAGTCATCCTCAAATATTAGGTGTATCTAAAAATTCTGTTCGTTTAGGAAGTGAAACAAAGCAATACATTTTTTATACTTCCAATTGCGGTCCGATATAGTTTGATGAGCCAAGTTGAGCTTTTTTAGTAGTATCCGATAATGTTAAAAATAATGTCCAGCTTTATCATGGGGACAATCATGTGGACAATTGTAATCATTCAAGGATGGCAGCCTAAAGCTTCGTTTATCACTAAAGTTGAAATCATCTGCTTCCAAAAACATTTGATGCTGAGGTTTGCGCCGATTATTTGTAGCGCTGTGCTCACATTTGCGCAGCCTTTCGACAACTTGTCCCTGTCACAGTTAGATACACATCTGCATATTCCTTTAACGTTTTATGATTCATGTTACTTCTGCAAAGTCACGTTATGTACTGGCGTCCGAATGGTCTTGTCAGAAAGTTTGCGTATGATCAGAAGTTGCTGATGCACAGAGTCCATACATCGTCAATGCTTTTGTTTTGTGCCTATACTTTCCTATGTGAGATTATCTTCTTTTGCTGCATTGAGAAAAAATATGGTTCTGGCATTTATAATCTAAATTGTAGCTCTAGAAAAAATAGTACCATGCAATCTCTTTAAATTGTAGCTCCCTTTGCAGTTTTAGAGTTTTAGAATTTCATACTAGAATTCAAGAGCGTTTTCCTATATTCTCGTGACCAAACTTATTTAAAAATCTCTGCAAATAGATACGAAGACAAGAGGTTGCTTTTCGTAAGTATAATTCTAATTTATGAAACCATTCGATAATTTCTAGCTACTGAAACGTTTCTTTATCATTTCGTCACCTGGAAAAAAAGATTACAAAATTACAGATCATTTTGTCTATTCAGTTTAATTCCCTATTCGAATAGCGCTAAAATCTGTATTTCTAGTTTATGGATTCAGAAAATGACTACCTATTCATTTTATGTGAAGGCGGTATTTATTTATTTATTTATTTAGTTATTTTGGTCAGTATATTTTCTACTTCCCTACGAAATTTGAGAGATCAATTCTGATGCACCCTGTATATATATATATATATATATATATATATATATGTATGTATATATGTATTTTTCGATAATTTATTTCGGAAAATATTTTTTAAAATTAATTTTCGAAAAAAATATTAATTGCTCACTTTAAATTTCTTTGCATAGATTGTTTCTTTAATTAGCTTCAAATAAAAGAATACAAAACTCTGTCTACGGTATTTTCTCAGTTATTTTTTGAGTTATGCTTAAGATATTTACCATTGCAATATGATTTGCAACGATTACAAATAAATTTAACATGACTAGTTATAAATTTGAAACATTCATAATTCCTACTCCAGTTTACAGGATGACTTTCCGTTTGGTATCCTTGGGATAAAATTACCCCCAAAATTCCCATATCTTGTCAAAATCAGGTGTTCGTATTGAAAGATTCACATTTTGGTATATATTCAGTATGAAGACGTACCCAAGTAAGACCTTTTTTAACACAAATTAAAAAAGACATAATTAACAGTCACAAAGTTATTTCCTTTTTTGTCTGACAATTTTGGATAAGGACCTATGACATGCCAGAAAAATTACTTTTCTTACTTTTAAAACTGTAAATTTTAAGTTTTTTTCTGAAAATTAATGTAAAACTTCATGGGTACATATTTATTTTTTCTGATTAAGACGTAACTCGCATAAAATATTTTTTCATTTTTTATACAAAATAAAACAAAAACAAAGGAAATATGTGTTGTGTAATTTTATTTGATGCAAATCACCCAACTATCACCCTAGTATCATCATGTAAACATATTTTTGTGTTCATGAAAGTAAATATTTGAATAGAAGTTGGATATAAAAATATATATTGCTACTTAAATGTCTCCAACTTGTATGTTACACGCGTAGGAAAATCAGCATCTGCTTACAATACACATTGTAGAGCACAACTAAAATACAATTGCATTTTAACTTTTCAATTGTATTCTGTAATCGTCTTCAATTCTTTATAAATTAAGTGAAGCCTATAAGATGAGAACCGCAAGTTACCTAAAAGAATTGCAATATATCGTCGATTAATGGATAATCTTCATGTTTTCCACGAGTTTCACGTTACTGAATTAAATCACAGTTGGGAATGCAAAGTTCAAGATTTTGAATTTATATCATTTTAAAGTCAGCATATTTCACGACTGAAAGTTTCATGCTGGTGTTGTTCAATATAAATAAGCACAGGATGATTAAAAACTTTGCTAATTCTATTTTCTATACATTTAAATATGTACACTATTTACAGCGAAAACATATGAATAATACTTCTTTAAATACATATAAATCCCTCGCTAAGAATCCAAGATAATATTTTATAAATTCAGGAATATTTATTTCTCCCTTTTCGGAAGATCAAGAAATATGCAGCGTGCATGCTACGTTCGAGTTTCACATTCTACTATAAAACTAAACTAAAAGAAAAATAGAAATTTTTTTTTAATATTAATTCTTTAGTTGGTCACTCGATCATTGCGCCTTTTCAGTATGGCTGAGAGAGGCCCGCTCAAGAGAGTTGTGAAATATTCCACAACCCCCCCCTTCCCCCCCCCCCCCCCCGATGAACAAGGGTTTATCAAAAAGGGGATTCAAAATAATTAAAGTTGAAAAAAAATATTCTAAAAGATCATCAGTTACACTATACATAAATACAATACAAATCAAAATATATACATACAAACTGGACTTCAATAAAATAATAAAATAAAATTATATCAATTTAAATATTTTGTCGACAGATGGCTGCTACTAAAAACAGAAAATAAAATTTAAACCTATACAAATTATTATAAAACAATTCAAGACAAAAATCAAACTAAAAATTAAAAATATTTAAAAAAAATATTTTTTATTTTAAAGTCAAATGAAAGTTTTGAGTCTATTAATGAAACAGTTCAAAGTTTGTTTTTTTTCAGTCAGACAGTTGTAAATTATACAGTAAATTTATGGGCCTTTTAATAAATGATTTGTTTTCAATTCACAAAACCTTATCTTGCCGTCTCTGCCCATAAAGGTTTTAGTAACTTTGCCTAACTTCCACAAACTTCTGGTTAAGCGTTTATCATGCACAAGAAACACACAACGTCTACTTTAAAGTCTGAAGTTTTATTCTGGTCTGTGTAGGGAACAGATTTTAAGTTGAGAAGATACTCATTTTTCCAACGCTTCCAAAAATTATTTAGAAGAGTCACACGTAAACGGAAGCATTTCACTAAAGATTATTTCGTTACTGGTAAAATTAAATCGTTCACTTTTATGGTAGGTCAACACAAGATACGTTTTCCGATTAAAAAATGTGCAGGAGTAAGAGGAGATGATTCTTCTAACTCGGAATACGTGTAAATCAACGGACGAGTGTTAATTACAGATTCTTCTTCAATTAGAAGCATTTCTAATTCAGTCAATGTTAAAGAAGATTTTCCGATAACTTTACGTAACGTAGTTTTCACTCAGCGAAACATGCGCTCATAGAAGCCACCCCACCAGGCTGCACGCTCTACAATATACTTCCTGGAAATTCCGTGATTGACGTAAAAATTTTTAACATCAGGATGGTGAATTACTTTCCACATTTCTTTTAGCTCAAGATCAGCTCTTTTGAAAGTTTTGGCATTGTCAGAATAAATTACAGCACTCAGTCCTCTTCGTGAGATAAACCTGCGAAATGCTAACAGGAATTCTGTTGTTGACGTGTCTTCTACTAATTCTAAATGAAGTGCTCTTGGTGCACATGTAAATAATGAAATATAAAATTTATTTCATTCCCCTTCACATATAGGGACCCCGCATAATCAAGACCTGTTACTGAAAACGGTGGAGCTTCGTTAATATGGTCACCTGGAAGAGGGGCTATAACTTGTTGACCAGGGCATACGATAAATTCCTTACAGATAGTACATTTGTTCAGAACTGATTTTATACACTGTCTGGATCTTAAAATCCAAAACTTTTCTGTTCAAAGTTTGTACTAATGTACTGGATACTCCTGAATGAAAAACTTTTTCATGTGCATCTTTCATGATTAATTCAGTTAATTTATATTTTGCAGGAATCACAATAGGATGTTTTCATAAAATGAGGAATCTTTTGTAACCGTCCTCGTACAAACAGCAAACCTTCATCTGACAACATAGGATTTAACTGAAGAAGATTCGACTCTTTAGGGATACTCTTCTTATATTTCAAGCATTTTATAACTTCAGGAAAACTTTCTTCCTGCACTAGTTTTAACCAAAATTTTCAGCATGTAACATTTCCTCAGCTGATAATTCTGAAAAAGCTCTGTTTTCTACCTTTAATTTTATGTTAGAAATAAATCTAAATACCCATGCAGTTACTCGATACAATTTCTATACTATAGCTATACTTTTCAAGATTAAAATGGGAAATTCATCTGCTTTGTTTGTTTGAACAACGCAAGAAATAATTGCTGCTTTACGAGATTTCTCTTCAGAAACATCAGGTAATCGTGATGCAGCAAGCCTAGGCCACTGATTTTCGGGAAGGGAAAGAAATTCTGAACCATACCACCATTTTTGAGAATTTATTAAATGTTTCACAGAACAACCTCTCGTTATTATATCTGCGGGATTAAGTTTGTCGTCACAATGTCTCCATAAACTAGGAACATACAAATTATGAATTTCAGAAATTCAATTACTAACAAATGGTTTCCATTTTTCTTTTGGTCCTTTAAGCCAATGAAGAACAATTTCTGAATCAGACCAGAAAATAATATTATTCAATTGGATAATGCTTGTGATAAACTTTGCCATTATGGCACCAATAAGTGCTCCCATGAATTCAAGACGTGCCAGAGTTAACTTCTTCAAGGGAGCAACCCTAGACTTAGACATTAGAAAACTGGTTTTAAATTTATTTTTAGAAATAGGACACCGTAAGTATGCCATTGCATCATACGCATTAGGGTTAGAATCAGTGAAAATATGCAATTGGAGATGCTCCTTTTCCATTATCAGATTGTAAAAATAGTGCCAGGTTAATTTTCAAATGTGTGAGATCCGGGATTTCTGAAAGCAAATTTTGCCAATTATTTTCTAGTTCACCCGAAAAACTTTCATCCCATAATATTCCCATTAACCGTAGGTGTTGTAAAAGGCATTTGATACGAATGATACAAGGTGCAATAAATCCGGCTGGATCAAACAACATAGCTACAAATTTCAAAACGCTCCGTTTTGTACAAGAATCATTGCTTAAATTTGGTAGCAATGGTTGTAATTCTAGTCCGAAATTATCTTTTGTATTGTTCCAGATAAGTCCTAAAACTTTTAGGGAAGTATTTGGGGGCTCGGAAATTGAAATAGGTATGTTTTCGTCAACCCATTTTTTCCTAAGTTCCTGAGAATTACTTACAAATTTTCTTAACTTCACCCCTCCTTCTTTCAAAATATCAACAACTTCTTTAGTTATGTTAAAAGCTTCTAGAACATCGTTTTCTTCTGAAAACAAATCATGAACATAAAAAGAAGGATTTAGGATTTCAAATGTTTTATTACAGTCGAACCCCGTTAATACGCGATTTAAGGGACTTATCAAAATTCGCGTATTAAAGGGTTCGAGAATTAAGCGAAGGTCGCATAATTTCGTCACGAGCTCCATCTAATAACAACCTATATACGGATAAAACGCATCTTTTTGACAATTTTTAGCGTTTTTAAGACATAACATGACATTCTATTTGTTTTAATCAGTATGCGCTTTTTAAGCAAAAGCGTTTGAAAGCTGGAAATTCAAATAAGTGTTATTGTCTTAGGTAAAACTCCAAGAAGTCTTTTCAAATTTAGATTTGTTATGTATGACACATAAGATGGAACAAAAGGAACACAAAAATTTCTGCTAATGAAGTTAACTAAAACTAAAGTTAACAAAATTAAAATCCTTGTTAGCTATACAAAACAAATAGGGTGTTGATAATAATAAAAGATCAATATAAAAAAACAAAAATAAAAATTTAATAACGTCAATAATGGCATAAAAATTACATTTTGGCAAAATAGCTATAGGATCTGTCCAGGAAGTAATGAGACTGATTTCATAAAGTTCGTTTATTTGAAGATAATTTTACAGACACTTAATATTCTTCAAAATGACCTCCTCCTGCATTAATACATATTTGCCAATGTGGAATATTTCGCAAAACCCTTGAGCGGGCCTCTCTGAGCCAAACTGAAAAGGCGCCAGTGGTCACATGATCTAACTAGAGAATTTTTATTAAACTAGGGGGCTCGGCCCCCTACGAGCTACGTTCGCCAACCCCCGTCCAGACACCGCAGACTCTAAATGCACGCAAATTTGATCGGCTTTAAAAAGATTTCGAAAGATTGAATTATAATTTTAAAAACAGTGGCGATCTGCCTATAAACGATTTTCTATTAATTTCTCTTTGATTGGAGAATTTTAACGTCAAATCCGCTGCGGTACTACTTGATTATCCTGTCGACCAATTTCGCCAAATTATATAAATCGCCAAACCACTCGCCAAATTATACAAATTGATATAATTTTTATTTTAAATAACGAAAGAACAAATAAATTCGTACAACATTAATAAAAACACAAATAAAACGTCGAAATAAAAATAACTTGATGACGTATACACGTGTAACAACATTTCAAAATAAGCTAATATAAAAGGAATTAAGTAAAGAGAGTCTTTGTCTCCTGGTATTTTTTAACAAAGCGAAAAGAAAGTTCTTTTAAATGAGACATTTTAAATTAATTCTCAAAATATCAAATAAATGTCTAGCGCAATTCCTAAATTTATACTTTTTTGCAATATTATTTTGTGTTCATTTTATGTAATAACTATAATGTGACGTAAATATGACTTAATTTCTCCTAAGACTTCTAACGCATGTTAATGAATTTATTATTTTACAATATCCTTTCTCTTTTAAAATTCACGTGTATACTTTTTATGACGTAATTTTTAATAAGTTCCTGCTTTTTATACGTAATTATATAATTCTAATTTGAAAGTTTTTTTTCTGTTTATAATAGTCACGTGTAAATAATTTTTTTATTTGAAGCAAACATTATTGCTTGCGCTTTTTATACAGTTGGCAACAGTTTAAATTAGTACAATTTTCTGAAATCTGTAAAAAATATCTCTAGAAATGCTGAAAATTTGAATTTAAAATAGAAATAAAACCTGAAAAAATGAATCAAAATAAAAAAATTAATGCAATCTGCACTCCGGCAAATTCTAACGCATAAAATGATCTAAAAATGATTACACTGCCATGTATAGTTTTTGCTGCTATAAAACTTTTTTAGTAGAACGATTTTGTCCAACTTTGCGCATTAAATAACTCTTAAAATAATTCTTCGATTTGAAAACTGTATGCATCAGCGTGTTTATCAAACATTTCTGTATAAAACCACCGATTTTCATATTTTTGTATGCATTATTTTTGTAATATTAACGAAGAAAGTCCTCCGGTCACAAAAAAATCAAAACCGCCGGCGGTGACAGCGGTAGTTACTTTTTTTTAGAATAGAGAGAAACATTTCTCTTGTTCTGTTAGTTTTTTTAGTAGTAATGTAAAAATTGAACGCAGTAAGTAGACTGCACTTCTGATCTTGGTCTTTTAAAAAGGGAAATTTATCTGGAGCATGAAATCGAATATGAAATCATACTATTGTTTCTTGGCTTTGTAATAGAAGAAAATAGTTGCTGAAATTTTAATTGTTTTTAGAATCATGAGTTCTAGAAGGAACAAAGCAAATAAATGTGTTTCATCTATAAATATGTAAATAATGTAAATTTTGTATATAATTGGATTGCCAATAATATTTTCTAAAGGATTTCTTGTTGGTGATTATTTACAAATGAAGAACACAAAAATAGAACATTTCGATTTACTTTTCTCCAGAATATGATAACGTGAAATTCATGGACTACCAGATTAACTTCAATAGCCAATCACACTGCCACCCATTTATGTCCGCCTTCAAGTCTTCAACTGGAATGCTATTCAGAACATGAGTTACGTTTTTCTGAAAATTCTTCAGATTGTCAAAAGGATGACCCTTTAAGATGGATTTTAAGTCAGGGTATATAAAAGAGTCCAACGGGGACAGATCGGGGCTGTATGGTGGTTGGGGCAGCGTTGCGACACTGTGTATTGCCAAGAACTGAGTAACTTTGAAGAATGTGTTGGAGACATCTTGGCACAAATTTTCCGCAATTGAAGTTCTTCCGTGACGATTTTATGCACAACCGATTCTGTAAGTTCCAACGCTTCCGCGATCATTCAGGCACTCGTCCGCCGATCAGAGTCCAAAAGCGGTTTAATTTTAGCCATATTGTTTGAAGTTGGAGAACTTCAATGATGCCAACCACGTTTTTCATCATCGACGTCCTCTCTTCTTTCTTTGAAGTGTTTATGCCACCTAAACACTTGAGCCTTAGACAAAGAATTCTTCCCGTAGGCTTCTTGTAACATGGCAAGCGTCTCAATAGCCAATTTGTTTAGCTTTACACACTTTATGGCGTATCGTTGTTCGACACTCCGCTGACTTCTGAAAAACCTAACGCCACTTTCAAACACTTGTCTCCGTGCGCTGCAAAGGCTTAAGGCCAACTGACTTCCGCTAGACTTTGTAGCTTACATTCCTCACCGCACGTACTGCCCGCAAACTCCGCCGCTTTAGCTTTGTACTTGAAACTAAAAATCCAGTCTCATTGCTTCCTGGACAGACCCTGTATCAATTTTCGACTGTTTTACATGCGGTCGCATTTTTTTCAGCCCTATTTTATTCAGGTGATGGTAACGCTTTCTCGTCGATGGCTCTTAGTCCAGTGACGATGCATACAGTCTGAGAAAATTGTAGACATCCGTAACTTTGGAGAATGGGGATGGGGGGCCGGACACGCAGGTTCATTTCTTCCTCCTCATTCGGGTTATCAGTTGCAGTTTCAGTCGCATGATGTCATCCAGACTTCTGAGCTCGGAGGTGACTAGATCTCTGTCTATATTAATGACCGTGTATAAATCGACTAAATATTTCCCGACAGTTTCTTGTATGCCCAGCCAGTCTTCTTCAACATTAGGGTGCAAGGTTGGTACTTTATAAATTATGACTAGATTCTATTGACAGCGACAAGCGACCCTGTTCCTTTTTATGATATCACAGCACTGACCAGGCAGCGAATGGGAAGACTCACGTGTTTAATCTGCGATTGCAGCGCAGTCTATCGGTTCGACACCGTAAGTTAGGAGGGTGCGCCACATAGTTTCTCTTTCGTGGTGGAAAAAGTTCGCTTTTTTCTTCTTATCGGAGGAGACCTCTTCAGGCTCTTTCTGGTCAGGGGAAAAACAGCATTTTTGCATATTTTACAATGCGATTTTACAATTACATTAGCAGTACAGTTTTCTCTTCTCTCTTCTTGGTCTGTTTCATTATACGAAGTAATCGAGGTCGGGAAAGAATTCTCCTTTAACCGGGAGCAGTTGAAAATGATATTTTTAGTAAGGCTATTCATGGTTGCATTAAATGTTGACAGAAAAAAGTATTAATAGTTTAAAGAATTGTCGTATAAAGTGCATCGTAAAGTATTCCCTCTAAAACCTCGTCTGTTTCGAACCAAGCACATTCGCGTATTAAACGTAGGTTTTTCTTGCCAGGGACTGATAAAATTTCGCGTATTAAGCGGGTTTTTTCATATACAAAAGGTAGGCGTATTTCAAGGGACCGAGGTAATTCGCGTATTAAGGGGTTTCGCGTATTAAGCAGGACGGGTATTAACGGGGTTCGACTGTATGTGAGGTTTTATATTTATTAATATGGTGCTTATTAGAACAAGCGATGATAAAGGGACTGCAGGTGACACCAAAAGTAGCTCTGGTCATTCTATAGGGTGCTACATTTTTATTCATATCAAAATCTTCATAATATAAGAATCCAAGATATTTGCGATCGTCTTCGGCAATAGATATCAGTAAAAAGGCTTTCTCAATTTCAGCCGAAAAAGCAATTTTGTGTAAACGGAATTTCAAAATTATATCTAAAACATTCGGATTCAAGTTAGGGCCATTATTCAAACATTCGTTTAATGATAGTTACTATATTTGGAAGAAGCATCATAGACTATGCGCATTTTTGTTGTAGTTTTGTCGTCACGGATAACAGGGCTGTGTGGCATGTAATAGGAGTTATTGGAATGTTTCTCGGTGCAGAATTCTATTACACCCTCATTAAACTGCTCTAGCAAAATGGAGTTATATTCCTTAAGAAAAGAATCGTTTTCCAGGAATTTATTGTCTAAACTGGAAAACCGCTTCTTTGCTACTTCAGGATTATTTCTAAGCAATTCTCGAGAATTTTTCCACAATAATTTTGTTTCATAACGCCCATTTACGAATTTTAAACTTTCTTTAAATTCTTTTATTTCCTCAAGATCGTTAATTTTCTTTTCATTGCTTTCAGGAATGCCAATTGCTTCGAGATCCCAAAATGCTTTCCGCTGAGTATTTAATATTTTCAACTGAAACACGCAAAACAAACTAATTTTTTTTATTCGATTCTATCTGCCCTTGCACCGTATGACCGAAAATAGTTTCTGCAGCGTATAACTCTCTTGTCAATTTTCCATGGATTCCCTTTAATATTTTCCACAAAAACTCAGACCCTAGCAAAATATTTATTTCCTGTTCAAGACCTGTATCAGCAGGTTTATAGCCTCTTGTTCCCGTTATGTCTATAAGTTCTAGTTTTAGGATTTTTACAGAAGCTCCAGTTATATTATCAACCACAAGAGCTTCGATCTTTATCGAGTTGATAAGTTGCACAACACTGGATAATTCAAGAGCAACAACATCGTAATATGATTCATAAGGGCGTCTACGCCCAAAGGGATAAACTAATAAATTTTCTCTTCGCAATTGCTTCAATTTTAATTCTTGTACTAGAGATCTCTTCACAAAACATTTTTCTAAACCACTATCACATAAAATGCGAGCCAATAAACATTGTTTGCCAGCAGACACAGAAACTGTACAAGTCTGCAATAATGTAGCTTTATTTGGTTTATACTTTTGTTCTGACATCATAGATACAATTGCACCTTTCGTTTCTTTTTCAGGATTTTCTGGAACAAAGGTTAATTTTGGTTCTACAATTAACTGATAAATGTGACTTATAAAAGCATTTGTAACAGAGACCTTCTTTCTTTAATTTATATCGTTTTTGTTCATCCGTGAATTTCGAACAATTTAGCCCTATATGACTTGCAAAATATGCAAAACTGTTTTGTAGATGCATTTAAAGCAGCAGCTGAAGGTATATTTTTCTTTTGATGAAAATTTTTATATTTACTAGAAGAATTTTGATATTTGGTTTTAGAATTTTCATAAGCCTTGCTTTAGGAATTATTTACTAAAGTGGTAGCTTCACGGAATCTTAATTACTCTTTAATAAAATTTATTGAGTTACTTCACAATCCTTATCGGGGTCACGTTTTCGATGGAAATCTAGTACCAAATTTTCTGGTAATAACCTTAATAATATGGATAGAAATAAATGGCTGTAGGAGCCTGATGTCACTCCTAACGCATCAAGATTTCTTATACAAGTTTCAATATTATCATACAACTTCTTGAGCGAAGTGACATTATTAGTAGATTTGAATTGTTCAAGATTTAAAATTTTATTCCTATAGCAGTTTATTATGTTTTCCCACTTCCCATAATTTTCTTCTAACAACTTTAAACATGTAGAATAATTTTGATCATTCAATTCGAAACACCAATAGTATTGGAATTTTTCAATTTTAGATAACGATTCGTTTGAATCTATCGCACTAGTAAATAAATTGAAAAATTCTAAGAACTGGCTTGCATCACCAGAAAAATTTTCTATGATTAGTTTAGGCAGTTTCATTGGCGAAACTGGTTTACTACCGATTTTTGAACCGTTACTTGTTTCTAGTAAAACATTTGGTTCAGTTTCGATTTTAGATTTGTTAAGCCTCATCTTAATTTTAAATTTCTTCTTGATATCTTAAACTTGATATTTTTTCAGAATATTCTACCGATTTTAGTTCTTTTCATATTCAGTTTTTTCCAGAATTAGCTGATCTATTTCGGAATCTTAATTCCTTGAGTAGAGCTTCCTTTTCATTTACGAGCTCTAATGATTCCATTAAAGAATCGCAATCAGTCTTATCAGTATCAACAGATAACAATGTATCACATTTTGTGATTAATTTCGTAACAGCTGCGCGAACAGTAGCTCTTTTACTTTTAAGATTTTCTGGTTTATCCGTGTTTAAATGTTAATTCAATTTTCAAAATAAATTATCATGACAAAACGTTATTTTCAATAAATCAAGAGTCAATAGTCATGCAGAATAATAAAGGTATTTCTTACCTTTTTTCCCGGTTCAACAGGCACCAAAAATAATGAATAATCTTCATGTTTTTCACAAATTTCACGTTATTCTGAATTCCTGGGAAAGCAAAGTTCAAAATTTTGAATTTATATCATTTTAAAATCTGCATATTTCACGCCTGAAAGTTTTACGCTGGTGTTGTTTACTATAAATAAGCACAGGATGATTAAAAATTTTGCAAATTCTATTTTCTACCCATTTAAATATATACACTATTTACAGCGAAAACATTTGATTAATACTTCTTTAAATACATATAAATTCCTCGCTGGGAACCTAAGATAATGTTTCATAAATTCAGGAACATGTATTTCTCTATTTTTGGAAGATCAAGAAATATGCAGCGTGCATTACGCGTTCGAGTTTCACATTCTACTATAAAACTAAACTAAAGGAACAAGAGAAAATGTTTTTTTAATATTAATTCTCTAGTAGGGCATGTGATCACTTGCGCCTTTTCATTCTGGCTGCGAGTGGCCCGCTCAAGAGAGTTGTGAAATATTCCTCATCGATACCGTCTATTATTATTGTTTTTATTTATTTTTACTGGATCTTAAAATTTTTCCGTTTAAAGCAGTAGTTCATTGAGACTGGTTCTACTTTTACACTTTTACTGTATAATAGTGTTGGGATATTATTTATTGCAAAAAAGTATTAGCTACAATAATTTGTCTTTAAGTATATATGCAGTTATATTCCTAATTATTTATGTGTGCACTGAAGGATATAATTTAAAAATCTGATAAATATTTGATTCCAGACTTTTCAAACAAATATAAAATCACAAATGGCAATTTTTAGAAATATTTTTTCCCTTTATTATCAGTTATATGGAAATTGTAAGAATTCATAAATGCATTTTAAAATATACTTCTATAAAAAAATAAACACAATATCAACAAGGAAAAAGTGTAAAGAATATTTATAATTATAAACGCATTAAAAATATCAAAAATATTCGGGTTGTTTAATATTCTGTAATATTCAAGAAAAAAGATTTCTGTAAGAGAAATCTTTATAAAATTATAATCAAAATGTTTGTGATATGCAGTGATGATTTGTTTCTTTTATAGCGAGAAACGCACTTGACGTTATTGTGATTATATATATAGGGTGTTCAAAAGAGATCCAAGGAGCTTCATTTCTGAATTTCGTTTTTTTTTTTTTTTTTTTCAGATTCCTGTGCAACAAGATTGTCGAATCTAAACTATTTATTAGAGTCGCAAACTTGATAACTCCCCGATTTCTTTGTCTAAATAGTTGTATTTTTCTAACTTAAAAAGACACTGGACTAAAAACTGAGGAAAAGTCGATCAAAAACACGAAATTCTGATGTAATATTTAAACGAAATTAAATAAAAAATATATATCAATGTATTAGCATTTAATTTTTAAGAACTTTTTTTCATGATTGAAGGTCAGTAAAGATAATAAAATATCGCAAATGCTTTTTCCTTAAAATATATTTTTTCACAAATACAAATTAAATAAAATCCTCTAAACGTTCCAATTTTTTGAACACTTTTCTATAAGTTAATTGCACAATCCGGTTACGTACGAGAACAAAAAATGTATCAGTTTCAGATTATTGCTTTATTTAAGGTTTTCAAATTGATATTAAAATCCATTAATTGAAGGTGAATTTTTTACCGTTTTTTTTTAAATTGTCTATTGGATTTTTTTAAAAAAGTAATTTCCTTTAAATAAGTCCTTTACGTTCTGTAGATCAAATTAAAAAAATCTTGCATTTTGAAATTGAAAGTTTGTTTTAAGTGATATTACAGTTTGAGAAAATTGACAGCCATCTATCGACAATCTTACAACTGAATCTAGAAATATCGCTTCAATAATTATCGCTGATGGCTTGTTTCTTTATTTTAAAAACGTTCGGTCCGTTTTACGTACCGCAAGTCGAGTACATTTATTTACGCTACTTCATTGCAATATTTTCTTTTTCAAAAAATTAAGTACTACTGTTATTTATAAATAATCAAATATATCTTTAAAGAACTATCTTCTTAATATTCGATCCTTATTAATATGATTGAACACTATTCAAAAGTCTTGCTTTATTTTCCTTTTCTCAATGAATTTTTACAACTTGTAATTCAAAAAGGAGAAGACTTATTTATATACAATATAGCAACAGAAGTTTTTTACAGATGATGTCTATTATCTGTAATACATTTTCTATTATTTGCTCTAGTCTATGCGAAAATAACTCTGAAAATGGAAGAATTGACAGTCAAAAAAGTAAAATAAGAATGTTAACCGTAGAGTAATCGTATGTTCTTTTAAAAAGCTTTGTTCTTTAGTTCGCATTCGGCCTTTTTGCAGCCCATTATTGCTGGCGAAAAAGGAAACTAGCAAACGGTTCCATTAATCTCTCAACTATTAATTTTCAATGAAGTCATAAAGTTGTACTTTTTAAAAAGTAGTATGTTTTCTCACGAGATAATAATTATGAAAATTTCATCCTTTCTTGGCCACACTATCATGTAGTCATTTTATAAACACAGCTAAAAATAATATTTTTTTAATGAGAAAATTAATTTCGATGGGTCCACTTTTTCGCTTTCTTTAAAAACAAAAACAGTCAGGTATACAGAAGTGAAGTGAAAATGTAAAAATAAATATAGTTCAGTTTTTAGGATGACCTTGCCAGTAGTTGATCATATAAAGTCAGTGCTTAGTTAGTCAGTGCAGTTTTAGAAGTAAACTAACATGATTGCTACAACCCTTAATGGTTGTCCTATAATGGACAAAAGTTAAATCCGCTGAAATGAAATAGAAACAGACTTATAAACAAATAGTTTTTTAATTGCCATTTTTCCAGTGGTTGATCAAGCGAAAGAAATCACTCAAAGACCTAAAAAATCTTTAAAATATCATCCTTGGGCTGTGATTAACATAAATTCTTATAAAAATATTAGTTAATATAAGCAAGGTGGAAGTGAATTATTTAACTATACTTAATTGTCTCCAATTAATCAAAATATAAATATTTACACTTTCTAATAAAAAAGTTCATAAAATGGCTTCTCTTACAGCAGACAACATTGTGACAACAGGTGCACTAGCATTCAAACAAAAATATTATGTCTAATGCCACGTATAAAACTCATTTTCACCTGAAATGGCGCAATATTTCAAAACTTTGATCAACTACAGGAAGGGTATCAACTGCTTCTGGGGTCACGCTAGGTTCACATGTGCGTAACACGAATCTGAAGCGTTTAAGTGTTGAGGTCAGAATTAGCATTTTAATTATTGTCGGATGTAATATTTATACGTGTTTTTACAATAATAAAATCATGGATACTTTTCTACACAGGTATTTTTCTGGTATTACTGTAAAATAGGACAAAATAATGAGTTCTTGTAATTCAGTATTAGGGAATGTTTATTTTCATTTCACATCGTTTTGAACAGCCAAAACTGCTGATTCCATTTACACTTCACTATATTGAGCTCTCGTTACCACTGTTTTAATAGATTCCATAGTTTTCTACAAATATTGACACAGAAAGCTATGATAATTATAATAACAATGAAAATGAACTATGTCTTTAAAAGACCAAACCTTGTAGAGTCTGGCCTTATTAGCGGATTTCTATTTTCACATATTTTACTTTCAAACACAAGCAGAAATGAAGATACATAATATTTCAATACACTTTATAAACGATTGTTATATTGCTTCGAACATCATGCAAGGTTGAATGCTCCGAAAATGACGCCGAAACATGCATCGAAACTATCCCAACATGTCAAAAACACATAAAATGCCAGATATACGCTGTCAGCTGTCTACTCTATGACCGTTTCCTAAAACGTATATGGTACCCTATGTTCATTTTATCATATTTTATTCTCTACAGATTCACTAGCGAACTCCATAGTAGAGCAAATTGGCAGCAACCAAAATTTAAAATCGTCGTTTTTCTTTCTTTTTTTCATTTTTTTTACATGCCTTTATTAATTGGCATTTGTCATTAACAAAATGAAATTATATCTATCTATCTATATATATATATATATATATATATATATAAATTGTCCATTCATAATCAAACTTCGTATATTAATCATGTGTATCACTGAAACGCTGTTGAAGTTACGGAATCCCCAATCGCAGTAGTATGGTGTGGTCGGATACTAAAACGAAATGCAAACAACACGGTTTAAATAAAATCAGCTATGTCACTGGAACCAAGAGAAACCACAAAAAATTCCATTCTCTTAGATATGCACCCTATTATTATGGTATTTTTTTTCAAGTCTACGCCAGGGTATGATTTAAGGCAAGATTCTGTCAAAATCAGACTCTATTTTCATTATTTAAATTGTATTCTAAATATTGAATATGATATGTAAGCGTTCCTTTTTTATTTCTCTGAAGGGTGTAATAAAGAAATCTTCTTATTAATTGAATCAACTTGTTTCTCGAAACTTTTGAAATAACAAAGATAAAAAAATTATAAATATAAAAACTGGAAGATTTAGGGAATAAGTCTTTTTAAATCACATTACTGAAAAATATAGAGAAAATTAATACCGGAAAAAATAACCAATTTAATTATAAATATTTAAACAATACAATAGTCTTTTAAGCGACGTTATATATGTAATAGTAAGTTCGAGAAATAAAGATTTCTTAACAGAAATCTTAAAATCCAAAAACAATATAAATGAATCCTATGTTACGCGTAGATTATAAGTTTCAAACATATTTAGAATATTCTAATGAAACGTCATAGACCGAGAGGAGGCAGCCCAGACAATCACCTCATCGAGTTCACTGCTGAAATTCCAGAATTAGTTAAAACACGATTCGCATAGTAAAACGCAATCGGTCTGTCGAGTCATATCATGGTGGAAAACACATGAAAACCCGATTTTAGCGGTTGACTCGTAGGTTTACCCTTGTGTTTTCATGCTCTCAGTTCGCCATGTTTTCATTCTTTTAGCTCCAAGAAAACACAATGGTAAACCTACGGGTCAACCGATAAAATCGGGCTTTCAGGTGTTTTCCACCAAGATGTGACTTGCAGACCGATTGTGTTGTACTATGCAAACTTTGCGTATAATTTTTGCATTTTTTACCTAGTTGTTATCTAACTAATAGTATAACTCGCATAAAAATTGATTCAATAATACATTTTCAACACATATAACCATATATCTGAACAGCGTAGAACGGTATGTTATATATCCTGAAAAATTATCTAACTGTGAAAGTTCAATCAAAATCCCTTCACGGAACCTGTTAAAAAGGGTACAGTTTGATAATCGTGCTCATCTGAATATAGAACTTACCACCATGTACCTTATTAACCCATTAAACGCCGCTATATGAACCGCATCCCAAAAATTATAATTTTTATATTTTTTTAGGTTTAATATACGTCTCTAATCATATGCAGTTTAAATTTTTAAAAAATCTTTATTTGGTTAGAAGATATGATATAGTCCCAAAATGGGAGACTTGGCGCCTAATGGGGATAAAATAGAAACCTCCACCACAATGTTTAGAGTTGAATGTTTAGTTTAAAATATTTCGAAATCGAGTTATAAATCCCCAAATTTATTTGTATATGGTAAATAAAGTTAATTATCAATACCTTAATTGCATATTAAATATATTCAAGCCATAAAATGAAGAACTCGTAAATGTTCTTACCTTTTTAATATCTTTTTTCTTTTACATTTTTGTATGAAACGGTATTAGGCAATTTTTGTGGAGCATTACCTTACATTTCTCGCACCACAGACGAGTATTCTTTTTACAAAGTTTACATTTTGATTGCTTTCCTGCCTGTGTGATAAAATGATTTACACCATCAAAGCGTATGTTACAGTTCACTGGTGTGTGTGGTCCAAGTTGAGGTATTGGCAACGATTGCAGTCTGTCTGATTTCATCAAACCATCACAATGTCTCGTAAAAATGTTAACTGAGACATTTGTCCATTCATCTCACGATGGATTCTCCAAGCCGCTACCACAGCCATGTTCAGTGTGTTGGTGAAAAATGGCCACCACCATTTCTTACCCTTTATTCTGGGTCGGTAACTACTCAAAAATCGATCAAGAAGATCTACGCCGCCCATATTTTTATTGTAAGATCCAACTATTCCTGGTTGAGGCAAATCAATCTTCTTTTTAGATTTTCGGCACCAACGCTTTGCTTGCCCCATAGGCTCCATACATTCAAAATTCGATGCTAAGCATACAACTTTATTGTCTTTCCATTTTACTACACTTAAATCCTTTGTTATAATGTAGTCAAATGTCCCTCTTTCTTTTTTTACCAAAACTTTACTATCTTGTAAAGGACAGTTCTGCAGTCGGTTCTCTCTCACCGTTCCAGTTAGACGGAATTCCCTTCTTCGCATTTCTTCAAGCAATGGCAGAGAGTTGAAAAAATTGTCAACATACACTTTGTGTCTTCTACAGTTTTCTACACATTCTATTAGATACAAGACAACTCTTGTTCCAAGGGGAGTTTTGTCTTCGGCTGCTGTTTCTTTTCCCACATAAACTTGTAAATTGAATGGATAACCTTGAGAAGAAGCAAGAATCCATAATTTGTAACCAAATTTTATTGGTTTTCCACGCATATACATTTTGGTAGAATGTCTGCCTGTATAAGAGATCATTTCCTCATCAATACTTAAAGATTCAGAAAATGTTCCGAATTGCTGCAGTTTTTTTCCAAACAACTCTATAAAACATCTAACTTTGGCCAACTTGTCAGAGCCATCAATAGAATTATTATCACATAAATGGAGATACTTCTTTATATCTCTAAATCTCTGTCTACTCATGGCATTTTGTATGAAAGGCAGATTACAATCTTCTGAATTGCTCCAATATAAATCTTCTTGAGGCAAGGAATGATATCCGCTAAACAACAGAATTCCGAGAAATACTTCCAATAACTTTTCAGATAATGAAAAGGTATAATTATTGTTTTGCGTAGCGTACCTTAAAGTTTCTTCTAAAATAAGATTCATGATATCAGAATCAAAATACATTTTGAATAATTCATAAGGAGTTTTACTTGCTAACTCAGGATGGATCTCTTCTAAAATTGGTGTTTTTTCACACTTAATTGGATCTAATTTATCGACTTTTTTCCAAACATATGGTTTCGTTTTTGGCTCTTTCTCCTTCTTTGTCTTAATAGCTTTATTTATTTTAACCTTTTTTTCCGTTTTGTCAATTTTTTGGACTCTGTTTGTTGGTTTTGACTTTTGTTGCAGTCATCTTCATCACTTGAAAAATAATTTTCTTCTGGACACCTCTTCCTCTTTTTATATGTTACTTTCTTCTTTGAAATATCTAGTGTTTCACGACGTTTTAAATTAAGTTCGACTTCTCCGCATACATCCACTGGTTCTACTTCATCTAAATAATTTTCATTAAAATTTTCCTCATCAGTTATCTGATCAGGATTTGGTGGCAAACAAGTGATTGTACACTCATCTGCTGAGAATTCGCCCGAATCTAATGTTTCCATATAGTCTAAGGCTTCCTGCACAGTTAAAAACTTAGACGCCATTTTTACACTTTAAATAAAAGTACAGAAATTTCTCTATTGAAAATGAACCTTGCTTACTGAGCGCCTAGCTTAGACTGCTGACCAAGAATTTATCACACGTTTATCTAGAACATTCTCCAGAACGTTATGAATAGAATCAACTGTTTTGATAAAAACACCTGGACTTCAGCAACAAAAGAGGGGTTACTATGTTCAATAACAAAAGAGCCTGACCTTCAACAGTAAAGAATAAACAGCAGAGAGGTCAACAGATGTATTCATGGAAAAGGGGTGAGGTCTTTATTTTGCTAGTCAGAAAGGGCCAAGTCTCCCATTTTGGAACCTTTCTAAATAAACAACTGTAAAACACTTTTAAATTATTTTTCTTGATCTATGTTTGTTATGATTTAAAAAAATAACTATTTTTTTTTTCATATTCAATGTTTCGAAACTTTCGCCGTCGAATTAACTATTTTTAGTGATTTTTTTCTTATGAAGTAAATATAGTCAATTTTCCTTAAATTTGAAAAATTTTAAAAAATAGAATTTAAATTACAAACTTTTTGAAAAAAATTCCAACCATGCTAAGTACTTCAATATTCAATAAAAGTAATATAAAATGTATGTGTCTTAATTACTTGTGGAGAAAAAAAAATCTTAACAAAGTTTCCCAAAATGAGAGACTTGGCGCTTAATGGGTTAAATAAATGTAAAATGGTATGTTATGTGCTAATACTTTTTCTGGAAAAATTATCTAACATTGTACAAAGTTTCATCAAAACTCATTCACCAGAAGTCAGAAGATACATTTAGAAAACTTTGGTTTTACCCGGCAAATGTTAAATTAATTGCATAGAATTAAAATGAAAATTAAATATTTAATTTATCAGAACAGATTTAATAAATGGTTAAATATATTAAGAAGAACAACAAATTATGCATACGAGGGGTATCAGTAAGTATTTGCCCTCATATAGAAATAATTGAGTAAAATTTATGAAATTGCTACATTATATTAGTCCTTTTCTATATAGTCACCGTGCACAGTAACACATTTCTGCAAACGTTATTTCAAAAAGAGTTAGGAGGATGTATTCTAGGAGGCGCGATAGTAGACCCAAAGGGGGGAATTTTTGTAACATTTGCCGACCCCCAAATATGGCATATTGTTGGAGATATCTGTGAACACTTACTCATGTTATGCTCCTCCGAAATTCCCCTCCAAGCGGGCATGAATGGTGTCCGCAAAATTTAGAAAAGTGCCCCCCATAGGGCAAAGTGGGGGGAGGGACTCGCGATTTGCATAATATGAATAAGTGTTCACAGGTATTTCCAACAGTATGTCACATATGTTGGTCGGCAAAAGTTAGAAAAATGCTCCCCTTTGGGTCTACAAACCATTAATACACCCGTCCTCCTCTTTTTGAAATACCGTTTGCAGAAATTGTTACTGTGCACTGTGACTATATAGAAAAGGACTAATACGATGTTGTAATTTAATAAATTTTACTCAATTACTTCTGTGTGAGGGCAAAACTTATTGATATCCCTTCGTACACAACGAAGTTTGTTTTCGACAGTGTTAAAACCATTAAGTTCATGGGATTAAATTGCTCCATGTGGTTCTGTAAGCTCATTATTTACTGAGAAATTGTTTTTTTATCACTTTATAAATAAATACAATGACTGTATTCACAAATTACTTTAACGGTTGTGACTTTCTCTATGATGTAAATTTAAATGAAAAAAATCTTCAATTCGGAACATCATTTCGGGATTACGGTCTGCGTCATTAAAAATATTCTTTGCTTTAAAATGTCACTGGAAAATAAACAATGGGTCTAAAATTGTGTAGTTGCGCTATACGAAGAGAAGTACTCTTATTCGACAACTTAAAAAAGTTGTGAAAACTATGGATTTGACATATTTACAAGTAAAATAAGGGACATAATTAATAACAAAGAAAATTAACGTCAAACTTTAAGTTTGACTGGGAAAATGTTTAACATGCATACCCAACAAAGATATTTTCACACCTTATTATATCTAAAATCGAATCAAATGTTCTTAAAAAATACATACAATATTTTGAATGAAAATCAAATTTTAAATTAAAATTGCCTTTTAAGTATGTAATTTGAAATTTGATTTTCATTTGAAATATTGTATGCAAGGCGAATGATTCTCTCTGAAAATTTTTCCAAATTTTAATATAATTTAAATTGATGCTGGATTTAATTGCGATAAGTATTCCATCCTGTGCTGCGTTTGTAGCCTTGCCAACATGTAATAGTGAGAAATTTTTCAGGCTGGGTATCGTTCAATGTGATTTAGTCGGTAGGATGTCAGTGCGCTATACTGATGGCCCGGGTTCGAGTCGCGGCATGGAATCTTTTTCACTATGTTGGCCTTTGCGCCTTTTAAGCAATTATTTGGAAATTCAATTTTCATTTGAAATCATCACAGTTTTTATGACAGGTTCGTCACAAATGACACATTTCACAAATTGGTCACAATGAGACCTCAAAGCATCGTCGCTTTCGTCACAGATTCGTCATAAAGTTAATGCCAAGATAGCCACAAATGACACATTTTTCACAAATTTGTCACACCGTGTCTTCACAGATTGGTTAAAACGTAACGTCACAAACGACAACTAAAACGGCCATAACGACTTTGCATTGTATCACTACCCTCATAGCATGCATGGTCACAGTGACGTCATTGTGACGTCACTGTAAGTCACTGTGGTCACGTCACATCTGTGACCAAAATGCCACCACTCAGTGATGTCACATTGTGACTGAGATGTGAACTTCTTAGAAAACTTTAAAAAATTACAAAAATTATTAAAAACATGTTATTTACTGTAAAATATATTTTTCTGCCGGATTAACAAATTTTTTAAACCGTGGTCCAAGTTGCATCTGTGCCTCTAACAAAAACTTTTTATTTTCATATAACATAAAATGTAATTAATTCATCAGCAACACAAAACGATTTCCTAATTATGAGAATTTCATATTATTAAAAAAATGTTTTAGGTAAGCAGACCTCTACTTATCTTTTATAAAGATTTTTGTAAATGATCATCTGTTATACTAGAAGTTTCTCAAAGAGTAGTCGAAACATTTCTGTCGTTTCAAACTAAAAACTTTCTATTACAGTTAAGGCTGCAGCTTTTAATGAGCACGCAGAAAGCGTCTTCAAAGTTCAGTCATATATGCATTTCTTGCTTTATAATTTGCATTCAAGTCATTTTTTTCCTCTTAGTGTTTCACTATTTTAAGTATTTTTTTTTTTTTATTCTACTTCTTTCAAACGTTTAAAATAGAATTGACATTTTCCGAATATAAAATTAATGTACAAAATTTAGGCAAAGCACACGACATAATTAATTATTCATGTTTTATTTTTTGTTTTCAAAATATATCTTTAAAAATTATTTTACAAGTTTTATTCTACAGAAAATTAATATTAAGAGAATGACAGATTGACAAAGAAAAACTCATCTCTTCTCGATAATCTTGTTGTATTTTTTAAGAAGATATTTTGTATATATTACCTGTGATACAAATTTTACTTTAAAAAAAAAGGAGGAAGTCATCATTATTACCATTAAATTAATTTGTATACATTTTGAAAATTTAAGCAATGTTTTATCTAGTAAACTCTAATTATGGATAATATTATTATTATAATTTACGTAAATGAAACTTTACAATTCAATAAAACTGATAAAAATAAAAGATGAAATACAATAAAACATTTTCAAACAGGAAATTGAATTAGAGACAATTTGACAAAATTATTACGCATTTAATTTCCTTCCGAAACTGTGGTATAGAAAAACAAATAAAACCAAAAAACATCTGCTTCGAACTTCGAAACTTAAAAATCGTCTGCATCTGCACTATTTCAGTTGTTACCACTCAACCGCAGAATAACGGATAAAAGTAACAGTGAAACTTTTTAGAATAAACGCGGGACACTGGACAGTTCTGTGGACACTGTGGACACTGAAGTTCTGTGGACACTGGACAGCATAGATGTGTTGACACGGATTTAAAAACTGAAACAAGAACGTTCTCAGGATCCAAGTTAGTTCAGCTAACAAAATATAAACCCGAGAAAATTACGGTAGCTTTGACTTGTTGAAGATGATTCAAGTCATTGCTATCGTACTTATAATCGGATTTAATTGATTCCCCAAAATCAAAGTATCACGTACAACGTCAATGAAATTAGGTATGTAAAAATATTATTTTCCCTGTTTGCTTTTTTTTTTATTTTATTACTACAATTTTAGTTAGTTTCTCATTAACATGCTGTAGAACATAAATATTTCATTACATTTATTTTTTATTTTGCTGAAATATCTAAAATATTATTTTCCTTGTTTGCTTTTTTTTTTTTTTTTTTTTTTTTAATTTCAATGATTTCAGTTATCTTCTAATAAACATGTTATAGAACACAAATATTTCATTACATTTATTTTTTATTTTGTTAAAATATCTAACTTCCTTTTCAACAGCTTTGATCAGATTATTAAAATTAGTGATTTAAATTGCATTTTAATCTGGTTTATTTTCTTATTTAAATATTGGGTTAAAACCACATGGTGGCATAAATATAAAAGTATATGGACAAGTATTATCATCAATTATTAACATAATTAATAGACATTTAAAGATAATTAAATTATTTAAAATTTTTGGATGTTATTAACGTTTACCATAGCAAGACCCCTATTTGTAATGAAGTTTGTAGCATGTTATTTCATTTACAGGGACAGTCAATTGTATTCCATTACATTACGGCTTGTGGGAAAAAATCGTTTCAAATGATTTTTAATGATTTTACACGCTTTCAAACAGAATAAAATTGATATGCATTTATGAAGCGCACTAAAATGTGCATTCCATAGAATATGCGATGCAAAGAATAGTTATTGTTCATTTACAGGGCTAAAAAAGGAATTCCAATACATAATGATATAGGGGTGGAGGGAATTGTTTGCGGCGTACTTTATTTATGTTAATCTATTTGATATGTAATGAAATTGATATACGTCGTTGAGGTTTACATACTATGAATTATTTCATGTATAATACGAAGTGTATATAGCATTTACAGGGACACACAAAATATTTCAGATACTATATTGTATCCGAAGTACTGTTCATTAGCGATGATTGCTGGAAATACATTTTTAATTATGATATACACTTTTATGATTCACTACATTTATGCATAGTATATGGTGTATATATATATGCTATAATTCATATACAGGAATATACAAAAGTATTCGAAAGGGTTACTGGGTATTGCTTAAAGGAGGTTTTTAAATAAGTTATGCATTTTAACGCTGCACTGTATTTAATTTACTAAGAAATGTTTGTAGTATATAGATAAAATGATATAAAGGGTCACGCAAAGAATTGGATACGTTGCCATCTATGAATTATAATTTCTGGAAATGTAATTTCAGCAGTTTTAAGAGTGTTTTAGCTTGAATAAAATTTTAACTAAATAGTGGCGTGTAATAAAGGTTCTAGGTAAACTACAGGGTTGTACAAAATTATTTAAGTATGTTTCCATATATTAGTATAAATTGCTGAAAGAGAATTTCAACCTGTTATGCGTTTCCTTGATAAACTAAATTTTTCCATTATATAGTATATATATATCAATCTACAGATCAAATACAGGACTGTTTAAAAGAATTAGAAAACATATTTGGCTGTGGATGGTAGGGTGTCAACGATTTTAATCGGTTGATTTAAATCAGCGATTAAATCGTGATTTTAATCAACCGATTTAAAAAAAAAATCATTGATTAAAATCAAAAATTTTCTAAATGTTTAAAATGCCAAAAAAAAGTATTAAAATCTAACATGAACATAATTTGAAAGTTTCTACAGGTATTTTGACTTATTAATAAACAAAAAAGAGCTTTAAATAATTGTTTCTAAGCTTAATTCATTAGTATTGTAAAAAAATTAAAAGCATTGTTTTTAAGTTTTTATCCAAATTAAAACAGTTTCATTTAAAAATGATATTTAAATCTAACATAATTTGCAATGTCATAATTTCCTTTAGGTAATCAATTTATGCATTATTTTATATAAAATACACATAGCAAGTATAATTACATTTCTACAAGTAAAATAATAAATAGTAATTAATAGCAATCTCAAGTTAAAGAAGAATGAAAGAATGACATCTGCTCAGCAGCTAAATTGTAAATGAATGCATAAGAGAAAAAGAAATAATTGGTATAAAAATGCTAAGCACAGCAAGAGCTTCTTTGGTATAGGTTGAATAAATGTTTATTATTATTATTATTATTATTATTATTTTATTTTTTTTTTATTTTTTTTGTAACTCATATATATTAAAAAATTGAACCATTGAAAGCTAATAGAGGTAATAATGCTGTTACTTAAGTATTTTGAGGATTTCAGATATTACTGGCTAACTTATATTTATTCTATATGAATGGGTTTAACTCATTTTCATTTTTTTTCTTTTTGGTTAGCATACACGTACATGTGTGTAAGTATAGATTTTGGTGGTTTACAGAAATTTTCCTAAATACAAATGCAAAATGAGCTGCAAATAATATTTGTTAGTTTTGTTATTTGTGCTACTAACTAATGAATTTTACTTATTTGCAGTTTTTATTAATTCTGTAATTACTTATACTGCTTCTTCTAGGCCATTTTGTTTAATGGTGCCACACCATGCCCCTTTTGAAATTGGCAAAATGCACCCTGCCTTAAAAAAAGAAAAAAAAAGTTGAAATTTACCTGTAGTTGTAGCCAGAGATTTCTTGTAAAAAACTTCCCCATTCAACAGTATTCTAAATTCATGTGGAAAAAATCTTGCAAAAATATAGAACTTTATTTCTTTAGAAAAAACAGGATATTATTAAAATATGTTATTTAATTGTATTTTTCAATTTGTTATTCATAAAATTATTAAAAATTAAGGACACTTTACTTATAATGCTAAAAAATATTCTTTTTTTTTTTCTTACATCATTACTAAACACATTACTAATATATTTCCTCATGAAATAGTGCCCGTTTTTTGAACTAGCATCCTGTCCCTTTTTCTTTCTAAAATGAATTATTATCATTTTAATAATTAAGGCTTAAAAATGTATAATATGTTCCTAATTAGAGAGTTGATTGTTTAATAATTAATTTGAAGTAATGTTAGCTATTTAGTATAAAATGCAGTTAATAATTTTCATAAATGTTAAGTATCTCTAGTATTTATAAAGTTTTACATAATTATTACAATATTAATGTATATAACATTATTGTATAATACTACCGAATGAAACTACTAATTTGCAGTTTTTATTTCTGTAATTACAAACTAACAATTATAATTTTATCAATTAAAGTGTAAAAACATAGATTATGTTAGCAATTAGTGGTGTAATTGTTTTGGAAACCTAAAACTCATGATAGCTATTCAGTATTTGAACGCTGGGGAAAAAATCATACAAATCTGATTTAAATAAAAAAAAATCTGATTTAAATTTTAAAAAAACGATTTTTTTATTATTTTTTTTAAATTATGATTTTTTTACACCTTAGTGGATGGTAACTGCGTAAATCAGTTTTTAAAATGTTTTACGCGTTTTCATGTTTACTTAGTTATCTTATTTACGTTATTTCCCCCGATGTCTTGATAAAACATTTAGGAAGAGTTGGAAAGTGTTTTATAATCTATGCCTAACGCATGATATATCTTACTTGTTGTTTCTATTTCCCAGATCAGTCTTTTCATATAAAACATACCAAATCTAATTAGCTCATATTCACAAAATACAATATATACGGGAATAAAAAATTTAAATAAATAGGGCTTATCATGTAGTTCTATAAGTAACAGTTGTATTAATGTCCGTTAGACTCCATGTTCGTATTTAAAATAGCAATGACAAATCATAACACATTAAAAAGCTTACACATTCTTAATATTAAGCTTGAATTCAAGATCAAGCTAACTTAATAAAAAAAGATGTCAGTTAATAAGCATTGTTTTTTAAATGGAAAATTAAAAATATTTTAGAAGAATAGGACTCCAAAATAGCGATATCTTGCTAAAAAGTACGGTAAAAAGATAAAATTTTATATTTCAAACAAAACTTTACTTTAAAATTATCGTAGTTTTTATGACAAGAATCATCACAGTGTTAATACTTGGACATTTTTCCAGAGAGAAACATTCGCCTTGCATACAATATTTCAAATGAAAATCAAATTTCAAATAAATTGCTTAAAAGGCGCAAAGGCCAACATAGTGAAAAATATCCACGCCGGGTCTCGATCCCGTGTCATCAGTATAGCGCACTGACATTCTACCGACTAAACCACATGGAACGATACCCAGCCTGGAAATTTTCTCCTTATTACATGTTGGCAAGGCTACAAACGCCGCACAAGATGGAATATTTATCGTGAGCCACCGTCATGGGGCAAACACGAAACTTAATTAAACCAGCATCGATTAAATCTATATTAATACTTGGAAATTTTTCCAGAGAGAAACATTCGCCTTGCATACAGTATTTCAAATGAAAATCAAATTTCAAATTAAAATTGCCTTTTAAGCTATTAATTTGAAATTTGATTTTCATTTGAAATATTGTATGCCAGGCGAATGGTTCTCTCTGAAAACATTTCCAAGTATTAATATAGTTTCAATCGATGCTGGATTTAAGTTTCGTGCTTGCGCCATGTCGGTGGCTGACGATAAATATTGCATCTTGTGCTGCGTTTGTAGCCTTGCCAACATGCAACAGTGAGAAATTTTCCAGGCTGGGTATCGTTCCATGTGGTTTAGTCGGTAGAACGTAAGTGCGCTATACTGATGGCCCGGGTTCGAGTTCCAGCATGGAATCTTTTTCACTTGTTCGCCTTTGCGCCTTTTAAGCAATTAATTTGAAATTTGATTTTCATTTGAAATCATCACAGAGTTTATGACAAGTTCGTCACAAATGACACATATTTCACAAATTGGTCACAGTGTGACTTCAAAACATTGTCACTTTCGTCACAGGTTCGTCACAAAGTTAATGCCAAAATAGTCACAAATGACACACTTTTCACAAATTAGTCACACCGTGACTTCACAGAGTGGTCACAATGTGACGTCACAAACGACCTCTAAAACGGCTATAACGACCTCACATTCTAGTCACTGTGACGTCACATCCACGTCACGTGACGTCACATCGACGGTCACAAAATCACAGTGTGACTTCACAACGACGTCGCCGTGACGTCACCATGCCTTACGGGTATGACGTCCCATCGTCGACGGTCACAAAATCGCAGTGTGACTTCACAACGACGTTGTTGTGACGTCACCATACTTTACGGGTACGTATGTATAAAGGACATACTAAATTCTGGACGGAGTTCTTTGGATACCTTGTTCAAAAATGGTTGCCTAAAGAATGAAAGAAAGTATATTTCAAATTGAAAAAGACGTAAAAATATATAGAAACACAAAATGGATTTTTCCTTTAAGTATTTGGCCTTCCTGAAGGATTCCAGAGCATTTTTTCGTTTCATTTATATCCATAAAAATGGATGAGACATAACAGTTTAAAATTCTTGGGTGACAGACAGATTAATGTGTAAAATTTTCTTGTTGTCGCACTATTTATTAACCGATTTGGATGTCATTCAGCATGTGTAGAGGACATAACACGGTCTCAACCGAGTTCGTTGACCAGCATTAACCGCCGGCTTGCTTGAAATGGCTGCATGAAAAATAAAATAATATTCAAATATATTTACAAAAGAATTAGAAATAAAATGAGATGTTGCTTTAATTGCTTGTCTTTGATATAAGGATTAAGCAACGTTTTTTGTTTTGTCTATAACTTAATAAGTGGCTTGAGATATAGCAATTGGAAAACAAGAGTAGTTCTCCGGAAATGAAGCCGATTTGCCGACACTTGACTATTTTTTCAAAATTGCAATACAATTTAATATGGTCTAAAAGTGCGAATCTTTTATAATCGAGTTGCCTGCATTTTAGATTCCTGTGTTTGAGTACAGTTAGACGAATTCTTAAGAACAATCAATATAAAAGCTACTTTTATCTCCCGGCATAGGGCTTAATGACTTTTTCCAGTTCAAAGAGCCAATAAACATTTTCTAGTGCTTCAAAAAATGCACTTTTTTTTTTCTTTTGTATTATGATTTATAAAAATATATGGTGCTTTACATTAAATATTCTAAATTAATACCTAAATACACAGAATAGAATTGAAACTTTTGGAAGACACTTCTAACATCTTCTAAACACAGAAAGTTGCAAATATATTGCACGATCTTAAATAAAATGTATGCTTATATTATAAATATATAATCTTATAAGCGCGAAATAAATTCTCTAACTGAACAGCATTAACAAACTTAAATTCATAATTCATTGCATCCAACAAAATCATGTTTTTATAATTTCAAAACAGGAATTCGAGGATTATGGTAAGCACCCAAGCCATTAAATTTCATTAAACGCAACCCCTGAACCATTGAAATACCTATACCGATATATTTTTAAAATAATATCTATCCTTAAGGATTTGACAAAAATCATTTTTGTTTAAGATAAAATCTCCGAGTCTGATAATTCGGGTCTTTATTAAATGACTTTATAAAGCTTCATTAAAGATCATCTCCCTTTAAGGAAATTAGTAGGGAATTGTAACATAACTTTTAAACTTTTCTTGATCCCTTTAGACTATGTTTTCGAAATCATATAGAATTTCTGACTTAATTGATTTTTACTTTTAATCTCTGGGTCTTATTACTTGTGTGTGTATTCATTTGTATGGTGCATATGCCCCGGGAATTCTTGGCAAAAATGCAAAAGTCACCAAAACATTTATGATAACCTTTTATTTGTCGTTATTACTTGTTATTTGCTTGAAGCTTTTCTTTGGGGAGTAACGCAATGTATTGCATTTGTGTTGAATGAAAGCTTTCGATTTTTGTTGGTGAAAAAAGTTATATTCAATGGTCCATTTAGTAAAAATATATAACGTTTCTTTTTTTAATTATTATTATCAGCAAAAAATCATGTTTAATTTGTTCTTTATAAGAGAGTTACCATATGGATTAATAAAATTCCATTAGTAGAGAAGATCATTGATAAAAATTTGGAAATCTTGCCAGTTGTTGTGACCTTAATGTTTGTTTACTTGTCTAACTACTATAAGCAAATTCGTCAAACGTGTGTCATTGTTTTGTATTTTGGGTTGTTATGGTTAAGACAACAACCTTTAATTTGATCTTATGTCCTGCAGATAAGCTCCAACACCATGCTCATTTACATTTTAATAGAATTCGGAATTCATAATTTCTTACTAATCAATTATATTAGTTTTCCAGTTTTTGATAGTATTTTATCAAATGCGAAAGTAAGAAATATATGTAGTATGCAATCGGATGATAAATAATTACTGATAAAAACACATATGCGTTAATACAATGTCTAATTATCAAAAATTGCATGGAAAAAACGTTGTAACTAATTTAAAATATAACATAAAATCCAGTTTTTCATTCACAAAATTAATAATGACCAGTTTTAGTACGATTCTTCTTATTACTTAAATGTCACAGGAATTATTCTTGATAGTATTTAGCGTTTAGTAAGCAACTATTACAAGGGTTAATTTTTTTTTAACATTGTTGCAATAAAGTCAGTAATGTGCCACATTATGTAACGTAAAATTTTCCGAACTCTCGTATATCACATAAAAGTTTATTGGTTACCTATCAAACTCAAATGCAATGAAAATAACAATTATTTTTTAAATGAAATCTTATTTTTCAATAACTTCTTATTTCGTTTTTGAGAAATATTTTTACACGTTGATAAAGGACGTTAGTGTTGACGAATATAAATAATGGATACATAGTGACTCGAAGTTACATAAGTGACAAAGCGTCATTTCTTCTCTTCATTTGGGCTTCAAAATCGATCTTTAAGTGAGTTAAATATAACCACACTATTTGGCAATAACTTTCCTCTTGAGATTACTGTTATCTAAAACTAGGGTATTACTTATTGTGAAATAGTTCAAACAGTGCACCATGTACAGTTTTAATCAGACCATGACAATAGAATGTAGCTCACTGTTTAAAAATAAGAACTTGCAGCATGCAATCTATGTTTTTTATATGAAATGTAGAGTATGTATTTGATCATAAAATTAATGAAACCTGAAATGCATTTTTCACAATTTTATTTAAAGGGTGTCTGAAAATGTAATTTTACTGGAACATGTAAATGATCTTGGCAAAATCACAATTTTGTTTAAGTCTTTTCAAATATACTTTTATGATTGTAATTATCTATATACATATATAAAAGAGTATTTATTGACGAACTCGTGATTATGAGTGACTCGAAGCACAACCCAAACTGCTCAGCCTAGAAACATTAAAATTGTTGAAAAATATTTCTTTAAAATGTAGCTGAATTTAGTGATTTTTTTAATATCTTAAAAAATTCCAAAATATTATTTTTTTTAAAACTCCAAATCAAAGATAAGCATTATATGCTGCAAAAATGCAATGTATTGCCTTCTCCTGTACATGTTACCAGAATTGGCTATTGTTTTTAGAAAGCTAATGGAAAAGAAAAAAATCGGATTACTTATTAAAAGATAAGATTTCGAATACAGTATAGCACACGGTTATGTAAAATCCGACATCGATTTTAACTGTATGTTGAGTATAAAATTATTACCAAGTGATGATGAATTCATTACAAGATATGCTGCATCATAATATTCTCGGAATCGCATTTTAATTCTGTATATTAGTGTATAAGAAGGAATGGAAGCATGATCGATGAGAAGGGGGCGGCCATTCCAATTATGGAAGGACACACAGAAAGCGCCCCAAAAATAGATCACATATTCGTTCAATGCATGCTTATAATAGAGATGGGAAATACAGTTATTTTTGGTTAATAGGTTACATCGTTCCACACTTATACAGGTAACAGGTTCCAACAGCCTGTTATTTTTATAACATATAACTAATCGCTGTGTATGCGGCCATTGGATGTTTTAATTAGAATGTCTTTTAAGCAAAATGTTCCTTGAATGAATCCTTTTCCTTCTTTTCCTTCCAAAACGAATCCCTTTTTGACGCAATTATAAATGCTGTTTTCTATGCAGATGAATCAAAATTAGTTTGTGGTTAAAAACTTAATTTTTGCAAAAAAAAACTAACCTAGTTATGATGCTTTGAATTTCATGCATTTTTAGCGTTTTATGACACGAAAAACGTGTTTTTCCGTTTATGGTTATTAAAACATTGAAAATTTATAAAATTATAAGTATCATAACTGAGTAAATTTTGACAATACAAGAATAAATTATTGCTGTTTTACTTGTTAGAACATGGAAAAACTTTTTCTAAATAAAACTTATAGGACCCAGGTATTGCATAAAATTTGTAATTTCTTATCTATTTAAAATTCTAATTATTGTAATTATTCTAATGTAAATAGATTTTTATGTGATGCAGAACAGAATTTGAAAATTTTTTGCAATTGGAACTATATTTCAAAGAACTAACGGTTTAGAAATTAATTACTGGTAAACGATAAAAGACACCCTGTATAATAATTAACACAGTTTTAACAACACGATTTCTAACTTCATAAACATCATACATACATCATAGATTATGAAACACTTTCCAACAGGATTCAGAATATTATATAAAAAGTCACAACTTACAATGGTGGAAGATGATGTCTTAATGAACAATTTGGAAAACGCATTTGATGTCAATTCACCCAAATTCATGCATTTGAAAACACGATTTCTGCCATTACCATGAATAGTCGTTAAAATGTACGATTTTTTGCAGCCCTGTATGTGATCTACAGATATGTATGCGCACTACACAGTATGCGAAAAGTCAGCTCAGTTGAACGCATAATACATTTTAAAATTTACGCTCAGCCATTTCAACAATGTTGTTGAGAAATTTTGTTTATGATATAGAATTTATGCACACCAAGTAAAATTTAAAAAATAGTTAAATTTAAAAACACATAACGCAATTGAAAAAGCACTTCCAGCAATTATTGTTCATAGTCTTCAATAGTTTAATTATTGCTCATTTTATTCTATAGCGAAAATGCTTTGTGTGTTTCTGTAAATAAACGATAAGTTCTATGCACACCATATTCTATAGTAAGAAACTTGTAGTACACCTCAGTGATTTATATCAATTTTAATAGGTTTTAATTACTATAATTTCATTAAAATACATAGTGAGCGATTGTTCCCCATATACCGTAATGAAATGCAATTCTTTTGAGTGGCCCTCGAAATGAACCAAAAATGCTATACACACTTCCTTTACAATACCGAACATGTCATACAAAAACCAAATAATATGTATCCATTTCATGGTAATTGGACTATGTTTACGCCAGTTAAAGAAAAGACAGACAGACAAACTGAACTTATAAATGCTTTTCAACTACGTTGGAAAGTATTAAAAAGAGAGAAATTTGTTCAAAACTTCATAGCAGCTATATATATCAACGTATATTCAAAGCTAATTTCACAAGAACATAAAAATGTTATTTATATACTTTTAATCAAATGCAATTTCTCCAAACAAATTTCCTTCGTACAAATATGTTTTTCAAATTAATTGCAACTGTACTAAAATTAGGTTATCTCATAAATTGTAGGATTCTTTTTTTTCAGAAAATTAAAACAATAACAAAACAAAAATAATAGAACCGCTTGGCCAAAAAAAAAAACAAAATTGATAGTACTAAAATCCCCGACCCAAACTCTATGCGCACTAGCAGTAATCCTTTTAAATATTCTAATAAATAACCGCAAAACGCTCCTTTCCTTCTCTAAAACATGAAGATACTTTTAATCCAAAGTCTCTCACTGAGACAAAACTATCATTTCAGATAAATTTATCCTTTAGCATATTTTTTTTTAAAAACACTTTCGTAACAAATGTTTCAAAACAAGCAAATGTTATATTGACCGCAGGAAATTTTAGCAGATAAATAATTGCAAAGATGTTCCATTATCTCTGTTTATTCAAATGCTTACCAAGCGATAAAAGTTCATTTTATATGTTAAGAACTACGTTTTACTAATAGCATAATTCAGAACGAATGAAGGAATTATCTGTGGTTGGTTTCCAACTGTTGCAGCTTGCATCCGTTTTCAGTTGCAATCAATCGAAGTTTTAATGTACCCGTTTTAAATGCGCTAATAATCAGATAAAAATTATAAATTCATCGATTTAATTTGAATGCAGCAAAACTATGTTTTTTTTATTTTTGCGAGATTTTCTATTCAAAATCGAGAATTAGAAATTTTAAGAGATAAAATTATAAATAAATGTATTTTACTTTAATGTTGCAAAAAAGGTACTTTTTATAATTTGAATGAATCTGTACACGTGTGTTTTGTTGCATTTTTAAAGGGGGGTGGGTGGTGAAATGAAAGCTCTTTTCATTTACATAAGATAAATTAAATATATTGGAAAATTCAGCATTTATATATTCCATATTATACAGTATTTAAAGGAATGAAAAGTGAAAAAAACTCTATTAATTTAAAATGCTACTATATACCATGTACAGTCGTGGAAAAAGAAAAAGTAAACACCCCCTACTAACTCTTCGACAAATTATTGTAGACGGAAGTTACTGATACCGAATGATTGTAAATAAAGTCTACTTTTAAATGATGTATATAAAATTTGCTTAGGGGGCCATCTACATATTAAAACGAAACCAAACCTCATTTTTTTTCAATAACAATACCCAATTTTAACGAGATATTTCAAATCTTCGGTTCAAACTATGCCCAGACACCAAATTTCAAATCATTTGAATGATAAGTTTTTGAATTATAAACATTCAAAATTGAGTGCTTCTAATGTTAAATTACATTTTCATATTTTTATTTATATCTCCTGAAATTATGCTCCTAATGTGATAATCTTTTGTGTAGCAATAATACTAATATACCCAAACATAAATACGCTTAATTTGCAATTTTTATAATTTTATGATATGAATCATGAATTATGAAATTAATATTCGAAAAAATTATGAATTGCAACCTACAATTTTTTTTGATGGATTTAGATTTATTAAGTCCTGCTTTATGAAAATCCGAAATTTCACATTTTTCTTCCAAATAGTTTTCAAATTATGCTTAAAAAACGGAAAAATGATGGTTTAAGGGGCCGTCTATGATAGAAGTGAGTAGATATTTTGAAATTTCTTCTGCTGTCCCGTTGTCTAACAGGCTTCATTAACTGCTTAAGGTGCCTTGATCAAGAAGGAGGCTCTCTCGGTTAACAATCGACTACGGAACTTCAATTTGGATACAGCCCTTAAAATACGCACATTTTATAACAATTAATTTCTCGGAAACCTATGGTACGAATTGCATAAAAATTGGTTTTTAGGCTAATTGAAAGGTGTAGAGTTTATTTATGCTGTCAGAATTGGGTATTGATATTGAAAAAAATGAATTTATGGTTTGTTTTAATATGTAGATGGCCCCCTAAGCAAAATTTATATACACCATTTAAAAGTAGACTTTATTTTCAATCGTTCGGTACCGGTAACTTTCTTCTACGATAATTTGTTGAGAAGTTAGTAGGGGGTGTTTACTCTTTTTTTCCACGACTGTACTATAAGTGTACAAAGGAAAAATATTTAAAATTAATAATGTAGTTTGTACGCACTTAATTATTTTTTTTTTCAACATGAATATTTTGTATTTAAAGACATTTTTTTTTTATCTATAACGTAGAATTATTCACATATTTCTCCATATTTTTACTAAAAAACAATGGTTTATGGAAATTTCAGACTTCAGATTTTTAATGGATTTGCACGTTTTAGGATGTCCTAAGCACATCTATGCATTGCAATTCCTATTCCTAATCGCTAATGTGTAACTTAGCTATATGATTAAAAATCTATATCTGAATTATATTGCCAAATTCACTCGTTGAAAATTAGAAGCAAGCCAAAAAAAAAAAAAAAAGTTTTTAGTTAAAAAAAAAAAAAAAAATGCTCAGATAAAAAATTAGACAAAACTTTGCTGGGTTCTGTAAGTCAAACTTGGCTTTTTTTTATGGAAATGCTAAATGAAGACAATATATACGATTCATGAGTACAAAACATGTCAAGCATGAGCTTTTTTTCTTAGGAATTTTTAGATGTTTTCCTGATTGCTATGTGTGCCAGTATTTCGTTGATGGTCTACTTTGTGCCATCAGAATCACTGAAAGTATGTGATGGTGATGCTGAGGACCCTGCACCAGGCACCAAGCCGAAAAAGCGTTTAATTAGTGATGAAAGTTATTACTATTCATGCACTAGGGATTGATGAAATGCAAAATATATTTTTAGCACCACATACCTAACAGAGTTGCCCATAAAGAGAGGGTGAATATGGGCCAATTTAGGGGCGCAAGTCTCAAATGAAACGATTGAGGACGTTTTTAGTGAATATTGTTTTATTTTAGATGCAGGAAATTGAATTCTTGATTAAGGCAAATGAATGAATTGGTTGCCATTTAAAACCATACGTTATTTAATTAACAGGGACTTTTCGGTAACATATTAATACAATATTAGGTTCAAGCATAGTAACAGTGTTTCTTATACTAATACGTTAAATAATGCCCATCCCTAGCTTATAATAACTTAAATCTCATTTTTGCAGATATTAACAGGAGTTTAAAAGTTTTTCTCGAATTTTGAAGAAATTTGGTGATACATCGTCCTTTACATTTTTACTAGTATTAAAAATTACTTTAAATAATCAACCAGAAAAAATTAAAAAAAATAATTATATGTATATCAATTTTCAAAACGGCTTATGTTGAGCTTTCAATTGGTCTTTGTTCGTCTTTCAAGTTATAATCTCGCTTAACGCAGAGATTGTATTTTGCATAAATAGGTTTTACAAATTTTTAACATTTTAAACATTTTTCGCTTACCACATTATGTTTTTAGAAGTGCATCATTGTTTACATTTTATCTGGGTACTTTCGAAGTATAGACAGAAGCTCAATTTATTTTAAATAATTCTAATTTGAAACTAAATTACATATATTCGGAACGTTTATCTAGAAATTTTTTTCTCCATTATTTCATTATATTTTAAAAGAACTTGTCAAAATTTTACCACGGCACACCTCAGTCTTAATATGGCATATCAGTTGTAAGCCATTACACTCGGGACTAATTTTGATTATATATATATTTTTTTTACTTTTCGCACTGAATGTTGAAACGAAAATTTTAAAATAAGATCTTTAATAATTACTAAACATTATATTATATGTTTCATATGCATTGTTTTGCTGTGATAAATATTTTGTGTACTTTCTACTTTCGACAGGGAATTTTTTGATTATACAACACAACGCAGGATTTAATTGACAGTCAATATTTTCATTTGTACTGGCATCTGCTTCCCTTTTATTCATTAAGATTTCGGCAATGTCAATTGTAGTTAAACTAGGACATATTAAATTATAGCATTGTAATCAAATATTAGAAGTTGATAAAAGTTCAAAAGGTTCCATAGCTATGTACCGAGATAAGCAGGAAATTTGATGCAATAGATACATTAAGGGTTTTTACTTTCTTCTATCTTCAATAGAAGAAAGTATTGTAATCGAAATTATTTTCGACTTCCGGTTTTCGACGGATTTACACGTTTTAGTGGTCAGAGATCACAAAAAAACATGTTTATACAAAATGTCTGTCTGTCAGTCGGTGTGTCCCTGTGTCGCCATTGTACCATCAAAAATTGTATGAAGTTATGCACAGAATTGAACCTTTTTTTTTAAAGTTTTTGGCTATGGCAAGCAGGTCCTCCCTGAATAAGAAAAAATCCTCCTGTAGGGGGCGCTGTAATACCAATTTTTGTGCATTTTGAATACTGTACCATCGTAAAGTGTATGAAGTTATGCATAGAATTGAATAATATTTTTTTGTATGTTTTTCGTCATGGCAAGAAGGTCCTACCTGAATTTGGAAACATTCCGCCGGTAAGAGGCGCTGTAATAACGATTTTTCTGCGATTATTGGGCATTTTGAATATTTTACCATCGTAAAGTGTATAAAGTTATGCATAGAATTGAACGATATTTTTTGTATATGTTTTTCGCCATGGCAAGAAGGTCTTTCCTGAATTTGGAAAAATTCCGTCGGTAGGGGGCGCTGTAATAACGATTTTTGTGCGAATTTTGTGCATTTTGAATATTGTACCATCGTAAAGTGTATGAAGTTATGCATAGAATTGAACCAAATTTTTGTGTATGTTTTTGGCCATGGCAAGAAGATCGTCCCTGAATTTTGAAAATATTCGCCGGTAGGGGGCATTGTGAAAGCGATTTTTGTGCAATTTTCAATATTGTACCATCGAAAAGTGTATGAAGTTACGCTTAATTCTAATAAAAATACTAATAAAACTAATTATAATAAAATATTGACATGAGATAGAAGAAAGTTTTGGGATTGGCACATCCAAGTTTTTTTTTTTTTTTTTTTTTTTTTTTTTTTTTTTTAATGTAGAAAGTATGTTTTCTAATAAAGATTTAAAGGTGGCAGAAAATAATGTTTTACATGCACTCCATGTAGTAATAGTTCCCTGTGCCCAATTCAACGTTTCAGATCTAAGAAGGCAAGTGTACAACGGAAATTTACTTTGATATATATATTTTATAAAACCTTGATAATATGGATGTAAAATTTCAATACAGATAGGAGACAAACAATGTAATTTTACAACACATAGATTTATTGTAACTGTATATGTGGTGCACATGTATCGACGAGTGTAAAGAAACTCCTCGGTTGTTTAAAGCTATTAAGTAAATTCTTCCTGAATTCTATTTTTTTTTCTAGGGAATATTATTTTTACTAAATTAGTAATCGTAAAACGGAAATAACTGATTATCAAAGCTTTCAACAAATTTATTAAGTTGATATACCTTTAATTTGAAATTTATTAATGTGAATATTTTTATAAGAACAATGCATAGTTTTTTTTAAACGAAATAATATTTGTTATACTGAAAAAATACACTTAAAAAAAATGTCATTCATTGTAACGCAATTCTAATATTCATATTTAAAAATATTTTTAACTCATAAACTTAGTAATCGTAAAACTGGACTGTTACTTAAAGCTTTCAAAAAATTCATTTATTTGTAGTATCTCTTTTTTTGACATTTTTTAATGTATTTTCTTTAAGAATCCAAAATATATCTGTTAAAGTGAAAAACACTTCATTGTAATGCGATTCTAATATGCATATTTTAAAAATCATTTTTAGCTCATAAGCTTTACCTTTATATTAAAATTAATATGTTAAAGAAACTACATTTAGTGTAATATCTTTAAAATAAATACAATGGTATAAAACCCCGTTTATCGTGAATGATATTCACTATTTAGAAAACCATTTGCCCTGTGAAAATATTATTGCGATTATTTTATGAATAAGTAACAAATCCTTGCAATAATAAATCCATAGTAAGCTAGTTAAGCATTATTTAGTAGAAATGGGTAAGATCGGGTGACGAAAAATATTTGTATAGCATTCTTGTAACTGTCGATTAGGGAAGAACGTAAACGGAGATTATGAAAGTACATCAACGTGACAAGGATATCAGCTTTTATAAATCACTGAGTGCTACTGATAGTAATTTCACTAACACCAGAACTTTAAAAAAATAACTCCATCTGTCAAAGTAGATAAATCTTACAACATTATATTATAAAAGGAAATTCATTCGCTTACTTCACGTGCTTCGCATACTTCACGAAAACTGACTTATTTTACAATTATATGTGTTAATGAACAAGATGCAAAATGTTACAATTGAAACTGTTAATGAAATACCTTTTCGTATTTAAGATTATAAATTTTAAATTTCTAAAACTATTGTATTTTGAAAATAATATAGTTATTGAAATTAGAAACACAAAAGACAGTAACGCAAAAGAATGGATATGATATATTTTTGGAATGTTGGCGAATGTAACGTTTGGATAAATATAGTTTTAGTGTAATTATGTTGCATTCGCATGTAATATTATACAAAACCAGCGGAGGAGAAGGAGCTACGCTCGGTTAAAATTAGGTTTGCGTTCAACTCGATATAACAATAAATTCTTGCTTTATTATTGTTATATAATTCCATTTTATAACTCTACGACTTATATAAACAATCACTATTAAATATATGTGCATGTTTCTAAATTTTATATTGCTTACACATTTACAACGACAAGGCATCATTGGAAACTGCATTTTAAGTTGAATTCTGAGTGATTGAATTACGTATCTTCGCTCCTACTGTAATTTTCTAGAAAGTTCCTTCTGATCCTGAAAGTGATTTTTTTGCCGAATACTTCCCATCTCGACAATGTCGCCAATATTTTGCCAAATTTGGCGAGATGTTTTTTTTTTTTTTTTTTTTTTTTTTGTGAATATGTATAATACCAACTATTCAACAACTTAATATCTGATTTAACTTTCATTCCTACCGAGATGCACTGACTCGTAGTAATCTCAAAATGACCTACTAATCAAATTTTCTCGAACGTATGACCTAGCCCAAAGGCCTTCTCGTATCCCAAAACGGTTGGATACAAAACTCAGTGAAAATCTTTAGAACTATTTTGCATATTAAATTTGCATACAAACGAACACAGAAGATTTGCTCGTATTATAATATATGATATAGCCATATATGGCAAACCACAGTCGATTAAAATCAAATTTTCAAAAATTGGTTAATTTGCTGTCGTGTGTTTTTCAAAATTTTAATTTCATTCAACATTTAATAGATCTTTTTACTTAATTACATGATTTTAATTTCTCATTTTTGACACTATTATGTGCATATGCCCTATATATAACTCAAATTCTTAACGATGCTTATAGGTAATGGCAACATATTTGGAAACTTTACGAAAAATTAAAAAAAAAAGGTTTTTTCCTCATCTCCGTATTTAATATAGAAATTATAATAAAATGACAATTTTCACGCAATTTTAGTTATGAGTGCATGAAACGTTCTATTTCCATCAAATAATTATATGAAGAGGGAGATTTGGCTTACATTTTTTGTATCTAGAATACTTGAATGAGATTCTTACACTAACATAATAATGGAATTAAAAAAAAATAAGTTATGATTTGGACAGTTTTGTTAAAATTAAAAAATGTGCAGTTGAGATGTATCATAGCAAAGTCGTATAAAAAAAGAGAAAATATTTCACGCAAGTAAACATAAACGGTCAATATTCTTCACAATTAGCATTCAGCTCGTAAAGTATTATGTCTGTAATTGAGACGTGTGATAAGCAGAGAAATTTAAGGGACGGGAAAATATTTCTTGAATTGCTTTTATTTTTCGCTTTTCTAATTAGGCGCTAAACCAACAGAGTGAGAAGCGTGCAAGCCAAGACCAGGGTCATTGGAATAGCTGACCAATAAATACAGGCTGAGCTACTCAGGTGATATCCAGTCTAGCACCATTCACCCTTATATTTTGGCAAGGCTGCATCTGCAGCTCAAAATTAAATCTCTTCAAGAGACAAAACCCTGTGGTAAACATGAGACAAATTTAACCCAGCATCGAAGAAATGATGTAAATGTATAATTTTGTAGGTATGCAACATGCCCGAAATATTGAATTTTATTTGTATGATTTTTTTATTTTGCATTGCTATCTAGTCGTAAAAAGAACAGAGTGAAAAGTGTCCAAGCCAGAATTCGAACCCGGGCCATCGGCTTAGACCACAAATGCTCTACCAACTGAGCTACTTGGAGGATACACAAATTGGCACCTCTCACTCTTATATGGGTTGTGGCTCATAAAACTAAAGACTATGTAAACTATCAATAACTATAACAATCAATACATATCAATGGATATCAATAACTATAACAAACAATAACATAATATACTATAATCTTGTATACACTGCCTTATATACTATTACCTAACATTTTTGCGAAAATAAAGGAACTTATATTTTATTTTGGAATTTTGATATGTGCTCATCTAAATACAAATCAGGTTAAAACAAAGTATGCGCCATGCCGTTTTCTATAAAATACGCAAATTGGCGACATACTCATTTACGTGACTTTCCCTCTGAAGTTTTTAATGCAAATCCACATTTGGATTTGAGTGAAGCTTCTCGTATTTTTTAATAGATAAACGATTTGTGATGCTAGTTTCCTCTACAAAAAATTTATAGTTTAAAAGACTATCTATTAATGCCTGACCAATGTTTCTTATTCACTACGTATCATTGAAATACGCTACCTCTCTCTTTGGTATGAAAAATCACTTTTACAGTTTAGACAACGGAAAAAAAATCTCAATTTATTCTTAGAGAAAAGAAAGCGCAACAAAGAAAAAAATTGTGGTTATAAAGATTTAATGAATGAAAAACTTACATCTAGAAACTGTAATTCAATTTATATTATTAAACGTCTCAATAGATGTAATATTATTTTAGAAAAACATATCAGCCCTTAAAAACACAACGAGAAAGAAAAAACCATGGTTCTAACGAATGTACTTGGTCATCTATTTTTTCTTTTAAAGATACAAGTGGATATACACGGGATTCGTGACAGACTATAGGAGTACACAATCTTTTTAAAAACAATAACTCTACTCTAGTAGCACGCTACTTGAACAAAAAGCTTTACAAACCAAATTCAAAGGAAGTATCTGGATTTTCAACGTTTTTAAAATGTTGTATGATACTGGGGTAATAGATTTATTACATTTAATAATTTTTTTTAGAATGCGCACAAACAGTACCAAAAATCATATTTATTTGAAAAATAGCAATTATGCGTTTAAATAAATTTTTGAAATTTAACAAAATCGATGGTTTCGTATAGGTTTCACGCATGTATTTAACACTTGAAGAAATCTCCAAAGATCACTATTTACAATCAGCCTTTTTGATTCCGATCACTTCTGTAGTTTAAGTGAATAGTTTAATTACATGTTTTAAATTTGTGTTTATACGTATGATATTTTATTTATTTATTTATTTATTTATTGGTGAATGTTTTAATTACGTTATGTAATATAAGCTTGAAAGAAGTGCTCAGCTACTTACATTAATTTAAATTCAAACGACTTTATTTTTCGTAATATTTTGCACGCGATACAGAGAAATTTTAAAAAAATCATGCTTGAAAAGTACTTCAAAAACAATACAATTTCATTATATGGCGATATATTTTTCAAAGAAATTCTGATATAATTTTCAAAGAAATTTCATTTGAAAGTACATTTTTTTTCGACGGTGTAAAAATACGATGTTTAAAAGTTAAAGAAAGTTTCAGTAAAAGTTAAATTTAATCGTCTTTTGTTGATCACCATGAAAATGACGCCAGCCTTACGCAGGGGCAGATTTGTCTTTTATAATAGCAAAAGATAGAGACGTCTGAAGGAATTTCATGCCCTAACAGCATTCTTTTTTGCCTGGCTAACTTTTAGAGAGTCTTACAGCAAGATAATTTGTTGCCCAGTATCACAGTTTATCTTACTACTTAATTGGTCAGATAATTGGAAATGATGATTTATTAATATTTTTTTTTTATCTAGAAGGTCATTTTAAAATAAAGAAGTTACAATATTGTCGTATAAAGTAATTAACGTTTCTTTAAGAATATATATTTTTTTATTAAAGTGTTAGTGTTACTGGAATGACGGCTAAACGAGACAATGAACGTTAATAAAGTTTCACGTTATTTTTGTAGAAGAACATTAGAAGAAATTATTATTGTAGAAGCAAATATTTTATGTAGCAAAAGCATAATTTAATATATTTATTATATATTCTTTTAAATAAATACTTTTTATTTACAAGATTGTTAACACATTGACACAAGGTTGATTTTCCTTGTTTGCGGATCATAATATTGAGCATTAACATCGCATATAACATTGAAATTCACTAAAGAGATTCAGGATTGTTCAATTGCAAGTAAAAAGGAAGACAGTCAAGAAACGAAGAAAATAAAGTGTTAAATTAGTTCAAAAAAAATTAAGACGTCACTAACTCCATCTAAGAATAAAAATAAATAAATATCGCACAGGTTTTATAGGAAAATAACACGCTTAATTAATACACTTAATTTTAGCTCACTTTATTAAATGTCCCTACATATATGACGTTATGTCAGCAAAATGTTCGAGTCTTTAAAATACACCTAGAAAGCCGAAGCCATGAGGTGTGTTTGGTCATACTTTTTGTACATTGACTGATGTAAAACTATGAAGGAATTTCACGGCCTTCTAGCATTTTGCCCGCATGTCTGATCCTTTTTAATGTATTGTGATAATATAATTTATCATCGAGCATCATATTTTATCATCATTGGAAGAGTTAATTAAAAATGTTGATTTTTTTGGAGTAAGCCTTTTTGAGAAAAAAAAATGATTAAATACTGTTGTGAAACATTTAATTTATTTTTCATTAAAGTGTATGTGTTTTTGAAATGACCGGTGAAAAAAGATGGATAAAAATAACTTAAAGTTTCTTTAAACTCTTTACAGGTCAAGTATATTAGATGAAATTAATTGACTAAAAGAAGATGTACCATGTGGAAAAAAAGTTATTTAATACACTAAATAGATACATTTCATTAATATGACATGTTACCAATAAAAATATAGAATACTTACCGATATATTAGATAATCAATAACTTCTTGACGATAAAATTTTACATTATCTTCAAATATTTAGTATTTCATACAATATTGTAGTTAAATAAATAAATTCAGCATTGTACTAATATGAATAAAAAGGAAGAAATGAAAATCAAGAAGGAAAATCACGCATCAAACATAGATTATGAAACACTCCCGTAGTCTTCCAGAATACTTTAAGTAAAATTCGTTGTTTACTATTGTAAAGAAAATAGCTAAGTAATCATTTAAGAAAATGCACAACACATTTGCGAATGAGATTTTAGCATTTATACTATAAAGGCAGAAAATTGGTCAGATTCTTTCGTGCAAGCTTGTATATGATCATTAGATAAGCATAAATTGTAAATAATATGCTAAAATGTATTTATTATAAAAACCCACTTACTACAATTGAAAATGCCTCCCTCCCACCACCACACACACAAACTTTCAGCAATTTTTTAAGTTCTATGTATTAACTATAGATTTTTATACACGTCACCTAGTAAGATAAAATTTGGTTCAGGAAAAAACACGTTTCAATGTCTTCAAATCCTTTTTACAGACAGTATCATCCATAGGCGGTGATTTATGAAGTTCTTTGCGCAGCCCTGTACATAATTTTATTTATACTCTTGAAACACCTCTTAGTATACTAAATATTGTTCAACTTGAAAATGCATTACTTAATAAAAACCACTTTTAAGCATTTTAGGCACACGCTCAGCAATGCCTATGAATTATTTTTGAAGCCTTATTTATGATCTATAGAACTTAAATGCCCCAAGTAGTGTGCTAAAATGTAGTTTCAGTTTAAAGCTATAAGCCTAATAGAAGACGAACGTCTATTTGCACGCTTTTTTCCTTCTTACAGCCTTACTATACCTTCCCTTGCATGTGTTTATTTTTCATGTAGAAACAGCCCCACCAGTGGCCGAGAGGTTCTGCTCTAGAAGCCAGTAGACGGGAGGAGCTGGGTTCGAAACCAATCGTGCCCATCGCCCTAATCGTTCGGAGTTTTCTTGGTTTTCTACGAACCATGGATTTCCATGCGTAAATACGGGTTACGTTCTCTTAGAAAGACCCCCACGAAGGGCACTCTCCCCCCTGGGCTTATATCCAACGAGTTGATAACTGGCCGTCAAAAATCAACCCTACTCATGTTGAAACAAAAAGCTTGCAAATAGACGCTCGTCTGACATTAGCCTAACTAAAAAGTAATTACAGCAATTATCTCAGATAGACAGTACTGTCCGATATTTTTGCATCTCCCTCTAAATGAACAATAGATAATATGCAGATCTTTTTCTACAACAAGTATAGAGTAGTGAATATCAGTTATGTATATCGATTTCATTATTTTTAAAATAGTGTAAGAAAATTAAAACATGACCTAAACGGTTTTCCCTAATAGATCAGTATGTATCCACTTGTTCTGTATGATCTTGTAAATGAAAGATAAAGGTACTCCACTCCTTATTCTACAGAAAGTATGTTTCCTGCATCTACGAAATTCATACACATTTCATTATATGTGTCATATTTAACTTTATTAAAATGCACCACAATTGTCTTTTCACGTACATAATGAAATAACGAGTGCTTCTATAAGCGAAGTATAAGTGCTACACATGTCATATTATATAGTAGGAATCTCGTAGTACACGTCAGTCGTGTATATCAATTTTAATATGTTTGAAATAGTGTAACATCATTTAAAAACAATGCAAACGAATTTTCAACATGTAAAATAATGTAACGGAATCATTTTTGAGCGTTCTTTGTAAAGGAATTTTAAAGGCTACAGACTTTCGAATACAGAATAGGGGATTATAAAAATTCAGAACTTATATAAATTGCAAAGGAATACGAGTATATTTACGTTAGTTAGAGTACGTTACGTTAGTTAGATGTTAATAGACGAGCATACAGTCATAGCGACAGAGAGACAGACGAACAGATAGACAAACCCAACTCATATACACTTTTCAACTATGTTTGAAAGTGTTTAAAAGGAGGTTTAGAAATCAAATAATATAATGATTTCCCATATATAATCTTCTAATAATTTTTTGAGTGCTTCTGTAAATCAATTTTAAGTACTATTATATTCTATAGTGAGAATCTTCTAGTGTTACTACAGTGATGTACATCAATTTCAAAATTTTTGAAATATGTAACATCATTTAAGTACTCTGCAAGCGATTTTTCCCCATGTACAATAATGTGACTAAATTCTCTTGAGTGTATCTCTAAATAAACTGTAAATGCCTCACGTTTAATTATGAATACAGAATATGGCATTGTAAACCTTAATAATGTATATCAATTACATTGCAATACGATTATACTTACATGAGTTAGAGCACAGAGAGACGGGCAGAAAATACAGAAGAAAATACCGAGAGACAGACAGACGGACAGATACACAAACCAAATTCATAAACACATTTAAACTGTATTGTAAAGTGTTAAAAAATAAGCAAATTAAACTAAATAATATAATAATTAATTAGAACGATTAGATATTTAAATAAAAATAAAAATAAGAATATAAATATCATAATGACTGAAAATTTTCCGCATAAATAGCTGAAAATCAGTTCACATTAATAAACTTCCGATAACATATGTTATTAAAATTGCAAGGTCCATAAATATATAGCTCGAGGAAAGAGACCATGGGATTCTAAAGAATGGGCTTTGTTACCCTTTTTTCTCGTTGACTGAAATAAACATCTGAAGGAATTTCACGCCCTTCCAGCATTCATTTTCGCCTCTCTAATTCTTTCGAACTTTTTTATGACAAGATAATTGGTCATGGAACATCACACTTTATCATACTACTTTATTGGAAGAGTTAATTGGAAAAGTTAATTTTTTCCACCGGTGATCTTTTTTGGAAAAAAGAAGTTTAAATATTATTCTATAAAATAATTAACTTTTATTTATGGATGAAATATTTTATTTATCTTTTATTAAAGCGTTTTTGTTTTTAAATGACGGGAAAAAGAAGTAATGTCGAATAAGAATCAAAGTTTTGTGAGATGTTTTATTAGGCATGCATCAGAAGAAATGAAATGATTAAAGAATATGTTTTATATGTAAAAGGGGATTTAATATTGCATAAAGTCTCGTTCTATATAGACGATATTGACATTGAAATAGTGAAATGTATTTTACGAATATTTACGCAATAGTTTATAATAAAATGTATATGTCCCAATATTGAGTCAAAAGATCCTGTTAATACTGACCACGATATACACTGAAAAAAATACATTTTTTTTATTTAGTAAACTATAAAATAACCAGGTACAATAATTAACAATAATTTCTTCCAAAAAATCTTCTGTATTTTTAGAAATCCTAGATACCCCTATTTATTTTCGATATTTAAAAAAGCACTTATAAAGACAGAGTTTCTTTTTCTGCCACGAATTTGTATTATTAATTTTCATTATTTTATGTGTATTAATCAGTATTCCGAACCAGGAACATTGGTTTTTCGGCTGTTATAAAGTTCTCAATTAATGATAACTGAATTTATACAAGCAAGGGCACTGAAATACAGTAGAACCCCCATAACGGACACTCCCGAATAGCGGACACCTCTTTAACGGACAGTTTTCCCATCTCTACTCCCAAAACCTAAATTTTTGTATGTTTAACCTCTGAATAACGAACATTCCGAATAGCGGGCAGTAATCTTGGCGATAAAGGATGAAAAATTATTTTTTAGCGAAAAAAAAGTAAAAAACCTTTAAATTTATGAGGGCAATGTGTCACAAATTTTGTGATCGCAGATAAATATAGGGGTGGGCTGGGGAAAATCCCCCTCCCAGTTCAATGTTGAATTCAGGGAGTGGCCGGGAAGGGAATACTACTTACTGAAAAAGAATCAATCGGTTGATGTATGCGATTATATTCCTTCAGAATTTCCGGCAAAAGTTGACTCTGTTAGTGATGATGAAACAGATACTGGAGATGCATTTCCTGCAATATCGAGAATATCCAAGAAGTGGCAAAATACAGTGAACAGTTACACAATTTTTTTGTAAAAAGAGATGATTCAGAAGGATTAAAACTACTGACAGAGCTAAAACTTCACATAAAAAAAAACAAATTACATGTAATCGCAAACAAAAGCAAACATCGTAACAGATGTTTTTCGTAAGAATGTAATAAACAGTGGATAAATGTATGCACAATTTTATTTCAGTTTTATTGCTATAAAAAAATAATTTTATTTTCTGATAAATTATATAATACATGTTTCAGGACATATAAAAGTCAATAAATGAAACATTAATCAATTCTTATCAATTTTTTGAATTCCTGAGGTTTTCTCCATTAGTGGACACCTCCAAATAGCGCACAGTTTCCGCACTTCCGAGGTGTCCATTATTTAGAGGTTTTACTGTAGTATAATTTTAATAATATTGTTAGTGATGTTAGTTTTTCACGTTTGCATGTAAAACTAGTTTGTTGAACATACAACTGTTTGCTCGAAAATTGTTTGCATCTGTAAAACTTATAATCCAGGTTGATAAAATTAATTAACGCACTATAAAAATTACCCGGAAATATTTCAGGAAATCAGTGGTAGCAAAAGAATTTGCTTAAAAAAAATCATTGTTTATGCATTTAAGATATACTGGTTCCGAAGTTTGTAAAGATAAACCATACTTTTCAATAACTCGGAAGTGGTTGTTGTATATATTAGTGTGTGGTAATACTACTTTTTCCTAAATTAACAAAACATTTTTTTTTCTTACAGTGTAGGAATATAGCCAAAAATATATCCATATAATTATTTTTCTTCTGACTGATTCTTTGCATATTCTGTTTCTTTTTTAGTTTCCAAGCATGTACTGTAGTTCAGCATTGTAATCATGATTTGTGTGTGCTAGATAGCACGAAAAATACCTAACGGTACATTCGATTGGGGTCAAATGTAGTGAATATGATATAAGCTAATGTGGAGAGAATTTGAATATATTTTCGTGCAAATCAAACAATGTATTAGCATCCAATCTATTTTTGCACAATTTTGCAACCGATTCTATCGCAAATGATATCTATGGAAAACTATCAAGGAAACGTAACTGAGTATAAGTAATACATATTGCGACAAGGTGATTAATCATTGTAACTCAATCTCTAGTTTCCTAAAAAGGTGCAGTGTTCGAATCCAACCGGTTCCATTGTATCAGAGATTTATAAATAGAGGATGTTTCAGCACAGTGATTACGAACTTTCAGGAGAGACAGAGTTTACCTAAACGATGAGAAATCACATAGAAATGTATTAGAAAAGTATTTTTTTGAAGTGATTTTTTTGAAAAATGGTTCTAAATAACAACAAAAAAGGTGATTTTTTTGTTGAGAATCGAAAGCAGAAATTATTTGCGAAAAAACTTCTGATGTGCAAACCAGAAAAAAATGTCAAAAGCGGATTTTCAAACTGAATATTCAAATAGAAAAAGTTACGTTGTCTATGGATATATATGCATTTTATTAAGGAATTTTATATAATGTTGCTATGTGGTGCAGGAATAAAAATAACAAAGAAGATAGAGGGGTAAAAGAATATTCCTTATTAATAGTTCTACATTGCAGCCAGAATTTCCAACAAAATTTAGTATAAATTGTCGTATATATTCTGCATCTTTCCTTTTGCCATAATAACATTTGAAATTTACGATTATTCATTTTATTGTAAATTATAAATCATTATTTTTTTAAATCAAATTTTTTGCTCTTATCCCACTGGTGTGATTACGTCGCATGCATATGTTATAGTTAAAGGTAGTGAAAAAGAATTAAAAATTTAAAAATAAAATATTCAATATAAATTATTAGTAAATATAAACTTTTATTAATAATATTAATTATTATTAAATACAAATTATTATTAATAACATTAATTATTATTAAAAATATATTATTATTAATAATATTAGTTATTATTAAATATAAATTACTAGCAAACCCTGCGGCTTTGTCGCGTAATAGCTGAAATATGCCAAGTGATATTTGCATGACAATTTTTTTATTAGAAGAACACTTTTTGGAATAATTCAAAAATTACAAATTAAGCCACAGTTTGACTAAACCTCATTATAAAAGTGCAATAGACAGAAATTAGATTTTAATTAATAAGAAGAACTAAAACTATTTTATAAGAAGAACTAAAACTAATTTAGAAAGTATTTTGAGAATTTTATGCCATTTCATACGCTCATTTCAGTATTCATTTGTAGTTTTGAATTTTTTAGAAACCATCTTATCACATTTATATCTTAAAATTAACCATCATGTGAAATTCCAAGATTCTTGTCTAACAATCTACCACCTCTCTGGTATTAGCGGCACCAACATAAAATGCCGAAACAGAGTTGAAATAGAATGTCTCGAAAAATGTTGAAACAGAGACTGTCACCATTAATTTGCCAACATTAAACCTTGAAATCTGTTGGTATTTCCTAATATTCTATAGAAAACGGAATTTAGATGTTTTTAAAAGCTTTCTTGTTCTTCCTGCCAACCAGGTGGTAGTGACACCAGCATAAAATATTGCTCGTATAGGATCAGGGACTATCACTCTTGATTTGCAACCAATAAATTCTGTAATCGGTTTATAATTTCCTGAGATTAAATTTGGAATTTTCTTTCAACAATTCTTAGAAAGCATTTTCTTCTTTGAAGTAATTACCATTCCAAATTTAAAATGTTAGCCCCCCGCCCCCCAGTAACGCAAAAAAAAATTTAGAACATTTTTTGTTCCTGTAACCCCCAGGTGTTAGTGACAACAACGTAAAATATAGGCTATGCTATAGCGGGTAACTGTCACCATCAATTTGAAACCATTACTTTTAAAATCAGTTTATATTTCCTGAGATTGCGTAGAAATTGCTATTTAGAACGCTTTTTGCTCATTTCCACCCCTTTTTAATTTCAAATTCTTAAGGAACTCTTCTCAGAGAGCAGTTACATCTCATAAGTAATTACCATGCCAAATTTCAAGTTGCTAGCCCCTTCAGTATTACAAGAAAAACGCAATTTAGATCGTTTTTTGCCCCTTCACCCCCTTTGCGGTACTGGCACCGACATGAAATACAGCCTATGTTGGAGCGAGTGGTGTCACCATCGATTTCACAACATTATTTTCAAATCGGTTCGGTACTTCCTGAGATAACGTACAAATTGAAATTTAGAAAATCTTTTAGAACGCTTTTCGCTTATTATCACCCCTTTTAAATTTCGATTTTTTAGGAAATCTTCTTAGAGATCATTTATATCTTATAAATAACTGCTCTGCCTAATTTCAAAATTCTAGGCTTTTCAGTAACACAAAAATCGCAATTTAGAACGTTTTTCTCTTCTGGAACTCCTAGGTGGTAGTGATACCAACATGGAATATAGCCTACGTTGGAGCAAAGGCTGCCATCATCAAGTTCCAACCATTACTTTTGAAATAGGTTGGGTAATTTTTTAGATTGCGTAGAAATCGTCATTTAGATCGTTTTTTAGAACGCTTTTTGCACATTTTCACCCCTTTTAAATTTCGAATTTTTTATGAAATATTCTTAGATATCATTTATATCTAATAAGTAACTACCATGCCAAATTCCATGTATCTGAGCCCTTCAGTAGCACAGAAATTGCAATTTGGAACCTTTTTTGCTCCTGTACCCGCTTTAGGAATAGTGACATTGTCATAAAATGCAGCCTATGTTGGAAAAATGTTTGTCACCATCATTTTGACACCATTATTTTTTAAAATCGGTTTGGTACTTCTTGAAATTGCGTAAAAATTGCCATTTAGAAAGTTTTTAAAAATATTTTTGCGCATTTTCACCCCTTTTTAATTTCATTTTTTTTTAAGAAATGTCCTTAGAGATAATTAGTATCTTATAAGTATTACCATTCCAAATTTCATGTTTCTAGGCCCTTCAGTAACACAAAAATCGCATTTTTAGAACGTTTTTATCTCCTGCACAGCCTTTTGGCCAGGGGCACGGACATAAGATATAGTCTATGTTCTAAGTTGGACTAACACCATCGTTTTAATACCATTACTTTTAGAATTGGTTCAGTAGTTCCAGAGCTTACCTCCTACAAATAAACATTTTTTACCTGTTTATAATATTAGTATAGATAAAAAAGAAGTATTTTATTTTAGAGCTTTAAGTTAGGAACGACGTAAACTATTAGGATTTAAAAAATGCATCTAATGATATAAGTTTTAAAGACAAAGGGATAATTATCTTCATTACAATTTCAGACAAATGCAGGAAAAAATGTTTAGCTTTTTCTCAGCTTAAAAAAAAATCATAATCAATCTTGTTCTTGTAGTTGTGATCTTTTTTTAACTTTTTGTGTGCGTGGTATTCAATTATTCTGTTACAATATACCTTTTTTTATCCCATGTAGGATATGTAATTTTACCCCAAGAGAGTTATGTATGAGAAAGTAAAACTTACAAATGTCCTTGTAAATTCTGGAAGCAATTATAGTGTGGTGAAGAATTTTTCATTAACTATTCTACACATAATATAATAATAATGATGCACATAATAATATAAAATGTTTCAATCACTTTAAAATCTGTAAATTATTACGAAGTTTCAAAACTAGGAAAAATAAAAGAATTAAAATACACTTTCAAACAGAGAAACTCCAAAAATGTCGGCATCGAGATATCGTAATGGCCGTTTTTGTATGTCAATAGCTAATTTCAACAATTACCCCCTGGGAGTTGCACAAATTGTGTGAAAACTGTGATATCCTTTTTAACATGGCTATAATGATTTACCTTACATCTCTCTATATGCAGTTCGCTGGGAATAATTTTTACATATAAATCATGAGATTGTTATATGTGAGAAGTTGTAAGTGGTTAAATGTAGAATTCTTACGAGTAAAGAAAAGCGTAAGAATGTACATATGATTTTATCCTATTGAAAAAAAAAATATGCAAGTAGCACTATTTATAAAGCAGATTTAAATGAGGAAATTAATAAGATTGAATAGATTTCTGATATCATGTTCTTCATTAAGAAATCGGGGCGATATAGCTGATCGAAAGAAATTAAATGTGTAATATGCAGCAAGAATTTGAGACGTGATCTCTCAAATTATATAATTTAAAAGTTTTATTCAGTTTTCAAATCAACATTTATGAATGACAACTTACCAAATGTTTATGATGTATACCTGATCATGGTAGAGCAAAAGATTTCCACTTTCTGTAAACCGTTTGTTAGGCAATACAGTATTGTATGCAGCACATTAAAATCTAAAATCTAATGTATATTGCCCCAAAATAATATTTTTTCACTTTTCGAAAAATAAATTTTTACATGAAATATACATTAACGCCTTTGTCGTGCAAGACGTAAGGTACGTATTTCCTGATTTTATCGTAAACGACTTCCAGACGTACAGCGCGTACGTCCATGTGGAATAGGAAAATAAAAATTTACACGTAAACCTCGTTACCTCCCTACTTGAAAAAAGCAGTCTGTGTGCCAAGGGGTTAAATAAAAAACAATGGAATATAATAAAATTAATATAATTTTATTATAGTTTTGATTAGAATTAATTAAATTGCATTGATTTTTGAAAGCAGTATGAAATTCTTAAATGCAAGCATTTTATTTTTGAGCATTCACATTTAAGATCTATTTCAACACTAAGAAAATGTGTCACATAAATTAAAAAGAACATAGCATACTTATTTTTTAAATACCCGATTTAAAACATTTATATTGAAACATAATAATTTAATATGACACATATGTTACTTTAAATATTTAAAAGGTATTGACAAGATTGACGAAATAAGATGTGCTATTATTAAGTTTTTCCAAGTAATCTACGTCATCCTTTCATCGAAATGGGAGGCATACATCAACCTAAGCTCCGTTATTTTCGGGTTTTTTCTGAGCCCGAAGATAAGAGAAAATCCTATGACAAGGGATTACAACCTATGTCCCACGGGGGATAAACAGAAAATGAAATATGTAATGGAATGTTCACAAATATGGTTTATTGGAATTTGTGACATTCTAGTAGAAAAAAGCTGTTTATTAGGTTGAAGAAATAGATTTCGATTTTTACGAAAAATATGGTTGTTAGCAGGGATGAGTATTATTTAAAGAGACTTCGGACGGCTTGACGAGGCGACTGGGACCACAGCCCCACATCACCGTGACATAACAAATTAGAAGGCTCATAATTTATCTTTTTTTATTTCAAAATTTCTGCTTTTAAATGATTTAAAAATTACGAAGGATGACAGCTGTGCTTTTGCGTATACCCAATGCCTCATTGGAATATTAAAATCATTCATTATGCCCTTTATTAGTTAATATAAGGAATGTTATTAATGGAAGTGATCGGTTCGATTACAATCGTGATTTTTATTGTTTTTTTATTTTTATTATCGCAGTTTTCTTCAAATTTGCAAAAATAATATAAAGTATTTAGAATTAATTCTTTACAGGTAGAATGATTTAATACATTATTAATTTTAATATCGATAAGTAAAAACTTTATTAGAGAAACTCAAAATATTAAGCATGTTACGGAAAAGTAAAATTTTAAAGATCTTGTTTTATGAATTATATTCATATCCATATAACGATATGCAGGTTGTATGTACACAAAAAAGTTTATTTTTGATTTTTAGTAAAGAAAGTAAATTAAGTATAAACTTACGTCAAATTTTATTAGCTTATATAAAAAATATTCTACTGCAGAATGATATATTTTTAGAGAGTAATGGATATCATATTCAAAACCACACTCTAATGACAAAATAAAATTTACATAAATTAAATGGGGTAAAAAATTGATAGAAGTTGTGGTATAATAATTTTGCACATACCTGTGAGGAATTAATTGCTTAAAAAAGAGCTAAAATCTTAAACAAAGATTTTTGCGCACAAATAACATACAAAACGATAATTGCTTGATTACAAATGGTTTTTAATTAGAGTGCGTGTATGTAAATGAAATACGTATTTGTAAAAAAACGCATATAAAATTAACAATTATTTACAGGGAATATCAAAATGCACTTTAAAAATTTAAATTTTACCCAAATCTGATTTAAATATTTTCAACTGTTTGATTCAGAGTCACTTAAATTATTTGAACAATAAAAAGGCAAAACATATTTTTTAAAGGATTATTACTGTTATAACCATTTAATAACAACCATTCAGATGCGAGGATTATACAACAAACATTGAAAATTTTACATCACTTTTTTATTAACTGACGACATTCAGCTTCTAGATTCTCATAGAACAACTTCTAGAGCAAGTTAAATGAGATAATATCTATCACAAGCGTCTATAGTATAGTGTCTACCACAAGCTATGTATATTCATCAACGCTGAACGTAGCTTTCTAATCTTTATTATTATTATTTTTTAAATTACGTGTACACTTCTATACTCTCTTCTTCTAAGTCACTCTTCGATATTCTGTCTGTTACTATATCATGCATAGCATTATATCTATAGTATAGTTGTGTAGCAAGTTCATGTCTATCATGCAAATCAATTCATCCGCTCAATGACGGTGCTTATTAGTGGTTGCAGTTTATGGCGCCCCAGTGAATGATTTGTCCTCAGCGCTAGTTTTCTGTTCTCTTTTAAATCCTGTGAATATTGCTTTTGCCAATCATGTCATCTCCTAAAGCAATCAATAGCCTTCCGTGGATATCGGCCAGCCTACACTTTCATTAATACTCAGTCAAGGTAAGTTATTTCTACTTGATTCCTTTGGTACCTGCATTGCAAAAAAGATATATTACAAATATTTAGAATCTTAATAATGCATGACAGTTCATAAAATACTTATAAAAAAATTTTGCGACACACTCGGTATAAACCTAGTAGTATAATTTCTAGATTTTAAAATTAATAATTTATAGAAATTATCTATTGTAGTATTGTACTATTGTTTTTAACATACCGCATGTAGCAATAAAATTAACCTGTCTAATTTTGAAATGTATAATGTACTATTTTAAATGAAATTTCAGATGTATGAGAGAAATACTAAACGATATTAAGAAGCAATGGAAGTATTAAAACACAGATGCTGTACATGAACTTACACATGAAGTAGTTTTTTAAAAATGTTAATCATAAAAATAAGTGTACGAAGGCATCCTAAAATGTGTTCTATGCTTTAATACAGGTAAATCCACTGACATACACTCTTCAATTCACAGAAATATTCCTGGCTGTTCTGCTGTCCGTCTATAACGGAGAATTGAAGAAATTTCTCCGATCTTTTTCTTTTGTTTTGTTTTAGGACAGAAATTTTCCATAAACTGCAAAAAAAAAAAAAGAGTTTTTCCAAAAAAGAAAAAAAAAATACGTCTATCGTTCTTCAATGGATCTGCTTGGATTTGAACCCGGGTGTGTGTATTTCGAGTCTAGCATCTTAACCCCTCGCCTAGTGAGCACTTGGTAGAGATGAAGTTTTAAATTAAGATATCGGTTTCTTTATATGGAGGACTGGTAAGTCTTGTTAAATTTCCTGTTCAGAAAGCTCGGAAATTTAAATTTACTTGCAGGAAGATTTCGTCGTTATGAAATAATGGTTGGTGTTTTAAAACTTATAGAACAATAGAGGATAAAAATTATTACATGTTAGACAATTTTAAGAAGACATAATTTGATTGTTAGATGTAACATATTAATATTATATTTTTCATTGAATTCGAGAAGAATGTTAGGTTTTTTTGTTTGTTTTTTTTAATAAAATCAATTTTTATTTAACTTGATTGAAGTATTATATAGTTTTTTAATGTGTTCGTTTAAAATATATTTTACTTGCTCGAATACTTTTTAATACTCTAAAAAAATATTTCCGAATAAGTTTAAATGAATGTAAAAAATGCTACTTTAGTAAATGCGAAAGCATTATTTTTGTTTGTTCGTTTTTAAATAAATTAGAAATTTTAAATTATTGAATCTTCGATTTTTCATTTAAAATTTTTTTTTCGAACTTTAATATTAATACAGCCAATACGCATGCGGGTAAGCTTTAAGCGGAATTTTCCCTTCTTTTTCAGACTTCTGGGAAAAATTAATGGAAAAAGCATGTTTTCCATGACTACGGAAATACCGTGTTTTCCAGGACTACGCATTTGTTTAAAAATAACAGATATTTTAATGTAAAAAAACTAACTTTTCTGACAGTGTAAGATTACAATGTCTGCTGCAATAGGGGTAAGTGGGATATTTATATATGTAAAGGGAAGTTCGTGAATATCATTTATTGGAGTTTTATGATATTCTAGATAAAGAAATAAACATGTTATTAACTTAAAACAAATAGTGATTCACATATTACAATTTCTTGATCGTTAAATTACAAATATTTAAATATAGAAAACTTTGGTATTGTACTACCCTCTTTAGTACATAGCATGTAATATATAGAATGTCTAATTAAAAAAATGATATAAATATTTAAACCCATGCCGTTCCAATGACGAATGCACATGCTTTACAAAAAATATTAAAAAAAATTGAAAACTTATTGGTATTAAAAACAGAGATAATGTTTATGAAGTTACATATAAAATAATCTACATTTTTTTCTTCGTCGAAATGGAAAGACAAATCAATCCTAAGCTGCGTCTTTTAAAGAGAAAATCCCATGACAAAGGATTATAAGATATGTTCTACGATAGATAAGCAGGAAAATGAAATATGGAATGGAATGCTCACGAATATCGTTTACTGGACATTTGATCAAATTCAAGATCACAAAAGGTGTTTTTCAAGTTTAAAGAAATAGTTTTCATTGTAGACTTGAAAGTACTGGGTATAGAAATAATGCAAATTCAAAAATTATAATTTCTAGAACTTTTTTAATTTAATGTTTCACTTTAATATAATACACAAAAACATCAAACTTTGTTTTTCGAATGCCGTTTTTGAGATATCGTATGTAGCATACAGCAGGAATACTTTTGTGATGTGTTTTTTTTTATAGCATTTACATTTATATCATTTTAACTATCATTTTACATAAAGTATTGAAACACATTAAGAAAATCATTGAATGTATTAATACATTAAGTTGCGTTAAATAGTAAATTGTAAAATAATTCAATGTATTTCCTATCAAAATCGGAGGACTAGATTATACTCAGCTCCATTATTTTCCCTTTCTTTATTCATTTAGATGATACTCATGATAAAGTGTTGCAATCTACGTCCCATGTCAAGTAAGTAGAAAAAATACGGAATGGGGTTTTCAAGAATATTTTCCACTGGACATTTAACGTCATTCCAGATTCATTTTGATGGCATTCCATGCAACGCTTAATATTAAATTAATGAAATAGATTTCATTTTATACTAGAAAGAAGAAGGTGTAATAACAATACTAATTCACAAATTTTAATTTCTAGAGTATTATATTAATATTTTCTTTTAATATGACACATAAAAAAAATTAAAATTTGGTTTTCAACGACCTTTTTTTTTAAGATATGGTATGTAGTATACCTATACAGCCTGCCTGATTGTATAATAATCATCTTAAATATTTAAATATATGTTATTTTGGATAGTATTTTACACAATATCAGAGTAAATATTAATCTATGTTAAAAAAAAAGTAAAGCATTAAGAAATTAACATGCGCTACATGATATTTTGGCAAATAATTCGGTTTATTACCTAACTGAAATGGGAGGACTTCATTAACCTTCAGCTATTGTCATTTTTTTCACTTTTTTTTTAAGATGAGACATAGAATTTGGGAATATACGCCACATGGAGTATCAGTAAGAAAATGAAATATGCAATGGGGTTTTCACAATTATGCTTTATTGGTAAATTTTTGATTTCTAGATCAGAAACTTATTAATGTTTAATAAAAAGTGAAGGAGATTGATAAGAATATTACTAAAGATCATGCCGCTTCAAAAAAATTTTTGAATTTATACATCTTAAGATTTATACGTTTTCCAGGTTATTATATTAAGGCTTATATGGCAATGTGTTTTGCTTTGTTCTGATATGTTTATAATACCGTGTTAATAGTAAACAGCATGTCCAATCTCTAAATAAACATTTAAAAATGAATACAAATAATTTTAATATTATTTAAAGTATTTTTATATATATCCTAACATATATTAGAAACGCGCTGATAAGCGGGCTAAAGTGTATTGAAGAAAATTTTCCAATATAATAACACATGGATTTTATGCTTCAAAAATTTGGGCAAGATTATAATAAGTTCGGTTATTTCTTTTTATTTATATTATTTAAATCTAATAAATAAAGGCTCTGACAATGAATAAAACCTATGCCCTGCAAAAGTTAAATACAAAAAATAAACTTTTAAAGTAAAGCTAATCCTAACTATCCACAAAACACAACATAAATTTATAACTCTTCTGTTAATGAGTACTTAAACATTTTAAAAACACTATTTTGATATTAAATTGCAATTGTTTGTTATTGAAATGAATCATATTCATGGATTTTAAGGAATTAAATGCTGTAAAAATTATAACAAAATATCAAATATCATGTTTTTTATAGTCAATGCGATATTTTATTTCTTACAAACCTTATATCAGTAATTATTTAATTATAAGGAATTACTTTTGAGTGTTCTGTGGACAATTTCAAATCCGTAATAATTTGCGGTAGATATTCCCTATATAATGGAGATAGTGCAATTTTGTTTTAGTAAAATAGAATTGTTCTGCGCAAACATTAAAAAAAACTGATATAAAACATAATATATTCCTCTCGCAATACTACATCCACATGTCTTTAATGTTTAATACATTCCTTATTTATTTCTATGTCGTTTTTCTTTTGCAAAATATTCTTATTTACTAAGGTGTAAAGGAGAAAATGATCAGAACAAAAAAAAATTTTGTCAGGCAAATTTTTGTGGTGTACGGCGGAAGATATTCCAAAACAGCGAATAATGTACTTTATAATAAGTGACTTATGAAGAAAATACCATCTTATTCTGTTGTTTCACGATATGTAGTTAACTAATTTGTGTTTTGAAAATATTTTGAAAAACATAGTTAAAGTTAAATGATAAATACTATATTTATTCTTAATTTCCAATAAAGTAGTATAAATTAATTAAATGAAAATAAAAGAAATTGGAAATACGAATTAGAGTAAAAAATATATTGAATATTTCGACAACTGTAGAAAAGATGTCCCTCTTTTTACGTTTCATAGGTAACCTTATATATTTCATCGATAACGAAATGTGTTACTTCTTCTAAGATGTAAAATTAATAGTGTTTTATAACACTGTTAATCTATTTCTATTATTATATCAATATAAAGATTGGAAAATGTTAAAGATGGGCTTGTAATAAATAAAATTTAATGCTAAGAGGACAAATTTTGTTTACTTCATGTAACGTCACATTTTTGGCACAGCATGTCCCTTAAGGGAATTTGCGCCATAAAACCTCATACAACCAACCAACCATTAAACATCACGTTGTTTGAGGAAATGACACATACACACTCCCAAAAACATTCCAGTTTTTTTTTTTTTAATTAAGAAATCATAAAATTACATTGAATTTAATTATAAAGTTTTTCTATAATGATATTCTCCAATTACATCTGATCATGAATATACAATTAAAAATGAAATAAGAAGAATTACTATTTTATGATGCAAAATTCTGGTTGTTATTCCATCACTAAAATATTGACGAAATCAGATGAACTAGCTAAGAATATATCTCTCGTAAATTTCAGTGCTAATATTTTCTTTATCTGAAAAATTAAAATAGTGCCATCTAGATACGAAAACAGATTAAAAAAAATTGAATTCTCTCTCAAAAAAAAACCAACCTCAGGTTGGTGTTTAACATGTTGCTTCATTATTTCTTTGTCGTATTTTTTTAAAAAGAATTCCTCTGTAACTCATTTGTGCCTGGCGTACTTATTCTGAGACGCTATCATAATTCCTAATACAATTGCATTAATCGCAACTTTTAAAGATTCCGCAAAAGTTTTCTACAGTTTTCTGCGAAAGTTTTCTTTTCATTCTTTTTCATAGATGACAGCGTCTCTATAGAGATGAAAATGTGAAATAGTTGTTTAATTGCGGCACTAGTGTTGATTTCCGCCGAATATAATTAGAAGAAAAATTTTGGCATTTTATCTCTTCATTTAACAATACATTTTAGATATTAGAAGAAACATTAATTTAGAGTACACAGTTTTGCCTATTTTCAGATTTCTTCTTTTTGATTAAAATTTGAACCTTTGAATATTGCCTTTTTTTAAGCTAGAGAAACATGTTTTCTCCATTTCATTTATATTTTTAAAAGTGACTTTATATTTATTTTTTTAGCCTATTATTTTTACAAATAATAGCTTTTGTCGTTTTCACCAAATCCGTTTAAGAAGCATTGACTCTGTTAAGAGAATTGTCCAACGATGAGGATTTCTGATAAGTTATGGATCCACCAACAAGTGGAAGTATACCGAATGAAGATATTTGTTTAAAAAATGCATTAACAATATGCAATTTACCTGTTTTACTGTCTCGCGCTTTTTAGCCACATTGTCAATAACCTACAATGAAGGGCTAACACAAATAGTTGGAGACTAGTTGTTTAGAAACAATTACTAGGAGTGTTACCGCCCAAAACGTAAAAGGAAAAATATATATTGATAGATGAAGATTTAACGTCTCAGTACGTAAAATTCCAAAAACAAATGAAATAAATTATTATTATTGTTTTTTTTACTATTCACGGGCATCCTACAACGTTATTCCAAGTATTTCATTTTAATTATCTAATATGATTGAATCATGTGCATTATCCTGAGCAAAAGGGTCCAGGACATTTTTTGTTACCTGCAAAGAATTGCGAATTTTTGTTTATATTTTAAAAAAAAAATGGTTTTGCTGACTTACCGAAAATAAGATTGATATTCATCAGTTGGTGTAGATAACATCGTAGAATTTTCTTCAGTGAACTAAAATCGATTTTAACAAATATTGAAATATTTGAATTTTGCCAAACAAATTCAATATGAAGGGTTAACTGTCAAGCTTCTACCTTTTTCCTGAATGTTGAATGGAAGATTGTTGCTTTAATATCGAATGAAGAAACAATTCAGTGTATACAAAAATGTGAAACGCGGCAATTCAAGCAATTCATCAGAAGTAAACCAATCAGATTTGATTACAAAATGTGGACAATAAAAACACAAAGTAGATATCTAATACCGTTAGAATTATACCATGGAACTGGAACAGTTACATAAACTAAAAAAGTAAGGAAGGGGTGATTTGTCGTAATACATTTAATATCTGAATTATTGCTTGTAAGCCAGTCTATGACTTATAGTTCAATAATCCATTGTTTATTATTCACTCCTTTTATATAAAAATTACCGTGCTAATCGTAATGAAGAGCAGAAAAGGAAAAATTATTTAAAAACCACAATGGAGAATCTCATAAAAGATGTTTTGATTAGTTGCACAATTTCACAATCCTAATATTGAGATATGATAAAGCGGCTACATTGGCTCAAACATATATGGAGGTTTCATTTTAGTCAAAGCAATGTGAAGATCTAACTTAAAAACCATTGTGCAGAGGTATACACTGCCGCAGATAGTTTCTTGAAAAAGCTAAACGTGTTTAGTAAATTGAAATTGAATTATTTTTACTTTTAAAGTCGGTCAATACAAGTCCAATTTCAGCGAGGACAACACTTCAGTATTGAATGTGCCAAGGTTTAACCTCTATTACACATAAGCTCCATAGCAGTTGCGACGAAATCCACATCCAGAATTGACCAAGGCTGACCAGACGCCGCCTGACCTGCCCGAGCTACCTTACATTGCCTATATACGCAGTGTCAGGATTAGACCTATGTTTTCACAGTTATACTCTGTGGAATTTCATAATTTATGGCTTTTTGGCCAATATATTTTTTTTTTGTTATATACCTTTATACATCGTGGAATTTTAAGTAAAACCTGATTTATTTTCAAATTTCCAGTGGCCTATCTTATGAGTTTTTTGAGATACAGTATTATAGCTGAGTCTGCTTTGTAACAGAAGCACTCGGTTTACTCTGATCAAATAATTAGTCTACGATATATTATCAATTATATGGATACATATCGATTCCGGATATAGGAAAGGCGTAGCTCATTTGGGCCATTATAACTAGTGCTCCCGATGGGATACTTATTTCACTTATACGTTTAATGATATACGTATATACGTATAATACGTTTCTATGAAATACGAATAGCTTAAAACATACGTTTAAACGTATCCGGATACGTATAACGGTACATCTTTTAAACGTACATTTAAGCATACGTATATTTAAAGTATACGTATATTTCGAATACATATTTACTTGTAATAACAATGGACCTCATCAGTTTTACGTCGCTGAATGGAGAGTAAGCTGAAAATATGTTAGTGTTTTATTTCAAAACGGAAAGTTATTACAGTGGATTGCAAAAAGTACTTCGCAAATTTTTACTTCGAATTTATTTAGATTCTCGTGATATTGAGATGAGATGACCAGTTATTTTTATACTTTGTGATATAATATATACTAATGGTATTTGTTTCAAGTAACTAGAAAAATTAAACATTTTTACAGCAAAGAATGAGAGTATAAATGTTTCAGATTTATTGTTAATTTGTGTTAAGTATGTTTTTTTTTCTTTTTAATCTTTTAAAAATTCGTTATTCGTGTGTGTTACACTCAAGCTTGCATCCGGGCGCAAATGTTATTATTTCCTTGGAGTTAATGTTTTCTACTCAGTTAATGTATAATGAAAATCCATTTTTTTAATCATGACATTTTTTTAATCATTATATTAATCAATCACTTTTTCATGGTGTTTTTTATACAAATCGTTAGGGCATTATGTTTAAGATTTGTTAATATTGACAAACATCATTTTTTGCATAATGTACCTATAAATTTTGATTACTTATAAACTGGCAAATAATCGACTTGCAGGTTTTAGAACGCACAAGCTTGACGCACATGCTTGAAATTACTTGTCTTCTCTTTTCTTTTTTAGAGTAAAACATATTTTCAAAATACATTTCAATTTAGAAAACAATATTCTTATAAACAATAAAAGTATGATTCAAAACTTCCCAGGAGTCGTATTAATCAACGCCACTATAAAATATAAAGTAAATTTAAGTCTGTTCTGTAGCCCTATGCAAAAATAATTTTTCGCGCTAAGAGCCCATACCATAAATCAAAAGAAGCTAAGTGCTGTGCTACAGATCTGTGAAAGGTAGCTTTGAAGCTATCCACTACCAATAGTAAAACATTTCATAATTAATAGTTTAGTTTTTAGAGAAAACAACCAGAATATAAACTGAGGAAAAGTATTCAGATTATTTTAAGTACCTGCACAACAGCCAGAAGGTGAATAATCCCTAGGCCATCGTTGTTCTTTGAGAAAAAATCGCAATGGTCCCGGTAAACCGCGAGAATGCAGGACGCTAGAGGATATTTCTCAATGTCTCTAATCCGCATATAAGCATTAAAACATCTATTTTCATGCCTTGAACGAAAAACGTTTAGATCTTCATACGTTTAACTGCTTGGATATACGATGTATATACGATGTATGATATTGTATATACGATGTGCCGTAAATTCTTTTTTGCATAATACGTATAACCGCCGTAGCCATATTATACGTATCAGAAATCTGTACAACGTATAATACGTATTATACGTATACTCGTATAAACGTTTAACAAAGAGCACTATTATTAACTACTCAGATCCGGAATTGATTTGAAGGATGTTTTCGCGTCAAAAAATGATAGAGATAGATCATGCTAAGAAAGAATCTTAGTATATTTCCTGTGTAGACCAGTAGCGTAGTGGCCAGCCGGCCTGACTACCAAGCTAAAGATCGTGAGTTCGACTCCCGGCTTGGGAAGGTTCGCTTCATCTGTGATCCCTTCGGTGTCGATAAAATTAGTACCAAATTAACTTGGGAACTAAGGATCGCTTGTCAGTTCCCACCAGACAGGATTATATCATGTATAGCACATCTGGGCCCAGGGTAAAAGAAAAAAAGAAAAAAAAACAGGGTAGAGCGTGGTAGACACAAATTTTAATGTATCTTAATGCTATAGTTTTAATTTAGTTTTTTTTTTTTTTTTTTTTTTTTTTTACTATAGTTGTCGTATTGGAGGAACAGTTAGTACGGATAAAAATATAAATGCACATTGTTGTCCCTTACGTTATAAAAAATACAGGGGTCATTATTTGTATTTAGATTGGAAAATGCAATCCATAATACTTCGCACAAATATTGAAATTTTCTTCAAAACCATTGGATTTCGTGAGCTTCATACAAGAAATACGTTTAAGACGCAAAGTAAATATTCTATTAGTTATGAGAGTTTAAACTACTATGTTCAAGTTAAAAAAAAGCACAGTTATAATGAGTAAATTGTAGAAAAAATGTCATCAACGAGTGCAATAAATGTAAGACTGGATTGCATGAGAAGTGTTTAAAAAACGCTTTTCCATGTTCTCTATAAGTAACTATATTTTATTGTTTCCTATAAGTAAATGTTTTCATTGTTTTCTGTGAAATGTAAGATGCTTATTTCATTGAGAAGAACTAGCTTTATCTCTTATCTTAAAATATGATAATATATTTTTATTTTTAATAGTTTTTCAATTGTTAAATTTATTTTTTTCAAGATTGATTTCCTATTAAAACTAGGAAAACCCTGTAGCCATTCGAATCAAGCGTCTCGAAATTAGGACTTTTGGATTTTCTTATATAACTATTTTTTATATTTTTTCCTATTTCATATGTTTAATGTATCACAATTTACTACATCTAAACAGGGCATTGAGTTTTAAAAAGTAGGCATAGGGTTATCTATGAAAGAAAAGTTGCATGAAAAAATCTTTTTGCGGGAAGTCCTTTTTCAACATATGAAGAATGATACGGATAAGGAATGAAGAAAAAATGCTTTATAAAAAAAGTAAATGTTATTTATTTAGTTAGTTTGGAGATATGTCGTTGGATTTTTTTTTCCAAATTTTATTTAAGGAGAACATATTCATTTTAACAAATTAAAAATTCCATTTATCTGAAATATCAAACTGTGTGCTATAGTTAATTAGGGTAAAACAAATTAAATTAAAATTTTTAATATTACTTAAACTACTTTTTTTTCCAGAATAGCAAAAACATCCATTAAATGAAATTAAGTTAAGAGAAAAATTTACTTATCATGTTCCTGAACGCAAAAATGAAAATATACATGAATTCAGTTCTGTGAAAATATTACAATTTGTAATTTACAGCTTTTGATTTTAACCTGAAATTTCATTCTGAAATAAGAAAACAGTCTACTTCTAGCGTCCTGCAGACACACTGCTATGAATACTCTTCATATCAAGGTAACTTTTTAAAAAATAATTTGCTAGCTGTTATTTGTAACAGCTTTACAAGACCTTTTAAATTTTATTATTTTGAATTATGAAAACAGTTAAGAGTGTCACATATATATACAATTATTCTTCTAATTATTTCCGGTTTAAGTTTTAAATTAAATTTCAATTAAGTAAAATTTGCCCAGGTGCTTGTTTTAATCCAGAGGTTCCCAAACTGTGCTCCTCGGAGCCCTAGGGGCTTCCTCGTGAATTTTCCAGGGGCTCCGCCGTGCTTTAGGAACATAAAGAAAATTTGAACGAAACCAACACATTTTAAGGACTTTTTTATGTGAGCAGATTCTTTTGTTACAAAATTACTTATACATTGACAACTAAATACAAATTGAACTCTTTTAATGAACTAAACTTTATTATTTAAAAAAAAATTCCGGTGATAATATTAATTTCTACTAGCACTGTATTTTTACGTTTTCCGATCAAATTTGCGATAAATTGAGTAACAAACGTAGATTTAATGTAAGAAAGCTAGAAATTGCATTCTGAAGAAAAATTTGGACATTTAAATTTCTTGCTTGAGGTGAAGTGTTATCTAGCAACTCCACGTGTTCAAGTGCGTCATCATTTCGATTTGAAAGATAAACCGCCTGATTTTTTTCAATATGAATGGCAAAGTAATGAATGCATGCTTCAAAAGAAACTGTCACCACACTTCTTAAAACAAATATGAGATGTTTTGGACATAGGGGAAGACTTCATGGGAAGAAATAGGTAGTGAGATATACTTCTACAACTAATTTAAAAATTTTTCTTTTGTCCTGTTTAATAATGAAAAAAATAATGCTCTAAAATTAGTGATGAAAGTTTGCCTTGTTTGACCATATCACTCCTGTTAAGTCGGCGTCTATGACCCCCCTGGCGCCTACATGATAGTTTAACGAGTGGCTTGAGTTTATGAAGATCACTTTATTTCAGAGACTCTTAATAAACCTTGTAAAATTAGTATGGACAAGAATTAGGTAATTTAGTGTCCAATATTCCCTTGTCAAATATATATATTTTTAAAATGATCTGTATAACTGGTGTCGTAAACGAACACTTAACACCCTCTGCAGATGTACTAAATTCGCATCACAAATGCATAAATGGAGCATAACAAAAAATGACAGGCTACCGCGGGGCATTCCAAGTATCTTTTTTTTTCTTTTCACAGACCGCTGGAGTCACGTGATGCTCGAATGCACCAATGCAGATGTGCGAAAAGAGCATCATTTCAATCTAGCGGCCTGTAAAAAAAAAAAAAAAAAAATGTGGGAAGTACCACGGTAGCCTGTCTTTTTCGTTAGCCTCGTGCATGAATCTACTGGCGTCAATGGATTAGCAGTTTTGTTAAAATTTTTCAGTTACATATTACATATATACTAATAACACGTTCAGACTAGGGCAGTTAAGAGATTTAACTTTTTTGAACGAGCACTTCTCTATTACTACAGTGTTTGAGAATATCAACTTTATTAAAGTTAAATCCCTTACTAACGCTAATATGAAAGAGTTTTAGAAAGCTATCACGATCATATTGTTTGTAGATCACTACAAATCAGCACACTAAGGGACGATATTTTTGAATGAATATATAGGAAAACACATATGAACATGAATGCACTGATGGGTCACGATGCTGGAGCCATTGCAAAAATGAAAGTGGTGGCAAAGCACTGTAGCACCATATATTGCGCTCTTTATAGATACACGCTGTCGGCGACAAAATGTCTTCTGAACTTATAAAAATGTTGAATGGTTCCGTTAAAATAATATACAATATAAAATCACGAACTCTTGAAAGTAAACTTTTTAAGCGTATGTGTGAAGTTATTGGAAGCCGGTGTCCGTACCCTCTTATTGCATACCAAAGTAAGATGGTCATGTAAAAGAATAGCGTTTACAAGATTGTTGCAACTCCAGGGGTGATATTAGAAGAACAATAATTCTAAACTGGCAAAACGTTTAATTAAGGGAGATTGAAAATGCTAATTGCATATTTGGCCGATATGTTTAAAAAAATCATTGTATATCATTGCAGTGAAAATCTGTTACAATTTTGTGTCTTCTTTTCAGGTGAAATGAGTATAGATCGGATTATGAGGGAAACAATGATATCGATTAAGTCCCTCTTGTTAAAAAAGAATGCAAACACCAAATTAAAAAAATACAAATAAATATTCAAGGAATCCTACAGCTTTGAAAAACTTGTTCAAAACAATGTTTTTCTACAGCTAAATAGAAAGGCTTTGAAGAATTTTAAGTGTGTACGAAATGTATTTGGCGTTAATAAAAAAATACCCATCTTAAACTCAGTTTAACACGAGGTCCTAGTTGCTTTGACAGCTCATAGCAAGTTAACACTGAATATACAAACAACTGGTTATTTAGTGGTACCAAATACAATATTTCAATTCGAAACGAATTTTTCAAAAATAAAATATAAGTCAAACAAAAATAAGTTAAATAAAAAGTTAGTTTTAAATAAAAATTCTGGTCTGAAATATTTTTTTATAAAACTTGAGCAAAATTTCTGGTATATTTTAGTGATAAAGGTATTCCTTTTAAAACCAAAGCCGGTCAGAATTTTCATCTTATTTGCCAGATGATTTTAAAAATATGTCTAAGAGAGCACAATTAGCTTTGCTTCCTTTCTCAATGGCATATAGCGGTGAACCAAGATTTTCGACTAACGTAGCCATAAAAACGAAATACAGAAATTTTTTTAAGCAGAATCAAACATTCGCCTGCAATTACTATCAACTGGACCCGAATTCAGATATTTGTTCAAAACAATCGAATCACATCAAATGTTTATGTGTTATTGTTCGTCACTATAATAATGTAAATGTAATATTGTAAGGCAAATGCTACGAATTCTTCAGTATGAATTTTTTTAACTATGTAAACTTTCGACAATTCCATCTGTATTGATGGTACAAATTGAAAATAAATTCAGTAATACAGCAAAAGTTCAAAATATAATTTTATTTCTGGGATGATGCACAATTGTTTAGATTACTATTCATTCCCTCTTCCTGTCTTTGGTAGCAATGCAGCTAAAAACATTACCTTGTATCATAGGGTATGGTAGGCTTCAGGGGCTCCGTCATAGAAATTCATTCTAAAAAGGGCTCCGCGAATCAAAAAGTTTGGGATCCACTGTTAGTCACTTAACTGTTTTGACCGAACTCAGTTCGGGCAAGAAGAGTTTGCTTATTTCGTTACTAAAAACTTTAGGATACAACTAAATTTTACCTATAATGTTCGGTTTTTCAATTGACAAATATTTTTCGATTTTTTAAGGAAAATACTTTAGTATGTAAAAAGTGGTGTTTTCTGTCTGGATTTAGTTTATTGTGTCAAAAAATTGAGACAGTCATGGGATTAAGTGAATATGAGATAGAAAGTTTCTAAACAAACTAATTACTCCTTTACTTAATGTTTTTTGGATAAGTATAAATAAAAATATAATCCACCTCGCAATATTTCTATTACATAAGGGAAAAAAATAAACATTTACTTTCCGGTTTACCACTCGGGCAATTTTTAGGGTTTCGTTCATCTGGCGAAACCCTATTCGTCACACTCCTCGGTCTACACAGAGTTTGTTCTGAGAAACTGTATAAGTTAGATACTTAAAATTTTGCCTATTTAACGCTGAATAAGACCGGTCTTACTAAAAATCCTAAAATTTTGAAAATGTCTCATATTATTTTAACTAAATGAATGTATTTAATAACATCCGACTATTTTTGAGATTTGCATTTTTTAACAGAATCTTCGTTTTCACTGCTTAGATAGCGCCGTATTATTGCAACTATGTTCTAATCAGAAGGTCCCTGTTTCGAATCAAATGAAAAATTTTCACCGAAATGGATTTCATTACCAAACAGAGTCAATTTTATACAATTTTTTTAACTAAAAAATTATTTTTTGTGAAACTATGAAATTTAAAATTGACTACATATCATTGTCACTTTCGTATTTTTTTTTTCCATTTTACGAGGGTTTTTTTAGGTTAAAATTAAATCATGTAATTAAGTATGCTTTTCAGATATACAGATATATGCTGTTACATTGTCTGAAAAAGAGTTCATGAATATTTTTAATTTGATTAAAAAAAAATCAATGTTAATTAAAACAAAATTTAATGTTTATGTCATCCATGTTCTTATTGAAAAAGATTAGGGGTAATAAATTAACGTTTTGGATTTATTAATTACAGGATAACGAGTTTTCAATGAAATATTATACGAAACATTCTGTGGATGTTCGATCACATTTATCTACTTGTTATGTAGTTGATATGGGTGCAAATTTATGATATCAAACGTTTTAATATTTTTTGTACCAAAATTATTAACTGATAAAGTTTAGTAGTCTCTATTTTTTTTTTTTAACCATTTGGAAAAATGGTTATTGTCCTCGTCAGTGTAGGAAATCAAAAGCATATATGAAATTTTTTATTGGTTGAATCAGCATTTTATTCGTTTTCTGATTGGTCTATACAGTAATCTGTAATTTGCCTTGACTTTCAACAGAGATGAATACTTCTGTTGCCACTATGAAGAAAAAGTAATAAAAACTACAAAAAAATAATAATAACTCAGAAATAAATTGAGATACAGCCTTCAAACAAATTGCATTTAAAAGTGTATTTTTTTCTCTATACGACGGTGTAAAAAGTAATCAATACAAAAACCCTTAACGGGTTAAAAGTTTGTGACGCAGCACTTTATCTTTAGCTCTAAGAATTTTAAATTTGGAACTTAAAAATAATGATATCAAATTTTGAGTGACGCAATGCTATTAATTTACTTATACATATATATATCAAAATTTATTCATTGATGCTTTATCATTTACATCTCATAAATTCGAATTATGAATTTTAAAAGATATGATATGAAAATTTAAATGACGCCTTGATGTTGCTTAAAACGATTAGTTTTAAATTTAAATTTAAATTTTCTTTTGGCTAAATACATTTACACATCTAAACAATACTTTTCATTTTCAAATGCACTGTTGAATATATTACTTTAACTGAATCTATATAATGCACTGAATTGTATTCATTTGAATAAATTGATTTATCTTTTGTGCCACGCTATACAAAAATCAAAAGTAAAATTTATGTAAATAGTTTTTTGGTCATATTATCCATTTGCATACATTTAACTTAGTTTGGATACAATGACGCAAAATCTATTTACATAAATTTTATTTTTGATTTTTGTACAGCATGGCACAAAAGATAAATCAATTTATTCAAATGAATACAATTCAGTGCATTATATAGATTCAGTGAAAGTAATATATTCAACAGTGCATTTGAAAATGAAAAGTATTGTTTAGATGTGTAAATGTATTTAGCCAAAAGAAAATTTAAATTGAATTTTAAAACTAATCGTTTTAAGCAACATCAAGGCGTCACTTAAATTTTCATATCATATCTTTTAAAATTCATAATTCGAATTTATAAGATGTAAATGATAAAGCATCAATGAATAAATTTTGATATATATATATATATGTATAGGTAAATTAATAGCATTGCGTCACTCAAAATTTGATATCATTATTTTTAAGTTCCAAATTTAAAATTCTTAGAGCTAAAGATAAAGTGCTGCGTCACAAACTTTTAACCCGTTAAGGGTTTTTGTATTGATATCAATACTTTTTTTAGGTTTGTGATAAAAAGATAAAACCACAAAAAAATAAATAAATAAATAAATAAAGACCAATGCAATAAATTCATAGTCGTGATTTCCATTGACCCTTACAATCCTCCATTTAAAACGAATCAAAGTGTCCAAGAATTTATGAAAACAATGTGTGTGCATTATTCCAAGATTTCATTAACTAAAATCGAGCTAAAGAAATCTTTTAAAATTTGAACTTTTTAACGCTATAGATTACTCATAAATATGATACAAATAGAAATAATTTATCTAACTGAAACTGTTTTAGCCAACATTTCAATTATCAACTGTAAAATAAGCAATATTTGGAAATTTAAGCGTTCCATGTTGTTAAGATTTTACGTTTCCTTTTCGCATGTTTCTATGAAAACGCAGACAGTTATTATAAAAGAATTTCATTTTTACTTTATATTTTTAATGCTTTGAACTCTCGCACTGTAATACACCAAAAGTGTTAACATTTTTCAACATGGTATGAAATGAGCTAAAATTGACGACATATATATATATATTTTATAGATAAATACATGTAAAATAAAACTTTTTCACATTATGATCCACCTTAGGTTTATTATACAGCTGTAAATAAATAAAACGAATCAAAGTGTCCAAGAATTTATGAAAACAATGTGTGTGCATTATTCCAAGATTTCATTAACTAAAATCAAGTTAAAGAAATCTTTTAAAATTTGAACTATTTAGCACTATAGGTTACTCATAAACATGATTCAAATAGAAATAAGTTATCTAACTGAAACTGTTTTAGCCAACATTTCAATAATTAAGTGTAAAACAATCAATATTTGGAAATTTAAGCGTTTAATATTTTTAAGAATTTATATTTCCTTTTTACATGTTTCTATGAAAAAGCACACAGTTTTTATAAAGATATTTCATTTTTGTTTTATATTCTTAATGTTTTGAACCCTTGCGCTGTAATACACCAAAAGTCTTAAAATTTTTCAAGATTGTATGAAATATGTTGAAATTGATAGGAAAAATTCTTATTTTTTTTAAAAAAATACATGTAAAAACTTTTTCACATTAAGATCCACCTTTGGTTTATTAAACAACCATAAATAAATAAAACAAATCAAAGTGTCACAAGAATTTATGAAAACAATGTGTGTGCATATTCCAAGATTTCATTAACTAAAATCGAGTTAAAGAAATCTTTTAAAATTTGAACTTTTTAAACCGTGAAAATAGAAAAATAATTTATCTAACTGAAATCGTTTTAGCCAAAATTTCAATCAGTAAGTGTAAAACAAGCGATATTTGTAAATTTAAGCGTTCCATGTTTTTAAGATTTTACGTTTCCTTTTTACATGTTTCTATGAAAAGCACACAGTTACTATACAGATATTTCATTTCTGCTTTAATATTGTTAATTACTTGAACTCTTGCATTGCAATACACAAAAAGTCTTAAATTTTTTTCAACATTGTATGAAATATATTGAAATTGATGAGTTTTGTACCGTGCATTTGAAAATAATAATTTCAGCTAAGCACTGACGTTTGTTTGGTTATGCTTAATGCAAACCTATGCTTTTCTCAAGCACCAATGAAACTTTAACAATAACTTATTTTATCTCAATAAAGATTTTGTTTATTTTACAATACACAGGAATATTTCCTTAAGTAAAATTATTGCTAATGCATTTATACCTACTTCTGCATGCTATATGTGATTATTCCAAGAAATTATGTCTGGAATAAAAAAAATCATGATCCATGTAGCGCTTTCAACTGTTCAAATGGTAAAAATGATAAAAAAATTGGATGCTAGACGTAGACAGCCAGTAAATTTTCTTGTGAAATAATTTAACATAAATCTGAGCAGTGTGTTTATGACATGAAAATAAAATAACACAATATCATGTTGAAAGTGATTCAAATGCAGCAATAAACATAAATGGGATATAAATGTTTAAATTTTCTTGAGTAACAATGTAATAATGGGCTAGAAATCATAATGAATGCTTATAATAAAGTGAAATACAGTAAACTCTGTGAACTCCGCAAAATGCATAATCTGCAAACATCTATTATCTGCACTACGTGGAACGTAAGTAATGAAACTCATTTTAACATTTAAGTTCATAGATGAATTTAAATGATGTGTTAATTTTCACTAAATAACAATTTTTCTTTGAAATAAAATGTGATTTAAGAAAATTCATACATTTTGTACCCAGCACTCGAAAATAACAATTTGAGCTTGACCTTTGTTTCTTTGGTTAGGCTTAATGCAAACCTATGCTTTGCTCAAGCTCCGATGAAACTTTAACAATAACTGATTATATCTCAACAAAGTACTAGTTTCTTTTAAAATACACATGAATATTTCCTTTAGTAAAATTTCTGCTAATGGACTTATACCTACTTTTGAATGCCATATATGTGATTATTCTAAGGCATTATGTCTGGACTAACAAGAATCACGATTCATGTAGTGGTTTTACATAGTTCAATAAGTACAAATGATCAAAAAATTGGTTGCTAGATCATCAGTGAATTATCTTGTGAAATAATTTGCCATAAGTCTGAGAAGTGTGTTTATGACATCAAAATAAAATAACAATATCATGCTCAGGGGTAGGAAAATGCACCATTTTACTAGCCACTGGCGAGTGAATTTTCTGTCAGGATAAGTGAATTTTTAGGTAGTTATTGAAAACTGCAAACTATACAGGTATGCCAAAAACGTTTTTTTAATATGTAGTTAGCTATATTTTTCAACTTTCCTAATTACTGCGATGTAAACATGGTACAAAATTCTATTTTATATTAAACTTTCACCTCTTGTTTATATTTCTCAATTTTATCGGAAAGAAATATATGAAAATGCATTACAGTAATCAGTGACCTGGAGCCGGAAAATTTTTGATGCTCCAGCTCCGCTCCAAGATAAAATACTGTGGCTCCGGCTCCGGGAACTGTTCCAACTCGGCGCCGACTTCGCACCTCTGAGTTGCAGTTTTTGATTTACACATTTAATTTTTTGCTTACAAATTCTTTCTTTCTTCGCCTTCATTAAAGATCTGACAAAATGCATTTTTCTTCTCAACAAACTTGAAATGCTTGTTCAGAAAATATGACATCTTTTAGCTTTTGCTTTTAAAATAGAAAGTTTGGTGGAATTTTAAACACAAAAATCTTAAATTTCTTCTACGCTTTTCAAACAACCAAAATTGTACGTGTAAACAACAGGCAGTCATATTTGTTTTCAAATAGTGTTGACACTTAGCTCAAGTAGAAGTGAAGTAGTGTTACCATATTTTTGTGAGAAGTTTTACATCTTTAATTAAAAAAAAAAACCTTAAAAAATTATATAATTAAAATACTGAATAATGATGTAATTAAAATATTTTAAACCTGGACATTTAAAAGACTGAAAAAAAATATTAAAAAAAAATAATAATAAACTAAAGGAATCCTGGAGCAGAGTAAATTTTAGAGCTCTAGCTCCAGGGAAAATACAGCTCCGGAGCGCTCCGGCTCCGGTTCCAGCCCCAGGTCTCTGACAGTAATAGTAACCAACTATTTTGAGTTGCGTAATTTTGTCATAAAATTTTTTAACTGTACATTGCATTTTACTGGCTGTTGAAATAAATCCTTGGCTGGTAAGATTTTCTAGAAATTCTCCATCCCTGGTCATAAACATAATAGAAATAACTTATCTAACAGACACTTTTTTATCCAACATTTCAGTTGTCTGACTATGTACAGAGCAATTGAGCTATTTAATTACTTTTTAAACGTATTTTTATTAAGATTATGACTAGAAAATGTGAAAAAAAGCAAAAAATATTTCCTTCATTTATAAAATTTTTGTTAATGGAGGAATTCATAGTAAAATTTAGTGAAATTTCGCCCAAAATGCTCTAAAGAAAATTTGGTACTTTTCGGTTAGCCGGGCGCCAGTGTTATATATACATGGATATGTATATATATACATCTATATACATATACAAATATGTGCATACACATGCATATATGTGTATATATACAATATATGTATATATACGTATATATGTATGTATATCCATGTATTTATAACACTGGCTCCCGGCTAACCGAAAAGTACCGAAAATTTTACTGTATGTTAGTTTCCTTTGTACATTTCATATTTATGACATTGGTGAAGGCAATGAACTAAAATCTAAGAAACGTTTTAAATGTTTCAAAACTTATAGCATATTGCACTTGTTTACATGTTAATTTTCATAAAATTCATCAATGTCATTCCACAAAAACATCCATAAAACAAAAAAATATTTATTTTAAATTTAAATCTTTAGTTCATTGCCTTCACAATAGTGTAAACAACATATTTTTAATTTCATAGTGATATTCCAATAATTTTCTGAGGAATAATATTTTGCGTATGGAATTTTCACCGAAAATTATATTATCCAAAAAATGCATTTAAAGTTTAGATTTTTGTTTTACTACAAGAATTTCAGTAATTATACATCTAAACTTCACTGTTTTTATAAGTCACCCATTTCTTTAAAAGTACTGACCCTTTTTTAATCTCTAGAAGGCCATATTTTGCCCCCCCCCCCCCCAGTTTTTTAACAAAGCTAAGCATGACATTTCACATCAAAGATGCGACCGTTATCACAAACACCTATTCTTCAGTTTTAATTGACTTGGATTGTTTGTGGTTTATTCAATACCTTTTAATTTCATGTATAATTCAATATTGTACAATTTTACAGGTAAATAATGAAAAAACAGAGCTCGTGTTCTGTATCTAGGGTAGTCAGTGATGAATTCGCACCCAGAAGCAGAATTTTCAGTATCAATCTGCAGCAAACCAAAATTTATCTGCGACCCAACAATACTGAACCAAGCTACTATAATAAATACTCACTGTAACCCATAAAATAAGCAAAATTTACATTTTACAAAGAAAATTAATAACAAACACAATAACTCCTAAAACAAAGTAAATTTGTGATTTTTTTTAAGCTCAATATTTATTATAAGCTGGTAGATTGATCTGCAAGGTATAAAATAATCTGCAGCACTGCTGCAGTGCTGCACAGTTTCCGCTATGGAGATTTGATACACGATCACTTTCTACGCCATGTCATTCATATCATTCCACAAAAACACCCATAAGACAAAAAATATTTCTTCTAAATTTATACCTACTTTAAATTTCATAATGATATTCCAATAACTTTTTGAGAAATCATGTTTTGCGTATGGAATTTTTACCGAAAATAACTTTTCCAATAAATGCATTTAAAGTTTAGATTTATGCTTTACTACAAGAATTTACAGTACTATACATCCAAAACTTCACTGTTTTTACAAGTCACTCATTTTTTTTAAGTACTGACCCTTTCTTTATCTTTAGAAGGTCATATCCCCCCCTCCCACCCAGTTCTTCAACAAAGCAAAATATGACGTTTCTCATCGATCTAACCGTTATCGAAAACACAATGTTCTTCAGTTTTAAGAGACTTCGATTGTTTATGGTTTATTCAATACTTTTTAATTTCATGTATAATCCAATATTATGTAATTTTACAGGTAAATAATGAAAAAAAAAATAGAATTCGTCTTCTGTATCTAGGCCAGTCGGTGCCGATTTGACATGCAATCACTTTCTACGCCAAGGTTGTCAATCCAAAATTCAGACATGGTACAGTCTCAGCAAAAAAAAAAAAAAAAAAAAAAAAAAAAGCTGAACTTTCACGGCCTAATGGAATTTTGACGAAATTCACATTTTTTCGCAGCGTTCAGATGAAATTTGCGCTTTTTCTGTAATACATTGACGAAATTAGCGTTTTTCCCCGACCACTTGACGAAAATCGCGTTTTTCTGCAATCTTTCGAAGAAATTCGTGTTTTTTCTGCAATATTTCGAAGAAATTCATGCATTTACCACGATCTTTCGTCAAAAATAGCACGTTTTCCACGATTTTTTGCCAAAAATCGTGCATTTTCCATGATCTTTCGCCAACGATCCATTTTTTAATCATCCGACAAAAATCGCATTTTTTTGCGATTCTTTGACGAAAGTAACATTCTTTTTTCGCGATCCTTTGACGAATTTCGCGTTTTTTCAACGACCTTTCAAAGCAATTCTCTATTACACGATCTTTCGCCAAAATGCGCGTATTTTGCATGATTTTTCGCCGAAATTCGCATATTTTACAAGATCCTTTGGCAAAATACACTTTTTTCTGCAATCCTTTGATGAAAATCGCGTATTTCCAGCGATCCTTTGGTGGAAGTCGCATTTTTTCCCGCGATCCTTTGAAGAAATTTGCACTTTTCCTGCGATTCTTTGAAGAAATTTGCATTTTCCCGCGATCGGTTGAAGAAATTAATTTGGCACGGTTCATACTCGCGTTTTTGTTGTATTACATCCATTCCCGCTAATCCCCCCCCCCCTCTATTAAAAATGTCAACAAATTTTAATGCATATTTGCATCGATCCCAGAGATAATAAAATTCACTGCTGAAAAAGCGGAATTCCGCGTTTTCGCGGAAAAGTAACATGTCTGAAAATTATATGCGTTTGCCAAATTACTTATACATTTATCGACAAGCTTGACAGAGCAGCCCTGAAGTAGAATTACACCCAAAAATAGAATGTTCATGAAATTTCAAGCAAAATTTATATTATTATGTAAAAGTGAATAAAACATACCCTATAAACAAAACAATGCTAACCAACACATACTTCAGGAGGTGGTGGTGGGGGGGGGGGTGTGCCAAATAAAGATATTTATTGTTTATAGTTTCATACAAAAATGTATGTATATATGAAGTAACAAGATACTCGCAAGCTCATGTTAAACTTATGGGAGCGTTCTTTTCAAATTTGTGAAATTGAAAGTAACTTAAAAAAAAAAAAAAAAAATCTGCAACCAAAATCGAAAAAGTAAACACTAACCTAGTTAGAATTCAATCTCAGCCATTCTAAGCAAGAAAAATAATTATTTAAAACTATTAATATGCAAGGGAGAAATTTTTAAATGTACGCTTTCATAGGTTTAACGTCAGCAATTCCAGTTTCTTCTCATGACTAGTGCAGATTCCTAACCTTCAAGTTAATGTTAATCCTGTGAGAGCGTTGTTTACATATTCCTTGCAAGCAAAAATACATTTTGACAACTTGATTGTAAAAAACGAACTTTAAAGCAGGATATGAAAAAAAATCTAAAGAAAATTATTTAAAGAATTCTTTTAAGAATATTAACTTTAGAATTAAATAAAAAGAAGTATCTTACCCAAGGTTCGCACACTCCTTGGAATTTCCAAGGACTCTGGCACCACTATTAGTGATAAGAAAATTTGCATTTAATTTTTAAAACACAGAATTCGCAACCATCACCTTTAGTCACAGATTTTGCAATATTTTTCTGCAGTGAAATACTTTGAAAATACTGTAAAAATTTAGTGGTGAAACTGTGCGAAGCCTGATCTTACCTTTGCAAAAAAAGCTATTATATCTCTTATTTACCTATAACCTTTAGTTACTAAATAAGCAAAAGAACATGAAGAAAATTTTTACTTTTAGAAGTTCAAAACAACTAGTCGGGATAATACGATTCATTTTGAGCTAATCGTGTGCTCTGAACAAATTATTCACGTGTCTTCCGATCTTCCGATTGGCGTTATAGCAATAGGTCGTTTCCTGCCAGACATAATCTGCAAATATCACAAATTTTCTTTCAAAATAGCATTCTATTCTAATACTACAAAAGAAAAACACGATGTCTCTTTCCCCTTCATTTTGATCTCAAATAGCAATCAAGTAAGTTGAACATCCATTGCACATATCATCGGAGTTGAAAATTAGTTTGTCTCAAGTTGGGAAATTTTTTAATCCCCCCCCCCCCCCCCAATAAATATCTGTGGCTACGCACCGACGAATCGATAAGGAAACGACGAATTTAATCACAAAATCCATCATTATAACGAATTTCTGCCCGTTAACAAGTAAACAAACAAACGTGGTTTAGGATTCAGTTCAACAAGATTCAATCTTATGGATTCAATAAACGATTCAAGACGAAAATTGAAAAAAAAAATTTTAAATTGAAAAAAAAAATTATAAATAACAATTATATTGAATACATATAATTAAAAAAAAATTTCGTTTTCAAAAATGAATCTAAATATTTTTTCGACAAAAAGCAGTAATATGGAATAATAATTTCTTCATAACAAAAGAGAAAGATAATATCAATCGAAATTTCATTTAATATATTTAATATTTTAAAACACATAATAATTAACATGTAAAATTTTAATATAAAAAAAAAAAAAAAAAAAAAAAAAGATTTACTGCCTACATTCAGATTGTTAACTCAACTTAGAATACCTAAAATGACTTTGCAAATTTTGTTTCTGATTTTATACCCACAGCAGATGGATTAAGACTCCTCCTACATACGAAGTGACGTCAAACCTATTCACCAATCACAGACGAGAAAAGTAAAAAAAAGGCGATTTTTTAAAATAACGATTTTTAAAATAAAACGAGTTTTCCCAGAAAAAAGAAAAGTGTTATTCACCTCGTATTAATCAGATTTATATTATATATCAATTTAAAGAAAATTCTTAGAACCGTTTTCGAGATTTTCAAATTAGGAACTTCTTCCGTACCATACCAATGTTTTCACTTTAAAAATGGCTATTTAGGTCTCAAAATATACTGCACGTAGAAATGTAAAAATTTCAGTATACGATTAGACTGCAGATATAAGACTGTTCTAGAAAATTCAGAACAATAGGAACTATATCTGCTGAGTTATTAAAGGGCGACTTTTCGCGTTTTCTTTGATGTCGAGTTAGCTGCATATATGAGTTCCGCCATCTACGAATTCTACAATACGATACGATTTTAACGATACGATACGATACGATTTTAGGCTTAAGGCTGCGTCACTCGGAATACTACCGTCTTCCATGATATTGTGGGATGTTTAGAAGTTTAAGAATGAAATTTCATTTAAAATTGGTCGTCAGATGTCTTGGAAATCTGACGATGGAAAAGCCTTTTCCCGAACAGCCAATGAAATGCTTGGAGAATACGTAAGTTTCAGGTGGGTAATACGTAAGTTTTACGAAATCTGACTAGTCGCAGGCGATTTTTGTCGCTTGCAATTTTTACGTGTAATAACGCTATTAATGTTTAATTCATGGCATACGTAATGTATGACCAGCTCCGTAGAAGTTTAAAAATTTACAGTACCGAAAATTGTAGAATTAAAATTTCTTTTAAAATTTGTTCATGATGGGTCCAGGAATGTTAATGTTTAATTCATGGCGTACGTAATGTATGATGAACTCCGTGCGATGTTTTATGTCTTAAATTTTAGTCTCCGAAAAAACCATTTTCCAAATGGTCATTGTAATTTGTTAAATTGCTTTTTTTTGTTATTATTTTTATTATTTTTTTTTTGCTAAATTTTATCTGTATAGGTTTTATAACATACCGGGTGTCTCTTCTTATAATTGAGAAATTTCTAATTCCTACTTTGTTAGATATAGGGAAATAGTTTCTAACTGCAGAAAGTTTACAAACGTTCTTCATCATAGAAAACCCGTTTTTTTTTTAAAAACAGATATTGAAAAGAAAAATTTGCACGATTTTTCTTTTGTTGCAAAATATCCAACAGATGCATTGTCTTGAAAACAGAGCAGTTTTCAGTGTTTGATACATGGATTATTTCATGGATTTATATAAACATATAGCTTATATTTTATATATTAGATAAAACATACGTAAAGTTTATTTAAACTTCTGCAGCATATTATACAACAATATGTTTTTATGATGAAAACCTTTGACGTAATATATAACAGAAAAATATTTATTCAGATAAAATCTTCGAAATACTATGTCTTTTTTTTTCTCTGATAAAATCATTGAAATTGTTTATTTAAAAAAAAAAAAAAAAAAAAAAAAAAAAAAAAACACAGAAGAGTTAAAGGTTTACTTAATTGATGATCAATTTTTTGGTAGTGAAACGTGAAGTATGTCTGTAACTACTAACTAGTCAACAGTTTGTGAACAGAAAATAGATTTTAGAATATATTTACTTAAGCTTGTTATTAGCATAATAAATTATATTATTAAAATTAAAAGTTTATTAACATAGTGTAAAATCCTATTTTTTACAGAGAAACAATTATTCAAACACATTTAAAGCGTATTTTTAAAGAGCCTCGTATACATTGTTATAATTAAAAGGTATACTTTCAGTGGTTTCCAAAAACACATATATGTAGCTAATTCGATTCAACTAACTTTTCGCGCAAAAAAATTGCGTTATATTTAGTTTTGTTTAATTCATCATTTAAGTAATTCGTAATGTATTAAAGTATCATCACCACCTTTATAAGATTGTAAGAAAAATAAATAAAACCTGGGATATATTTTTCCTCCTACACTCTTAAATTTACACGCTTTTAACAAAGAACAAAATCGATTTTACACACTACTCTACACTTATGAGTGTTCAGTTGTTAATCACCTGTCATAAGTTCCAGTTCTGTTTTTCAAGACACAAAAAGAGATGTTACCGGGAAAGACTTTATTTATTTAACACTTGAATGCATTTTGGAATTTTGTCGGATTACTCTAAAAGATAGTTTTGTTTGAAAAGATAATGTACAGTGACATTTTGTTCTTGCGACATTAAAAAGAATAAATATAATAGTTTTGAAGCATACAAAACAAACGGTAAGCTTTTATAACAGTTTTAAGATGCTTCTCTTCTTTATTTTATTTAAAAATTTACTTTTAATTAAACATCTAAAAATTATTCATAAAGTTACATTCAAGTTATAATGTATATAATTTATAATAATATATATATAATATATACGTGCTGTAACGACAGTAGAAGTTGGCGACAGTCATGTTTTTATGGGGTTCCATTTAATTAGCACAAGCGTGTAGCCCGATTGGTTAATAATGACGATAATAGATGAAAATAAATAATGGAGTACAATGAAGTGAGCTAAATTTACTTTTATTTAGCATATTGAAGAACAATTTTGGTCGGAAAATGCTCATTTCACTCGATGCTAGACATATGATTTACTCCAGGTTGTAATTGAAATTTTTGAAAAAAAAAGGAACTTCACGTTCACGTTCGAACTTCTACTAAACATTCCATCTGAACTCTGATCTCCCACATTTATTCTCTTTACACAACATCTTTTACATACGTCGATACCCATACAGTGGTGGCAGGTGCGACAAATTAGAGAGGGTGCTAAAATCAGCTGCAAAACAACCCCTCACCTCCTACTTACCAAAAACACCTTTAATAATCAACACTTGCATTTGTAATTTATAGGCACATGTAATTGAAATAAGAACTGTTTGCGCAATCTGTATGATTTATTTATAAAAATAAACAAATAATACACACACACATATATATATATATATATATATCAAACACATTACCTGAAAAATTATAAATGTCGATATTATACTACTTTTTTTATTAATTCGATGGATAAAAATGTATTTATATAAAATAATTGAGAAAATGCACTTATTGAATATAAATTATATATGCTTGCGCGAAAATCAATAGAGAAATAAACAAATGAACTTTTAGATGTGAGAAAAGGTGGGGTATCAAAATTTGAGAATCACATTATTTAATAATGCATGTGACGTCAGCTGGGCAAAGCTTATTATTTGTTTTATACGTTAGAGGCTAGACAATGATTAGCCTCCATTCACGGTTGACTCTTAATTGATCTATCTCATCTCCCCACCATGGCGGAATTTCTTCCCTTTTAACGGTAATACTAGAGGGAAGTTCACTCCTAGGCTCTGTTTGCGGTCTACAAATAATAAATATATATAATTCTGTTATAACTTACTGTATCTTAATATATTTATGTACAGATAAATCTTGCAATAAAAGCTTTCATACTATGAGTTTATTAAGGAAGGGTAAATCTTAGTTGTCTCCTCTGATAAGCAGCCTTATTTTAGTACCTAATCCCAAATTCGCTTACAATGTTTTATCTGGAAGTGGTTCTGATTTACGTGTCAACAGGTATGAGGGAGATTCATGTTTTTTTCTTTAAAAATTCGGCGAGATCTGCAGTATATAAGCTTACTCTCGCAAACTCCTTACTATTTGTTTTTACTGAAAAAATACAATGATGATAATTTCAGAAAAGTACAACTCACAGTCAATTCCGAGAGTCATTATACTTTGTCAATCTCTAAGAAAGACAGAATAGAATAAAAAAAATCATGCACAAAATCATCACAAGATATTGTGATTCCAATCAAAATACAATCGACCACTAGATTACCCTTAAAGAGAGTAACATGGAATTCTATCACAAAGTCCGAGTTTGGATTGGTCGTTGATGTTTTATCTCATAGCCGCCAAAGTTAACAGACATTTTCTTCCTGAATTTCTGTGTATGTTTGTATTAAAAATCAGATTTTAAGTACATTACTTCCAAAATCTATTTCTGAATTGAAATCACGAATCAGCGCTGCAATGGGTTTGATTGCCATAAAAAATTTATGGTTATATATGACAACAAATGATTTACATTTAAACATTTGGAGAATAACGAATGGCAATTACGTCAAACATTTGTAAAAATGTGAACATTGTGTGTTTCCGACGTAATAATCACGTGTGTCCTCGTGTGTGACTCAAAAATAAAAATATTCTTTTTATAAAAATAGTCTGTGTTGACGATGTATGTTATCAAATGTTACAATTTTTTTTTCTTTTCATTAATAGATGAATTTCCGTTTATGCAAGCTTTTGATTTCATGTGATGTCAGCATTACTGGTGGACTCGTTTTTGCTTCATAAATATAGATTATCTATCATCTATCGAAATAATTTATATATAGTATTATATATAGTATTTATATATAGTATATATAGTATTATAGTATTATATAGTATTATATATAGCATTTTGAAAACCTTGCGTAAAAAGATTTATTATGGCAATTCGTAACAAATCTTTCTATGACTATGTGCAAAATTACTTAAGCCAAAATTAAAAGTTTTGCTTTCATTTGGAAAATATAGTTGTAAATAATTTGTGAAAAGTCTTTGAGAATTTCAATTATATAACTTTAAAGTATGATATTACATTATTTTTGACATAAATAGATTTGGAAAATACATAGAGAAAATAGCTAAAAATTTAAATTGTAAGCGATAAAAAAAATACAAAAAACTTTTTAATTTGCAGGATTTAGAATTACAACAATATTTCGTGTTGAAGTTAGCCGAAATTAAAATTCTTATCAGCACATATCAGAGCTATTAAATTGATTGCGTACAAGTCATTGTCAATATAACACATTCCATCATTTATGGCCTAATGTTAAAAGGACAGTAGGCAGAAAATGTTACAAAATGATTGCAGATTTATAGTTAAAATACATATTATACCATAGATATTTTCAAAATAACTATTTTTTCCGCATTATGTTGTTAAACATGTTGTTGGTCATTGATAAATATAACATTTCCAGAAAAAAATCTATATCATTATTTCAGCGGCTTTATGTGAAAAAATTTATTATTCCTATTTCCTGTAAACTGAAATACCATTATCCCTTTGTAGAGAATGTTCCTATTCTTTTTAATATTAATAAAACACTTTTTATAAGGACCTTTCATATCAAAACACAAAAAATCCCTGCCGGCCCGGCCTACAGGCAGAGGTAGATTTCGAAGTCAAATATACTAATTTCACAAACAAAAACTAAATCATGATTAGATATAAATCCACTTTAACAATTTTATCTGGCCGCTTTTGACGAATTTTTATTTCATTTTTATATAATAGCTGGTTTTATCAGAATCATGTTAGGGCGGTATTCAAAAAAATACTTTTCCATGCTCAACAACTCGAAATTTTCTGGCATAATTTCAGATTTATTTTTAATTAAAAAAAAATATATATGAAACTTGCTGACCTGATTTTTGAAGAGATTTATAAGCGACCTGTGTTTTTATTTTTTGTTCAATTAATTAAAACTTGATATATAAACAATTATTTTCTCAGAAGGACAATATTTTTCGATTCTAACACAATCGCTTCGGGAAATACCGTTCAAAATGCCCACTTTGACAGCATTTTTTTAAAATTATATTCTGCCTCTATCAAAACATCGATCATTACGGTACATTATATAGTTTCTGAATAAGCGAATATACCAATTAAATGCGTTTGAGAGCAAAAATTAATTTAAAAATGAGTCAGAAAATAAGCAGTTTGGATTTGAGTGCATCCTTAATGCAATGATTTTTCCAACACAATCCGGTTCGGGAAATTCGGTTCAAAGTGCCTACTTTAAGAGCATTTTTTTAAATATATTCTGCCTCTAACAAAAAATCGACCATTACGGTACATTATATAGTTTCTGAGTAAGAAAACGTACCAATTGGAAGCCTTTGAGAGCAAAAATGAATTGTAAAATGAGTCGGAAAATAAGCAGTTTGGATATGAATACACCCTTACTAAGATGATTTTTTTCTTCAACCGCTATGTATTTTTAATTTGTTTTTGCTGTAAGAATTGGTCCTATCCAAAACTTGTCTGTATAGATGTTGTAGACAATATTAAGAAGATGTATGATAAATTCATGGGGGATTTTATATCTTTTGAATTGACGGAGTTATGGATTTTTTTCTTCTTCAAACCCCCTTTTTGTTTTGGTTTTTAATTTTTTTTTGCGGTACGAATTGGTCCTATCAAAAACTTGTGAATATAAAAGTTGTAGATAAAGTTAAGGAGATTTATAATGAAATTAATTGGATTTGATATCTTGAGAATTGAGGAAGTTATGAATTTTTTCTCCCAAAAACCCTATTTTTGCGCCATTTGAGCCCATTTTTAATTTTATCAAAAATCTGTGATGCATAAATTTTTGGCCCTATTTTTAGAAGTAATAAATACTTTAAACTGATTTTATATGTACAAAAATTAAGAAGTTATGGGGGGTTTTCTGTTTTCACAAAACCCCTCTCTATTTCCATCCCCTTGGCCCGATTTTGCCTATTAACGAACTTGACCGAGATTTTATGCCCATTGATTTTATGTACCAGTTTGGAAGATAACAGCATTACAGAGTGCAATTCTGTTAACAGAGTGCAGAATTACGAAAGTTATCGTGTCCAGAAGAAAGTTATATAAATAGATAGATAGATAGATAGATAGATAAAGTTTTTTACTGAGGGTGGTTTTGGGTTCTAGGGGTCATGATCGGTGAAGATCTGCAAACATTTTTCAGAAATTCCAACATAGGAACGATCCCAATAGGTAGTATTTCATACGAAATCTACCAAAAATTGCGCTACCATTATTGACAGAAAGTCCCTGTTTTTTTTTCCGGCGGGTTTTTTTTTTGGGGGGGGGGGGGCTAGGGGTACGAAAGTTGTCTCTCTTGGCTTGGAAAAAACAAATATCACTAATATATTTATATGCTTCTTAATAATATTATAAAAGTTATTAAACCGATAAGTTTTGCAAATGAAAAAAAAAAAATAATAAAAATCAGTATATGACTATATTTTTAAATCTCAATCATTGATACAAATAGGATAATGATGGTGCAGAATTTTTTTTTTTTTGTATATTTTTATATTATTATTATTGTTGAATTTTTATCTGACATCATATGGAATTAAAAAATGGATTTTAAAAAATAATATCAAAATTTCATAACCTCCAGTAATAAAAATATATTCCTTTTGGTAGGTTAAAGACTTTTCTTAGAGAAATTATCGCATATACAAGGTGAATCTGAACACTTGGTCAAAACTTTAAGGGGAGATAGTACGCATCAAGAAAAACAATATTAAATGGGAAGCTAAAGGTCCCAAATGTTTTACTGAGGAGATAGACGCGACATTAACGTTTAGGGTCCGAAATTTCAAATGATTATAAAAAACGGAAAATTTGGTCGATTCGTTTGCGGTTTTCGTTAAAACTAATGCTTATGCCAGTATTTTCTTGAAAATGTTTTTTAAGGATAAAGCTCCAAAAATACAGATAGAGGGAGCTTTAGATTTTGGAGTAACGAACACTATTCTTTACATTTTTTTCTGTATCTCAATAAATGCTTTCAAAAGCTTAGCCTTATACTTAAATTTTGAGCTCAAAATCGGAATAGTTGGGAGTGGTTAAGTCGCGCAAACTGAGGGTCTAGGGGTTTTAGGAGAGGGTCTAGGGGCTTAGGAGAGGGAAGAGAGTATTTCAAACTTCAACTCCTGCACACAGTTCAGTTTGTGCTACTTAACCACTCCCAACTATTTGCTTATATAAGCTTTTAAAAGCATTTAATGAGATACAAAAATAATGGTAAAAAAGGGTTGTTCGTTACTCCAAAGTCTAAAGCGTCTTCTATCGGCCTTTTTAAAACTTTATTTTTAATATTTATTTTCAAGAAGAAAATACTGACATAAAGAATAGTTTTAGCGAAAACCGCAAACGAATCGACCATTTTTTCCGTTTTTTACAATCATTCGAAATTTTGGACCCTAAACTTTAATGGCACCTATTTCCTTCGGAAGACGTTTGGCACCCTTAGTTTCCTATTTAATATTGTTTGATTTGATGTGTACTATCATCCCTTAACGTTTTGCCCAAGAGTTTATATTCACCCTGTATACACTTACAGAATGCTTTGATTGTTATTTGGTGATTTGTGAATTACTAAAAAAAATTATATTGAATTTTATCGAAAAACAACATCTCAAAAGTAGATAGAAAGGCTTAAAAATTGAAAACGACACAAGAAATTGTTACTATAACAGATTATGTCCCAATTTAAAAGCACAATAGGCAGAAAATATTGGAAAATGATAACGGATTTACAGTTTAGCAGAAAAATAAATGTTATCCTAGCAATTTTTTTAATATTTTTTCGGATATATAAGAATGATTCAGATAGATAATCATGATTCTCAATGATAACTCAAAGTTTTCAGAGAAAATATTTGTCAATAAATATTTAAGAAATTTTGAATGAAACAATTTATTTTTCATATTTCCTGTAAGCTGAAATTTACTTAAATTATTATATTCCATGTATTTTTACAGACTTCTTTCATTTTTATTTGGATATTTTGGAATAAAATTTATATTCATTTTACAAAAACCATGAATTTTAAAATACAGAGAAAGCCTACAAGATAGATTTAATTGTTTATACGTTTTTCGAGTTCAATAGCACAATATAAAGTAAACGATCCCAAATGTTAAGTCAACTAGATAAATAAATGTTGCGCAGCAAATTTTTCAATAAATAATATTTTTTTTTCCGATTTCTAACATTTATTTTAATTTTTTTTTTCTTGAACTTTATAATAAAACAAAATAGATTTCATTTTTCTTGTAAGTTGAAGTATGCTTAAATCAATTTACTGTTTATACTCGTATATATATATTTCTGAAGGTTTAGACTTGCTTTAAAGTTCCAATACTGAATTTTATCGAAATTGATACTCCTAAAAGTACACGAAATGTCAGAAAAATTGATTATGTATACAAGAAATGGTTTTATGATAGATTTAATCGTTTACGGGACCAAATTCGAGAGCGCAGTAGACAGAAAATAATGGTATATTTTTTGTTCAGTGGACAAATATATATCAGATCAAACATCATATGATTCGAACAAAACAAAAATATATAAAGAAAATGGAGAAGGGCATAAAATAGTAAAATGAAATAAAAGAAATAAAAAGGAAGTAGTTGAAACTTAAATAAACAAAAAGTATCAAGTTATATCACTTTACGAAAAGTATAAAAATGAAACAGCTAAAAAATTATTCTGTATATTAAAATCGTTATTTAATTAAATTTAACGCGTTTTCTAATCTGCAAAGCGCATGGTCGAATAACAGTTTTCGTTAATGATTTCACAATTACGACCATACAAAAATCTCAATTTGCTGTTTTGTTTTGTTTTTTAAGGCGATATGTATGTTCTAATGCCTCTATCAATATAGACGCTTCGTGCGTTACATTAGACTTTTTTTTTTAAAACGGTTGCAATTAGAAGCAATAAATAAAAATGAATACATATAAAATACTTTAATCATTATACAACTAAAAATAAATTGTATAAAACATTTCTTTTTCATTTTTGTTAAAATTAACTTTGAGACGTGTAGAGTAAAGAAATTAACGTTCCATTTATTTTAATATTCACATGCTCGCAAAGAAAAAAAAAATATCATTTCGTTTAGAAAAAATGTCTTATTGCAATTTAGGTTAAAGAAAATGCTCAGTGACTGTCTATAATTAAATTACAACAAACTTTTAAATTTTTGATTCGGACGCTTAATTTTTTTACACAATATTTCGAAATGTGGTTATCTTTTACCTTTGGGTAACAAACAGGAAGTGATTCGGTCAAGAAGGTTGGGTGTTATACAGATGTAGAGTTTTTAACTACTAATGCGAAATTCATTTTATATTTATTTTGTTACAAAACAAAATTCAATGCAGGTGGTAAGGGCTTTTAAGCATAACTCAAAAAGTATTTGTTAGAAGGAAATAAAATTTTAGATTTGCATATTTGAAGCTCCTGGAAATGAATGTCTGGTAAAATGTTTTATAACTAGAGTTAACTAGAGTTCTTTATATTGCAAATGCTGCATTAGTAAAAAAATTGAAAGAATACTTTATATTGATAATGATTGATAATGACGATTTTTCATAACGATATCTGTGATCAATGGGTAAATATAATACAGAATTACATGATTGAATTGACCGATTATGGAAAATCTCGTAATAAATCGGAAAAGGATCGTAAATTAATGATTTTTGGATTTTTTGTGTTATATATGCTACTATAAGGACTTCCTCTAAGCCAATTTACCGGGTTCTTGGACAACAAGACGCGCCCTATTGATTTTAAGAGCAAAACCTAAAGGATATTTCATGATGATCTAGAATATTGAAATTTGGCACAAAGAAAGGCCCTATTGCAAACGCAAAGGAAAAATATACGAAAATAATCCATTTATAATTCTATGCCAATTTATGACTTGAGAATCTGATGAATTTCCGTAATCTTGAATACCTGTTTACAAAGAATTCACCGAAGTATTCGACATAGAATAATAAATTAAATGATTTTCAATCTGCGATGACTGCGTTTTCAATTTCGGTATGAGCTTTTACATTTAACTTATTTTTTTGCATGTTACTCGTTGTATATATATTCTACACCTAGTATACAGGGCTACACAAAAAAATCACGTTCCATTATCCTTATTAGCGGAATTTGCTGAAGGGAAATTTTCAACTGAGGCATGTATTTCCTAACTGACCTAAATTTTGACATGCATGTAATCAATAGATACAAATCCATACATCATATACAGAGCTACTCAAAGAATTCTAATAACTTTCCGACTGTGGATGGGAATAGCTGAAATTGGGTTTTTAAATGCGCTATGCATTTCTATAAATTTCGAAAAGACATAGCAATTTCACTTATAAACGGTGCAGTTTCGTACACTATTCTGAATGTATTGGAAAGTGTCCCATAATCTATGCTTGAGGCGTGTTTGTTTTTTCTTTCTTATTTCTTTTTATTGTAATTACCTTTTGACGCAAGCTTGATTATCCTTTGAGAGTAAAAAGAATTATTTCTTCACTAGTGATGAGCATTTTTATTTTCTTCTATCTTTGCAAGAAGAACGTATTGGATTCGTAAAAATTTTCGACTTTCGGTTTTCGACGGATTTACACGTTTTAGGGGTCAGAGATTCCGAAAAACATGTTTTTACAAAATGGCTCTCTGTGAGTCTCTCTGTCTGTCAGTCTGTCTGTATGCGACACAAATTTTGAGGGCGCTCTATCTCAAGAATTAATGCACGGAATTTAATAAAAATTTATATTCAATTAGTCACTGATAAAAATTGGTACTGATTAGTTATTGGTGTAAATCACTCAACAGGTGGCACCGCTATGCTGCATTTTTTTGTAATTCCCGCAATAGCTCTATATCAAGAACTAATGCTTGGGTTTTCAACTAACATCAGATTCTGGTATACCTCAATATGAGTTAGTGTTGTTTAGTTTTTGGTGTAAAACTCTCAATAGGTGGCGCTGCTATGCAGCATTATTTTACGATTTCCGCTATAGCTTAATCTCCAGAACTAATGAACGGATTTTCATCAAACTTCAGATTCAGTTACTCCTGGACATGAATTGACGTTTTATAGATTTTGGTGTAAATCGCTCAACAGGTGGCACTGTTCTGCTACATTTTTTGGAATTTCCGCAATAGCTCTATTGCAAAAACTACTGTTTGGATTTTTAACAAACTTCAGATTGAGGTATACCTTGATATGAATTAGTGCTGTTTAAGTTTTGGTGCAAAACGCTCAACAGGTGGCTCTGCTCAGCTGCATTTTTCAGAATTTCCACCACAGCTCTATCTCAATAACTTATGCACGAATTTTCATCAAACTGCAGATTCGGGGATACCATGATATCAATTAGTGCTGTTTCTGTTTTGGTGTAAATCGCTCAACAGGTGCCGCTGCTATGCTACATTTATCAGAATTTCTGCTATAGCTCTATCTCAAGAACTAATGCACGAATTTTCATCAAACTTCAAATTGAAATATATTTTGATATGAATTGGCGCCAAATACATGTAATTTCTTGCACTATTTAAATGATTTAATTGACGTGATTTATATAGAAGAAAGTCCTGTGATGGCCACAATATACTAGTTGTAAAATTGTTACTGAGAAACTTAATTCCGTGATTCATTTTGAGTTCATTTTTATCAATGTGTATACTCTAAATAAAAAAGATTTAAAATTTGATTTCCTATCAAAAGAAGATTTAATATAAAGACTTCGTAATTTTGAAATTAAAAGGACAAAAGCATAAAATAGTGGAAAATGTTCTTAGATTCAAGATTCGATAGAATAAATAACTTAAAAGTAGATTTCCGATAATCGATTGAGTTTCTTCGGAATCTCAATGAAAAATCTCTTATTTTTAATTAATAATACAAGAATGTACAAGATGGATCATAAAAATTGAATTAAAAAAAAATTATGAGAAGAATATTAAATTTCAAAATTATATTAATACTGAAACACGTTAAAATGTAGATTACATTGTCAGTAACACGTTGTATTTAAAAAATAAAGTATGATATTAATATTACCAATATTTTAAATTTTGTAAAAAGAAAAAAAACCCTCATTTTCCCTATTATACCCATTTTATTTATCTACACACTTTTAAATCTGTATTCTTGTAAGTTTTTCTATTTCCAGGACATCTATAAAAATGTCATAGCCTCATTACCTTACGCAAATGCAAAATTAACTTGGGCGATACAGAATTAAAAAGTAATGTTCTACAGAAATTTCTAAGCAGATTAGATTTAAAGATTCCCTCTTTGCTATTCCGAAAAAAATTACTTTCCTTTTAATAATAACTCAAAAATTCGACGGAATATTTGTAGTTTGAACACGATTAAATAGGAAAATAATTTGAAAAAAAAAGTCCTGTTTTATAATATACACGATTTCCTAAAATATCTGTCTCTAATATCACAAACTGAACGTTTTTAAAGTTCAAGGTAGCCAATTTTACAAATCTGGGTGAGTAACCTTGTGCATCACGTATTTAGTATTTTAGATATTTACAGGAATAGTATTTATTTCCATGCGAATTATAATTTTATACTGAAATATTGTATTGGAAAGCAAATTTATTTAGTTATTTTTTTTTCAAATATAATCTTTGTTAGAGTAAAACAAAATTATATAAAAATGTTCTAAAGGTTTTTTTTTAATCGTTGCGAATAATTGCGAATTCTGATTGAAAACAGCTGATTCAGATGTATAATTTTCTTGAGAACTACTGAAGCTATTTCAGCGTTTTATCAGCTTTTATAGTAAGATTTTGCTCGTTTTCCTGAACTCTTAAGCAAATAATTGCTCATAATTGCTATAACATTGATTTTTTTACTTTTAATACATAAAAAATCAAAATTCCGTTACATTGCTGAAGGATCTACTCCAAATTGATATTTTGAACAAGGTGTCAAAAGAATGAAAGTTTCTAAATCTTACACGTTTGCCTCAGTTACATGTCTAAGATAGAAGACGCTCAAACTTTTCCAAAAGTATTTTAAAACTGAAGATATCATTTTCACATACCTGAATGAATAACATTTTTCATCACTCGTTTTAATATATTGGGTTCTGCAAGATTTATTTTTATTTTTAAGCGAATAAAAACTACAGGATGATATTAAGGTCATATAGGAGATGGTATCTGTAAAGTTTTCTGATAGTATAAACCATCAATAAATTTAGTGACCGGATGCAACTACTAGAAAACCGCTAAAGAAAATCCCTCCTGTTGCTACTTTTCAAAGACAAAAACAATTATATAAAAACTATGGGGCTCTGCCCCCTGCAAGCTACGCTCGCCAACCCCCGTTCAGACACTGCAGAATCTGAAACCGCGCTAATCTGATCGGCTTTAAAAAGATTAGAGAAGACTGAATTATACTGAAAAAACCTGTAGCGATCTCCCTGTAAACGGCTTCCCATTCATTTCCCTTTGATTGCAAACATTTAAGGTAGAATCAGTTGCTGTTGAGACATCCAATGGTTGTTTTCGTGTTTGGTTAAAGAAGATCAGTTAAACATTTGAAAAGAAACTAAAATAAAATGAATTAAGTAAACAGAGTCTTTGTCTCTCGGTATTTTTTAACAGCGTTATAAAACGATTGATTTAATACAATTTACTACAATTTGCTGCTTTAACCCCTTCAAGGGCGGAGGTTCATTTTTGGACCACTTAATTTTAATTCTTAAATGCCACATTAGCATCAGAATATTGGGATGAAGATTTTCCTTTTATTAAGTGAACAAAAGCATTTTTGTATTTCGAAATTTGATTGTAAATTCTGGTGCCATTCACTGATTTCAAGATTTTACGAATGGAAGTGCCTTGTCCGTGAAAGGGTTAAACGCATATTAATGCATTTATTATTTTAAAGTTTCGTTTCCCTATTAAAATTCACGTGTAAATACAATTTCCAGGACATAATTTTCAATATTTTCCTCCCTTTAACACGTACTCATTTAATAGAGATTTTTTTCTGTTTTTAATAGTCACGTGCAATTTTAATCGTTAGGAAAATTTTATTCTTTGCGCTGTTTTTAAAATTGAAAACAATCTCTATAATAATAGCCTTAGTCATGTGACTATCAGCAACAGCTCCAGGCGGATCCCTTCGCTTTTTATATTCCAGGCGGCCATTTTGGTAATTTAATGTTAGCCAGCCACAGGTGTGATTAATCGCGGAATATTATTCTATTCCCATTATTTCGTTTATATTATAATAGTCCAAGTCATGTAGCTGCCATAAACAACGGGCTGATTCCTTCGCTTTTCATAAGAAAGGTTTCCATTTTGATTAAAGAATCAAAATTATTTTTTCGAATAAAACTACATAAAAATTGCTATGATCACAGAGAATTCCTGGTACTTTTATGTTACCCGGGTGAAAATCTCGCCAATAACTTTTTTTAACTCGCCAGTTAGCATTTTTTTATTTTTCGAGTGGTAAATTAAAACGGTGCTACTTGGTTATCCCATCGACCAAAAATCTGTCGCCAAACTATAAGATTAAATGCCAATAATGGTTGATCGTAAATGTCACATTCACTTGACTTTAAGGAAGTTACACATGTTCACGCTATCAAGTGATTTTTATTTCGGCGTTTTATTTGTATTTTTATTAATGTTATACTAATTTATTTGTTCTTTTGTTATTTAAAAAAAAAAAAAAATGTCAATTTGTATAATTTGGCTATTTATATAATTTGGCGAAATTGGTCGACGGGAGAAGTAATAACAATAAAACGTTGCTTTGAAGTGGAAATTAAATCTCATGATTTGTTACACTGTCACATACGCACCGGGTTTGGCGTGATTTTTTTTTTTTTTTTTTTTTTTTTTTTTTACGACAATTTGGCGAAAACCTCGTTTTCAAATACATATGTATTTTAAAATTATTTTCTGTTATTTTTAAAATGAAATAACAATAAATAAAAAAAGTAATTAATAACTATAGATAAAAACAATTAATAACATTTTTTTAAATAAAAAGAAAATGAATTCAAATAATCCTTTATTAATAAATGAGCGACAATAGCCGGGTTACCATGTCAGGCAAAATAACGCCATTTTGGCGCCAATTATCTACCCCGTTGCGTATATGACATTTGTGTCTAATATTTTTCTTTTCGTTTCGTTTAAAAAAAAAGAATGAAGTAAAAGACATTTATTTTAAAGGTTTCAATTTTAAAGGAAAGTTTTGCATTAAATAAAATGATAATGAAATACAAATTGAATTCTGAATAAAAGTAACATGATGCATTTCTTAGCATACATTTAAGGGAGGCCAAACTCGTCGCCAAATTAATTTAAAATAACCTTTTCTAAAATATGAAAAAAAAATCTGTTATAATTAAAATTTGTGTTGCCATCATTAGGAAAAAATTATATAAAATTAGAAAAAAATTAATATTTTGAAAACTAATTCTAATTTTAAAATTCTAATACCAGTTTTGAGATCTGTGGATCAATACGGATTTTTGGTGTTAATTTCATCGCAAAGTATTCCATATTTTAGGAGAAATCGCCGTGAAACGCAATCAGTTGTTTAATCAGTCGTTTCATAGAATCGTTACATAAATTCTTTTCAATTCGATTCATTACGATTATATATATATATATATAGGGTAGATGTAATCTCTATTAAGAGCAAAATAACATTGCAGTTACAAATTATTTTATAGCAATTAAAAGTAAATTTGTAATAGTAGATATGTGTCGTCTAGTTTCAAAACCGACCAACTCCAAAATTGGATAACTTGTTTTTTCATTTTTTTAAATTTCTAAATAAACGTTTCCAGGATCTGGAAACAATAAACAATGCTAAAGCCCGGTCAAATATACTATCCTAATGACTATAAAACTAAAGAGTTTGGTTCCAATCTTATTTTTGCTCAGTGTGGCAAAAAAATCAGCTTTCCCCCAAAATTTTATTTTTTGGTGATGACCGGTTTTACAATTAAACGCCACATATGTATAGAAAGCTTTTCTTTTTTTTTTAAGTAATATATTGCAGTTTATGATAATTTAACTGATTCGGACCTAGCGTCTTATTCACATGATATTCTTTTACACAATTCTCTTTTGTTACTGTCTGCATGTACGAGGGTGGTTCAATAATTGTTGTCCCTAGTGTATATAAAATATTTGTACTGCGACGGTTGTTGTGAAATATCGAAGCGTAATGTCTTAGATGCGTATCTGCTCAATTTTAGAACCGTAGCTGCTATATTCACATTGTTTTGTTGGGAGGAGTGAAGGGGGGGGATTGGGGGAAAGTCTGATTTTTAGCTTACGGGGCTAGACTTGTGATAGTGGATGAGACGTAACTACTGTCGTTTGGAGTCGGGATCATATTGATGTAGCCACAGCTCATAAGCTCATAGCCTCATAAGCATTTGACCCTCAGCCCCCCTCCTTAAAAACTCCCTCAAAAATAGGGCTTTAAAACTTCACCCCTCCCTCCAAAACCATGTTAATATAGCAACTACGATTCTGAAATGGAACATATAGGCATTTAAGGCATTAGGCTTCGATATTCCACATCAACCATTGCAGTACAAATATTTTATATAGACTATGGACAATAATTATCGAATCACCCACGTAGTAACTTTATTATATGCCTATTATACATTACTTAATATGTTATATCAAGATTATTATTTATGTTTCTGAAATTAGTATTACACAAACAAAAATTCTCTTAAATTGTTTTGCACCGTTAATACATTTTTATTTCAAAAGTGTGTTCCATCTTTTAAATTAAAAATACTTTTTCAAATGAATATTTTATAGTTTAAAAAAATGTTATATCTGTTTATTCCTGTTGTAATACGATATTTTTAAAATGTCTTTAAAAATTCTTCTTTAGCTTGTTTCATTCTTATTACAAAGGGAAATAAATAACTACATGTGTTATATTTCATGTGTTATATGACATTTTTGCTAAATTTTAGTAAACTTTTATTTCTGCCATTTAGAAAGACACTTTTAATAATTTTAAATACCTTAAAACATATATTCCCTTTCAATTACAAAAAAGAAAAAAAAATGAAAGAAATAAAAGGAAAAAAAGAAGAATTCGGACCCGAAAGTGAGATTTAATGTTAATAGTAATTTTAGTTAGGTTGAGGATATATGATTTTACTATTCATTTTCATTATATACCAGATAACAAAACTGTGTAAATATTTTTATTTACACATATGATAACACAAAATGAGAACTTAATTTTTTCTTTGAGAAAAATAAACTTTTGCAACATACGTTAACCGAATTACTAAGGAAAGCTTTTAGTATATTTTACATAACCATGGATTTGTGGAGTTTTTTTTTTTTTTTTTTTTTTTTTTTTTTTTGTAATATTTAATTGAAATGTTATTTTTCATGGCAAACTACATCTTAGATTCTAAATGTTTTTCAAAATATATAAAGAAATTATTTGAAGTATTTATTACAAAAAGCAAAATAAAAATGGAGCAAAAATGAACAAAATTTAGAGCAATCCCAAAACTTTCTTCTATCTAATACATGTTGATACTTCAAAATTCTCTAGTACAGTGCCAAAATAAAATGGCAATCTATGCCCCACATGATTCTAAAGATATGAAATTCCGTACATTAGTTGCAAGTGTGACGTGCAAGTATGACGATCGGAAGAATCGTGTAAATCCAGCAAAATGCAGCCTAGCAACGCCACCTATTTGGTGAAGTATAACAAAACCTAATCTGCAAATCTTATGTCAGCGTCAAACTGAATCTGGAGTTTGTAGAAAATCCGTGCATTAGTTTTTGCGATAGAGCTATTGCGAAATTGTGAAAATTCCTGCATAGCAGCACCACCTATTGAGCGATTAACACCAAAACCTGATCAAAAATAATTTGTGTCAACGTCTAACTAAATCTGAAGTTTGATACAAATTCGTGCAGCAGTTCTTGAGATAGAGCTGTTGCGGTAATCGTGAAAAATACAGCATAGCAGCGCCACCTGTTATGCTATTTACATCAAACATAATTAGCACCAATATCTATCAAGGTTTATATGAATCTGAATTTTGATGAAATACGTGCATTAGTTCTTCAGATAGACCTAGTGCGGAAATCGTGTAAATCCTTCAAAAGGCAGCATAGTAGCGCCACCTGTAGGGAGATTTACATCAAAACGTGATCAGCACCAATTGATATCAAGTACTAACTGAATCTGAAGTTTGATGTAAATCCGTGCATTAGTTCTTGAGGTAGAGGTATTGCAGAAATCGCGGAAACTGCAGCATAGTAGCGCCACCTGTTGTGCTATTTACACCAGAATCTCATCAGCAACAATTTATATTACGGACTACCTGAATATAATTTTTTATTAAGTTCCGTGCATTAGTTCTTGAGATAGAGCGCCCACAAAATTTGTGTCACATACAGACAGACTGACAGACAGAGACACAGACTCACAGGCAGACATTTTTTAAACACATGTTTTTCGTGATCTCTGCTTCCTAAAAAGTGTAAATGCGTTTAAAACCGGAAGCCGACAATTTTCACGATTCCAATACTTTCTTCTTGTAAAGATAGAAGAAAGTAAAACTTAAAACTTTAGTAAGACTAAAAACTAATATAATTTTTCTTAACTTTGTAGTATAAATAAACATGTAGAGAAAAACCTACTTTAAAAAAGTCATTAGTCCCCTTTAATATGCGTAACAAATATTTAATGTCTGTCGTTAAAATTATTATACTATCGAGAGCTTTTATACTGAAGTTTTAATGAGGGTAATCTATAGAGGTGGTTTTTAAAAATGTGTTTCGACATCGTTATTTGAAGTTTGAAGTCATTTAAGAGATTTAACTAATTACCATGTACCCTTAGATAAGCATAAACTTTTCACATCGAACTTTGAAGTAAACATTTGCGAAGTTTCATTGGGTTCAGGAATCACATGGCTTTAAATATTCTTAAATTAAACATCTTAGGTGTTTATATTATTTTAATACGTTGCAATAAAAGTTTATGAATAATTTAAATGTATGTGTACAAAATTTGAAACCTATGATTTTCAGTGTATCCCAAGCTTCGTAGTAAATTTAAAAATAAAATGATCATAGACAAATCTTTGATATATGTTTAAATTATGTCTCTTTTTTATAGTAAAAAGAAAAGATATTTTTAATTTTTTCAATATTTGAGTTAGAGGCAACAAAAAACAGTCACAGAACTTTTAAAGGCTAGGTTTTCCCCTCTCTCTCCTCCATTTCAAATTGATGGAAAACTGCATTCAATTAAGAAGATCTCCTTTCACCTCTTCCCTTATTACCATTTATACGATCGTCCTTCCCTGATTTGAAATTGAGTTCGCCCTTTTTCCAAATGGATCATATAAGCTGTTGATGAAACTCCTCCGATTCTTTTGGGCAAAATCTTTCACCATTACCTTCGCAATGATGAAGACAAGTTCATACACTGTGGAAACTGCTTTGCACAAGTTTTTATACTTTATTGAAGGAGGAAGCTTGTTTAAAAAATATTTATTGATATTTATATAACATATTTAAAAAAACTTCGACCTGAGATCCTATACAATTTTATTTTATTACAAAACATTTAAACTTATAGTTAAAATATTTGTATTTTAGTATGAAGGATTTTCAGAATATGTAAATAAATAATTATTGAGAAATAAAACAAAGAATAAAATAATGTTTGCTTTACCATTAACTAAATGCAATATCTGCAATACATTTCTTTAAATTTTTGAAACATTAAATAATAGCCTTTTGATTAGCAAACATATGTTAGGTGTTAATTGTTATTAGTAAATGAAAAATAATTTAACAAATGCAGCAGCTGTTTTATTATTAAATTATTATTATTATTATTATTATTATTATTATTATTATTAAAGATTCAGAAATATATCATAAGGTTTAAGAGGCATTTGATAACAATGCAAAATGCGAAAAGTTTCTGCATTTTCGTAAGTTTCTAACATTTATATGCATAATAAAATTTTCATAAGTACCTTCTTTTGACATATTTTTGTTTGAAAATACCGAGCCAATATTACAAAAAATCCTTTTGCCGTTAAATATGCTTAAAATAATATATAATTTTTAATATATAATTTTCTTATTTTGTTGTCTAGAGGATAGCCATATTCATCAGTTATTTACTACACTTTGTAGAAAAGGTTGTCAAAATAATTTTTTCTAAAATTCAGTATAACTTGGTAACTACCCACGATCATAATATATCGAGATACACTTTGAAAATAATCCTATGATCGTTCTAAGAACCATCAGACGTTTCATAAGTAAGGTTATTCAATCAGAAATCGGCACACATGACTAAATTATCGCACAGAACTCACATTAGAAATGATTGTATACATTTCTGGGACCAATTTACTCAATTAAAAAATGCTTTCTCATTATTTAAATTAAATTATTGTAAAAGAACAATAGTATACATTTATTAACTTCCAATTATTTTTTTTAGTACTGTTAAATTAAATTATTCAGTTCACGATTCATGTTCCATTTTTTCAGAATTTATGATTGTAAATGCAATGAGAGGTTTTAATTCGATTTCATATCTATGAAATCTTTAATAGAATAGATTTTATCGTTTTCTGAGTTCTAAATTTAAACGCACTATAAGCAAAAAATATTGAAAACTATTCTCAGATTTCGGTTCAATGGAAACAAGAATTTTATTGCAGTTTGTTTTCCAATAATCAATAATATTATTTGAGAATCACGCCGAAATTGCTCACTCTTATTGATAATATAGAGTTTTGTGGGAAGAAACAATTGTCATATAAAGAAAGGAAACAACTAAATTTACTCTTCGTATTTATTGTGAAAATACGTATCGTGAGAATTTTTTTTTAAATTCATAAGCATTGAGAATGTTTAATTATTAAAAAAATTCTTTTATTCCACAGCATGTACAATTTAAACAATAACTTGATGTAATAAGCTGTAACTAATAACTAATAAAGAAATCAACTCATTTAATTTTTTCTATAAAGACATTAAAATACACAAAAACATTTTAATTTTTGAATGTTTTCTTTTACATATTTTTGAAAATTATTTTTTTGTTTGTATCTATATTCAAAGCAACTTAGCATTCAAATTATTTAAAGTCTGGCGGCTGAAGGTGTGACCCAACTGTCATAAAAATGATAAGTAAATAATTCTAAAGCATACTCTCAAAAATAAATAAATAAATAAATAAAGTCAAGAAACGTAAAAGTGCAGGCATCAAGTAGCCAAAATACCCCTACGACTGGAAGAAATGACCTGAAAAAGTGTTTACTTGTAACGAAATTGAAGTTGGAAAATTTGGGAGGACTAGACTTACAGGACAAAAAGGTCTAATCTTTGAAAAGGAAAATTGGAAATTCCCACCTGACTGTGCATGATGCGTCGCAGCTCGCAGTCAATTGTTAACGAACTGGAATTTTAGAACAAGTGTCCTTTTAATGAATATGACAACGTAAATACTCGTTGAGAGGAAAAATTAATGTCCAATGAATAGGTAGATAAGAGATAAGTTACAATCTTCTGCATTATTTTGCCATTTTTAACGTTGTTTTGATGATGAAACTGATTCGGTTGTATTAAGTATTTTAGAATATATTTTTATAAATATAGATTATGATTCAGCGCATGTTAGATAGAAGAACACATCAATGGAACTCAATAGAATCTTCGAGTTAATCGGTTAATTTGTATTCAACTCCCGTCTTCTACAAAAGGACATTTATCTACAATTTTGAATACTGCGATATTTTATAATTGACACTCATCGTAGTAACTTACGAAGGCAAATTATGCCTATTTCTGTGGCTTGTACCAAATCAGTAAGCCCGATCTAACAGTACTAACAGGCAAAAACCGGACTTCATGTGTTGGAGGCTTATTTTATTAAGTCTTTAGAAATAGCGAATACATCTCAATCAATTATCCGACTTGTGAATAATATTTTCTAAAACGTTGCTATAATATGTGGGAAAAAAATTTCATACCACAGCAAATGAAAAGGAATTCAACTGCCACAATAACATACGAAAAAAAAATAAATAAAATAAAGAGAGTGTGAAGAGACGAGATTAAACAGAGGGACGTGACGGAGCTGGGACGTTTTTAGAAATAAAACGTACGTCTCATTGATTTCTTCAATATTTCGCATAAATTCACTACTGATGCAAACGTCTTTGTCACTTTTATTTTTTTATCTGTTGTCCTGGCTGATTTTAAAACTAATCATCTAGATCTTTAATATTTATATCTTATCAAGTTTAAACATACATAGAAATGCAAAAGTGTGACCCCTTTTTTACAAGCTTTAAGAGCTGCGTGCGATTGGAACATATTATTAAAATTTACTGCTTTTTCACATTGCCCTTTATTTCTAAATTACGCAACATTAGAAGGGTGGAAAGAAAGTTTTTTTTTGTAAGTAAAGTTGTGTAAAGTAATTTTATGTGTCCATCCGAGTACACTATTATCAAACCGACAAGGATTAAAAATGTTCAGTTTAAAGGACGCTTAACTAATATCTTAATATAATAATTAACTAATATCGCGAATACCTGTCAGGAATGCAGTGGAAAAGAGGCAGATGTTCTTAATCCATGGAAATATAATCTAACCAAAAACGATAATATACGATAACCGGTTCTGAGCTAATCAAAATTTCAAAAAACGTTCTTTATCTTTAGAAACGTAAGAAATTAATATACATTCGAGACAAAAAAAAAAATATTTATAAAAACGAAGTTCTTTTGCTGCCACGATTTTTTAAAACGATTCCGAGTAGTTTTTTTTAAATCGTAATAACACTAGAACTACCAAGACCGTCATTTTGACGGTTTTCAAATTTCATGCTTAAAAATTTGATATAATTTATGTATTGTTCTAGAATTTTATGATACGACTTTTAATGAAATATAAGAATAGTTAAATATTCCTATTCAATTTCCACTCACCCACTTTAATTTCCATAATCAGTATGACCTATCCCTATTTATACCAAGACCCGTCAAAATGACGGCTTTGGCAATTTCGAAGTTGAATGATCAAAAGTGTTCGGCAACCGTTATAACGGGATCCTATTTGCTCCGATTACGATTTAGTTTAGAACTGAACAGTCTGACTGGTAAATGTAATAAGGACGCAATCATTATCAGTTGTATTTCTAACGTGATAAAGCTCTTGGTGAAAAGTGCAATCTGTGCAAAGTGTAATCTGTAAAATGTCCAATCTCAGAATATAGTATTGTAGGAAGGCTAATTGCTTTCATGCACAGCTTAATTTCCGATAGCTGATATCACTTACTAATAGAGGTACCCTACAAACCGTCGGAATACCAGAAGGCGTGGTCTGAAAGCAAGAGAGAGAAAGGAAGTAAAAATTGAAATGAAGTGAGAAACGACTAGGTACATGCTGTTTGCCCGCGAGTGTGAGATGTGATGGAATGTGTGTGTTCGAAGAATGTTGTCTTAGGACATGGCAAAATATATGAGCTTTATAGTTATTTTTTTGTAAATTCTAGGCAACAATTAAACGATTTCCAGGAAGCAAAAAAATATTCTAAGAATTCAAAGAACTCACTAGTATAAAATGAAGACTTTTCGGACACTAATTCAAGTAATAATAATTTGGACATATTTTGGGTGGAAAATAAAACTGAATCTTCAGACTCTGAAGAAGCTAAAGATCAAATTGAAGTACGAGGTATTGAAGAAAGTGAAGAAGATGAATATGAAAGTGAAGATTCATGGAGTGAAGATGAAATTCCCCAAAAGAGCCACAGACGCAGAAAGCGATTGCGAATATGTTCAGATACTCAATCAGATAACCATATAGAAACCGAAAAAAGACAGAAGAAAGACATTGCTCTTGACGATACTAAATGGGATGAATTAGGTAATGGTTGTGTTGGTAGACTACCATCACATACTATATTCAAGGATAGTTCAGGCCCAACTGGTTATGCAAAGCGAAAAATTATGCTTGGTAATGTTAGCAGTGCATTTAGCCTTATAACTGATAATCGAATGATGAATCACATAAAAACTTGTACTGAGCTCGAGGCTAGAAATGTTTTACAGAAGGACGATTGGAAAATTACTCTTGAAGAATTATATGCGTTTGTAGCTATTTTGCATGCTCGGGGAGCCGACGAAGCGAGAAATTTGAAATTATCCTATTTGTGGTCAGAAAAATGACTTCCTTTTTTTTACCGAAAATATGAGTAGACATAGATTTTCAGAAATTATGAGATTCATTCGTTTCGACAAAAAAAAGCGAGAGGAGTGTTCGCTTAAGAACTGGCAAATTTGGATTAGCTTTCGAAATGTGGAAGTGCTTTATTGATAACAGCCAAGTTTGTTTCGAACCAGATCAGAATATAAGCGTAGATGAACTACTGTTTCCCACAAAGGTAAGATGCAGATTTCTGCAATATATGCTCAACAAACCGGACAAATTCGGAATTAAGTTTTGGTTAGCTGTAGACGTGTGCAGTAAATATCCTATAAATGGCTTTCCCTATTTAGACAAAGATGGGAGATCCTATTTCGACCATCAGGAGTACCTTTGAATAAATTTTTAGTTTTGAAACTTGTAAAAAACTATGCAAATTGTGGGAGAAATATAACAACGGATAATTCTTTTACAAGTATACAACTCGCAAAGAAGCTAATGGTAAAAAAAAACAAGTCTTGTTGGGAACTATGCGTGCTAATAAAAGATAATTGCAGAAAATAGCTAAAGTTAGAAAAGATAACATGACTCTTTTATCCACAAAACTCTACAAATCAAATGATATTATTCTAACAATTTACAAACGAAAGCCTGGTAAAATAGTACTACTTCTTAGCTCAAAACATAAATCCGTAAAAATTGCTTCTAATAGAAAAAAAAATCATGCAACTGTGCCGTTTTACAATGAGACTAAGTTTGGAGTAGATGTAGTTCACCAAATGGCCCGCAAATATAGCGTAAAAGCAGGGTCACGTAGAAAGTAGGTATTTTACAGGTATACCTTTGTAGGTATTTTACAATATTTTAGACTTGGCAGCAATCAATGCGTGGATTTTATATAAAGAGACTTGTGTTGAAAATGTAACTAGAAAACAATTTTTATTTCAATTATCCTAAGAACTCTCCAGTGAATATAGGTGCTGCAGAAAAGAATCCTCCTCCCAAAAACAACAGCGGAAAGCAATGGATCGTACTACAGAAAACTAAAAAAAGTCCTTATGAACACAAATCTTGCCAAATTTGATTGTGCAACAAAAACAGAGTGATGTATACCTACAATGTATGCAACAAATATGTTTGTGGCAAGTGTTCATCTAAAGTAGCATGTACTTGTAAAATATGTGCCTCATAGTTATTTCATATATATAAATCTGCTATATACTATGAATGCAAATAGAAACTGCTTTTGTTTGTTTTTTTATTAATAATTAATTAATTATTATATTAAATGTTGTTTTTATTAAATTATATTATATTATTTTCATTAACTAAGTGGCAAGTGTTCATCTGAGATAACATGTATTTGTAAAATATGTGTCTCATAGTTATTTCATACATATCAAATGTACTATACTATAAATGTAAATAGAGACTTTTTTTATTAATAATTAATGAATTATTATATTAAATGTTATTTTTGTTAAATTATATTCTTTTATTTACATTAACTAAGTTAAAAGTTACAATTAAAACCGTGATCAAAAATCCGTCAATTTGACGGGTGCGGTAAAACTAGGTATATATAAAACATCGGTAGTTCTAGTATTAATCAATTTTGTATCCTGGAACATAGATTTTTCCACATGCTATCACTTTTCAAGTAAACATTTTCATGTTCAACAAACACGTTTTACTGAGACACAAAGTTAAATAATAGTATTAACATAACAATAAATGAGCAAAAAAATTAATAAATACGAATTCAGCAAATTTTATATGGTTTAAATACAAAGTTTTTGTTTCAATAAAATTAGTATTATTTTGTTACTCTTGGATGAATAAATTCCATTGTGTACTTTAAAATGTTTACATGAGAGTTAATAACATCATAAAAACACCAGTTTTAGAAAACCGATTTATACATTATTTCTAATCGGTAACTTTTCCGAATATCAGCGGCAGCAAAAGAAACTTTTTTTGTGAACGACTTTTTAAAACTTGAAAATATATTTGTTTCATGTGTTTATATAAATAAAAAAAGATTTTCGGAATCGTGGGTAACTCAAAAGAGGTAATTGTATATTTTGGAACTTAGTTATGTCATGTTTTTGAAAATTTGGGTTACATTTGTCTTTTTTCACTTTGTGGAAAGCTACTCTTCTGAGCACTGGAAATGATTTCTGCTGAAATTCCAGTTATGTGATAGCTTGACCCTGCTCGTCACTTAATTTCCGAGTTCTCCTCAATAATGTTAAGTCTCTGGGCGTTTGATTCATTCTTATATTTAAAATATCTCATCAGATATTAATATATTTTTATTTCTGTTAACTGCGTGCTCTTCTTAAAGGATGTCTATTTTTTCCTTTGTTGTCAAAATATTTCTAAAATCTATTCGTAATTTAATATTTTATGTGTTAAAAGCGGATGAACTGGGAGTAAAATTTTAACACTTCATGTGAAATTAAGCATAGATTTTAGAAATATTTTGAGAACTAAGAAAAAAAGAGACATCCTTTAAAAAAGGTACACAGAATAAGTTAACAATATTAATTTTCCGAGGATATATTTTAAATATAAGAATGCATCAAACGCACAAAGACTTATTATCATCGAGGGCGATTCTGAAACGGAGTGACGAGCAGCCCTAAGTAGCGACAGCTGTCGGTAATCAATACAGTTATTATTTATTCTGCAAATACGTGTATATACGTACTCGTATATTTCTATAAAAATGACTGTGTCACTATGTGTATTTATGAGAAAATTCTATCATGCTACTTACTTCCAGAATTACTGTGTTTATTATTGATGACAAATTTATATGACCTCATACGTGAGTCATTGACAATTGCATGATTTTTTTTTTATTTACTTGCGAAATATAGCCAACTCACTTTAAAAAAATACTTTATAGAATAGGTTATCATAATAAGACCCCCCCCGCAACATAATCTAATTCCAATAGAATGAAGAAACGAAATAAAAGAAATGAATGTGCTAAACAGTTGAATAATCAAGCATCGCACAGAAGAATGAAAATTGTTACATAGTGTGAGATTGAAAATGCGGCATTAAAGTCACCCACTTTTTTTTACACTTCCAAGTCACGGGTGAAATAAATAACAATTGATTTAGAATTAAAAAATATTCGATCGAAAGCAATGGATTAGTAGAAAGTGAGATCGCTGACGCTGTACTAAATAGAATTGCCGATAACACTTATAGCTGTTCAGAGGACAGAGGCTGATGAGGCCGCAGAAGATTTGGTTCACAAAAAAAATGCATAGATTTGACTAAAAAAAATTAATATCTGCTTTAGACTGTATTTCCTAAATCGATGCGATTTACTTGTGTAGAATCCAGTAAAAACTGGTTAAAGAACTCGCGAAAAAATTGCGGCAAATAAAGTTGACTACGTTGTTTCGGAAATTATACGAAAATAATTAAATTCCCTGTTTACTAGATTTTTTTTTTTGTTGTTGTTGTTGTTACAAAAATATCAGTTACAGTATTTTTTTTTTATCTATCCAATATTACTTGACTATCAAATGAATTATGAATAAGCATATTGGGAATATCGGATGTCCTTTTGATATTATTTCAGAAATCTGGAATTTTCAAAAATCCGTCTTAGTGTCTGTCCCAACGAAGCCGGATTTTCAAGGTTATACTGTATTGCATTGGGAATTACATGTTCATTACGTTTTTATAAGGACATTATCTAAGAGGATTTTTTCTATGTCGAAATAGTAACAACCATACAAATTTTCATTAATCTTTCACTTCATTTTATTACTCTAGAGAAAATTATAGCTTTGGATGTCAACAAGGAAACTATTCGTTTAATATGTTTGAGAATTAGTAGACTTTGAGATGCTGCCAGGTGTGGCAGATTGTAGTACTTACTTACACAGATGTTTAGAACATATTTGAATATAATTTTCCATTGAAACTGAATTGATTTTTTCATGTTACAGAGTTTTTTTTTTTTTTCAGACAACCTCGTAACAATATCATGAAGTATTTTTATATGAAATACATGAATTATGCTTTCAAATGAAGTTTGGAAAATTATTAAATTCGGTAATTTCGTAGTAGCTGCATGCTAAGGAGTGATAGCCAAAGAAATCACCTAATGTTTCACTATTTAGTGCAGGCTTTATTATTCTCATAATTACATTCTTTAAGAAGGTAGTTGGATTGATTTTGTTTAATATTAAACTTATATTTTAATTAATTACTTATTTTGACAAAAAAATTATTTTCGTTATTTACTACTAAACGGGAAAAAAATGCTGAACCATTCATATGTCATTTTACGAGCCAACTGTCTGGCCGTTTGTGATCGAACTGCAAATGAAACAGATATAAAAACAAAATAATAATAGTATTTCAGTAATCAGTAGCAGTAATCAGTAATTTTAAAAACAAAATAATATCAGTAAATAAAGATACATGTATAAAATGTAAATTGTACGGTGCTCGAAGAAGTTTATAAATTTGCAAAGATATGATAGACGCCCATATGACGTCAGCTTTACTCATGGACATAATTTTGCTTTAAAATATAAATTAAAATAGTGAACCTGTGAATTAAATAAACATATATATCAATTATGCTTAGTACAATAATTTTTGCTCTCATTTTTTCCCTGCGGAACTTATAATGCAGTAGAGCCCCGATTAACGGAACTCCAATAAACCGGACTTCCAATTAAATGAACAACCTATTTCTCTCAAAAAAATTTTTAACGAAACTTCTATGTATCCGAACAGCCTATTTCTCCCTCCCCCCTTCCACACCAAAAAAATGTGGTGAGATTGCGTATAATATTTAAGATATAAAAGAAATTAAAGAAATGAAAACGGATCTGAAAATGACCCAGGTCCATCAGATAACGAAGCCTTTGAATGTTTGGAAAAAGCTATGAAATGGCTCGAACGGCAGATGAACTCTGATCCTATTCAACTTACATATTTAAGAAGAGTTCGAGATATGGCAGCATTGGGGAGAACGTTTTCTTTGAAGCAAGTAAATCGAAAGTTTTTTTGTTTAAATTATAACCTCTGGAGTTCAGAAAATCATAAAAAGAGAAAAATAAAAATTAAAATGATAAAAAAAAATAAACAAAAAGAAATCAGTTTTTAAACACGGTAGCACTAACTGGTTCTGCCAGTCCTAATCCTGGATAAAGTGTGAAGGTTTTAGTATAGTTAGGAACATCCTTTAAATTGCCTGTCTTTGTGTCCGAAATTTTGCTTATCCGAGATAATCGGTGCTCTACTGTAATTAGAATTTTATGCTTTTTAGGCATCAAAATATTTTTACATGTAAAATATGAAACATGAAATTAATATTCTTAAAATTTCTGATATTTTATTTTGTAATTTTTTAAAGAAGAAATTGATTTATAGCAGCTTCTAAGACTCCAATATTTTTGCTAGCTCTAAAAAGGTGTATTTGAGGTAAGCTTAAACTCAATTTTCAGAGTAGTGTGGAGAACCATATTTTCATTGAAAAAGACATTTACTTAAAAAATTATATTAAATAAAGTTTTTGGCTCTGTCGAGCACTGATAAAACAATGGACTGTTATTACTTTTCCATTGGTTTTTATTATTTATTGCCAAGGGGCAATCGTTGAAATGAGCTTCTGATTTGAGAGCGAGGGCGTTCGTTACAGACGTGTTACTCGGGAGACAACGAAGCTCAACTGAACGTTACATCATTTATCAGCTAGGTGGTGCTGATCACTTAATCAAACTTCGGGAGCGCACATACCGGCCCCCATTGAAGTATTCTGATAGTTCAATGATACACAACAAGTAAATATACATTAACATACAGATTATATTACTAATTAATGGTTACACATAAAGCACTAAATATAAACACAACAATAAGAAATAATAAATTCAATAGAAATAGGTTAAGCTTAATTGATATTTTCGTTATTTACAATAGGTAACACACAAAGGCTGGAAATACTTATTTTGTAAGTTCCGGATGGAGTCCGGACTACTACAACCCTAACATTGTCATCATTTCCCTTTATGATTTCTAAAATACGACCTACTATCCATTTACAAACTGGTAGATCTCCATCCTTTACCAGAACCATCATACCTGGTGCAACATTTTGTTTTTTAAAGAGCCATTTTGATCTCTGCTGCAAATGGCTTAAATAAGAATTGGACCAATTTTTCCAAATTAATTGCACCATTTTCTGAGTTTTCTGCCATCGGTCGAACAAGTTTTATCTTTCATTAATCAAATTTGGCTCAGGAAGAGCATTGATTGGTCTACCAATCAAGATATGACCTGGGGTCAAAACTTCATAGTCTTCTAATTCAGAAGATAATGGGGAAAGAGGGCGCGAATTGAGAATACCTTCAATTTGCGTAGTAATAGTCAAAAATTCTTCAAGAGTTAATTTCATAACCCCAATAGTTCTTTTTAAGTGGTATTTGAACTGTCCGATGCCTCTCTCCCAGAGTCCACTAAAATTTGGGGAACGAGGGGGAAGAAATTTCCACAGAACTTGCTCGGATGACAGAAAATTTGATACATCATCATTTTTTTTTATTTATAGAATTTAATAATCTCTTTAGTTCCGCAGATGCTCCAACAAAGTTGGATGCATTGTCACAAGAGATTGTACTACTTTTGCCTCTGCGGGCAAAAAATCTTTTAAGGGTTGCAATTAATGCATTAGAAGTTAAGTCAGAAAGTAGTTCTAAATGCACTGCTTTAGTAACCATGCATATGAAAATGGCTACATAAACTTTATTAAATATTCCTTTTCTCTGGTTACGATATTTAATAAAAAATGGACCGCATAGGTCAAGACCTGCATTGGAAAACGGTGGCCCTTGTATTACTCTTTCAGGGGGTACATTACCCATTATTTGACTTACAATTTTAGGTTTAATTTTGAAACATTGAACACACTCGTGTACAACTTGACGAGTAATGTTTATTCCATTAACAGGCCAAAATATGTGTCTTACACTATTTAATAGCACTTGAGGACCAACATGTAAATCTCTTTTATGATAGTAAAGAAAGATAATTTTAGTCAAGTTACTACTTGGGGGTAAAATAATTTGGTGAGATCGGTCATAGCTCAAATTTGAGTTGGCCAAACGACCACCCACTCTTAATAGATCATCTTTATCTAAGAAGGGATCTAAAAATCTCAATTTACTTTTTTCAGGGACAGACATGCCCTTTTTCAATGCCGAAATTTCTGATGAAAAATACTCACTTTGAGCACTCTTAATTAAGAAGTTTCTGGCAACCCTAAGTTCCTCTAAAGTTAAGGAACCTTTAAGTTTGACCGTATTTTTACAGTTGTGAAGAAACCTGAAAATAAATGCTAACACTCTCATTAATTTAATATAACTGTTTGAAATATTAAGAAAAGAGTCATTAAAGTCATAATTTATAACTGAAGTGAGAACCGGAACTGATTTTAGTTCCTTTAAAAATTGTTCGTCTTTCTTATAAGAGTCTCTTTCTGGACAAAAATTTACAATGTTTTGTTTCAGGAAAGTGGGTCCTTCCCACCAGAGTTTGTTTGTAGCAAGCGATTTTGCATCCTGACCTCGGGATAACACATCCTCCGGATTCAGTTTTGACGGCACATATCTCTACTCGTAGTTTTTGGTAAGTTCTTGAATCTTAGACACTCTGACCGCAACAAAGGTCTTAAGAAGGTGAGGCGATATGTCTATCCATGCTAGGGAAATTGTGGAGTCCGACCAAAGTATGACTTTGTTGATTTGAAGTTTTATAGCTCCAATTACCTTTTGAGCAAGTTGGCACAACAATAGACAGGCTGACAGTTCAAGCCTCGGAATGCTGACAGTTTTAATAGGAGCAACTTTACTTTTGCTGCAAATGAGGTGGCAAACAGGCGAATTTCAGTCAGAGTTCGTTTGAAGATAAAGGGAAGCTCCGAAAGCTTTCTCACTCGCGTCCGCAAAACCATGTAAGATGATAGCTGATGCATCTTTAATAAGAATACACCTGGGAATTTGGAATGTTTCTATAAGAACTAGTGAACTGAGGAACTTGTCCCACTCTTGAGCAACATGAAGTGGAATTTTATTATTCCAGTCCCACTTTAGCAACCACAGTTGTTGCCTGAATATTTTTGCACGGCAAATTACAGGACCGAGCAAGCCAAGGGGGTCAAAGAGTCTTGTAATTTGACTTAGAATTTCGCGTTTTGTGTAGTCAGAACTTCTGTTGACAGTAACTTTGAAGTTAAATGTATCACTACTGCAGTCCCATAGTATTCCGAGAGTTTTTGTTGAAACCTCTTCCGCATTTTGATTAAAGGGAAAAATTTGAGAATCAGGATTTATTTCTTCAACAACATTAGAACGCCATTTATGCAAGGCCATCTGACCTCTTTTGAAAATATCTGTTAGTTGTTTTTTAATTTCAAAAAATTCGGAAATGTCTGATGCACCTGACAGGCAATCGTCCATGTACATATCGTTCTTTATAACTTCGGCAGCTAATGGGAAATTGTTTGCTTCATCTACCGCTAACTGCTGGAGCACTCTAGTGGAAAGGTATGGACTACTTGCACAACCGTAGCTGACCGTTTTCAGAGTGTAGATTTTGTCTGGTTCCTCCCTCCCTTCTCTCCACAATATTTTTTTGGTATCTAGTATGCGACGGATTTACTTCTATTTGTCAAAATATTTTATTTACATTAACTGTAAATGCGAAAATATGTTTTCTAAAACGAATCATAATCGAAAAAAGATCATCTTGTATTATCCCTCCTTTAAACAATAAGTCGTTTAAAGACTTCCCATTAGTAGTTTTACAACTCCCATCAAAAACAACCCTCAGTTTAGTTGTTGTACTCGATGGTCGTAAAACACCGTGATGAGGGAAAAAATATCCTTTATCAGGATTTATGTCATCGGAGTTTTCTTCCATGTGTCCTAAAGTAGCGTATTCCTTTGGAAATTCTGAGTATAATTCCTTTAATTTGGGATCCCGCTCTAAACGGTTCCATAACTGATTTAATCTTTTAGCGGCAATTTGTTTTGAATCTCCCAGAGAATTATCTAACATTTCAATCTTAAAGGGTAATTCAACAACGTATCTGCCGTCCGGTTTCCGATAATGAGTCTTTAAAAAATGTTCATTACAGTAATTTAACTCCTCACTAACTAAGGGTTTTAATTCACTTACTTGCTCCAATTCACAAAAAGAACTTATTTCTTTTTCCAAATTTGTATAATCTGTTACAAAAAAAAACAAGAATCAGAAGATTCACTTAAATTCGAAATAGAATTGCATACAGTGCCTGATATAACATGCCCGAATAATGTTTCTACTAACATTAATTGAGAATCATCAATTTTAATCTTATTCGACCCTATTAATTCATAGAATAACTGCGCTCCAATAAGTGCATGTACGCGTTTGGGTTTATTCCAATTATTATCCGCAAATTCTATATTCGACGGCAATTTTAATTTTGACGTATTTATATATTTCGGTGGTAGATCTGCAATTTTAGGAACTACTAACATATCTAATTGATAAGATTTAGTTTTATTTTCATTCTTTAGTTCTGTACTAACAAAAGATTTAGCGTTTAAACATAAATCATTATGTCCGGAAATGGAAATATGATTTTTTTGTTTACGCAACCCTAACAAATTTGCCGGATGAGCACTCAATAAATGCGAGCTCGAACAACTGTTTAATGCAGCAATTAAAGGTTGAAATTCCCCAGAACAGTCCTTCAAATGTATCACAGCTGTGTTTAAAATTACACAAGATTTATTTATTTCATTTTCCTTCGCGAAAAATGTTTGATTATCAGGAGAGGGGGAGGGGGGAGAATGCAGGCTCCGATCTGTTTGGTCATCAACTCTCAATTGCTTACTGATATTATTATTTTCATTTAATGAATGAAGTAAAGTATTATGTTCTCCGCTGTCACAAGAAAGGCACTTATTTTTAATATTTATATATATAAACAAGGATTAGGTAGATGATTATTTAGACAAGGCTGGCATAAATTGTTAGTTTTAACAAATTCTGATCTTTTCATCACATACATTTGTTTAAACTTCTCACATCTGTATAAAGAATGTGAATCTGTACATCCTAAAATACATCCTTTTCTCTGTTTTGATTTTGTTAAAAGGGATTTTTCAATGTTTGGCTTAGTGCCAGATTTCCAATTATTATAAGGGAACTTTTTTGTTCTTTTGATATAACAGTATTTTGAAGAATGCGACTTCGTTCTTCCAAAAAGCTTAGAAAGTTATTTAATTTAGGAATTTCGTTTTTAATTAATTTGATTTCGAAAGACCTTTTAATTTCAGGATCGAGTTTTTGAAACAGGATGTGCATTATTAAAGAATCTGAGAGTTCGTTAGATTCAAACTCAAGTAATCTTAATGCACGCAAATTACATTTTATATTATCAATTAATTGCATTAAAGAGTTAGGAGAATCTGGTACTTTTGAAAAATTAAGTAGTTTAGTAATATGGCAGTCAATGACAGCTCTTTTATTTTCATATCTTTCTTCTAAAGACTGCCAAAGAGATTCGTATGTGTCTTGCGCCGATTCAAGTCTTTTAGCACCACCCTTTAGACAGCCTTTTAAGTAGTATAACTGCTGAGTTGAGTTCAGATTTTTATTATTTCCGATAATGGACATAAATTGAGCTTTAAAATTTTGATATTCATCATATTTCCCATAGAAATTGGGCAGAAGTAAGTCTGGTATTTTAAAGTTAGTAGTAACAGTAGGATTTTCTTTTTAATATTAGCACATTCATATTTAGATATAAAAATGTTAAGTTTTACCTCCGATTCTTCCAGTTCATCTTCTAGCTCAGTTGCTACTTCCAAAGACTCTGCTATGTCGACATCTTCCGGAAGCGTTGTATAGGATTCGATCAGGTTACGGAGTGAAGTTTTAATTTCCATAATAGAAACCTTTTTGCCTTCTAAACGCAATCTTTCTTCTTGCTGCTCTTCTTGCGATTCCTTTAAATGGGTGCACGCATATTTGTTAATAAATTTCGTGATTTTGTTTAGTTTGGTTTTCAGTACGCCACGTTGACGATTTAAAGTAGTTAAAGTAGTCATTTTTTTATTATTTGCTGTGCTTCGGTCGGCTAGGACCATATGTCGAGCACTGATAAAGCAATGGACTGTTATTACTTTTCCATAGGTTTTTATTATTTATTACCAAGGGGCAATCGTTGAAATGAGCTTCTGATTTGAGAGCGAGGGCGTTCGTTACAGACGTGTTACTCGGGAGACAACGAAGCTCAACTGAACGTTACATCATTTATCAGCTAGGTGGCGCTGATCACTTAATCAAACTTCGGGAGCGCACAGGCTCCATTAAATAAAGTTTTGGATAACGGTCGAAAAAACACTAGACATGATATAGTATATTATAAATAACAAGAATAATATGAATGAAAACATATCTACACACATTCAGTCAAATGCAAATTAACTATTAAAAATTGAACATTGTAATATTAGGTTTTTTCGTTGTATTAATGATTGCATATTTCCTTTTTAACCCATCTATAGAATTAACCATTATAAAAATTAAAATAACTCAATTAAAATTATGATAGTTATGAAATTAAGGAAAAATTCCATTAAAAGTTTTACAAAACTATTTATAATGCAATTTCCTATATTTAAAATTTTTAATTGCTTAAAATTTGCTTCCGATTTATATGTAATTGAAACTCAACACATCAAAGAAGCTCAAATGAGTCAAACTCAGTCTAAGGATGTTTGCAGCTTTTTCAAATTAATGTTAAGAGGTCTCAGAACTCTTAAAATTGGAAAAATGGAAAAAAAAACACAATTTTCACCATCTATCTTAAAATGTATTTTATGTTAAGACAAAAGTTTTACATCTATGAATGTTATAAGTATGTTATTTCATTTCATTTAATTAAAAAATGCAAGTGGCAGAATTATAGGAGGCTCCAAACTGTCAAACATTTCACGTGCAGAAAATTGGTATAACAGCTTATGTGCAGGATTGAAAAATAATTTTTGCAAGTAGAATGAAACTTTTGATACCAACTAATACTTCAGACTATAATAACTACCCTGAACATAAATAAATTTGTAATTAAAGCATTTTTATATTTTCATACAAGATTGTATTTAGATAATACAAAATTTTCAAAATTTCACAAGTATAATCACCTAAAAAATATTTTTTTTTAACAATGAAAAGGAAATTTTAGATTCAATTTATGCAGACTAACATGAAAAACATGTTTTAAAATTTCATGAAAAAATATTCAGAAGGTTTTGAGATTTACTGCGCGTGATGCCCGAAAGCATCATTTGAAGAAAATTACTTCAAAATTTAGGAAACGCCACTTCAGCTAATGAGTAGGTATAATTCTGAAAACCATATCCTCTCTTTTTATTGGAATTTCAAGGAAACAATTATATCAAAATGTTCAGGAAAGATAGAAGTTTAACATATAACAAAATAAAAATCAAATTTCAACTTTTGAAGCTTACAGTCCTGAGACCCCTTAACAGCTTATAAGTAAAAAAAATATATATCATTTTGTTGTCCTAAGAAATCATCTCTTCCCTCTAAAACTTCCAGGATTAAAAAAAATAGATTAAGCACCATTTGAAAAAACTAGTATCTGTATTCCTTTTTTTATCTCTTACTTAATATGGGATTGACTAATCATCTTAAGGGAGCTGGTCACTCAGCTTCCAATTTCCCCTCACTAATGTAAAGTTTATGGGCATTTGATGCATTCGTATATTTAAAATATCTCCTCAGGAAATTAAAATTTTTAATTCTAGTTTTTTGTGTACACTTCCTAAAAGATGTCTCTCTAATGCTGAGTTTTCAAAAAATAAATAAATAAATAAATCTAAAGTATAGACTTAATATTATATGAAATGTTAAAATCTTACTCGCAGTTCGCCCAATTTTAGCACATAAAATGTGAAATTCAGCATAGATTTTAGTAATATTTTGAAAACTAAGAAAAAAGAGACATCCTTTAAGAAGAGTACACAGAAAAATAATGTTAAAAATATGAATTTCCAGAGAAGATATTTTAAATACACGAATGCATCAAAAATCCATAGAGTTAACATCACGGAGGAGAATTCCGAAGCTAAATGACTAGCAGCCTTAAGAGGGGAAGGAAGTAATACCTTTTGATATAGAATGTAAAAACTTGTTTTATATCTAAATATCTATTTTCCTAAAATATGATAAAGAAAAAATATGTGCATAAATTAGAAACCTAGATTGTTGCAGCGTTTTTCAAAATTCCGGTAGTATAAAAATAACACTAAACAATCTCAATTTAATGATGTAATATCATACTTTATTTATTTATTTTCTTTAAACATTCTCAAAAAAAATTCACCGCAAATATATTAATTTATTTCTAATAAAAAAAAATAATTATACTGCAAAGAATGGGAAATTTAAAAAACTGCATAAGTCGGAGAAATTTGAAAATGTCATTTTTTTCATGAGATATATACTAACAAAAAGAAGGCATCGAGATTTAGATAAAAAAGTAAAACATTTATCTGACGGATATACTACCACGTTCAGGTGATATTTTTTATCTTGAACTTTTTTATTCTCAACTTAAATGTGTTTGTTCTAGACCTGCTTACATTTAGATATGAGTATCAATTCTTTTCATTATTATTATCGGCTGTTACATTGAACGGCTGCCGATTTACCAAATTACATATCAGTTAATCACAAAGTTCAAACAAAAAGAAAGCTCAAATATTTCTTAAAACTGTTAATTGTATAAAATTTATGGTATAAGTTGTACAATAAAAGGTTTGTATCTGCACTTATTTATAAATATAGAAACTTATTTATTAGATGTTACATCGCGACGATGGAAATTTGCTGCTACGAAATGATAACAAAAACAGTCACTACGGTGATAATTCGAAAGTCTGTCAGTAAATATTAAAATGTAATCAATATGTTTATATTTCATATCATATGTTTTTATATGGTTTTTAAAATGTAAGATCAAGCATCAAATTTATATTTTTTAAATTTGTATAGTGTATAAGGAATTTTTTTATGCTTTCCGATGATTCTAGTTGATGTTTTTCAGTTTAAATGCATCAGCTATGCAGTTAATAACTTTTAAAAAAAAACTGTCAGGATGAATATTTTTACACAAACTTATGTGTTTCTATATATGAGCAATTTTAAATAGAATTCTAAAAGCTAAATATCTTTAATAAAAATTACTCTTACTGTCTTCTGTACAAAATTATTTCAGGTCCATCTGGAGTTAAAATTATATCAAGACAAGAACTCTTCAACCTTATGGATAACCAGAATTTGCATGATTTCAATAAAAAACTAGAATTTCTCCAGTATTATCTTGTTAACAAAAATAATTATTCAGAAAACCAAAAGTTACAAATAAAAAATGATTTTAAAAAATATATTAAGCCTGAATTTCAGAAAAGATGGCATGAATCAAGTAGGAATGAGCATTCTTTCTTGAAAAACAAATTCATATTGGTTACAAGGAACATAAAAAGGCACAAAGAGGTTTAAAGATTTAATAGTTACAGATATTTTTTAAAAAAAATTCTAAACTTAGTTTAGAAGTTTGATGAACAATGGGCTCTCAGGAATTATTTTTCTAATAAAACCTTTTTAAAGTAAACAGGAAAAAACGAAATTTTTTTCATTTTCTTCAAAGAAATTGGTTGCTCATGGAGGGAGTTCAATTGGAGTGGTCTCTGAATGGAGGTAAAATTAGTATTGAGCCTATCGGAATAACTTTCGTTCCATGAAAAAAGGGTCGTTCAAGTGGTCGCTTAATAGAGGTGGTTGCACAGGGAGGTTTCACTCTATATGAAAAAATACATTTGTATTGACGTATAGAATACAATACATTCACTAATATTCTGTTGCATTAAAGTCATTTTTACATATTACAATGTTCTCATATACCCTGAACATATATGTATATATAATGTATTTTTCAAAGAAAACTAGAAAAAAGGGATAGTAATAAGATAAACTAATCAATAATAAACTTTAGTCCAATTTTTCAGTAAGACATATTTTTGGCCGGCTAAATCCACCAAATACTCCACTGTGCGATGTGCAGTAATACAACTGATCAGTTCCGTTTTACTCTAAAACAGTCGGCTAACATTGCGATAGTCATTGCAATTTTTGAGATGTTGATTTCACCTATACTTCTTATTTTAAACGTGCAATAGGAAACATGTAAAGGCTGATCAACGTGGTATAGAGTTCGGATTTAAAGAAAGATGCAAATGCATGTTTTATTCTATACATCTTTCTTTCTATGGTTCAGTTGTAAATGTTAGAAAGAGACGCTATTTGAAACACTCTTATATCTTCCTTCTTTCAAGACATCAGGACATCCCTTTTCATTTTCTTAGCTGGAGTGCGGGGCTCTCATTGTAGTTTGAAATTCTTTCTGGTAATAGTGATAAATTACTGCGTTTTGACAGGCAGTTATAATGTAGGAATATTATTGTTTAGAGAGAACAGTTTTCGATATTAAAGACAGTTGTTTCCGAATCATGGAAGACGGTAGTATTCCGAGTGACGCAGCCTTAAGCCTAAAATCGTATCGTATCGTAGAATTCGTAGATGGCGGAACTCATATATACAGCTAACTCGACATCAAAGAAAATGCGAAAAGCCGCCTGTTAATAACTCATCAAATATAGGTCCTATTGTTCTGATTTTTTTAAAACAGTCTTATATCTGCAGTCTAATCCTATTCTGAATTTTTTACAATTCTACGTGCAGTATATTTTCAGATCTGCAAACCCATTTTGAAACCAATTTCGATGGTGTAAGTTTGTCTTTTTTTTTTCTCCGAAACGGTCTAGATTATTTTAAAAACATTAATATATAAAATGAATCTGTTTTTGACGAAGTGGATAAGACTAACCTAGTATCTAGGAAAACTCTTAATTTTTATATAATCCGCATGAAAAATTGGACTTCTTAGGATCGCGGATTACATGTTATTCTATGGGCTAGCAGACAGAACGTTGCACATCGGTTTTGCGCGGTTTAGGTCACAGTTAAAAATCTGAATATTGGCAATAAATCTTTTTTTAAACTATCAAAACAGTTTATTATGTGCTTAAAAATACTTAGACTGATTTTTTTAAATGGAGCAGTATTTTGTAATTATATGTATTTTATTTCATTGTTATTCATAGAAAGTAAACATTTTTTAAGGAGAAAATATTTTACATTTAAAAAAAAATTCTCGTATCGAAATTCGATATTTATCGAAAATTCTCGTATCGAAATGAAAATTCATCGCGTTCGCCATAAGACTTCGCCATGTATCACTACGCGATACGCGAAGTTGACTGAAGAAATAAGAAATATCAAAGATCTTGAAATGGTATTCCAAGGGGAGAAAGTGAGTACAATTTCTAATTATCCAGACAGCATTCTTTGCAACCGATCCTTTTTAATTAGTATAATGTTCTGAATTGTTTTTATTTTCAACAATACTTATAACTGTTTTCCTTACAAAATAACGTTCATGTGTGGCATAGGTATTTCTTGTGATATGTGAGTGTAATACAGATAGATTACTAATTTAATTTTGTGTTTTGAGTTTTCTTTTAAAGAAATTAAACAAAATCTTTCATTTTTAAAGAACGCACAATTTAAATAAAATGTATGACGAAATCAAAATTAAGATTTCCAATCCCGTTTATAAAATGATTCATTTGCGAATCGTTTCTAATAATATTATAAACGAAAATTGACTTAAAATGACATCTTTTTCGAAATATGGGTATCTTTCGTTATTTATTTATTTTTTTTTTTATTACTCTTTTCAGCTTCAAAAATTAAAGCATCGTAGTATTTTATTTTTATAAAATTTAACCTAAAGGGGAAAAAAAAATTCTTATTGCCGTTTATCTCTGTAACAAAAGAAAAACAGAAAAAAAAACAAGCATTTCTTTTAGGCTAATTGATTACAGCCATGGGTGCAAGACCTTCAGTCTCAGGACTGATTTCAGTTTTGGACATATTTTTGACTGATAGTAAAATTCTACTTTATATATACTTAAATTATCACGATTAGCTCAAAATGAACCATTTTATCCTGACTGTTTTGAGCTCCTAAAAGTGAAAATTTTCATCATGATACTTTTCCTTATTTAGTAATTAAAGTTTATAGATAAATAAGATAAAACAGCCTTTTTGAAAAAGTAAGATACTTGTTTTTATTTAATTTTAAAGTTAATATGCTTAAAAGAAAGCTTTAAATAATTTACTTTAAAAAAATATATAAAAGTAGCCAGCTCCCTTATATGGTATTTGTGGTAATGAAGTATTATTGTAAATAAGAACAATTCAGAACATGTTACTATTTAGAAAAGATTGGTTTCACAAAATTTCATTAGCAGCTGCATTGTAGCTGTCATGATAATTAGACTTTGTATAAACTAATAAAGTGATTACTCAGTAACCATTTCAATTAATATATTAATCTGACTCGCATCTTAAATTAAATATTAAGTTTTTATTCTGATTTCATTAAACCATTCACTATTCTGTAACATTCCGCATATTCCGACTACAAAAACTCTTTTTATCAATTCCACCTGTACACTGGAGGGTTGCCGTGCCACTTACAGAGTAGCGCGTTTATCGCCTCGTTGTGCAATAGCATTTGAAAGATCACAACACTATCATAAAAAAGTAGCAATAAAAGAAAAACAAAATTAATCAGTTGATTGTAAAAAACCCGCTCCATTCTCGGTCGAGGGAGGAACATCACAAGAAAAAAAAATCTCGCGAAATTTAACACTATGTCGGGGGTGTGGGGGGGGGGTGGAATCCAAAACTTCATCAAAATAGTTGTAACTTTTCTAATAAATATGTTACATATAACATATGGTAGTAATAATCGGTATATCTGATGAAAATACAAATATTTTTTTTTTTAAATGAACTATTTAATGATTTTTTTTTTATCCCTATTACTGTATTGGATTAATAGTTGTTTAAGAGCCATAATTTCATATTCTAAAATCATTAAAAGCACTTTGCAAGCAGTTCCTGTTCAATCACAAAAGCCTGCCACTTAAACATTTTAATGCAGAAAATGTAATGTATTTCTTATATGTAAACAATGAATTTTGCAGTTAAGAAGCACATGTATTTTACAAATATTGCTATTTCTTGGAACACTAAATATGATACATTATCGCCTTTAACACATTATTTTGGAGTAATGAAAACATTGTTATTATATTAATTTTTTTTGTAAATGAGTGTTATAATCAGAGCAGCTCATGACAGGTTTTTCTTGCAGCACTAAAAGGCATGCTTTCCCAAAGTTTTTTTTTTTTTTTAAATACATTTTTGCCTTATTTAATGTAAGAAAATTCTGCTAAAAATAAGGCAAAGATTTCATTATTAAAAATAGTGAAAAAGAATAAATTGGCCAGCCATGCATTTAGTGTTCCCAAAACTGTCAGTCATGACTTACCACTGTTTATAATGATTTTGCCCAGGCATATTTGGATGTTATATTTCAAGGTAATTTAATAAGGTGTGATCTATACCTATTATGTAAAATTTCACAATTTGCACATTTTCTGGTTCCAAGGAATGTAATTTAAAGCATGTATACGAAGTATATTTAATGATGTATGAAATATGATCTATGTAATGCAAAATCCTATAATACGCACAACTTCTCATACCAAGGTGTGCATTATAAAGATCTACTGTATTCATATGTAGTTCACACATCAAAAACCTTAAAGATTTAGTATCTGTAAGAGGACATTATTACAACTTTATATTTTTTTGCATTCTGTAGCACAAATTACTCAGCTTAGAATTTGCCAATCGAAACATTGCCATATTGATTTTTTTCCACTGTCTTTATTTACCTCAGAAGTGATTAAGATTTTTTTATATTGTAAATCCTAAATGTTATAATAGCAAAAAAGCATCTTTAAGCCCTTGGGGATGAGCGACCGGTATACTTGGCCACTTAAGGTGTTCAGAATCCTTCATTATTCTCACCACTTATTTTTAATTGTAAAGTTTACTTTCTTTAATGGGAGCATTTCTGTGATTCAATTACAGAAAATTTTCTGTTTTTAAAAACCTGTAGTAAAAGGTTAAAAATTAACCAAAGGGCTCTTGTCGCGAAGGGGTTAAACATCTTGAATTACAGTGAACTTTAATAACCCTTGGCTTTAATTGCCAGTACTCTTCCAATTGAGCTATCTGAACGACAGCCCAGCCAACACAATATTCGCTCAGAACAACTATTATCATGACATCAATTGATTGTGTGAAAAATAATTAAAAGTGTACATGGTTATATATTTTATTATTAAGCAACAGACTTTGCAGATCCGATTTTCTAAAAAGCTTTAAAGATTGAAATCTCTAGGCTGGAGTGGGAAAGTGGTAATTTTGAGGAATAGGAGGATAATTTATATAGAAGAATTTTCTGTATAAAAATAAAGATTTAAATTTTTTTAATGTTGGGGAGTAGGGGGAGGGAGAAGAGGTGAAATGTACAGTCGTGGAAAAAAAAAAAAAGTAAACACCCTCTACTAACTCCTTAACAAATTATTATCGTAGACGAAAGTTATTGGTACCGAACGATTGGAAATAAAGTCTATTTTTAAATGATGTATATAAAATTTGCTTAGGGGGCCATCTACATATTAAAACAAATCCAAACTTCATTTTTTTCGATGGCAATACCCAATTTTAACGAGATATTTCAAATCTTCGGTTCAAACTATGCCTAGGCACCAAATTTCAAGTCATTTGAATAATAAGTTTTTGAATTATACTAAACATTCAAAATTTAGTGCTTCTAATGTTAAATTACATTTTCATATTTTTATTCATATCTCCTGAAATTATGCTCCTAATGTGCTAATTTTTTGTGTAGCAGTAATACTAACATACCCAAACACAAATACGTTGAATTTGCAATTTTTATAATTTTATGATAGGAATTATGAAATTAATATTCGAAAAAATTATGAATTGTAACCTAAAATTTTTTTGATGGATTTAGATTTATTAAGTCCTGCTTTATGGAAATCCAAAATTTCACATTTTTCTTCCAAATAGTTTTCAAATTATGCTTAAAAAACGGCAAAATGATGGTTTAAGGGGCCGTCTATGATAAAAGTGACTAGATATTTTGAAATGTCTTATGCTGTCCTGTAATCTAGCAGACTTCATTGACTGCTTGAGTGACGCTTAAGGTGCCTTGATCAAGAAGGGGGCTCTCTCGGTTAACAATCGAGTACCGAACTTCAATTTGGATACAGCTCTTAAAATAAGCTTGTTTTAAAATAATTAATTTATCGGGAACTTATAGTACGAATTGCATAAAAATTTGTTTTTAGGCTAATTAAATGGTGTAGAATTCATTTATGCTGTAAAAATTGAGTACTGCTACTGAAAAAAACAAAGTTATAGTTCGTTTTAATATGTAGATGACACCTTAAGCAAATTTTCTATACATCATTTAAAAGTAGACTTTATTTCCAATCGTTGGGTACCAGTAACTTTCTTCTACTGTAATTTGTTGAGGAGTTAGTAGGGGGTGTTTACTTTTTTTTTTTTCCATGACTGTACATTAGGGAAGTTAGTGCTTATTTATTTATGTTAGTGAGCAACAAATGTTGCAGATTTTTTTTTCAAACTAATTTTTGAAAGATTTTATTATTTAGGTAAGCTGGAGAGGTGGGTGCAAAAGCAGAAGTGGAATCTTCGGAGCTCAGGGGATTATTTTATATGATTTATTATTATTGTTAATAAAGAATTTTAAATAGGGATGGTGAAAGATTATTTTATATAAAATTAAAGAATGTTTAATTTTTTTTTGCACTAGGAGTGAAAAAAGGAGAAGCAGAAGTTTGTAGTTTTCGATTTAATATAAATGTATGTAATTACTTTTATAAGTGAGCGATGATTGTTATATATATATATATATATATATATATAAAGGTTTAAAGAGTAATATTTCTTGCTATTTTTCTTAACATTGGTCTTTAATTTTTTTGTGTGTTTATTGTTTTATTTATTTTTTTCAATAACCTCAAAAAAGTAATGATATCAATACAAAAACCCTTAACGGGTTAAAAGTTTGTGACGCAGCACTTTATCTTATGCTCTAAGAATTTTAAATATGGAACTTAAAAATAATGATATCAAATTTTGAGTGACGCTATGCTATTAATTATAATCTCTCCATATATTATTTATTTCATCTTTTTATTTTTTTTTTATAATCGCATGTGCAAAAATTATGTTCAATTTAAAAAAATGTATAAAAGTTTATTCATTGATGCTTTAACATTTACACCTCTCATAAATTCCAAGTATGAGTTTTAAAAGATATGATATCAAAATTTTAGTGACGCTTTGATGTGGCTTTAAACGATTTGTTTTAAAATTAAATTTAAATTATTTTTGTTTTGGCTAAGATATATTCACACATCTAAATAATAGTTTTAATTTTCCCATGTACTTTAAATATGTCACTTTCACTGAATTTATATAATGCATTTAAATGTATTTATTTGAATAAATTGATTTATCCTTTGTCCAATGCTATTAAAAATTTAAAATAAGATTTGCGTAAATATTTTTTTTTGCGTCATTGTATCCAAACTAAGTGAAATGTATTCAAATGGATACTATGAGGCAAAAAAATTATTTACGTAAATCTTATTTTAAATTTTTAATAGCATTGGACAAAGGATAAATCAATTTATTCAAATAAATACATTTAAATGCATTATATAAATTCAGTGAAAGTGACATATTTAAAGTACATGGGAAAATTAAAACTATTATTTAGATGTGTGAATATATCTTAGCCAAAACAAAAATAATTTAAATTTAATTTTAAAACAAATCGTTTAAAGCCACATCAAAGCGTCACTAAAATTTTGATATCATATCTTTTAAAACTCATACTTGGAATTTATGAGAGGTGTAAATGTTAAAGCATCAATGAATAAACTTTTATACATTTTTTTAAATTGAACATAATTTTTGCACATGCGATTATAAAAAAAAAATAAAAAGATGAAATAAATAATATATGGAGAGATTATAATCAATAGCATAGCGTCACTCAAAATTTGATATCATTATTTTTAAGTTCCATATTTAAAATTCTTAGAGCATAAGATAAAGTGCTGCGTCACAAACTTTTAACCCGTTAAGGGTTTTTGTATTGATTCTACTTTACCTTTCGCCGAAAATCACATTCAAATGAAAAATAATTTTGATTGTATCAGTCGTGATCTCGCATTTGTAGAATTGTTTGTGAAAATCTTAATATAGTTTATAGACGAACCATTCTTAAAGTACATCTTGCTGTTTTTAACCGTGTTTATTAGGGTAATTTGAATTTAGTAATTTGTACTTCAGAAAATGACGGTAATAAACAGGAATATTACATTATTCTAATCTAAAACAGAAAAGACATTTAATAAAAGCTTTATTTCCATTGTTTACCTCAGTTAATATCCCAGAAAGAAATGTAATTATTTTGCAAATCACATCAATAAGTAACTTTCTTGCTTGAAAACTGTTCTTCTTATGTAACTCATTAATATCAAAACGACTTTTTATAGTGCGAATAGCATGTTTTATGCAGTGCTAATTAAAAAATATACAATTATTTTTTACATAAAGTTCGATTACTTGATCGCCCAGATGAGCAAATTGTATCAAACTTTTAAATTTTCGATACAAACATCTATTTTTACATCACTTCCGATCACAATTGTAAGTGTTTTAGTTAAATAGTTTTGCAATTATAATGGTTGAAATTTTGGAACTCGTGAGGTTAAAAATTCTGGGGGGGGGGGGGATTTTGCAAAACAGATTGCAATGAGAGACATTTTTAAAGAATAACTCGAAACCCACTTGGCTGATTGATCTATAAATTTCGATTCACAAAATTAAAGATTGTAGAAATCAATTTTTATTTAAAAATTTCATGTGCTGCAATTTACATATTTTTCGAAAGATTTTCGACATATTTGAATTTTTTTTAATTGTTGTATTCTATAAATTTTTTAAAAGAAATCTATTTCCAGAAGCTTCAAGTATGTGAATCCAAAATTAAAAAAATATTTCGCCAAGATTTTTACAATTTATGTTAAGAAAAATACACACATTACTATTTGTTTTGCATCGATTCAAAAATGAATTTAACATTAGGTGCTTTAAACCTTAAACCTTTTTATAACCTTATAACCTTATTTCTTAAACCTTAATATTTTTTAAATATCTGACCAAATTATTTTCCGTTTGGTACCTGAAATATAAAATCTGACCAAGAGCTAAATATGATTTCAAAATTATGTATTATTAAGAATTTTAATGTTTGATACTATTTCCATATTGAGAGAATCTTTAAATAAAATTCAAGTATAAATATCACTAATTAGTATTTATTATTTTTAGCGATTGGAAAAAAAACAGATTTTTATTCTTTGATTTGAGGTAGACATAGTAAGGAAGAGCTCATTGTTTCTTTTTCTGTCTACTATTTATAAAACATTTCAGGTATACAAGAAATTATTATCATAAATACACAATAATATTTCAAAACAGATTTCATAAAGACAGAATTTAATATAATAGATTCTATCGTCTTTCGAATTCGGAGTCCAAACGCAGGATAAGCAGAAAATATTGGAAACTATTCAGAGATTTTCAGTTCAATGGAATTGGAATATTTATGCAGAATTTTTCAAGAGTCCGAAATATTTTATTTGACAATCGCAAGAACATATCTTACCATAACTCATAATATACAGCTTTTAGGCACAATTATATGTCGGTAAATATATGAACATTTTTAATGGGAAAGTGTGCGTTACCTTTTTATCACGTAAATAATCTTATATATTGTAATCGCATAAATAAAAGTAAAGTTAATTTAAAAACAACACGTATCTACCTACACGTACGTCTACCTAAAAATACAAAAATGCCGAATTTAAAATTTATGTTTTGCCAATGAAAATTCACGTTCTTGAAAAGACGTCGCGTTTTTAAATAAAAACCGAAGACTAAACGGAAAAAATAATGAGTTACTGCCACATTTTTTTAAAACTTAAAACAAGTGAGTAGAAATTCACAGCGCTTCTGCCAAGTTTTGTTTGATTTATTATTTAAATGCTCCCCCATTGCTGTCTGTTCGAGATTGACTGACTTCCCATTTGATGTTCAAATATAAATTTTACATACGTGTCCAAATATGATCTAAAATTAGTTATTAATAAGGAAAATTTTTAATATTTTTTTACATTTTCCAAGTATATAGTAAACCCTAAGGAAGATAGAAGTTTATTAAGTATTAGATATTATGTTAATAGATTGGTGCTAGTCATATTTTTATACAATGATTTGCAGAGGAGTTAATTGTGGTACTCTTTTTTTTTTTTTTTTTTTTTTTTTTTTTTTTTTTTTTTTTTTGGACGATTGTAAGTGATTTATCATTTTTATAATCAGAAATACACAAAGATATTTCAAAACTAATTTTTATCTTGAGAAACTTTAATATAATAGTTTTTTTTTTATTATGTCGAGTACAGAATTCAAACGCACAAAAAGGCAGAAAATCTAGAAATTATTCTTAGGCTTTCCGTTAAATTGAAATAGGTGTTTTATTGCAGCAGTTTTGAATAGGTCATACTATGTTATTTGAGAATCACATCAACAAATCTCTCCCTTTCTTATAATATAGTTTTTGTAGGCATAAGAATTTGTCAATAAAGAAATGATTATTTTTAGCAGCAAAGTTTGAATTTCATATTTATCTCTTTAAATAATTTCGTTTAATAAAAGTAAAAATAATAAATTTTAAACACGCATTTATTAGTGTACTTAAAAATAGGATTAAAAATTTATATTTTTAAATGACAATTGACGCTCTTTCTATTCTCTCATTCCCAACTAAAAACTATACATTAAAGGGTGAAAAATAATGGGTTGCTGCTACAAAATTTTAATTTTTGCTTAATATTTTTATAGAACACAACAGCAACAAGAAAGAAAAAAATATTTTTATATTACTGTTTTGTTACCGTAAATGTTACTGTAAATTTTTGTAAGAAAAAAATATTGTTGAGTCCCGTGGTAATAATTAGTTTAAGTATTTCCGATAACTACTGAAATTATCTAGGATTTCTAAATTGTTTTCTCAACGTAATTATCAAATTGTTACTAACATTAATCTATTAATTGTGAATTAAATTCTGAAAGTATTAATTGCCATGAGTAAATCACAAACATACAAAATTTCTGAAAGTGCTGTACATTAGAATGAGAAATCGATTAAAGAATTATATATTTCATATCTATAACATGAAAATAGTTAAGTTAAACTTATCTAAAAACTTTAAAATATTACTTTTTTTTTTTTTTTTTTTGTAATTTGTAATGGTCACTCAGTAAAAAAATTGGTACCTAAACTTTGAACGGTCGCAATTTATGGTACCGGATTTGGCTACCAGAACGACAGCTTCTCCGGGGAGCGGGTCTGCGAAGGGCATCCAACTTTATTTCATCATCACAAAAATAATTGTTTCTAGTTAGAGTGTAAAAACAAAATACAGAAACAATTTTTTAAATGGTATTTCATTTTCCAGAACACAATTCCTAAAAAAATTTTTTTAAAGGGTAGATTTAATGCCTTAAATAAATTTCTATAAATAAAAATACAACATGATAATTACAAATTATTTAAAATACAAAAGTACTGTGACTATTTCTTTTTCTTCAAATGTTAAATTTATTTCTAAACATGTACATAATCTTTTCGCAATGTTAACTTTTGAAAACCTGTAAAAATATTCTTTTGATATTTTAAAAATGTCACACTTCATTATATATCAGTTAACTATAATGCATGATCTAAGTACACTTCACAGATTCACAATACACAATTGTCAATTGTAGAAATATTTCTGACCACATGATGCACTAAGAATCACAATATACATCATGGATAGTCACATCCTGCATAACTGGTATGATATAGAAATATTCTGGAAGAGACTGCAAAAATTCTGTGTTACCTTGTAGTGATACATGATTCCCGAAAAGTTTTAGAAACTCCAGTGTAGCTTCGTAGTTACTGATGATTCTGGTAACGCTTACAAAATTTCCTTGTAAACTTGCAGTCACTCACGATTCTTGATTGGGCAGTTTTCTTTATATTCAGATATAGTTAAGCGAAGAATAATGCATAAAACGGAAGAAGATAACATTAATCCCGATTTAAACAGATATTGATATAAATTTTTCGTTAGAAGTATTGAAAATGTTTCAGAAATTTGTGGAACATAGACAGATTCATCACGCCCCAAATACCTTGAGTTCCACAAATAAAGTGTGTGGTTTCATCTTCATATTAGCCATAAAAAAGCTAAAGTTTATGAATTTGGGACTACCATACAAAGTAAATAGAGAATTAAAATATTGGATAAATAGATATGTTTAAAATAAAACGATGCAGCTTTAAAATCAAGTATAAGAGATTATTTGTACATGTTTGCCAAAAAATCTTTCTAAAGTGTTGATGGACCAAGGAGTAATAATGTACAGTATATTCATGCACATACCTAAATATATGTGATCAGCACCCTCTATAGATCATTTGAAAATGAATACCACCGTGTTATCCAAGGAATCAATGAAGTGCTATCAACGAAGTGCTACCATCTTTAGAATTTATGAGAAAACAATATTGTTTTGGAATAAAAACTAATATATAATAAGAAATATTTATATGTATTATTGGATTAAGCTTTAAAGCAAATACTGCCGAAAGATATATAAATGATAATTAAATAATTTAAAAATATATTTATAAAATTATACCATTATATTAGAAATAAAAAGTAAATGATATATTAAATAAAAATAATAATATGCAAATTGGTGATATTGAGAGTTCATTAATTAATGTTTCATACAGATAAATGTACCTCACTATAACATATCAATATTTAAATTACTGTGACAACATTGCATAATCACTTAAATAAATATATAATTAAATACAAATAAATAAATTATTGAAATTATGTTGCTGAGGAATTATTAATAATAGTAATTAAGCTTTGGAATTAACTAGTTACATTTAATGTGTCCACAAACGTTCCTTATAATTAAATACAGTAGACACTCGATTAATCGGAATGGTCGGAAAATGCCTCGTACCGGATAAGCAAATATCCCGTATAATCAAATTTGTGCAAATTTTGAAGGAAAATTAAAAAAAAAAAAAGAAAAGAAAAAAAAAAGAAAGAAAATGTCAAAGTATTATACAATAGAATAAGGCATTAATTAATTATTTAATACAAAAGAAAGAGAATAAACATTCATTTTAAAGTTATTTAGATTTAAAATATGTGCAATATAAAACAAGTGGGTAAGTGTGATCACAGATCGCACAGAGGATTTCGTTTAATATTCCTTTCAAAACACTTTATCCTTTTTCAAAATCTGTAAGTTCCATATTTTGTAATCAGAGCCACACTCTATTCTAAACAAACATCTATCCGAACGAATAACCGTTTTATAACTTATCCGTAGATATATTAATCGAGAGGATCGGGCCCATAGCACCCGAGATATGTATGTGCCACCTGGCGGTAAAAAGTGGAACCAAAGTATGCAAGTCTATGGTGCATAATATGAAAGAGGGGTCAAAGGGCTATGCAATGATATATCACCTGGGGGGTATCGGCAAAAGTTAGAAAAGTGCCCCCGGTTGAAAAGGGGGGAGGTTAGAAAAATTGCTTAAAATATACAAGTTAAAACCCGGAGAGGTAAATAATGTAAGACTTTTTAAAAATTTTATGGTTTTTCGTGTGATCGCAAGTGTTTACCTATAAGTATTCAAAATTTCAAATCTCCAAATTAATTAGGGGCTGAGTTAGAAAAAATGCTTAAAATACACATGTTTGAGACCGGAGGGGTGAATATAAGATTTTTTGATTTTTTTATGATTTGATGTGTGATCGCAATTGTTCAGCTATAGGTGTGTAAAATTTCTTGTCTCCAACTTAATTCGTGTCTCAGTTAGAAAATTTTTTTAAAATACACAAGTTAGAGTCCTGAGGGGTAAATGTAAGACTTTTTGAAATTTTTATGATTAGTCATGTGGTCGCAATTGTTCAGCTATAAGTATGCAAAATTTCATGTTTCCAACTTAATTAGGGGCTCAGTTCGAAAACAAAATGCTTAAAATACACAAGTGCCCAGATGGGTAAATATTACACTTTTTCAAAATTTTATGATTTGTCGTTTGATGTGAGGTGTTCAGCTGTATGTATACAAAGTTTCGAGTCTCCAACATAAATATTTTCTGAGAGCGGGCTCTGTGACAGACGGACAGAGGAGTGAGACGAATAGGGTTTCGTCAGATGAACGAAACCCTAAAGATAGAAATGTAGTTTATCTCACTGTTTTATGAATAATGAAATGATACAGGTCTGTTTTCGTTTTTCATTTACTCTTCGACTAATTTTACTACATAAATTTCTCAACACTATTTTATCAGCAGGTCTGCTTTTATCTTCTTGCTCCAAGTAATTAAGCAACGCCTCAGTGTGTACTAATGCGTCACCGTGACTTAAATTTGATGAGTTACAATACGTCCATAATCATTTCCAGGGGATTTTTCGAATTTCTTGTTTCCTCTGACCCACAAGTGACACATCACAAATTATCATTGACGCTAAAAACTTCCTAACATTCCAATTTCTAGTTTCCGTTAATCCATTCTTGCACTTCTTCTTTGTCCACATAATCAGAACAGATTAACTTTCTCGCATCTTCTGTGATTTTTCTCTACAAAAACTGTAGTATCGTCGTCTTCTGTAAGACTTTCATTTTTCTTCTTCCGATAAAACAGCCTCCGTGATTTCTAACTAATTTCCATGCAGTGACATCATAATAAATTGCATTCAAAATTGAGATTTTACCGTCCCGGTTAATCCGCAACACAGATATTCCGATCTTATTTAATTGAGAGTCTACTGTATAGCTAATTTAGGGGGACATGATAGAAAAAAGAATAAAATTTATAATCAAAACATGCACTTAATTCTCAAGCAATATAATATACTATGCATTAGAAATTAACATGCTATAGTTCTCATTGAGCTAAAATTTAATTACAAATTGATCATTAACATTATTTATTATTAAAGAAAATAAATAGATTTAACTTGAATTAATAAATATATAAATATCACTACACAATTATACATATAAAATAAATTATTATATGAATAATATCCGAACCAACATCCATTATAAAATGCATTAGTGCAATGCAATTATTAACAAATGTTCCATTAATTTTTTTTTAATTAACCATTGCGTATTATTCAGACAATCCAACCGTCCTTAGTACTATAACATCTACACTTGTGTCACTATACCTAAGTAAACTTTTGTTTGATTACAAGGAAATTTTATTTAGCGTAGTTAAAAAAATATTTTAAATAAAATGTTTCAAATTTCAGCATAAATACTCAATATTTTATTTTAGATATAGTTTTGGTACAAAGTTGAATTTATGACTAATTAATAAATTTGAAATTTAATCGTAAATACAGTAGATTTTTTAAAAGGTAAATTATTAATATAGTCATAGAGACACACGATTACATTAAAGGTAGTTTCAATACTAAAAAGGAAATTTAGTCCTTCTTGATATAAATAAATGATAATTAGAATTTGGCTAGTAAACTTAAGGACCTAAATGATGATAAAACCTTACTAAAATTTACGTAGAATTGCTGAAAACGCGATAACTCAAGAAAAATTCAAATCAGAACATGAATGCTGGATAGCTTATACGATCGTTAGCCCCAGCGAAAAAAGTTTCCTTAAAGTTTGTATCCTGGAATTTTACTATATTCCTATCCTCAGTTGATCATAGACGCTGTAAAATAACACAACTTTATACGAAGTATGACCGCTACCCTTAAAAGCTGAAATACTTGCAGGCCAATGCTCATTTATCTTCTAATTCATCTCCCCGAAGCTAATTTCAAACAAATCAACGACATCAAAAATCTTTGCTTCGTAAACATTACAAATCATTGCTTTCTTTACAGCAATATTGTTAAGCTATGCAACCATCATGTCACGAGGGTGGTTCCCAGCAAAAAATTGTAATTGCAATGCTAAATGCACTAAATGTACCACAGACCTTCTAACTATGAATTTCCCAAGAGTTTGAAAAATACCACTAAATGTGCCAACCGTTCTTCCCCCCTCTTGCAACTTTTATAGGTTGCCCTAAAAATCCCATATGTAACGCCAACATCCTAAAAAGTATAATCCAAAAAATAATTCTCTCATAATTTCTGCAATACAGAAAAAAGTGTAACTATATTACAAACCCAGTGTTGCGTTGTCCCTGGCCAAATTAACTTCAGTAATAAAGTCACGGCTCTGAACCCTGTTCCAAATGTTTCTAATATTCGAATTAACGAAACTAATGCACCTACAAAGCATACTAATAGTGCATCAAATTTTAGATATACTGATGATTTTCAGGAAATTTTGTGCATTGCATAAAATATATTTTCAGCTATTCAAACTTTGTGAGACACATTTCAAAAGATTTATAGGTTAAGAAATATGCCCATTCAACAAACAGGTTTCTAATTTTTCTTAAATGTTCAAATACTATAAATTAGCATAAAATATTCTTAATTTATAGGCGCAAAAACATCGTTCTGATAATACCATTGTTTTCCTTTCAGTTAGACTGCTAACTACAACTTTAGAATTACAATAACAGGTACTATTAGATTATACGAAAAATATGGTGCAATCTAGTTTTTTTTTAAATGTTGTCTATTAATATTTATTGATGTTTCCGAAACATTTGAGAAAGAGATTCACTATAAAAATTATTGTTATTAATAGCAGTTTAAAAATTTAGAAATGCTGCTAGACAATATCCAGTCTTTTTGCATCAGATGTTAAAAATGTTAGGTATTTGAGCATATTTCAACGTGTCTTTAAAAATATTTGAGTTTACTAATCTTCTTTTGTAATAGTAAACAAATAGTTTCATAACTTTACAATTTCTATAATTAATCAGTTATTTATCATGAATATCATATAATAGCTAATTCCATGCGAACTTCTCATGTCTGTCACACAGCTGAAAATCGCTATGCTTGTTGCCGCCGTTATTTTCGAAAAGTTTGCTTCGCCTTTTTCAATTGATGAGCTATCTCCAATAAAATAAGTCGCATTTTCCCGTTCTAAAATACTGGTAGCTAAATATCGTAATAAGTGACAGGCATGACAAGTTCGCATGGAATTAGCCTATTACTTTATAGACTGCCATTGAAAATTTTCTCAACAAAAATCTTACATCAGTAAAGTGGATCTAACCAACTTCTTTTGCACAACTGTGCTCCCAACGTTAAATATGTGGAAACAAGATTACTTATAAGAGGAACATCTTACGATGTAATAAGTAAAAATATATAATTTTGAGCATGTGTATGACATACATAACATACCCATAAAAAATTTCTGAGATAATAATAAAATATTTTTATATCCGTGTTATATATTATTCGCGGCTATTTTTACCTTATGCCACGCAGTCCAAGCACAGTTTGGAGATAACTGTTTCACGCTGTACAAATATCTCATCAAGCACTTTAGTTCATTAAAATGCTAAAATTAATGCCATCCTATTCTTCAAATATTTTCATAGTATTATTTTCCTAATTTTCGAGACAATTGCGTTAGATTATATAGGGAATCTTATACGCATTAAGAATGCCTAGTAAATTGATTTTCGAATTTAAATCGTTACTAAATAAAATGTACATATAAAACTTAACGTTTTTATCATTATGAGATTTTATTTCTGAATATGTATTTCTTTGAAAAATTTACCCACTCACAAAATATGATTTACACATTTTAGTTGTCTTAGATCTTAAAGCATAAACTAATGTATGTGTTTTAAAGAATGCTCTGAGAAATACTTTTAGGTAGCAAATCTGAAAAAGAATTACCGTATATTTCCAGGTATAAGCCGAGATTTTTTGGGCTTTATTTTTTACTCCAAAGTAGGGGGTCGGTTTATCCACGAGTCTAAGAACAGTTCAAAAATTAGTATTCTAATATGAAAAAGAAAAGATCGTACATATAAAACATGCTTACAAATTTCTATAAATACTTTAAAACTCCATTAATTCACAATGGAAAAAGTTACCGATCCCCATTCACTATCCAAATCATTATCAGAATTTTCAAGCCACTCCTTAAAATCGCTTTCTTTCATTGGTACATCAGTATGAATATCGACCGTGTCTATTTCACCGCCGTCACAATCGCCTCCTTCTTTTAAAAAGGCATCATCTCCAGTTCCACCCATCGCATTATTGATGAAACATTTTTTGAAAGATCATTTCTTGGGGCAATTCAAACCAAAAATAGGAGGTTTGATGTTTATGATTGAGCATAACAGAATTATACTCATTCAGTCATAATGTCATAACAGAATGAGCGGGGCCCAACAAAAAATATTTTGCACTGCGTCAAGACAGAAAAAGAGAGATCAATAATTTCGGAAAGAGCACTTTTTTCTATTATCTATGTACAAAAATGTTTTAAGTTTCCGTCCGCTGAATTTTTCATCAAAATTTTTTAACATGGAACACCTTAAAATGCCATAAAAAACGCACGTATGAAAATCTGAATACTAAGCTCAAATTTGTGAGTTGTTTAATAATTATTTGAAATATTTTAGAATATATACGACACATATAGTTGTAATATAAAAATTTGGCATGAGAATAATCGACTTGCTTTAAAACCCTTTCGGGGCCAGTGATGCCAAATGGCATCATGACATTCACGTTTTTTTTTTTTTTTTTTTTTTTTTAATATTTAAAAACTAAATCTCGGAGATTCTGTTTGGTGCCATTCAAAAAACACTTTTTCTGTCTTTTCAGCAGTATTTTTTTTATTTCCTCAATAGATAGTAGCCGAGGTTCCCGAAACTGAAAAATATTGCTTGATTTCCTTGTAAAACGTGAAGTAAAAGCATGACTGTGAAAAGTTTATTATTCCCACTTTTCCTTTTTTTTTATTAGATTTTTTTAAATATAAGTTGTAATATGTATGAAATACATATTTATGTATTTATAATTCAACAATTGCATTTCTGTTTAAATAACAATATATAGTACATATACATCAAATAGCATCAGTGGGACTAGATAAATAGTTACAACTTCACTCTCTATTTTGATTTCTTATCTGATTTGGTTGTTTTATGGAAGGAAAAAAAATCCTTTACAATTTATCATGCTCAAGCTAAAAAGGGAGTTTGTATCATTTGGCCATGTAGCCATTTATTTACTAAAGAATGATGATCTTTCTGATACAGAAATTGAAAAATCTGACGAAAAGGACAGTGAAAGTTCACTCAGTCTATCTAATACAGATGATTGCGTGCACTATTGCGACAATTGATTGCGTTGTAGCCCAATTCAATTATCGCGCTCGTCGACCTAACTGTTCAGAGTTTTCTGTGGTTGCCCAATTGAATTCCTGGTCTATATTATTGATCTAGATACAAATGATTCAGTCTGTCCTCTTCTGTTTTTGAATATAATAAGTATTAGAAGTTGAAGTTAAAATAGTAGATTAATTAGAAGATACGAATATTGAACCATTTGATATGACACTTACAGAAACTTCTTCATTGCGTCCTGATAAAATTTTAGTCCTTATGAGTTCTTTAAATTATTTTGAGATGAATAATACAGGTAACTTAGTTTATCAAATGGATGAGAGATTCCGCTGGCAAAGCTCGTAGACGTGAAGTGCTGTTTCGGAAACAATCGTGCTCGTCGGCCCATCTGTTCGGACTTTTCCGTGGTTTTCATCGAACCATGGGTATCCTTGCGTAAATAGGGGTTAGGTTCCCTTAGAAATACACCCACTGAGGACACCACTCCCTGTGGCATATGTCTCTCGTGTAGATAATCGGCCGTCATGAATAACACCAACACTGCCTTAGTGCATCAAACAAATCTATATTCTTGCAAAAAGCCTGGAACTTCATAAAATACAATTATACATGAAATGTAAATTAAAAAGGAGTACACATTAAAAATTGAATGCATATTTTCTTTTCTTTTGATTCCAATGATGCCAAATGTCATCTGGGGCATTTCGTGTACAATTCATATTTGGTCACAATGATGCCAAATGGCATCGTTTAAAAAGGCTCTCAAAAGATGTTAAATATATTTTTTTAAATATATTTATGTTTATATTAGCTAAAAATAGTCTTAATTCCAGAAATTCAAATTTTTCCTCTTGTAAATAAAAATGCTGGCCTGAAAGGATTAAGTCAGTTTCATCCGATCTACCACAAAATAATGAATGTAATTTCCAAGCAGATTATCATTACAAAATATGATTTTAATTTAAATCCGAGAAAATTGTTACATCTCTGATTAAATAATTATGCATGTTCAATTCGTGATAACCCTTGCTTACTGTGGCACGGTTCACATTTTGTTTGAAGATAACTCTATCATCGTTTCTCAAAATCCCGTCAGGCCGGTTAGTCCATTCAAATGCTAAAACTAACTATTATCCGTCCCTACAAATCCTAGTCTGTGCGACGAGTTATCTATTCATTATTTATGCAACAATTACTCTAAATTCTATTAAAATTCTCATATTCAATTAAGATAGGGTATTCGTAGGACAATGAATATATTTCAAAATTTAAATCCTTATGTAATGCATAAAATATAATTTCTGAAATTCCAATTTGTCATTTTACTTCAGAGACTTTATTTCCTACGATAATTTCCAGTTTTAAAAAACATGCTTTAATATTTTTAGTTTCTTAAAACTTCAAATAGAATGAAATGTATTTAAATTGTAGATAGAGGTGGGGGCACATTTTTCTTTTCTACTAAATTAAGTTAGAATATTTCATAAAAGTTTGTTAGTATTTTAAGAATAACAAAGAACAAACTGTTTTATATATGGAAAGGTTGAAATTTCAAAAACGCATCTGTCAGAAAAATTATACTGCCTAATTTTATCATGATATACAATGAATTACGAAACTCAGTACAAAATAAGGTCACAGGTGATCCCATTTTTTTGTAAAATAAAAACACATCTATTAAATGTTAGACTAGTTTTTGACAGGATTTTGAGTTTTTTATCATTCGTAATATTTTGGAAGACATTAAAAATATGCTTTAGAGCGCTAAAATCTGGAAGATTATATAATGCTTTTTTATAATTTTTTTTATTAATTCCTTAAATAGAGCATACTATCTCAATAGTACTTGAATAACAGTATTGTTTTGTAACAAATGATAAGATATTGAAATTTTATTGCCGCACAACAAAAATTTAATTTCGGTTATTGAACTGAATGTTTGATTTTATTTTAAGTCATTTAAATTTTTGTTTAATAAATTATATATGAAATAAAAACAGGTGTTCTGTTGATTGCTTTATAAAATAAAACTGCAAAATGAAGTAACACAAATTTCGATATCTGCCAAGAATTACCAAACTCATAGACAGGCCGAGGACATAGTGGTTTTGGAAAGTGAATAAACAGAATTCAATATTTGATCGTTTATTTTTAAACTTTTCGAAGTCATATTTGAGATGTAAAACAATCGAAAACCCGTTGATATACCTGCGAGAGATCAATATTAATGATGTTCTATATACAGTCTTTTGTACAGAATTTAGGCGCAATTTTAATTAAAAACTCTGATATAATTTTCGCATTTAGTATATTTTCTTAGAATTCCCACAGTACCAAACACAGTTACAAAAAGCATTTTTGGTACTGTCATGTTAGCCGCATACCAACTATTAATCGTGAAATATTTCTGTATTAATGACAACATTTCTTATTTTCAGTGTTTTCAGTGTTATATAGTGGATGTTTTAACTCGGATATACCAAATTCACACCAAAAATTTAAAATAGCAATATTTACTATATTTTACAGATATTCCATATTTAAATAGTAAATGGAAAATTACTATTAAAATTTTCTGAACTACGAAATTTCTAGAGTGTATTCTACCATGGGAATTAGAGGCTTAATCACTTAGTTCGGTTTAATGTGCGTTAAATTGGTATTTTATTGAAGACTTGTCATAAATTAAAACGTTTGGTAATTTTGTTTCGGAATATTACACGAAAAAAAAGAAATGTTGAATTATTAAAATTGTTTTGAGTACAATCTAGTGAATATTCAGTAAACGGGTTGCATATTTATTTTTTAGGTAGTTGAACAAATTATTTGCACTTGAAAAGTGTTTTCAAATTTATGAAAAAATTGTAAACTGAGATGCAATTTTCACTAAACAAGCATTTGAAAAATAAATTTTGTTTTCTCATGGCGGGTGTAAAAATTTAAATTGTGCAGCATTTAGAAGTTTTAAAGAATGCGATAAAAGGGAATTGAATTCTCAGTTTTTTGCGCCCTTTAATATGAAATGAACGTTATATAAGGCAATAATTATGCTTTATAATATATATTATATTTGTAATTGGACACAAAGGCTACATCGCAGCAATGAACACAAAAGTAGATGAAACAATTGCAACAATGTTCCAAACATAAACTTCTTTTTTCACTCTTTCATGCAAGATAATCTCATAAGAGATTTTTGTGAAAAAAGTTAATTATCCATATTTTTTATTAAATATTTGCATCATATATAAACTTCATATAAACTACAATAATGCCTATGAAATACAACAATATGTGACAAAACTTTTCCCACTTCGAAAATTCAGTTAGAAATTCCTTTTTTGATGACAATTTATTTCTGTTCTGCTAGTAATAAGGTTTTCCTAAGGAATTTCCGTTTTTGGATTTAAACACAAACGCGATCAAAAAAGTTCTTTTACTTTTAATTTACCTGAATAAAGTTTAAATTTTCGCAAGCAAATATTTAATTACACTTAATAGCTCTTTAATATTTCGAACATTATATGAGTCATTATCAAATTTCGTTATAAATGTAAGATTAAGAAAAAAAAATACCTGTCCTTAATAATACATATTATCTCTATTTTAATCACTAAACATGTTTTTCTTTTTATCCACTTAAAAAATATATATATATTTATGAGAAATTTAAATGTAAAAACACACCACGTTGCCTTTATATTTCGGAGGCTGCGTCACATTGTGGCAGCCGCGTCACTTTTATTATACATGATCAAATACATGGTATAGATAACGGTTTGAACAGGTTTCTAAATGTGACGAAAGAACATTGGAATTTTTTGTAACTTGAATGAGACTATTGTTTATTTCCGTTTGTCGTTCCATTATATTTTCCTTGATTAAGAAGTATTCGTCTTTTTTACAATGTAAGTTGTTGTGTCATATTTTTGAGAATTTTTTACCGACTGCCAAAATATTTAACAAATTCTGTGAAGATGAAAGAAATCCGTTGAACTTACGACAAAATGTTTTTATTTAAATTTTATCCACAATTTAATTTTTGTTACAAATCATCTTCTTCCATTTGAGTTATCTAATAACAGTAAAGATTTCACGAGTTCCTGCATATTTTTTAGACCAACTACTTTTCAATGTGAAATTTTTGTAATTTTTTTCCTATTGTAAATTATGGGATAATTGAAATTAATGAAATGATTAATCCCATCGCATATGTCCGAGAAGTTTTCAGTGTACAATACCTCAGTTAAAATCTAAGTGACAGCATTTTTTTGTGCTTTTTTCGTTTTCAGATACATTGCGTACATATGGTGGTTTAACTATAATCCTGTTCCTGTAAGAATGGATGTCTTAGACGTACATAAATATATAAAACAAAATAAATATATATAACTATATTTATTATTTATCTACTACATTTATAATGCATTATACGCCCAGGTATACATATAACTATAGATAGTCTTATAGAACGGAGGAAAAGACATAAGCTCTAGAAAATAAATAATAAATGTAAAAAGACATGAGCATTTTCCGGTTAAAGATGCATCACTTAAATAATAATAATACTAATAATTATTATTATTATAAAAGGAGTAATTTCGCTTCCACGAATTTTATCCCGAACCACAAGGTGCATATTACACTAGTAAATACGTTTAGTTGAATAATTGATCCTGCAAATTTCTGGTGTCACACTCAATATCGATTTAGACACCAGAGTGTCGTAGATCAAAAGTGCTGCTCAACTGTTATGGATATATATATATATATATATATATATATATATATATATATATATATATATATAATTTTAATTTATTTATATGTAAGCCTTCCACGTGTCGAAATATTATCTATAAACAAACTCGAAAGATTATCTATAATTTCAAAGTACTTGAGATAAAATTTATAGTACTTGTAAAAATATATTTGTCTTCTGAAAAAAAAGGAAACCTGCTGACTTTATTTTATGGAAATTATCGCATTGAGAGCTCTCAATTTAACATTCAAATGGATCTGATAACGTACAACAGAATTTTAAAAGCTTCATGGCATCGGTATGGGAAAAGTACAACTATTAAAAAGTTTATATAATTAGCTGAAGCTCTTGCATAATCAATCAAACTGCTGCAATGAACTGGAGTTTAAAATCTCTCAAAGTTTCATCGGAGTTTTCTAACGTTTTTCCTTTGTAATTAATTTTAATACATAAACAGGATTCTTCTTAAAACCGCTGTTAGATATATTTTTTACTACTGAAATATATAGTTAAAAATAGTTACTAACTTACAAATTATTATCTACTCATGGCTATTATATTAATGATTATAGAAGTTAAAATTCATAAGAAATATCTTTTATTACTTTATGCACGTTTTTAAATTTTAAACGTTTTTAGCAATTTATGAAGGGCTGCAGTATTTTGAAACATAAATTAAGTACCTTTATACATTGTAATTCAAACATCATATTGAAATTTAAATTGCAGGGCTCCCAAATGGTCCGCCAACTGAATACCAATAAATTTTCACAGAAAATTTTATTGTTGTTTTGCGCTAGAATTAACTTTCAAATGTGGTTCCGGGGCGGTTTGTAAGAAAAATCTAAACAGAAAATTTTTCTAAAATAATATTGGTATTCAGTTGGCGGACCATTTGGGAGCCCTGAAATTGGCTTTCAATTGCAGTTTTTTATGTTAAAACAATAATTATTAGCAACAGTACGATTTAATGAAGATTTTTACTTAAAAAGAAATAAAAATAAAATCAATCTACATTTCATGATATTGACAGAGTAATTTACATGTGCAGTTACTGATGTAACTAATTAAAAGATGCTGAAAAGTAAATGATACATATATTAGTAAACAAGAAAGAAGTAATATAAAGTTAAATAATATATTTAGACAATTGTTCTTATTTCAGAAGAAGAATGTAGCAACTACACTAAGTTTTTAATATTAATATCCGTACAGGTCTCTGTGTGTGAGTGTGTACGACTGCAGCCGGAACTACTCTTTTCTCTGACGGCGCAGAGAGATGCGAGAGGCATGCATTTTTAATTATACGCGAATTAATTTCTCGCGGTAATTACCGGAAAAAATTACCTTCTCATTCAGAAACATTCGGAAACTGAATACAAAATTGAAAACGGGAAATTCTCGCGCATAAAGAGCGTGAATTCGATGTCGTTTTCGAGGTCCCATCGTGAATCTGCTGAAAATAGGAAAACTAACGAACCGATCGATTTTAAAATTTGAGATATTTTATAAAAACACCTAAAATTTTTAAATAATTCAGGGGAGTAGGATTTTCGGGGTGGGGATGGCGCGAACATATTTTAAAATAGTGGCTTTTTATTCAATAAATATATTTTTAGATGCGGTTTTTTTACGGATCCCTCAATTAAATATTGTTTATTAGTCTGATAAATCATAGGAAAGCCCATATTGATGTTATGTATCTCCTGGGTTGCTCCCCCAACTTTGCCGCCAGAGGTTACTTTTCTTAATTTCGCCGACACTTCTCATGTGATGTATCATTTTAAAGACATGTGACCACTTATTCACATTATGTGTCTCCTGTGCCGCTTCTCCCACTTTGCCGCGCCGGAGGGCACTTTTCTAATTTTTGCCGACATCCCTTATGTGATATATCATTGAAAAGGCCTGTGACCACTGATAATGTCATGGACCTCCGGTTTCATTTCCCCCACTGCCCTCCGGGGTGCTTTTCAAAATTTTTGCCGGCACCCCTTATGTGATACAACGTAGGAAAGACCTGTGACGACTAATTCATATTATGCCCCTCCCCTTTGGCTCCCACACTTTTTCCTCCCCGGGTTAATTTTCAAAGTTTAGCCAAACAGCCACAAGCGACATGTCGTTGGATAACCCTGGGTGGTGGAACAGAAGATTTTGTCACTGCTATACGTACCGTAGGCAGCGGGGATCTAGTTCCACGTTCTTTCGGCTCGATATTGTTCTTTGTTATAAGATTTTGCAGTGCGTGCATATCGTGCCTTCTATACGATGCCGTACACAGCGGGGACACGGTTTGAGGTTCATTTGGTTCGAGATTTCATATTACAAGATTTTGTATAAATCAGATGCTCCGATGAAAGCAGGGGCCCCCTAGTTGGGGAGCTTTCTAAGAAAATAACTTTCTATAGAATCGGAAGAACTGAACATCTTATATGATTTTACATTTTAATACTAATAAAAGCCAGTTAATATTGAAGTTTCCTAAATTTTACTCTAATGTATAATGTGTTAGTAAATTTGTTTTTTGTATAGTTTCATAAAAGAGACAAGGATCACAATCGGATTATTATAGAAAATTTCAACGTATCTCACTCCATTCTCATCTTCGATCTTCTTACTTAAGATAAAGATATTTCAGCAAAATAAAGCAACAATAAACATATCTTAGCCAACATTTCCAGAGACTAACCGCGTTTTGCGTGAAACCCAATCCCATCCCAATACGTGCTGTTTATGCTCACCATTCGCGTCTGAACAACATTAAACTAATAGACCTGATAATTCAGAATGTAACTGACAGTATACGGTTGCACTGACCGGGTTACAACATCTGGTTATATCATCACGATACAAATAAACTGAAAGCTAGATTCCTTAAAAGTTCACCCAAAGCACTAAATTGACATTATTTATTTTTTTAATTTAGGGATGAATACCAGAATACTGCTTGGATATGGACACGCTTTATTTTTTATTGAAAACGAATTGAAATCCGGGTTTTCTAAACAATTTTTTTTTCATTTTGCTGTGTATTATCGCCCGTCTTTTTTAAAACAATTTACTATCATGCTGTACATAGTAAAAAAAAAACATACCATATGCACCCGTATAAAATGCGCACTCCTGTGTATAGTGCACAATGCTATTTCGGTGACAGATAATCCAAGAATATGTGGAAAACATTTGTATTACACATGTATGTACACATTGATGTACACATCTTCATTCATAATTTTCCTCTCGAGCCTAATAACCCTACTACCCCGAACACTCGTATTCTTCAGTATATTCATATATCAATTATTCACTTGTAAAATACCATAAAATTAAATTTTGTTGCAATGTACCATATTTTTCTCCGAGAAATATTGTTTTAAAATATTTATTGAAACTACCGTTACCATATACACCGTTAAAAATTTGCAGTGATCTTGCAGGTAACGGCTACTTAACCCCTTGCGTACAGATTCATTTGAAAAATTCTTTCTTTTGTAATGCATTTAACTTGCTCATGCGAAACCCCAAATAAACTCTGGATACTCCGTAAGATGCGAAAGCAAGACTTGCTGCAGAAATGGCTTCTTTTATGCGTGTGCCTGGATTCGTTACCGTATCGACGGTGGATGTTTTCGATACCCGAGAAAAAAGAGAGATAATGAAGACGTTTTTTTCTGTAGCCGATAGTTTTTTGACTGGTGCAGTAAGTGTTGATAGGGGAATTGTTTTAAAAATGTGTTTGTGAACATATAGTGAAAATAAAAACATGATTATGAATTAGAACTGTCATCTGTAACTTATACAAAACAACTGCATGACGAATCTCAGTCATAAAATGTACTCAACAGATTTACAGTAATTTTAATTAATTTTGAATTACTCCATAATTCTGTCAATAATACGTTCGTAATACCTTCATAATGTGGTCCAGAAACCATTATTTTCAAAAACTATCAAATGATTGGGCACTTTTTGATGCAGATTTATAGGATTGTACCTTTACTCATAATAAATAAACTACAACGGAGTACAATGCAAATATTTCATTTTATTATTCTGTTATTAATATACGTAAATCACAATATCTACATGTCGTAATACAACACACTGTCAGAAAAACTCGTTAATCCTCATTTTTTTACAAATAATTTCCGTACTCTCAGAAAACATATTTTATCCGTGATTTTTTTTCCAAAAGTCTCAAAAAGACGAACAAGTTCCATTCATTCATACCACGCATGCGCTCTGTATTAATATTGAAATCCGAATTTATTTTTAAAAAATGTTAAAACAAATATTCTACACATTAACATTCCTAATTTAATTAAAAAAGCACAAAGGATTTTTGAATTTAAAAATGAATAACAATCACATTTCTCATCCCTTCAAAAGTACATGCATATTTTTCTGTTGAAAAATTTGAATAAAGTTGAATTTATAAAGTTATTTATAAAAAAAAAAATATTAGCATTTAAAATATATTTTAAATGAAGACATTTAAAAGATATTTTAATTTAAATATTAAATGGAAATAAATCGATTCCACTCAAAAAGGAAAAGAAATCATATCGAATAAAAATATAATATTGATATCTTACATCTAGCAATCAAGTTAAAAATATTAAAAATTCATATTTTTATCAAATACTAATACTAAAGTATTAAAGCCCCATACACAGTCTCATTAAAGACGAAATATTTACAAAATTAACTTCAAGATTAAAACCTTTTTAATTAAATTAATAAAACTATACCCATCTCAAGCAAACATAATCACTTCTAAGTGTTTCTCTCCTGTGCAACTGTAGCCAAGGGGAAAACGTACTCGTCTCGTAACACTAAGATAGCTGGTTCAGTTGACTGCCAGCAACGTTTACTTTTTCCCACACTTTCTTCAATCCACGTATATTTTACCTCCTGTAACGGAGAAAAAAATAAACGGATATTCGTGAATTAACTGAAAAATTCTGGCTGCAAGGAAAATTTCCGTGAATTGAAGAAAGTATTATGTGAATAAAGTTATGTGCCATCTCAAACTGGGTACAAACTACATTTTTTTTTTTCGTTTTTAGACGTATTCACCGTATTATGTTTACTCTCTATGGGAGAAAAAAAATCATAACATATAAAACAAAAAATAATATAAAAAAATATCACTTATTATAAAGCATGCTTATGTAGCATGCATCTTCGCCATAATGAAGGTAAAACGATTCTGAACTTTACAGAAAACTTCTATTTTATGCATGCAAGTTTTATTACTGTATATATGGGAAATAATCTCAAAATCCCATTTTGAATAAAGTTTTCCCACGTATGTTAATGTCCTTTGTATGTAAATTCGTGCAACATATGTCTGTTCTCATGTGGGTTTTTGAGAGCATATTTCTACTCTGTCGGTTAAATATAAATTTTAATCGATTTAAGCAAAAAGATACCCAAATTGACCTATTATCTTGTTTTAAGATATTAGGAGTGAAGATTAAATTTAAATCGTTCAATGATTCTTTCAAAGAATATTAGTTAATCTTGAAGAGTAGTTTTAGCTATAGAGTGAAATATACATTAATAATAATAAAAATTTTACTTGAATTTATTATTTTAATTTAACCAAGAAATGAATTTTTCAATTAAATGTTGTTATATTGACATAAAAATGTAGGCCTGTCTTAGAAAAAAGCTTGAGTTAAATATGTAGTGTACAGATTGCTAATAATAACGTATTAATAAATGCGAAATTGGAGATGCAATTAATATATATATATATATATATATATATATATATATATATATATATATATTATAAATAAAACTCTAATTACGAGAAAAGTTATTCAATATATAATTACATTCATAAATTGCATTGATAAGATGTTATTTGACGTTTTCGAATATTTATTTCAGATCCCAGTAATTTTCGTTGTAAATAGTTCTTTTTAAATTGCGGGCGTTCAGAAAAGACAATGTAATATTCAGAAAGCGAATGTGAAACGCATTCTAAGTACTTTTATGTAGCGTGTCCTTTCTAACTGAAAATTGTAAAGGAATTAAACAAATGTCTAACATTCTCTAGCATATTCTGATACAATGTACTTTTGAACCAATTTAACTTTGTATAACATTATATAAAAGATACAGTGAAAATCTGTCAGATTTAGTTTAACAGCAATATGTGGATTCATAGTGTGAATTCTCTGTAATCTCGTCCATAGATAAACAGTGTGTTCGACAAATTGTATTTTCGTGCTAGGATATTTTTTTAACTTTTAATGTTATTCATATTATTTTATTTTCTTATTTTCCACATTGTAACCAATATGGATGCGCATAAAAGTGCACACTATTTTGAAAAAATAATCCAATCAAAAAAAAAAAAAAAAAAAAAAAAAATCCCTAAAATCAGTAAATTGAGCTACGAATATGAAATAAATTTTATTTTACGATGATGTAAAATTTGAAGATATGCAACTTTAAGAAGTGAATGTATTAAAGATAATAAATACAGCAAAAATCGTTGCCAGTATTCTTATGACATCAGCCTACAGTAATACCGTTGCTATGGTACTTCTGATGGCGACGGTGCTACTCTTTTCTATTTTCCATTGACGAGTATAGTCGTAACTAATTTAGATCATTTGTATTTTAATTCAAAACATCTACCAGAATGTTTGTTTAGAAATCATTCCTCAATTATTGTTAATATACAGTTCTGTAACCAATTTGATTGGAGTGTATCTGAATATCAGGGGGGGGGGGGGGGGTTACCATTCGTGCGATGCGCTAACTGTAAAGATTTCTTAACAACTCGCGGGGGGCCTCGGTGGCCGAGCGGTTAGGACACCGCGCTGCCAGCCGCCAAGCATTGAGAACGGCAGAGGTCTGCGAGTTCGACTCTCGCTGGCTCCATTGCACACTCTTTGTGGAGTTCCCGGATGTAATTTCTCTGTGTTGTAAATTTCATTGTGCTATCTCGTCCCTGTATATTGACGATGACTTATAAGCGGACCTAGATGTCAAGCACACAAGTCAGATGTATGTTTAAATAAATAAATAAATAAATAAACAACTCGCGCATTACATCACGTGGCGGTCAGATACGCTTCGTTTCGCTCGTTTCAATAGCATTCCTATGCTGTTTGTACTGCGTTGGAATTTTTTTCCGGGAATGATTTTATTATTCTATTATTTTAATAGACTTTTTGAAATAAAACCTATTGAATGCGCTATATCAACGTGTTCTGATAACTCTCAAAGACCACGTATGCAGATTTAATATTAGAGTACAGAGTCTCTCAAATCCGGATGTCGAAATCGAGAACTCTTCAATATCCGGGCATTTTGTTAACTGGCGATTATTATTCTGGAAAATCTCAAACAAAAAACACTCAATTCGCAGAGGGCAAAATTTATTATATTAGGCTGCAATTTTAAAACCGAATTCCTTTTACGAATGTCAAAAAATTTCTTCAGAACGCGAAAATCTTTAAAAATTGCATAAAAGAATCACGAATTATTCCGAATAAACTTTAATAATAACAATAATAATAATAATAATAATAATAATAAAGAGGACCGCATTTACTATATTGGACCAAAAAATTAAAGCCGGATTTTTTTCACAAATGCAGACAAATCGCCATGAAATGGGAAAAAAAAAGTTCAAAGTTCAAAACCCGCAGACTAGAAAATTTATTATATTTGGCTGAAAGTAGGTAAAAGAGTTCTTTTTACAAAAAAAAAAAAAAATGCCGCAGAACATTATAAAACTCTAAAAATTCGCTCAAAAATCTCTCACGAACTCCGAATAAGCGTTATTGAGAAAATGATAAGATATACTATATTGAGCTAAGAAAATAAAGCCGGAGTCACTGTACCGATATGGAAAAATCGCTGCAAGATTTTTAAAAAATGTCGAAGATTGCATACATTTTTCTTTTGTTATTGGGATTTTTTTTACATAAAAAAAAATTTCCTCTACTAAAATATTTGCTTTAGTATTATTATTATTATTATTTTTTATTTTTTTTACTTTCTTTTATCTATAATAGAAGAAAGTAGAGTAGTCGCAATTTTGTTCAACTTCCGGTTTTCGATGGATTTACACATTTTTAGGGTCTGGGACTACTTTTTTTACGAAATATCTGTCTGTCCGTATATATGTGTGTGTCTCATTATATCATCGGAAAGTATACGAAGTGATGCATAGAATTGAAACAAATTTCATAGAGTGGTTTTGCTATAATGGTGCTATAATAGCGATTTTTCTACTATTTACAATATTCTAACATCGAAAAGTGTATGAATTTATGCATAGGATTGAATAAAACTTCATGTGTATGCTTTTGACTATGTCCTGCAGTTCCGAGTTGAATTTGGAGATATTCCGCCAGGAGGGTGCTGTAATAGCGATCTTTGTGCCATTTTCATAATTGTTTCATAGGAAAGCATACGAAGTTAGGCATATATTTAAATCAAACTTCATACATATATTTTTGACTATTGACGCCAGGTCCTAGTTAAAAATGCAGATGTAATCCTGGAAGGGGGCGCTGTGATAACGATTTTTGTGCGATTTTCCCTAGTACTGTTGCACACCGGCTGCTGATGCAGCGATATGCACTTCGTATCTAGCTAAACAGGCGATTCGCAAACAGCTGACGTACAATAGAATAACGATAATATTGTATAAAAATAGCAAATAACGATATAAATTATGAATAACGATAACGCTGCCTTATAACGATAATATTGATTTTAGTAAATATTATGTTCGAGATTAACTCGTTTTTACTCTGATTAATAAAATGAAACAGAAGTTTAAGATGAAAATTACTGTAGGGTTGAAGTAATAATCTATAAGCAGTGCTTAATTTGCGCTGAAGCTCAGCTCCAATACTTCTTTGTTTTTAGTCGAAATTTAAATATTGGGCTGAATTCACTGGCGCTCACTCCGGAGTTAGTGAAAATAGTGTTTCTAAAAAATCAAAACCTATATTTTATTTTTCTTTCCTTCCCATCTCCAATCTTTTGTGTTCTTTCCTACCAAAGCGCTTATGTATGTAACATAGTGGTCATCTGTAGGTTTTTGTTTTCAATGGTTTTAGAACGGCGATGAGGAATGTCAGAATTAGTCGCAACTGTTTCTACCGTTTTTACTGACTCCTTTTTGTTCGTGTTTTTAAAATATTCTCTCTGATTAACTTTCTAGCTCCTCGCGGTGCTTTAGTTGCACCGAATATCACAGGAGCGCATCCCCAGTACTTCTTTATTTTTAGTGTATATTTAAATATTAGTCAGAACAGATAGGAGTTTATCAATACTACGCACCAATACAAAGAAGTCCTTGACGAGTAGGATTTTCTGAAAATTCCCCACTCCTGATTTTAATGTTTTTGCTCTGTTCATTTATTAGAAATTATTATATATTAATGCCTAAAACTTTGTCAAAATATATAATATATAAATATCTATCTATCTATCTATCTATATATATATATATATAATTTCTTTTTGAGGAAGACAAAATTGCTTTAAAATTTTCAAAAAATGTATGAAATATAAATATGCATGTGTATGTGTGGGCATGGGGTATATACTTAGAGACTTAGTCGTTATTAATTCAGAATATTAGAGCTCCCGTACTTTTTTTTTCTTTGCTAGAAACTAAGCCCTGTGTATAAACCGCTCACCCGCAAGAAAAGTCACACATCTCGCAAAAAATCATTTTGCGTTTTATTGCGCTCATAGGTGCGTCTTGATACACAAACAGTTTCGTAAGTGTAGTTACACAGAAAATCACTTTATTAACCTATATGTCCATTTGTGACCACAGAAGAGGGATGGATTGTGGGGAGGTAAAATTACCCAACTTTCCAAACATTATCTTTCGTCTTCGTTTTTAAGGGTTTTATGCACCTTTTCATTCCTGCATGCAGAGGCTAAGTGCTATAATTTCATGTTACAGTAAAATCATGCAAATTTTCTTTTTTTTTCTCCTGTGAAATTTACTTTTGTCGAGATGTGTCGGTTTTGTTGCGGGTGAGCGATATATTGTTACAGCTATTTGAATCATATTGATGTGCATTTGAAACTAAAGAATTTAAAAATTGAATTTTTATTATTAATGAGCATCAATGATTTTGTAATATGATAGTATGTAAAAAGTATTATTTACATGCATTATTGAAAGTATGGTAATGGTTGTTACTTTTTTTTTACTTTCTATTTTTTGAAAATGTTAATAAGTTCTTAAAACTGTATAGCTCCATAAATTTTCTTTCCATTGTTTCCAATTTGTATGAAGAGATGTTACATTTGACGTGTTTTATAAGATAGCATGAAAGTAGTTTAAAATTTTTCAAATTTTGCTGAAATTATGTATATATGAAATAACGATACTGTTATTTGAATTTAATGTAAAAAATATGTATATTAGATATTTTTTTCGTAATAGAATTAGTTTAATTATAGAGTAATATTTTTGTATTATTTTGATCCTGAATAAGTATAGTGACATTCGATTTTTTTTTTTTTAACTGATATCTAGTAATTGTACAATGCATTATTGTTAAAAGTTTTAACATGCGAGTTTTGTTTAATTTATTCTGTTTGATAATACTAGTCTTTTTATTACTACTCCTTTGCAATCACATTCATATATTTCATTAATTTATTTTACAATAATTTAAAAGTTTTCATTTGTACACGCAAAAAATTTAATTTTTTTCGCGAATTTATTCAAGTAGTTCAATGTAAACAAACGTATTGCGATATTATTTAACCATTAAGTATTTTATAAATTGACTCCAATCAGTGTTTGTTCAAATTATTTTCAAAGTGATTTCTTTCAATTTCTTTCGAAGATCTGCTTTTTAAAAATTTATTTATTTCGTATTTCAGTATTTTTACGCATCTATTTACTTTCTCACGGCTGGCCTATCTCCGATCTTGTCCACCACGTTATGTTTCAGTCATGCTCTACTCTGATTGGCTATCATTCAAATGGAACAACTTTATGTAGAAGAACCTTGCTGAATATGATCTATAAATGCTATGTTCAATATATTCTACAGCGGGGTTCCCAGTTTGGCCTCCATTTATAGTTCGAAATTTCAAATTCATACCAGAAATTTCGAAAGAAAATTTTTTGCTTTAACTTATCATGAAATGTTCTTCTTTAAATAAAACATAAAACACTATTTTTAATTTCTGGTCTGTATTCAGATTTTAGGAATATAAATGGAGGTCAAACTGGCAACTCTGTTCTACATTAAGCATCTTGTTTTTTAACTCAATAATGCATATCGATTTTAATATGTTTGCTATAGTGTAACATCACAGAAATACACTGCAGACAATTCTCTCCATAGACCATAATAAATGGAATTATTTTGAGTGTCCCTGTTAAACTATAAATGCTACACACTTTCTTTTCAATACAGGACATGACATGGTACACCTCATTGATATATATGCATTACATGGCAATCCAACTATATTTATGTGTATTAGAAAACGCCCAGACAAATCGAAATGATTAACTCGTCTCATTTATTTTGGAAACATAAAAATACTTCAATCGATTTTTTCTCATAGTCTGTATAAAGCAGCGGATTTTTGTGTGTGCGTCACAATTTACGAATTAAGAATGCTACAAACTCCATTTTTAGTGTTAAAAATCCTATGGAAAATTTAAATTGCATGCTCTAATGTCTTGGCAATGCAAGTATATTTACGTGAATCAGCCAGATAGACAGACGTCGGATAAACCAAAATTATAAACATTTTTATAAATTGTATTGATAAAGTTGTTATGTAAATAATTTAATATAAGTTATTTGTAAGAGAGTTTTATTAATTGAAACATTTTTCATTATATGTTATTAGAAAAGTTATCAAAATTTGTGATATATTCTATATCTGAAATCCACTCTTCAGTAAAAAATTTGAAACGATGACCCATGAATTACGTGACTGGCTATAGAGATATATAAAAGCGGATATGGAAATTTACCAAAAATATTTCTTGTCGAGTAGTATTGTCATGTCATAATAGAAAAATACATAAAGTTTCCTTTACTTGTAAATATATTAAAATATGCTAATAATAAAATGTCGATTTGAAAACTATATTTTCTCAGTATGTAGCAATAAAATTTTATTAATGTGTCGTTTACATTTGTAGATTAAAATGTATACTTTTATAAATAAATATTATTTTGTAAAAAATATATAATTTATATTATAATTATGCTTTTTAATATTTTTGATGCCTTAAACGGATAAATGTATTGATTCACATTTAAAAAGAAAAATGTACTTCAGACATCTACATAGATTGAATACGTTTAATCCTTTCAGGTGCCCCGTTTGCATGGTGCAAACACTTAAATTTAAGTCAGGAATCTCAATAGCCACGAAAAAAAAATTGTAGTACATATTTGCTCTCGTAATGCACGTGAAGAAAATCTTTTAATTCTCTTAAAATAATTTGTTTCGTAAATTGTGGTTCGAATCATTTGACGCAACTAGGTATCAGAAATAAAATCAAGACGATGACCCACGATATCATGTGACCTACGTGTTTATTCAAAACATAAAATATAAATTCTGGTGTTTTCTTTCAGCTTAATGATTTAAGTGTTTTTTATGTACTAATTTAGAAAATTATAATTCATATATAATTTTAATTATTTTTTAAATTAATTTCAGCAGTGAAATTATGCTCGAAATTATATATTTAATCTACTAAAAAACAAATTTTCAAAAGTAAAAAAAAAAAAAAGCCAAGCAGAAAAAAAAGAAAACAAAAAAGGGGAAAGTTGCGGCTAAAAAATAGTGTGATATCAAATTTCCAAGCTTATATTATGGTACTTATTTAACATTTTTTATTAAAAATTTACCATACGTAAGTCGAGTACCTAAGTATGCGTTGATAGAAAGCCTTTTCTCCTTTACTAAATACATCATAACGTGTTTCTGAAAAATATTTTTTTTTAATTATGCATGATGGTCTTGGCGGCCATCTTTCCATATTTTATACAAATTTCTAAGCAGACAAGCTCGTAATATGTTTGTGTTATTAAGAGTTTTGAACTTCTAGTTTTGGCTACAGACAGATAAATTAAGAAAGTCTTTTATTTTGAAAAAAAAAATAATTTTTACTGCTTTAACTAATTAATTAACCCCTCCGAAAAAAAGAATCATAAGATGAAACCTGAAGTTACTTCAACTTTATTTTAAGACACAAATTTCTAGGCACTCATTTCCATAAATTAAAAGCATAAAATGTTTGCTTTAGCAACAATTTCGAATTTCCGGTCTTAACAATGTAGTTGTGGGCTTAGAAATTTTTGTAAAATATGGAAAGATGGCCGCCAAGCCTATCATGCATAATTAAAAAAAAATTAATTTTCAGAAACACGTTATGATGTGTTTTTATTCCTTAGTAAAGGAGAAAAGGCTTTCTATCAACGCATACTTAGGTACTCGACTTACGTATGGTAAAGTTTTGATAAAAAAATGTTAAATAAGTACCATAATATAAGCTTGGAAATTTGACATCACACTATTTTTTAGCCACAACTTTCCCCTTTTTTCTTATTTTTTCTTTTTTTTTTTTTTTTTTTTTTTTTTTTGCTTGGCTTTTATTTTACTTTTGAAAAGTTGTTTTTTAGTAGATATTAAATTACTTTTGTGAAATACTAGATGGGAGACATTGATATTTTCAGAGCATTTGCCTACATTTTAAACTTAAGTCATTTACAACTATTCATTAATTTCCTATACGAATTAAAGAAGTCGTTGTTTCCATGCCAACTGTACCTTTCACTATTGTTTGTTTGTTTATTTTATTGAACACATATATATCAGATCACGTGGAAATCACAGCGGGATTCGAACCAGCTCCACCTAAGCTCTCAAGCGATTAGCGGCGTGGTGTCTTATCCACTCAGCCACGGTGGGCCACTACTGCTTTCTCTAATACCCAGATACTCCAATTTAACCAGCTGCACTTAGAATCATGCTCATAACAGAGTACATTTATATGTAAGAGTGGTGAAATATGTACAAGTCGTGTACTCATTTTCAAGTTTTTGTCCAAAGTACAGTAACTCAGTTTTCAGTAATAGACGTGGAAGATTTCGATTAAACTAAACAAAAATGTTAAAAAACATTGGCTTTCTGATTTGATTTTATTCAAAATCGTCTTAACCAACCAAAGTTAATGTCCGGGATCCAGAGAATTTTTTCTCTGTTAGTAAAATTAGATTGACCAATAAGTAGCCCCTATCCTTGCAGGCTTTTCGGTGTTTACTGCAAACATAAAAAAGTTTTCAAAAATGCAGACTCCTGATTGATCAATCTCATCTCGCTAATAGCGTAAAATCTATCTTGATCCCGGCCTATTCAATGCCCTTTAAATATTCGAGAAAGCCTTGACACGCGTCAGGAAAATATCACACAAAGCAGGCAAAACAAAGAAGAAAAATCATTCATTGGCTCGTTCATATCCACGAGCCAATGAGTGATTTTATTCCTTTGCTTTGCCCTCTTTGTGTGATGTTTTCGTGACGCGTGTCAAGACTTTCTCAAATATCTAGGGGGCGTTGGTTTATTTCACCATCATGAAGCTATGAAAGGAGAGGGGCAGACATGTCAATCTTCCCGTGTGAAAAACTACATAAAAAAACGAGTCCTTTCCTCCTCTTCTCTCTTGATTTTGACCGATAGCAGCCCATTTAGCAGTCTCCAGTGCAAGATGCCGCTATATATGGCGGACGCAAAGGGGAGGGTGTTAGCGTGACCAATGACATAATAGGCCAGTTCATGACGTTTAAAAGTCACACGGAGTTGGATCATCTTTACACGATGATTAGTACAAAGCGGTGCGCCGATTTTTTTTGTGTCCATTGCCGTGTACAGATAATCAACTCCGTGTGACGTGATGAGCTGGCCACACTTTAGGAACAGCTTCAAATGACGTCATCTATATCTACTTCGAGGCAAACGAAAAAGACAGGCTACAGCGGTGTTACAGCGTCTAGAATATATTGTGTGGAAATCCAATCAGTCGATCACAGCGATTTCTGCAGTATATTTCCCAAAACGCAAAGACAATTTGGTCTAGACGCTCCAACATTTTTTTTCTTTACGTTTTATTAACATATATCTGACCTGTGTGCTTGGCGTCAAACCCGCTATAATAATACGATGTTTACTTTGAAATTTGAAAATATATCGCAGATGTCGCTGCGATCATCTCCCTGGATTTCAGCGTCAGTGCACATTTAAGGGTTGGTTGGTTGGTTGTATATTGTTTAATGGCACAAAATCCCATAAGGGACATGCTGCGCCAAACAAAAATAGACTAAAAACATAAAAATAAAGAGCATCAGAAAAGCAATCTGGATAGGGGTCCCATCCAGATGCAGTCAGAATAGTGTAGATAAGGAAGAAAATTGAAAACTAAACAAACGCACTATAAAAGATTTTAGGTAAAAAGTGCAGAAGTGCAATCTGGATGGGGCTCCCATCCAGATGTCAGAAAAAATTAAAAGAACAATTCAAGTTGTTTTTAAACCAAACAAAGATGCAGAAATCATATTTCAAAGTAAAATCCAGCATGTTTTAAAAAAGTGAAGAGTGCCCCATGAGGTGTTTCCCCAATGAGGTTTGTCAAGATTGGGGATGATGAGTTAAAATAGATTCTGTATAAGTGCCGGAGACCCGGACAGTCAGTTAAAACATGATGAATGGTCAGGTAATCAAAATGGCAATGTGGACACATGGGAGCATCCTCCCGAAGTAAAAGATGTTTATGAGTGATTCTAGAATGTCCAATTCTCAGACGGGTCAGAAGAACATCGGTTTTCCTTGGATAACACGGAGGCCAGGTCATGATGGTAGGTTTGATGTGGTGCAGTTTATTATTGCATTCTAAATTCCAACTTTCTTGCCATTTACAATGAATAAAGCGTTTGATAAGTAGTTTTACGTCTGAGAATGGAACTTTATGGCACAACGGATTAAGGGCACGTTTCGCCGCCTCATCCGCTTTCTCATTACCAGGAATACCCATGTGTCCAGGTACCCAGCAAAATAAAATGTTATAGCCACGTCTTTTCAATTTATTATAAAAATCAAGGATCAATGAAACATAAGGATGCTTTTTAAATGATTTAATTGCGTCAATAGAGCTATTTGAGTCGGTATAAATGATGAAGGATGAGCTATAATGATGAGAGATGTAGAACATGGCTCTCTCTATTGCAATCAGTTCGGCTGTAAAGACAGAAGTAGATGAATGAAGGCGATAGCTTAAAGAGTTGTTTTCACAAAATATCCCACACCCAACAGTATCTCCACTCTTAGAGCCATCTGTGTAAATGTCAGTGTAATCATTAAAGTTTGATCTGTGTGCAGCAAATATCTGTTGAAAAACAACAGGAGCTAAGGTGTTTTTATCGTATCCTTTAAAAGGATGGAGCGATGTAATACTAGGAGGTCTCCAAGGAGGGAGTACATGCAATGGACATGGACTTACCTCGATACTACTCAGTGGGCTATTTTCAGTAATGTTCCTAATTCTGACACCAAAAGGTGGGATGCAAGATGGCCGATGCTGATAAAGCATATCGTTGTCTGTATTTAGAATGTATGAATGAAGAGGATGGCCTGGATGTGAAAGGATACGGTAATAAAGTTCTAAAGAAAGTTTTTCACGAATGTGGTGTAATGCTGGTTCATTGCAGACAACATAAAGGCTTAAAACTGGAGAGGTACGAAATGCACCAGAGCAAACACGGAGTGCGCTATGGTGCACAGTGTCAAGTTTTTTAAGAACAGAATTACGTGCGGAACCATAGACCTGGCAGGCATAGTCAATTTTGGAACGGATGACGGCTCGATAGATTTTAAGAAGAGAAGTACGGTCTGCTCCCCAGGAAGTATTTGAAAGCACCTTTAGTAGGTTAAGCGATTTTTCACATTTTGTGCGTAATTGTAAAGTATGTGGTAAAAAGGTTAGCTTACTATCAAATTGGAGGCCGAGAAAACGAACACTGTCCACAACAGGAATTTGAGTTGGTCCAATAAAAATTTCAGGATCTGGATGCAGAACCCTACGTCTACAGAAGTGAACACAAGAAGTTTTGTTATGAGAAATTATAAATCCATTCTTATTAGTCCAATTAAGAATATGGGTGATTGCAATTTGCAACTGTCTTTCAATAAAACGAATATCCTGCCCCATACACATAATTCGGAAGTCGTCAACATATAAATCACCTTTCACAGAAGGGGGCAATTGACTAAGAATGTCATTTATTTTTATAGCAAAGAGGGTGACACTCAGGACACTGCCCTGGGGTACACCCTCTTCTTGTATATAAAAACTAGAGAGTACCCCACCGATTCGGACTTGAAAAAGTCGAATGGCGAGGAAGTTCTTAATAAAAATAGGGAGATTCCCGCGAAAGCCTAGGTTAAAAAGATCACGAAGGATCCCGTATCGCCATGTTCTGTCGTAGGCTTTTGCCATGTCAAAAAATACTGACACCAAATGGTTGCGTTTTAGAAAGGCTGTCCGTATGTGATTTTCAAGATTGATCAGGTTATCGATAGTTGACCTACCTCGTCGAAACCCACTTTGAAACGCAGCAAGGCAATTGTTATTTTCAAAAATATGCACAAGACGACAATTGATCATTTTTTCAAGTAATTTGCAAAGACTGCTAGAGAGTGCGATTGGCCTGTAATTATTGGGATTGCTAGCATCTTTCCCTGGTTTAGGAAAAGGAATGATAATAGAGTTACACCAGGCTTGAGGAAAGACCTGTTCTATCCAAATTCTGTTGTAAAATGCAAGTAAATTGTTGAGAGAGGTTGTGCAGAGATGTTTAAGCATGGTATAGGTGATGCCATCGTGACCTGGAGCTGATAGATGGCTATTTTGCAAACATTTTATGAGCTCTGAGAGAGTAAAAGGGAGATTATAGTCATAAGAGTTACGGGAATTAAAATTGAGTTGGGTAGTTTCTGTTTGTCTTTTGTATGATAAAAAAGGTTCCGGGTATGATTCAGAGGCAGAGTTAGATGCAAATGTATTTGCTATGGTTTCAGCAATATTCTTAGGAGAAGCTATTGTTTGTCCGTTATGATTTAAGATTGTGATGTGGTTTTCAGGATAAAGACCCATACAATTTTTTACTTTTTTCCAGAGGACTTTACTAGAGGTATTTGGGTTAATATTAGATACATATTGAATCCAGGATTCACGTTGGCTTTTACGGCGCACTCTTCTAGCTTCAGCCTTTGCTTTTTTGTAGGCAAGATAGTTAGTGTTATTGGGATAACGCCGAAAGATGCCCCAGGCTTTCTGTTGATTTTTTTTTGCAGCTTGACAGTCACTGTTCCACCATGGCTTCCGGTGTCTCATTCTAGATGATGAGTTAGGTATGCTAATATCTGCAGCATTGATAATACACTGGGTGATATTATCAACTGCATCGTCTATGTCACCTTCTACCATATGATTTGTGATTTTAGCATGATTTGTGAAAGTTGGCCAATTGGCTCTGTCATAGTTATAGCGTTTAAAATAATGATTAGAATCCCTGTCAGGAGTGGTCTGTGAAATGAAAGTGGGAAAATGGTCACTGCCGTGCAGGTCACTTGAAATCCAGAAATTCCAATACGGATAGATAGATGGAGAACAGATAGTGAGATCTATGGCATGAAAGGTGCGTGTCGGTTCATGAAAATATGTATGATCACCATTATTGAGTAGGCATAAGCCATTGTCAGAAATTAATTTTTCGATGATATTACCACGTTGATTAGTGTCAGAATTCCCCCACAGTTGGCTATGAGCATTAAAATCCCCAACGATGATGAAAGGAGTTGGGAGTTGAAGAAGGAGATCATCAAGTAGTGCTGACTGAATAATTTGGTGGGGTGGTAAATAAATGGTACAGACTGTAATAAGACGTTTTATATGTACACGGACTGCAACAGCTTGTAAGTTTGTGTTTAGGTTAATATGAGTATGGGGTAAATTGCGAGAGATGAAAAGAGCCACTCCACCAGTGGCCCTATCACTACCTGTAAAATCTTTTCTGTGTGTGGAGAAGGTGCGCAATTTAGCTTTGTCATTATTTTTAAGATGGGTTTCTTGTAAAGCTAAACATAGTGGTTGATGGTCATGAAGAATACTTCGAATTTCGTCATATTTATTATGAAAGCCTCGACAGTTCCATGAAATAATATTAGTCATGATCGATTTTACTATTTTTTCCTAGATGAAAATTATCTGCGTTATATTAATCAGAGATAGTAGACATACTATCTCCATCGTTAAATTGTTCATACGGTTCTGGGTGAAGAGCAAGGGCATCATCCTCTTCCATTTTATCGTTCTGTTTTGATTGTGTTTCATTTTTAGATCTTTTACTCTTTTTCTTCTTGGGTGTATTTTCAGATGAGACTGTGGCTTTAATTATTGGTAGGTTAAATTTTTCTGCATCAGATTTACGGTTTGGTTTCACGGATGGTGTTTTAGTTGTATTTTGAGAACCTCTTTTATGAAGTGGAAGTTTAGAAATAAGAGACTGTGATGATTTTAAAGTAGGATTTGTTGATGATTTAGGAGGAACAGAACTAGGCAAGTTAGGAGGAACAGATTTAGGTGACTTAGGAGCAGCAGACTGCGTTGATCTGCTTGTCTTATCAGAATTATTAGACAGGTTGTGTTGCTTTTGAATAGGTTGGCAATTAATGTTCCAGTGGGGAATTCGGTTTGTGTTGCAATAGTTTTATGAGTTTTTTGGGCGGTTTTTGATAGGGCTGCAGCATATGATACACCAACTTTGGGTGTCCTGGATTCTACTATTTTTCTGGCTTCAGGGTATGATATATTTTCTTTAGTGCGTATTGTTTGTATTTCTTTTTCTATTTTCCATTGTTCACATGATTTAGCATAAGATGGGTGGTCTTTTTTACAATTTACACAACATGGTTGGGCATTGCAGTGTTCACTTTCGTGGCCTACTGCACTGCACCGACCACAGGTGATTTTACCACGGCATGAGGTTTTTGAATGCCCAAAGCGTTGACATTTAAAACAACGCAGTGGGTTTGGGATGTAAGGCCTTACAGAACATGACAAATATCCAGCTTTTATTGATTTGGGTAGGTTCGGTGAGTTGAATGTGAGAATAATGTGCTTGGTAGGAATTTGTATTTGATTAGCTGGTATTTGCTCGTCTCGACGGTAGATTTTTATTCTTCTAGCTTCAATGACATTTTGTTCTTTTAAATTCTCTACAACTTCATCTTCAGTGACATGCAAGAGGTCAGATTCAGAGATCACACCTCGAGATGTGTTTAAAGTTCTATGTTTAGATATGGAGACTGCAATGTTTGCAAAATGAGTACATTTTTTTAAGTTGGCTGCTTGTTGACTATTGCTTACTTCAATTAATAGTTCACCTGTCCGGAGTTTTTTTATTGTTTTTGGTTCACCAACCAAACCTTGGATAGATTTATTAATTAGGAAGGGGGATGTTTTGTCAAAACTCCCTTCTACTCGTTTCACTACAAAAAATCTCTCTTCAACATTACATAAATTAGAGTTGACATTCTTACATTCCGTATTGGAAGAAGAATCCTCAACTCTATCACCCCAAGAATTTTTTTGGCCCTGGTCAGAACCAGCTTTTGAGCAAGAACTCAACGCATTTGTACTCTCTTTTGGTTGTGGGGCTTCCACTTCGCATGTACTCTCTTTTGGGTGTGGGGCTTCCACTTCGCATGATTTATTTCCTGAGATTGTAGCCATATTTAGAAAGGAGTGAAGAAACGCCAGGCATCGGGCCTGGTCACCGACCCTTCTTCTTACCGTTACTTTAGGCGCAGGTCTCAAAAGGGTGAAAACTATCAACAAACTTCCACGTTTTTCGAACGTTGGATTAAACTCGATAGCATCTCCAAACTCTAGTTCTTTCACAGTGGAACTCGGTTGTCGTAGGTAAGCCTTTACAGCTCTGTCCAACCTACAACGCCCTTACGTCGAAAGGACACCAGTCGCCCAGTGCATTCCTAACCACCGCCATACAAGTACGGCGCCCACCGATCACGGAACCGGAATTCGGAGATGCCCTGCACTCTGGGACTCGAGATCAGCCTAAAGAGGTAGAAACGAGGCGATGAGATTAAAAAACCTCAACACCCAGAGTGTCTCACGTGAAAATAAAAAAATCCACTATTGTAAAAAAGAAAAAGTGATGTGGGTGAGAACTTAGAAACAAGGTGTATTTTTTGTCTTTTTTCAATATTTTAAACTTTTTTTCCTTTTTTTTTTTAAAACAAAAGAACAAGAACAATGTTAGTAAAACAAATAACAATTTGAACAAAATGGTCAGTAAAAAACATAAACAAGAACAAAGAGGGATAAGAAACTGAAAAAAGAAGATTAAAAAGTGTGAAACAAAGAAAAAAGGATAGACAACTAAAAAGAGAAGAAAACAGGAAAGGAGAAAGATCGCTCGGGAACCCGGGGTCGCGAAACCCGTAAATACCTAAAGAAGGTATTCCCCTGGGGGGGCACATTTAAGGGATACACTTTTTAGCGGTTCTTGGATAGCAAATATCCACATTATGTATTCTAGATGCTGTAGCGGTGCATTACACATGTCTCTTTCTTTAAAAAATATCCAGCAGATGTCGATGCAAATGACTGTTTGGAATTCGACATCGTTGTACATTTAAGGGATTCAATACTTCCGCGCTTTTTTAAGTATTGCTGGGATAGTCGATTTCTACAACATATAATCTAGACGCTATAACGGAGCTATAGTTTCTAGAAGATATAGTTTAAAAATCGGCTTATTAAAAAGGTGCTAAAACATTGTATCCCATAAATGTTGAACGAGGCTGAACGACGAATGTTGATTACAGAGACATATGTAATTCCAACGTAACTATTTCAAAAGAAAACGTTTCGCTCAGAGAAGATCTAGAAAATGTTGCTCATATCGACATTTGTCATTCAGTATTTTTCCATATTTATGGGATTCAATTTTTAGCACTTTTTAAAGCATTACTGGAATAGCCGGATTCCACATTATGACCGTGATCTAGGTAGATTTTTCTCTGTTATCGTAACGAGATTGACCAATCGGAAGCCAGAATTTTTGCTAACTTTTCACTGTTTGCAAAAATGTACCTGGATCCCGGCCTATATTTCTAGACGCTATAACTTATCTCAGGAATAGTACAAAAACAGAAATCTCCCACTCGTGGACAGCCAACCTTGTGGTATAGGAGGAAAATGTCCACGAGGGGAAAAACACATATCCACCTTCCCACGAAACCCCCAGACACCGGACGGGCCCGGAGGCCTCAGCAGGTAGGAAGACACCCCCCCGCCCCATTGAAATTTCAATTAAAATTGTACTATCATATCACAAGAGCTACTCAATGTTGCTTAAGCTTGGCGAGCCCAAATAAAACAATATTTTGGATTTTTAAGATATTACAGATCATCAGTCAGTTATTAAAATAGGAATACTTGAAAGTAGCCAATTTAAAATTTTAATGAAAAATTAAAATAGTATTGTTAATGTTAATTAAATTTAATTAAATTAGCTAAAAGATTTCTTAAAAATTTATACTAATCCATATTAGGGCCTAATAGGACTTAATAAACAAAGTTAGTTGAGACAAAATTGATTGAAATCTGAAAAATAAGTAAATCTGACTAGGAGAGGGCCAACCTTGTTACTGACAGATTTTGATTATTTTAATATATGTTGTAGGGTAGAGACCCCTTAGTCTCAGGTTCAACGGATTTTATACAACGCTCGTTAGTTCTTGAGAAACCAGGGGGTCTAATATTAGTATACGATTTAAATACTTACTTTGTAACAGAAGGAATAGGTTGGGCGTAGCTCAGTTGGTACGGCGTTTGCTGGTTGATCTGCGGGCCCGGGTTCGATACACGTACGCTCTACAGTTTTTGTCTTTCTCATTTTTTGTTTTATAAATATACTTGTAATTATAATTTAATAATCTCAATTAAAAATTTTATATCGTACATTAATTATAATGTTAACAAATTTAAATTTAAATTTATCATTTTTAATTTGAACTATATTTCTCATCCTTTAAAGAGATTTAAAAAGAAATTGGATCTGTTATTGAATAACAAAAATTCCGTAATCGTTACAAACCTGTTGTGGTGCCATCTAGTTATGATAAAATAAAACATATTTAAATAAAATAACAAAAGCAGAAAGAAGATAAAAGGGAAAACAAATTATTTGAAAGCGCTAGTATACGTATTATAAATTAAAAAATCTTTAATATGCAAAAAATCCGTTGTAATTTAATTCCGATGCTAATTTTTAATATAATTATGCTTGTTACTTTTAAAACAGAGTAATAGTATCATCGTATTGATTTCCCTTGTTAAAGCAACGCTTGTTAAAGCATTTCTTTAAAATCACGAATTGACACAATTGTTCAATATCATTGCATCGATAAAGAATATATTAAATACTTTAAAAAATAACAGTTCTATGATGTTTTATGCAACTATTTAGATAAAAGTAAAAAAATTAAATAGGTTAAAATTACACTTGAAATACAGTATTATAAATTTTAATTGACAATGAGATTATTAAGTTATAATTACAAGTATATTTATAAAACAAAATATAAGAAATACAAATTTAGAGCTTTCGGGCATCGAACCCGATCCCGCGGATCAGCCAGTAAACGCCGTACCAACTGAGCTACGCCCAACCTATCTTTCTTGTTACAAAATAAGTATTCAAATCGTATACTAATATTAGACCCCCTGGTTTCTCAAGAACTAACGAGCGTCGTATAAAATCCATTGAACCTGAGACTAAGGGGTATCTACCCTACAACATATATTAAAATAATTAAAATCTGTGAGTAACAAGGTTGGCCCTGTCCTTGTGAGCGAAACTTTGAATGATATTTAAATGAAATAATAGTCTTGTTAAATTTAATTATGATTCTGAGTGATGACCTGTTAAGCAAGTTTGAGATATTAATTATAATTAATTTTAAAGTTCTAGATAGCTTAATATGTTGAATAGTCTATGTATTTCACAGTTCAGTAAAGTATATGTCACATTTTTGAGTCATTAAATTTTGTAGTTCAAAGTCATTATATTTCATAGTTCATAGTATGATTTTTACAGTTCTAAACACTGTAGATTTTAGTTTGAAGATAAAATTCACAGTTTGGAGATTTAGTCCAATGTTCAGGAATATAAACTCTTACAAATCAATGTGTTATTTAATTAGGCGATGTTTAATACTTTTATGAATGATCTTGATAGTTAATGGGTGACACTGTTTATAGAATATTTTTTATGAAGGAGTAGTGTTTATTAAGAATATTGTAATTTTCATATAGCGCTGAAAAGTTTGCTGGATCCAGTAGAATCTTCTGGAAGTTTTTCCTTAAGGTTTTGTTTTTATTAAATTTGAAATGATTAGGTAGGAGAGAGCAGTTCCCAAAAATATAGTGTTGTACTGTTCCTCGGCTTTTAGTGCAGGAGCATATGTCCGAATTTAATTTGCCTATTTTGTAGAGAAATGCAGGAATACTGCCATGACCACTAATGTAATAAACTGATGATCTTGAAGTACAGATATATTCTTTGTTAACTTGGTTAATAATTTTATATATATCTCGTCATTTTACTGAATGATTCCAGATATCCTGCCAGTCTTGGATAATTTTTTCCCGTATATAATTTTTAATTACTGAATCCGGGAATGGTATATGTTGAATTTCATCATAGTGGTCGTGTTCAATTGCATTTTTTGCCAAGGTGTCTGCGCGCTCATTCCCAACTGTTCCTATGTGAGCCTTTGTCCATGCTATATTTATAGATTTCTGCGGGATTTTTCGTAGTTCTGTATAAATCTGTCTTATTATTTTGTTTCTTGGGAAGATAATTTTGAGGGCATCTAGTGAGTATCTGCTGTCTGTTAGGATTAAAACTGATGTAAATCTAGAGGTCGAAAACCATTCTATTGAATTTAGTATTGCTTTAAGTTCTGCCTGATAGATTGAATTGAGAGGGTTTAAGCGCGCAGCACTGTCGTGGATAAAAGTATCTTCTAACATGATTGTAAAGGCGCATGAAGTTCCCTGTTTCATTAAAGAGCCATCAGTATATATTTTTAATTTATTGCTGCGAATTTCTGTTTCCGTTATTTCTTCTACTATATTCAGGTTATTAATTTTGTAATAGTCTGGAAAATCGAACGTACTTTCCTTCAGCATTAAATTATCTTTAATTATTTTCGTTAATTGAATTATTAAGTTTCTTTTTCCCATTTTTGTCTGATATGCCATGAATTCGTTCTGGATTTTTGTGATGATTGGTGGTACTCCTGTTAAAACATTTAGTGCTTCGTGTGAGATGTGTCTGTAAGTTTTGATAAATTCATTAAACGCATTCTTTGTATTGTTTTCAGAGATCTGATTCCACGACTGTTTAAATTAGGGAACCATATTTCATGTGCATACAAGATTTGTCTTTCAACAACCGTTGTGTACCATATCTTTTTTATTTTTGGATTAATTCCTTTTTGGTAATTTCCCAGGAATTTGAAAATAGTAACAAACAGATATTGTTGCTTTTAAATTGTCCAGATGAATTTGAAATTTTAATTTTTGATCAAAGATTATTCCTAAGTATGGTAATGATTTCTCTAGTTTGATTGTTTTATTTTAATTTAAAAATTGGATGTCTGTTATTTAAGAGGTTTCTTCCAAAGAGTATTGCTTTTGTTTTCTCTTGTGAAATGTTCAGATTTAATCTGTTACATATTTCTTCAAAACTACGGATTTTTTCATTAGCATCCTTTTCTAAGTCGTTTCTTGAATTTCTTTTTATTAATGCCACAAATTCATCTGCATAAACCACTAGTTCTGGGAATTTTTTAAGTAGTTCCTTAATGATAAAGTCTGCTACTATTAACCATAATAACGGGCCTAAACATGAACCCTGCGGGCATCCCTTGAAACTACGAAGCCACAGAATGAAACTAAAGTTGTTTGCTCCGATGAATCTATCACTTATATAGTTAATAAGTAATTTTTTTAGGTATCTAGGTAGTTCTGATTCTTCGATTAGTCCCGAGATCATATTCCAGTCTATTGAATCAAAAGCTCATTGTATGTCAAAAGATATTAATCCTACGTATTTATTGTTCTGGAGAAGTTCCATTATTAGGTCTTTTACAGATTGCAGTGCCGTTGGTGTGCTTATCTTCTCTCTGAAGCCATGTTGTTGGTTTGCTAAGAGATTTCTATTTTCCAAATATGTTTGTGTACGTATTTTTATTATTCTAACACCTTACCCATCATTGGGAGTAAGGTTATTGGTCTGTAGGAATTTGGATTTCATGGGTCTTTATTTTTCTTCCTGAAAAATATCACTAATCCTTTCTTCCACGCCATTGGAAAATGGCCTATTTGAAGACATTTATTATAAAGGAGTAGCATCAATTTTGGATATCTTTTAGTGAGATTCTTTCTGATTTTAATGTGGATTCTATCATATCCTGGAGCTTTTTTAGGATTTTGCTGACTGATGACATATTTAAGTTTCCTCATGTTGATTTTAATTTTGTCAAATTCTTCATTTGGAATTAGATCCCGATTAATTCTCGAGTGTATTTGCTCTGTATCTGGGTATCCAAAATGATGATAGATTAGATTTTGTTGAATGTCAATAAATGAGTCCTCAACTGCTGAAATTTCTAGTATTGCATGTATTAAATCCGTACTTTTTAGATATTTACCTTTCATTATTTTAAAGGCAGTGCCATATACACTTGTCGTTTGTTGGCAGAATGAATACCATGAGTCCTGTTTAGTTTTTTTATGTTTAATTTGTATTCGGCTAGTGCCTTTATCTATTCCTTCCTGTATTGCTGATTGTCTGTGTCTCTTCGAAATCTTTTGTGTAGTGCATTTAGTCTACTTCGTTCAATTTTGAGTTTGTCCGTGTATCAGTTGATATTTAGGTATCTTTTTTGATTTTTCTTTTTTAATGTTGAGTTCATTATACTAGTCATATGTTCCTGGAAATTATTGACCCATGTATCTAGATCTTCTGGAGATGATGTATCTTGAAGTGTTGTCCTTAATTCTTCTTCCTTTTTATCAAATACTTTGTTAATTTTTTTAAAAGTTTCATATTTGGTTTTAAATCTGTATAGGTTACGTAGGAGAGGTTCCAACTGCAATGTGAAGTTTATATATCTGTGATCACTGAGTGATGGAAAATTCACTTCTACTGACCAAGAATCAAGAAGGTCCTTCGTACTTAATCCACATAATGTTAGGTGTTTTCTGCTTGTGGGTCGTTGACTATTGTTAAATCTCGATTTGCAAGATAATCTAGTAGGATTTCACCTCTTGCGTTGTTTCTGCTATAGCCCCATGCTCTCAGGTTGGCGTTAAAATCACCTCCCAATATTAAGTTAGTACAATTATGAATGGTTCTTGACCAGTCGTCGAAATATTTAGCTAGATCTCCCTTTAGCTTGGAGTATTGCGAGGCAAATTTAAAATTTTCTAACTTCGTTGTTAAATTTATAAATACACTGTTATCTGTTTGTAGGATTTTGCTATGTACAAATAAAGGGTTGGCGATAATTATTCCCGCTGTATTTAATGTTGATTGATATAAAGCCCAAGAAATCGGGAGACCCGTAAAAGAATTTTTGCTTCTGTGGTAATCCTGGATTAGTGCTATGTCGATATTGTTCTGGTTCATGTATTTAATTATTTGAAAGTTTGCTGCACGGCAATTATTTAAGTTTATTTGAGTGACTTATGTTTTGTTGATGTAAAGGTGCACCACCAAAGAAGTAAGTTGATTGCATTGATGGAGATTGATTTTGATTGTGGGTGCCTCTAGCTATTTTAATATCTGCGCTTGAATCAACCTTTTCACCTCTATCGGCGGTGGGGAGGCTGTGCCTCCCTTTTTCTGAATGATGAGTTGATATAAACATCTCTATATTTGACTGTTCTTTTATCTGTTGTTTTGTAGTTCTTACTATACTCTCTTCTTCTGGTATTTTCTTCTACTTGTCTACTTCTTTCATTATCCCTTTTTCTTGGGTCTTCAGTTGATGGTCTTTGATATCTGTTATCAATAAAGTACTTACGACTATTTTTTGAAAGAAAATTTTGGGTTTGTGGTTTTGACTTATAATAGCCTTGTAGGCGTCTTCCTTTTTCATATTGAAAAATTGGGCATTGGGGTGGGTACGCCGGGTGATTAAAGTCTTCCTTGTTATATCTTAAGCAATTTATGCATTTCTTTATATTTTCTTGTTGGATTCGCTTGTTGGATGTTTCCCTTAGCAATTTGCACACCGTGATCTGAATTCACATTGCAATTTAGTGTAGTTGCTTAATTCTTGGCGGTTTGTGCATCTCAGCACTAGTATGTAGCATTCAGCCTTGATTAGTTCATAAAATAATTTTATTTTTCCTGTTTTGACAATTTTCCTGCATTCACCCGCCGGTGCTTCTATTATCCAGTTATTGAATGTTGAATTGGGGATTTCTAAAGATTTAAAGATTTTGAATGAATTTAAGTACTTCCTTTTAGATATTTATTCCAGTTCCTCCTTTGTGAATTCCTTGTTTATTCTCAGTAGAATTATTTTCATCTTCCGTTCCTCTGGGTTGATTATTTCAAAGTCTTTTGAATTGTTCTTAAGTAACTCTGAAATCGTTTCTACTTCTTTTTCTGAGGATTTTAGTTCTATGTTGTTGTTTTTTGTACGTCTTATATTTTTAATTTCCAGTTGCTTGTCTTTCTTTTTGGCTTCTTCTCTGATTATTTTTGTGACTTGTGATACTTCGATAGATTTATTCGGAACTATAATTTTTTAGGTTTTTGTATTACTGGCTTGACTTCTTGAGTCGTCTTTATTTTTTGGATGCATAATGTCTTCAACATTTCGTTGAGTTTTTGGTTCTGTTCTTGAAATTGTTTGTTTAAATTTCCTATTAACTGTTTTCTGAGTAGGTCTATATGATTGTCTTGAATTTCATAATTAAATGCTTGTATTTGATCTATTTGTGATTCACAGTAGTGTTGTAATCTTTTCAGTTTACGGTGCATTTTTGTTTGATATTGTTCTTGATATGTTTGGAATGTTGTGTATTTACTTTTTGAGTTTATAACTGTTTCTAGTTCATTTGTAGTTTTGTTGTGATAAGTTGTCAAGGTTTCTGTTAAGTCTTGCGTAATTCCATATATTGTCTTTATTGTTGCTGTTATTTCGGTCGTCAATTTTTGTGTATCTATTCGTGTAGAGGGTTGTATCTTGGCAGAAGAAGTATTTTGTTTTTTGAAGAGTCTTAAGAAATTTATAACCTCTTTATCAGACCAGGCTTTCCGCCCATGTCTGATGAAATCTATTTCTAAGAGCTTCAGACCTCTTGTTGGAGAAGTCTCTTCTTTTGATTCTAATTGTTCTTCATCGTCCCCACGATCTGTAGAGAGTAGCGAATATTCTTCTATGTCTTCCGTCTGTGTGAATTCATTTTTTGTTTTCTTTCTGCTTTCTTGTTTCTTTAATTCTTTCAAATATTCTTCTATTTGATCTTTTTAAGAGATAATTCTTGTTCTTTGGTTTCTAGTTCTTCCCTTGTTTCTTTCAGCTACTGGTCTAACTCTTCTAATTTACGATTTTTGGTTTTCAAATATTTTTCCAAGTTTTTATATATTTTTTCCAGTTGACTCATTTTTTTTTCGGAATAGCTTCCTGATCTTAAAGTATGGATAATGTTTGGAGTAGATTCAATTATTATATCTTCCTTTTCTATCAATGAGTTGGATGTATTCCTCTCTATATCAAGATTAGCTGGTTGAGCCAGTTTTGCCTTTTCTATTTCTCTGCTTGATTGTTCATATTCATGTGTTATGAATCTGTTTCTATGTTCTTCTTGAAATTCGTTCTTTAGTTTCTGAAAAGCTTCTTTTTTATCCGTCTGACGTTTCTTGTAATGGTCAGAAATTTGAGAAAGGCACAGGAGCAGCGGGTACTCCACCGTTGATTGGTCGTCTTGTTCTAATTGATCATCTTTTTCATCTATTGTTAGCTTGTCTTGTTGACATGACAATGATTTTATTTTTTGCTCCAGGGCACTTTGGTAGTTCTTTGATTCGACGTCACTTCAACTTGCCTTTCTGAGGTAGAACATCTCCGTTAAATCGTAAAGTTGGAAGATGCTGACCTCGTATTTCTGCACTTCCTTATATTTGTACAGAGACCTCCCTCTTGATGGTGGGAGGGGGCATCCGTAATTTTTTCCCGACATTTTAAACTTTTACCTACTTTTTCTCAGCGGGGAACTTTGATTCTGTTAAACTTTTTATCACAAAGTATTAATTCTTAGAATTTGTAAGACTTTAAAATAGAAAATGAAAATAACTATTTATATTAGGATGAGGATTCACCAGCCGTCCACCATATATCATTGAAAGAAAGGTAGTAAGGAAAGAAAAAGCAAAAAACCAATGGTCTAGACCATTGAAAAAGACTAAGAAAAATCAATTTGGAATAACGGACAAATTGGAATATAAAAATAAATTAAAGGAAAACAAATAAATGATAGGAAAAAAATTATGCCAATGAAAAATAAAATGAAAAGTAATATGGGGGAGATGTCGCCACGACTTCCCATGCTCACTGTTACTGCTCAGCCCAGAAGCTGGCTAATTAAGATGACTTAAGGTACTTATGAATTTAAAGAATGAAATTTTTATGAATTAGTACAGGATAATAATAAATTGTTAAAAAGAGTAATGATAATATATAAAATATGCGATATATACACATTATATACAAGAAATAGTGATTAATACTGTGAGTTAATATTATTATTTACAATATACAATTTATTTCTTAACGTGCCACAATTAGCATCTTACTAAAATGTATTTAGTTCTCAGCAAACTTCAGGAAGATCACAATTTCATGCTCACTAGTTGTAGTGAATTAGACCCCTATATCACAGAGTTATAAATATACTGGTTCAATAAATAAATAATTATATAATAATTATATATATTAACCCATAGCGTTAGAGAAGGTAAGAGGTCGGTGGTCGAGTACTGTTTATGCAAAACTATGAAATGTCCAGTTTGAAATTCAGAATTCTAGTAAAATATGATTTAAATTACTTACCTCTTTAAACGTGAAAAGTCCATGCTGCACTTGTTGAAGATCTCCATTTTAGCCATTCACATGGTCTTTTTATTAAAGTGAGCTTGTATCCTGATTTCCCAATGAAAAATCTTCTAATTTTTTAGAAATTCGGAGCAATTACACGCTATTTAAGAAAATTGAGGGGAGGAGGGGGTGGTAAATAGGAGGAGAGGGGGTGGAGGGGGGACAAATCAGACCCATGAAGTCCTTCAATTTGATGGGTCACATGGTAGGTCTATGTGGATTAGTTAGAAGAAAGCCAATGTTAACACTTATAGGGACCACACCCGACTATGTTAAAAATGGGATGTACTCACTTAAAACGATCATAAAAGTTGATTCCCGTCTAAGAAAAGATTAAAAAAAGGATAAATACTAGCTGATCCCCTAAATGCCCCTTTATCTTGGCCTCCCATGGGTTTATCGAAAAGCCAGTTGCATGTCTAGAAACCTCGCGAAAAATCTCCAAAGAAGGAAACTTTTCTAAGTCTCGACCTCATATTTATAATGCTACAAATTACCGAGTAATTGAGCTTTTAATGTTAATTATGGGTAAAAAGGGCCATAACTTCTCGGACATGCCCCGTAGGTCTATATAAGCATAAACCTCAGTCCGCATTTTAAAAGACCTTTAAAATGAGGTGTAATTTATCTGGGGTAAACTTATAACTTGAATTTTTAATAAAACCGGCCATAGTTTTTTAAGCATGACTCGTAACGCTTAACTAAACTAATTTTCAGTACTGGTAATTCATAACCTTTATTTTAAGGTATTATATGATGAGGTTATAACAATAATTTGATTTTTTACGTTACAATGGAGAATCTCAGTATTAAATTTAATCAGAAACAAAATGGCGGAGTTTATAACAGAAATAAAATGTCTGTTCTCTCTATATAGCTTTCAGCACTAGTTTTATAACCTTTTGGCTATATACCCCTAATGAGATCCATAAAATCTAGTTTAATATGCTTAAAAATTTAAAAATTTATTCGAAAAAAAATGGCTGTCATCTTATTAAGAAACAATATGGCTGGTCTATATATAACTACATATACTTTATTTATGATTATACCCTATGTCAGAGCAACCCACGGGCGTCACAATGTTAATTAATAAGACACTACTATATTTAAATGAATTATCATTAAAAGAAAAATAAATAAATAAATAAATAAAATAAATAAATAAATTTTGGCGGCCCGGAAAAAGAAAGCTTACAATGAGTTGATGTCTACTTTTAACCGTAGCACACCCCTTGAGACTCGAAAGAAGCTTAGGAAGATCAAAACTTTACATTGATAAAATATCTGATATTGCTACCATTAGTGTAAATCTCTATTGAGAAATTCCCATTGAAATACAATGGGTACTCTATTTCCCTTGCAGGGCCTTAAAGGGCCAACTGGATATATCCAAAAACCCTACATGACCTACCCCCCCCCCCCCCCCCCCGAAGACCTGAAGAAAGAAGACTGTAGTGATAAAATCCCTCTTAGAAGAAACTGGCTTTATATTAATACGTTTAACTGCTAAAGTTTATTTCTAGTGAGGCTCGGAAACGGATAAAATCTGATCTGTTTATAATTTAAACCAATCAGGAGGCTTTGACGACAACATTAACTACTCTGCCTTGAGGGTAGACCAGCTAAGTAAAACCAAAATCTAATCTCAAAATACAACTAAATATTTAATTTCAGTGAAAAACCAATGAATTCAAGCGAGAAACCACCAACCTCTCAATCCCGAAAGAATAAAATTTTTCAATTTTCAAACACAAATTAAAAATACTTAGCGACATAGGAGGTTGATAAAAATTATACCGCTAGAAAGCTTAGACTTTTATAAATGTAATACATTAATGATTAGAAAAAGTGGTACAAAAAGTGTTTGAAAAAGTACACAAAACTCGTAACGCTATGGGAAATGGGGTATAATCAAAAATTTTCATGACACTTTTCAAGAATTTTTTAAAAATATAAAACCACTATACAGAAAGATAACACTTATACCGGAAGAAAGCATATACGTTATAGTATCCGAATCTGGTATTAGTTTTTGAAAATAATTGTCAGAAAGTTGAATTCAAGCCTTATGAAAAATTTTCGACAACGACAAAAATCCCATAGGAATACATGGGAAAGTGTTAACGCCTATTTCCGAAAACAACACTTTTTAAAATGCTCAGCAAATACTCAAAAGTTAGTGAAAATTTATAAAAAATGATATAAAAAGAAAGCTAAGACTCTAAATAAGCTGCATTGACTGATGAAAAATCAAAATGAAGAAGATTTAATTGTTTTTGAAGTATAAGAATTCTGATGTTTACCTAATGTTAAGTCTATGGGAAATAGGCGTTAAAAAACAGCAACTTTCAAACACTTAGCTTATACATAAAACTTATTAAAAACTTAAAATAATTAATAGAATAATGATCTATGATCATTTTTGAAGGTAAACAAGAAAGAATTTTAAAAATTCGGTTTCGATGTAATAAGCATTTGAAAAAATGTCAGTCTTGACATAAAAATGAAAATGGCTCAAAAAGTGTACTCTACAATGTCACTTATAACTTTTTATATACACATGATAATTAGACATATTATATATAAAATTAAAGATAAGAAGTTGTAGAATATGTAACATACATCATTTATTAAATTCTAATAAGTTATATACATGCTATAGGAATAGGAAGTCTGCATACATTTTCGAAACCGAAAGTTATAGAATGCAAAAGAGAGAGAAAGTTTATTACCCATAACTTCGGTTCTAGTGCACATGGGATAGGTACTAAATTAAAGGTCATAAAAAGAGGAAAATAATGATATATAGTAGAACATGCTAGCTTACCCCGTTCCGGAGAAATTAGCCTACCATTACGAGCGACATTTTTTTCGATGCTTCCGCCAATATGTACAGTGCCATCTTCTCAGGAATAGAACAGAAAGCAAATTCCGTATTTTGATAAATTAAGCCCGGGATCTAATTAGGAACAAGTGTGTCTCTATAACGAAGTAGCGACATACGGCCAATAAATGCTTATTGGTAAAAGTGATAAAAACAAATCGTTAAAGTTCTTTGCGAGCATGCCATTATCGTCAGGCTAATGCATGTTGAATTATTTCCCTAGTCTAATAGAGATCGTCCATGGGCGTATCTTCTAATGGAGGATATTCCAAATATGGGTTCGAGGCTGAAAAAGTCACGTGGTACCGGTAATTTACCTAAAGAATTTCTAACTGATAAGAAGGGAAACAGGAAACTACACTGTTAAAAATATCGTGAAAAATTACCTCTGTTCTTAACCCGGGAGAACTCGCTGCATGGCATTTTCTCTCACAGTCGTACTTTTTTAAGACACTTATTTAAATCGTTTTTCATTTTAATTAAAATTTCAAAATGTTTTACAATTATTTTACCTATTTTGTGAAAAAAGTACTAAGCCAACCAAAAAAAGTTGATATTATATGAATGTAAAGTAAAAAAAAAGCAAGTGGGCATTCTCACTAGCGAGTTCTCCCGGGTTAAAGGTTCTCTATTTTCTGTCCAATGAGAACGCTACATAAACGCCTATGAAGCGTTCTCATTGGTCAGATACAGATATCCTTTAAAAACAGAGGTAATTTTTCACGATATTTTTAACAGTGTACTACTGCTTTCTCCCGTGAACTGTTTCATTGGCTAGCGGGGATTTACATTACGTAGGCGGAGCCTTCCCTTCTTTACGCTAGACGTTCTTGCCTTGACCATGTGATCATAACGTAGATTGAATATCCTCTATTCAAGAAAGCGGATGCCGTACTGTCGACAAAAACTTGAAATGAGCATGCCTCCTGTGCTTATATCACCACACTTATGTATGAAGGCTCTCTGTTATGGTGTTGTTTCTGATACAGTGACTAGAATACCTAGTGTCGAAATATGCTATCCAAACAGTTCTAAAAATTTGTATCCCTTAAATGTGGGACGATACTGCTAAAATTTCAAGTGCCGATAGCAGCGACATCTGCGGGATATTCGTATTACTATTATTACAGTGCATAGACTAGCAATTTCTTGCAGTTGTAGAAAATATCCTGCAGATGTCGCTGCGATCTGCATATTGCAGCAGTATCATTGCACATTTAAGGGATACAATATTTTAGCCCTTTTTTAAGTATTACAGGGTTAGCCGATTTCAACACTATATATTCTAGGCGCTATAGTTTCTGAGCGCTGTTGGTTAAATTTCAATATTTGTGTTTTAGAGTGAGCAATAGAGAAAAGTACTAAATCTATTGAAACAACAACTTCTTTAATATTGAAATGTATAGCAAAGGATTTCAGACTTAATGCCTTAAATAGTTTTGAATATGCACTGTTGTTATGACATCAACACCGTTCCTGGATGTGGAAATGCAAAATTGTGTCCAACATAATGGAGGATATTCCATCCACGTTATGATCACATGGTTAAGGTAAAAACTTCTAACGTAAAGAAGGGAAGGCTCCGCAGATTTAATGAAAAACCCTTGCCAGCCAGTAAAACAGTTCATGCGGAAAGTAGTAGTAGCCTCCCTTCTTATCAGTTAGAAGTTCTTTGGGTAAATTACCAGTATCACGTGACTTTTTTCAGCCTCGAACCCACATTTGGAATAAAGTCCATTGGCCGCAATCTAGATAGATTTTTCGATGTTTGCGAAACGTGATTCATCAATCAGAAGCTTTTGCGAACTTTTCGCTGTTTGCAGCAATGCAGGCTATTGATTGGTGAATCTCGTTTCGCTAACAGCGAAAAATCTATCTCGATCCCAGCCTACATTTCTGTAAACATTGCACTTCATCCATGTCACTAAGAAAATGACTCAAAACTTTTATGACATAGGCCGGGATCGGGAAACAGCAAAAATTCTCAAACATTCTGCCTTCTGATCGGTCAAACTCATTTCGCTAACAGCAGAAAATCTATCTGGATCTCGGCCATAATTTTCTTCGGTGAAATCAATGCAAAAGGATTATATAAAAGAATAGTATAAGACTTCTAAAATGGTTTGGCGGGTTTATAGCTGTTTGGCATAATTTATAAACTTTAGAATTAATTAACAGTTTTTCGCTAATTAAGAATAGAAAATTTGTGTTTTTAAAGCTGAATTTTATAAAAGCACGTAGATTGAGTAAATATCTGTCCAAAAATGCAATCCTTACTTTTTTCTGTCCATTATTTAAGTCTCTACCTCGATTGAAGCATAAGGTGTGACGAAGAAAATAAATCGGTAATTTTCAGTATATCGACGTTATTTTAAAAAAGCTATATCTCGGTTTATAATTAATTTATGAGGATGCATTTGGTCTCAAATTAAAGATCTTTTCCATTGGGTCCTTCTGGTTTTGGTTTTCTTTTTCTGCGATGATTGGTTCTTTTGATATGGGAAAATTTACGCTGGCATGTTTGGTCGATTTAACATGGAGAAGTTGTCTTCAGTATAATAAGCAGTTACGGAGTCTTGCGTTTTATTCTTTGCGTTTGTTTGTTTGTCTAGGTTAGCATTTTTTTCAGCCTGTCTTGGCAGAACGACAGTCCTGCTTGATACGTGATTTATCACTATGCTAACTGAGCGTAAAACCAACAAAGCAGCCTTACCAACTTATGTGCGTGGGAGATGCTAAGCTGCGTATAGTCCTTAGCTTAAATGACAGACCACTTGGAGGGCCGTTTCAAGGATTTTGGGTTCGATTCCCGGCTTGGACATTTTTCACTCTGTTGGCAGTTAGCAATTTAATAAATCACATGTTAAATATTATAATTCACATTTTGATAATTTGAAAAAAAAATATAATTAACATACGCATATAAAAGAAATAAAATTACACAGAAGTTTCTATATAATAATAATTTTTTATAAATTATTTGGAAATGATGTCTTTTAAAAAGATTGCACATGTATGAAGAATTTAAAATGAATATTTTGTCAGAAAAGCGCAACTCATGTTAGAAGGAAAATGAGCAGAGAATCCTTGAATTACATCAATGACAACTGATATATAAAGCAAAAGCAAACACATAAATATTTATGAAAAATATTTTTGGCATCATAATAATTTTTTCTGTCTGAATTAAACAATGTATAAAGTATGGTTTATATTCTTGAAAATATACTTTCAAATTAGTGTTATCAGTTGTTTTTTTTTAATTGTTGACTTTCACCACTTTTTTTTTAAATATAGTATAATTCGCCATTTTTAATCTATTAATAAATCGTGTTAATAGTTAACGTGTGTGTTAACACGTGCCTGATCGCTCCACCGCTGCTCGATGATGTCGAAGTCGCACGCCCACAACTCTGGATTTATTGGAACCAAGCTGTGCGTGTTAACCCCTTGAGGGGCAAGCAAAAAATAAATCTAAATATTGAATTCTCACCGGAATAATCGAAAAATTTTATTTTAAAATAAGGAAAAGCAATTTTTCAATAATTTTCGTCCAAAGTTAAAAATATAAAATTTAGTTAAAATTTTCTGGTGAGAATCTTGTTTAAATTAGGTGGGATATATTTTATCCCACCGCCCCTCAAGGGGTTAATGGTTTTCTACTGGCATCACGTCTGCTTTTTAACTTGTTGATTAAAGCACGAATATATTATAAATATAATTTATGATGGCATAAAAATATAATTTATGCTACATTTATGTTAAATTACTTTTATAGATGTGTCAAAAGGAAGAACATTTATTTTAAAAAATATTACAAAAATAAGGAAAAATATATTTTATCTTCTTTAGATAAATAAATAAAAATTATAGGCCGATGGCTTTAAGATAACGAATTTAAAAACTATATTTTGTATTTGGAAATCATTTTGCTAAAAAGAATAAACACCGAATAAACGTTTAGGATGCATTATCGAACCTAAAAGGAATACACATGGGAAAAGAAAATGAAAGAATGACCCATGAATTACGTGACTGGCAACTAGCACGTACAAAAATGGATGCTTAAAGATTTATCAGAAATGATTTTTAAGTCAAGAAATATTATTCTATTACAATAGAAAAACTTATCAAGCTTAGTGTTTTTGCAAGGAACTTTGTACTTAATTTTTTAGTAACTATAAACGTTTTTAAAAGTATTATATTACATATCAATAACATTTTATATAAGTATTTGATTATTTTTCATTGTTAGCAAAATCGTTTCTATTGGAGCTTCTTTTTAACATTTATAATTAAAATGTAAAATATGTTGTTGTACAGACCGGAAATAAGTTATTATATATATATCTGTGTGTGTTTTTAAAATTTGGATGTCTTAAACGGACAATCACTTTCCGAAAACTTTCTAACGTAGTTGAAAACATTATTAAATCTGTCTGTATGACCATCTTGCTCCGCTCTAACTCTCGTAAAAATACTAGTATATCTATATTTTTACATATTATTTATGTTTACTATAGAGCTTGCCATTTTGAAAATGAGATGTTTACCATTTATAGTTCAGGTTCAGGGACACACAATATAATATATATATATATATATATATATATATACGTATTTAAATCGGGCTCTCAAAATTTTTTCCGACTCTGCATCCCTTATGAACATTAGGAACATCCCTTTATGAACTTAATTACTTAAAAACTGTTGCTGTCAAAATAATTTTCAATCCTTCTGTTATCCATATTGCTGTGAAGAAATTCAATAGACCGTTTAATAAATATACTCTTTCCAAATCTGTCAAAAGCAAACCTGATAATTTGGTTGTCCTTCCCTTTTATCCTCCTTTATTTTTCAAATTAGCTAAAGTTTTACGAGGTTTCAGTTTTAACGTTATCTTTAAGCCTGTCGATAAATTCAAATTCTCCTGCACTAAATATTGTGTTCAAGGTCTTCATAAATGGGGAATTTATAATGTTCCTTGTATCGGCTATGATTTATCTTATATTGGTCAAATTAAGTGAAATCTTGAAATCCGTTTAAAAGAACACTCTAGTTATGTTATTAATCAAGAAATTTCCAAATATCTTATTGCCAAGCACTCTTGGGATCCCAGCCATAGTTTTAATTTTCAAAATGCTAAAATTATCTTTAATGCCAATAGTATCTCTGAATTAGACTTTCTAAAAAAATTAGCTATTTACCGTAATCGTGAAGTTATTGATAATAATAAATTACATTCCACAATGCTCTTTGCAGCTTGGGAAAACCTTTTTAGTACTACCATATAATTCGTTTTTTTGTATTAATTAATATTAGTCTGGTTCTTTTGTGTTGTTTTATAATCTATTCATTTATTTATATTTCAATTTCATGTGCTCCCATACTTTATGTGTATGTGTTTTCATTTTATTATTAATTATTTTTAATTTTATTTTCATGTACTTATTTTTTATAATTTGCTTCCTTATTCCCCTTCAACTCTGTTTTCTTTTGTTTTGATTATACTCTTCTGTGATTGGCTGTTGTCTTCTGATATCCTATTGGCTGTTATTTTCTAATTTCCTATTGGCTGTTTCTTCAGCCTTTTTAACTTCCCTTGCCTCTCATTTCAGTTTTGCTGCTGCTTTCATAGTAGTAGCACGTCTTCTTTGCGCCTGACGAAGAAAGACTTAGATCTTCCGAAAAGCCTAGCACGTTTAAAAGTTTTTTATGGTGTTTTAAGAAGATCTTTTAGTTCTTATACTCGATATAATTCCGTTACATTATACTCCATAGGGAAGAAACATTTGCGATGCATTATGTTATTATTAAGTCATTCGAAACATAATGAAATTAATATACGTTACTAAGGTTGACTACAACATGTTTTAAAAAAATCTAGAAGAAGCAGTTGTAGGGTAAAACTATGGTGCACTACAAAAAGTTTCCTATGTTTTCTATAGAATATGGGGTACGTAGCATTGATCGTTAATTTACAGAGACACACGATAGACTTCTGTTACAGGACTGACTATGATCAATAAGTGCCGGAAGTGTATGTTCAACTGTGGTATACATTTTTAATTAATTTAATTTTAGTGAAGTAAGTGATGTATATAAATTCTGAATATCATATACAAGGGTCCACTAAATAAATCGCACCCATTGATGGGCAAACAGGATCAAAATGTATTTCTACTAAGTTAGGTACTTTTTAGTTTTTGTTTTTGAGATATCTGATTTGTATGTGTGAAAAAGCAAAATTTCTTCATAATATTCTGTTAGTGTTGCTAAGTTATGCAGAATCTATGCCTGATTAATGATTTTCAATTCTTGATTCATATTATCCTGACTTTAAAACTATATATACCGTATATACTCGCGTTTAAGCCGGATACCCCTATTTTGAATGACAAAAATTGATAAAATTCTTGTCTTGCGTATAAACTAATCCTAAAACGATTACAGTATTTTGTCAGAGTAAAATCACATTTTCAAATAAAAAACAAAACAAGAAACAATAATAATATAAAAAAATTAAGAAACATCAAACGAAGCTTTGAAACTCGGAATCACTATCTGAATCTACAAAATGTTGTATAAAGTCCTGTCCCGTTGGTTTCTGGGCATAAAAATCGGGCTCAGGATCTGGTGAATTTTCGTAATCAATTTCCTAAATAAAATCGTTCTCAATGCCATCCATACCATTGTTATAGCGCACTTGCTAAATGATGCAACAATAATCGCCCTTGGAATTGACATACACGCCTATTTAAGCAAAGAGGCAATAACATCAATTCCCACTTTTTCCAAATTGCCACACTTTATTTTCTGCGCATCTGGCAAACACATACACTCTGCGCATCTGGCAAACACATACAGATTTTTCGCAATATATCTTTAAATTATTTGTTAATCAAACATCAATTTGTCTACCCCAGTCAGACAGCTCTATGAGAACTTTTCTTCTAAAATCTGACACGCGTATAAGCCGACTCTCCCCTTTTAAAAGACAATTTTAGGTCAAATTGTTTTGGCTTATACGCGAGTATATACGGTATATAGATACTACTTTGGAATTTCTAGATAAAAAAAAATGAATATAACTAAAGGATACATGACATAAACTATTTATAAAAATATTTTTACTAACTACTCTTCCACTAAACCAAAGTAGATAAATAAAGTTCGAGATATGACCTATGAATTTTGTTATTCGAAGTTAGCATTGAGAAAAGCAGTATAAAAAATATTTTTGGCATCAAGAAACACCATTTTGCCGCAATTGGAAAAGACACATTCTTTATCTCCTTGAAAATACATTCAGTTTTCAACTACTAAAAAAATTAATTAAAAAAATTATTTTTCCCTATGAACTTGAATATAATATTATACCAATATAAAATTTATATTAATATTTCTTCTTAACTAGTTACAGCTAAAATTTGTTTATTAGCTATACATATTATTGTAAAAATTTACAATAATAGAAATTTACAATGTTATAATTATGTAAAAGATGGATTCTTTAAACGGAAGATCAATTAAAAAATATATTATTTAGAATAAAGGAAAATAATTAGTTTCTTTAATTTAATTTCTACATGGAAAATGAATAAAATGAATAAAATTTATGCTATTACAAAATTATATTAAAAATTAAATTGACTAATTGAATAAGGTTTCTGTTAAAAATACTGGGCACGTAATAGGAAGCTGTAATGCGTACTTCGATAGAACAGAATGACACTTTATAAATGAAACTGAAGAGATGACCCAAGAATTACGTGACTGACAACTGACATTCAGAAAACATGAACACTAAAGTTTTATCAATAATATATATATATATATATATATATATATATATATATATATATATATATATATATATATATATATATATATATTATTTCAGTTAATATTATCCTGCTGGAATAAAAGTGTCCATGCAAAGTTTTGCTTACCTGCCAATTTTGACTTAAAATACAGCCTGATTTCAAATAATAATAATAATAGAAAATATATTAAAGAAATATTTTGTTATTTTTCACTGTATACAGTGAATGTATCCTTGAACCGAAAACAAACACAAAGGGAAAACAAATTTTAGAGATGAATCACGGATTACGTGACTGGATAGTGAAGTGTACAAAAACGGATACATAGATATTTATCTTAAGTATTTTTGGCGTGAATAGATACTATTCTGTCATAATAGAAAATTTTATATATATTAGCTCCTTCACGGTAAATAGAAACTCTGGGTCGACAGAAAGGTTGTAGATTTACGACTGGAAATTGCACGTCTGCTCTTTTAGACTCGGTTTGTTTATTTTATTAGAAATTTAATCAACAAGCAATCGTTTCTCTAACAAAATCTACATCGAAAAAAGTCTGCAGCGTCTCCATGAAACATTTTTAACACTGGTGCATGTTCCCAGTGCAATATATATATATATATATATATATATATATTATAAATTTCTAGCACAGTGTAACAGGGTAGATGCCAACGGTGGACCTCAAGTTTTGAATCTTGAGACAACATTGCGTTACTAAAGCTTCATTGAACACTATTTTTTACTTATATTATGTCTCAATTCCTTTGTAATTTAGCTTATAGAATGTGTGACAATCCTTAATCTGTCGGCAGTTTCACAATAATCTACACAGTTTTTGTCACAGTATCTGTAACATATGCGCCAAACGAGAAATTGGAAGTACCGTTTGGGGATTATCGTGTTAACTTAGACACATACACATAGATCTCCTTTCAATACTTTTCTGACACCATGTAAACCCATAGAAAAAAATATAAATTGATAACACGATTTCACACTTTTTTTACCCATCTTAAAGTAGCTGTATGCCTTCGAGCAAAATTTTTGAGCTTTTCTAAATTTCAAGTTTAAAATTTATAATTATTGTTAAAAATGTGACGTAAACATACAAATAAGTAATTATTATTTTTTATTTAAAAAATAGTTTAAAATTAACCTAAAAAGGGCTTTTTTCTTAAAAGATTTTAAAATTTACATTGTCAAATAGAAATATTTCTATATTTTTCATAATAAATATAATACTGTTACACAGGAACGACTATATTATTATAACGACTATTATACTATATTATTATAACGACAATAAAATGAACATTTAAAAAGTTATAGGCATAAAAAGACAAATAATGCTGAAAATTTATGAAAATTAATTATTTATAAACTAAAACCGTCTAACTCATATTTTTTTTTCAATAAATCAGAATAAGAGTAGTCTACTTCCTTTGAATAAATATTTAAAACAGTTTTTTTTTCTGGTAATTAACTATTATATTCAATTAGGACAATTTTTCCAAAAACTATTTTACAAATAAAATCCTTTTAATAAGACGTAAAAAACATCTTTCTACTTCGTTTTTTTTAAATTTTGTAAGATATAAAAATGTATAAAAAGTTCGCGATCATAAAGACCATCCTTTTTTGTTTTCTAAAACAGTCATTTTTTTAACTGAAATTTTGATTGAAATTGACGAAAACGGTATAAATAAACTTGCCTTTTGCATAGCAAGCCAATTATCGTTTCCTGTTCCTAGCTTTGACTGTGGCCAAGACATAACAAAAGTCGAGATTGCGGATGCTTTTAGAAATTTTCAATCTCTGTTTATTTTTACTATAATAACATTTATCTACTTAAGAAAACAGTTAATGTTGTAATAACAAAAAAAAATCCATATATAAACAAAGTTCTGTTATTAGGAATTAACTTTAAGCCTACGATACTTCAATTGCTATTTATTACAATTATGAAGCAGAATTATATCGCAGAAATAAAACGAAATAAGAAATAAGACCAGTAATACAAATTACTGGTAACAAAAAAGTAACATATTGGTAGGTATGTCATTTTTAATTAAAGAAAAAATATTTTACTTTATTATGTTACATATAAATTATAAAATTAAATGCTGAATGTTTTAATACAATTTACTTTTTATTCAGAATAAAATTAATGCTGTAATACACTCAATATTGATGTGCCACAATTTTAATCTGTGCATACTGATCTGTGCCATTATGCTAAGTAAGCACGAATTAGGATTTTGATTTTCTTATAGATGTGACATGCAATTCTACCTAAGCTTTATTGTCTCAAAATTTTTGTGAAAAAAGTCAAATGACTGCTAATTTGTTTTCGCAATAACACCAGGGCACAATAACATGTTATCAAATTCTTAAAGTGACGAGGATAGAGACGCAACAGACACTGACCACACTGGCGTTATTCGACGTTAAAAATAGATTATCGTGACTTCGATATGTCCCCTTTCCTGATGATTTTAGTTAACATATTTTGCAGTTATCTTCTGACACATGTCACAAAATTCGGCAATGGTATCTTCACGTGACAGTTTTCTGAGACTCTTAACATGACTGGTCAAAGTTTTCAAAATTTGGCCACCTTTGTGTCTGTAACGCTTGTAAACATTTGTGATCTGGCAGCCGCGTTACATCGACTGACTGTGATATAAATATTAGTTGCTAGCAACTCATACCATATTGCAAAATAACATTTTATATAATTTTTTGCGGATTAATTCCTTAGATATAAACTAGAGATCTTTAACGTTTCAAGACCTGGTGGGGGGGGGGGGGGGGGTAAGTGCTCATCATCAATATCCTTTAGTTAAATGCCGTATGCATAAAATATATACTCGCCATGACTTCAAGGGGAATGGAAGATTTGCGGAATTAAAAATCCTGTTTGCAGACAAGACGTGATATGGTTATTTCAAAATACGTGAATTAATGAAAATCCAGAACAGATATTCTTGAACATTTAAAAATGAAATAATTTAAAATTTATATTATGTGTCTTACATTAATAATGCGTATTTTTATTTTGAATAATTTTAAATATTAAATAGAATAAAAATATTTTTTTAGAGCTTTTTAAATCAGAAAGCATAAAATACTCCTGAGATGATTTCACATTTGGAAGAAATTGTCTGTAAACACAGAAGGAATATAATGTTTATTTTTTTAGGAAAGCAAATAAAATTGTATATAACTATAATTTTCTCTTGGAGTAACAAATTCTATACTTCAACTAATTGACATATTTTCCACCAGAATATTCTTTATTGAAATCTAAACAAACGCTAATCTAAAAATGATAAGTGAGGCATATAAGGTTGATTGGTTGTGGGTGATTCGGTAATCTCTTGCGCACGAGGACTAATATCAGGACTTCCTTTCAATATGGAATCGGCCCCACGACAATTTTTTAAGTTTGTGTCAGAATTCGAACTCGACACTTTTTGTCTAGTAGCGGGTTCTCTAACCGCTAGACATACAGATGCACATGCATATATTGAAGAAGTTCGAGTGCTGTCAGCTGACGTTTTTTTCTCTTTTGTTGTTACACCCTCTCTGTGAGGTTTTCCATTGACCTATAGCATAAGGACTTTCGGATCAGAGTGGAATGGTTTTGCGCCGTTGTTAGGAATTTTCTGTGGATCCCAATTTGAACCTGAATCATCCTGTGTGAATTCTAGTCCAGCATGAGAAACAAACGCCAGTCGTTGTTATGTATCACTTGTAAGCACGGTAAATTAAAAACCCCATATGGCTACGAATAATCCTTCGCTTCAATTTATTTTCAATCTTTGAACTTACAGTATCATGAACCTTCAACTATTTCTGCTGATGTTTCCGAAAAGTTTTATTTATTAATACCTGTAGTGACATGGAACCACTTTGATTAGCTACAAGGGTCCTGGAGATTTGGGATGACGAATCTTAAACAAACAAGCAAAAATTGAGCAAATTATAGGTAGTTTTAAAAAAATAAAAAATGGAAACATATACTTTAATTCAGTTTTTTTAATTTAAAATAGATAAATACTTTAAGTCAGAATTCTTACAAAAACTTTTATATAATTTAAAAACATATTTTATTCGAAGTGGTTAGGCAATACGTTCTTTGACCTGAAGAACAAAAATTTGGAAAATGAATTTGAAATGATAACGCATGAATTACTTAAGAGGCAAGTAACGTTTACAAAGGCGGATACGTGACGATTGCTCAGAAATATTATTGGCGACAATTAAGATATTCTGTCATAATAGTAAAACATATACATTTTAAAATCTATGATCGGTCAACAATTTGGCATTTGTTGATTATTCTTTTAAGAAATAGGAACTGGTGTTTAAATCAGAATCCTCATACTAATTTTCTCAAAATAAATCACAAAACATAAACAAGATAGAAAAATCATGCGTTAAGCATAGATTATGAAAAACTTTTCCAACACTTCCTGAATGCTTTAACCATACTTCGTTATTTAGGGAAGTAAGGTAAGTAAGGTAACTAAGTAGACATTTTAGAAAAGACATAAAACATTTGAAAAACTGATTTCAGCAATTACCGTCCATAACCAAATATGTATTCCAATTCTATTAAACAGCCCTGTAAGTGATCTGTAAGTTAATATGTATACTATACAGTGTGAAAATATATTGTGTGAAAAATTAGTTTAGAAAGAAAACGCATAAGAGGTTGAAATTTTTCTTTCAGCCTTTTTTAAGACGTTCTATGAAGTGAACTTTAATTTTCAATAACTTTAATTACTCTCACCAGAAACAAAAACACATATTTTTAAATAATTATTAAATTTTGAAGGTAGAAACTGAACGAGTTCATTAGTTGTTTAAAAAATCTAGCTGCAAAGCTGTCTTTATGGACGCTTTGATAAAATACTTCATATAGATTTTGAGTCTAATGTCAAAGAATTGTGGCAGTCAATTGAGCAAGAGTAAGTTTTGCTGAGAAGTCACAAAATGATCAAATCAAGAATTTCTGCACACACCAGAGTAACCACTATAGTGAGCAAAAATTCTTGATAAGGGGATTAATATCTGCTGGTGTTATTTGCATAAACATTTTTTGGACATACTACTTATATCAAAATCCCGTAGCCGCCTCCCTACCAGTCTTTTTCTAATCCAATGAAAATTTTTTAATCCACACATTTTTCTTAATAAATTGAACTGATTAAATAAGGACAAATGAACAAATTTTTAAGAAACAAATTTTATGATTAAAAGTAAATACTTTTTATTGTTATTAAAAAATCGCACTGTTGGTACTTTTACGGTTCCCAGATGGACCGTTTTTATAATAACCCCCTTTTTTTATTAAAAAATTCTTATTTTAAGATTTTTCTTCAAAATTTCGTAAAAACTACGCGAAACTTTTTTCTCTGCAAATTTTGTATAAACCAATCAAGAAAAAATTATAGAAAGTACTCGAAATTATCATGCAATTAAAATACACATAATTAAAATAAATATACAAAAAAAAAAAAAAAAAAAGATCATCAAGTTTGTTTTCATAGCTGTTTCTATCATTTCGCAAATCTCATTTTCTGATGACCGAATTGTGCAAAGTAGAAGAAAAAACGTTAAGTTCCTAACTGTGGAATAGTACCGAATTTTTATTTCAAACCCTGCAAAACATTGTGATTCGCTATTTAAATAATGCAAATCTCTTTCGGTTGTAATTATTATTTAACCGAAATCATGCGAATGTTTTTTGTTTACTATTTTTCGAATTGAAAATATTTTTTATTATTAAGTAATATTAAGTTATAACTTCATTTTTCTGTGATTCAAAAATGGACAGTATGTTGCAGTGCTAAAATATACAGACAATTTCATATCTGTAGTTAAAGCGATTTTGAAAAAAAAAATGTTATTGTATAATGTATATTTGTTCTTATATTATATATATATATATATTTGCATTGATTAAATATAGTAGTTCTCAAAACTCTGTAATTTTGAAATGTTATATTTTTGAAAAAACTATGTTTGCGATAACAATGTCAATTTTTTTTTCAAATGCTTCAATATCGCGCAAACTATTATGCTTGCCGACAACGTTGTTGATATAACGTAAAAGTACCGAACTTTTACATTGCTTTTAGATGAAGAACTTTTAGATGAATACTGTAATATATAACATCGCCACGGATGATATAACTGTATATAATTTGAGTTCTGTTGGACGGATTTTGATGAGACTTAAAATGTTAAATAGAAAATGTTTCAGGAAATATTTTTGTATAGGGGAGAGTAGCCGAATTTGGACCACTTCACTTATTTTCAGGTGTAACTCACTTAATATTTAAAATATCTGCAAAACACCACTACACGGGATCAATCTATTCATCTACTACCTAAATAAATCTTTAGATATTTTTTTTTTTTTGGAAATCTTAAAATTTATTTTAATTTGAAAAATTTGTCAAAAGTGGTCCAAATTCAGCGGCTGGTCTCCTAAGTTGGACCCCCAGTCTCCTAAATTAGACCAAACAATAGCAGGTTGTTTTAATGACTAGGTAATATAACTAATTTTATTAAAAGCAAAGTCTTCGATTAAGGAAACAATCAAACAAAATAACAGCAATGCAATATGATGAAATCAAATATCTGAAATAAGAGTAATTGTTTTAATGAAAATGTATTCAAAATATAAATCAAAATTATCAGTAATTAAGAATAGAAATCATGGAACTAATTGCCAACTACTTGAATATCATGCAAGGAGCGATGCAAAGCTTACACATGAATTTCGTTTATTGATTTTTTTTCCTGCGCACATGAGATTTTTTCTGTATTCCGTTTTCTTTATAGAATATCAAACAATTTCTAGGAAAAATGTTCTGAATATTATTATAAATATCATAATGCATATTAAAAATATGTTACTATAAATGTCCTATCAAATTCATTTAAAAGACTTGGAACTCTTAAACCTTCAAAAAATTCATTATTAGGAAACAATGAATAAAAAAACAACGATTTTTGAAAACAAAAAAAAATGATTTTTAAAACTTAGTAATTTTTAAATATTAAATATTTTTAAAGAGTGAAATTTAAAGTTAAATTTTCTCCAAATGTAATTTTGGAACATTGTGCGCAAGGTTGTTAAAAAACCTTTCAACATTTATTTTTTTTTCAAGTTTCAGAATATATAATATATGGCAGTCTGTATAAAATAAACCTAAGTTTTCATCTTTATGCGGATTTTTTACTTGTTGTTATACTGCACGCATCTTTCTAATTAAATATAAGCAAAATAAAGTTTTTTAAAGATGAAAACGCTATAACTTTTTATAAAGATTGAGTGTAAGCGAAAGTGTCTCAAGTGTAATTAGATAAACAAAATGTTATTTTACTTCGCAAAATTCTTTTGAATTAATGCGCGCAACTTCTGATTCCAATTTTCTGTTCGACAAATTTAAATAGAACTATGAGAACTAGTTTTTATTTTTTTATTTTCTAGTTATATTAAAATTTGACATATTATTGAATACAAGGTGGAAGAAATTTCCTACAGAAAAATTTCCAAAAAATATACAGATTTGTTCAATTTCATCGATGTTGGATTCTCTTCGGTTCCGTGTTTAGCCCGGAGTTGTTGATTCACGGAAATATATTCCTTTTTGTGCTGCGGTTGTAGCCTCGCCAACATATGATAATGAGAAATGTCAGACTGTGTATCGTCTAAGTAGTTCAGTTTGCGGAACGTCGGTGCGCTATACCGCCCCTAAGGCATGGTGATGTCACGGCGACGTCGTTGTGAAGTGACCGTTGACGTGACGTCGTTGTGAAGTCATAGTGACAAGAATGTGACGTCGTTATGGTCGTTTTAGAGCTCATTTGTGACAACTTTGTGAAGTCACGGTGTGACAAATTTGTGAAGAGTGTGTCATTTCGGACTATGAGTGATTGATATGAGTGATTGATAAGAGTTTGTCATTTCGGACTGGCATTAACTTTGTGATGAACCTGTCATGAAAGCGACAATGCTTTGAAGTCACATTGTGATCAAGTTGTGAAATATGTGTCATTTGTGACGAAATTTTATTTAACACTGTGATGATTCTGTGACGACAGTGACAATGTTGTGAAGTCATATCGTGACAATTTTGTGAAACTTGTGTGATTTGTGACGACTTTGTCATTTATAATTTGGCGATACAACGAAATTAAAACTTGGGAGCTGCTATGACAAGGGTATACGAAAAGAATTTTACTGAATCAAAATGCAATGCCCCGCTGACTTGAATTTTTGTTGCACCCTTTTTTCCTTTTGCAATAGATGAGAACATTGAAGACAACTGAATAATCGATCTATCATATTTTTTCCAAATTAGCTATTTGTTAAAAGTATAAAAATTACGAAAGAAACATTTTTGTTTAAATTTTCAAAACTTTATCAAAATAAAATTTGTATTAAAAATATAATATCTTATCATATATACAGTATTTTTTTATATTTAAACTATAGAAAATACTGAATGAAATTAATTTATCTCATTTAATACGCATTACAAACTCGAAGTCACTGGTGAAGGTGATTTTTTTCGATAACAAAATATCTATTAAAAAAATCGGAAGATAAAAAGAAATGCCGATATTATGTAGTTAAATTTTATATGTTTCATGATATTGATAACCATAAAAAATCTATATATGATTTTAATTCAAAAAAGTTTGGGCAGAGCAAATAGAGTACTTCTTTGTTATAAAGGCCCCTATAAATTTGAATATGCAAAAATTACAGTTACGATCTCGCTAAGATCATATTAAAGTTTATGTATGCGTCATATACATATATATATATATATATATATATGTTATATAAAAATTTTACCTTTACTATTCATTTAAATTATTCTAAATTGCCGGCATATTCATTATTTCCTTTTTTTTTAATACGCTCTATTATTTATTTCTAGCTAAATTCCTCTATTTTTAAAACGCGTATCTTAATAATAGATTTATTCCAAAACGTAATCTAAACTTTTAATCCGTTCATTAATTTTTATCGTCTACCAAACTGTAAAGTTCTGAACGCAGTTACTTATTTTTCGAATGTTTATCAAAGCCATTTTTACTATTTTATTCTATTTCATATCATTTTCCCGCCAGCTAGGAGACAACCTTTTCACATCGAAATCATTCCATTAGCGGCGCTGGGATTCTTTCCTGTAACGTTTCTTCATCGCTCTCCACTGGCTGAGTGTCGGATCCCAGTTTCACTTCGAGGCTCGTTCGTGTTTTTCGTTGGTTTAGCCTGAAGTTTTCATTTCAATCGGAATTCATCCGCGCATTCTCATAAATAGCGAGAGCATGAGCTCAGAAGGAGTGATTTTTGTGCTGTGATTGTTTACATAACCTGTTACCCGGTGTCCTTAGCCATGTTGAATATTCATTTTGTAAATTAACATCTATTTAGAATGAGTAACTAGTTTATGCTCGAGTGGAATGCTCTGATTTCTCATCTGCGGGAATTGTTCAGTGTTGGTATGTTCTGATGGAATAAACAGTTGTTCTATGACTACGTGTCCATGTGTTTAACCCGGTGGAAGGCGCGCGGGGTACCTGAGTCACCCCAGTCTCATAAAAACTTCTATTCTGGAATTCGTATTAGTCCGTCATTATTCATCCCTTCAGTAGCTAACTTTTAAAATGTTTTCTTTCAATAGCACCTGCCATCAGCAGGTGTTTTTCTTTTGTTAGGGAGAAGCAATCATTTCCTGGAAAGCCACCTGCCACTGGGGTAACCTAGCAACCCCGCGCGACCGCATTTTACAGCAATTCCCTCTCATTAGTTTTCTGCTCGCATAGATAGTGGACGCTTGATTTTTTGTTCTTTTCGAAAATGGCAGCTAAACGAAAATTGACGGAATATGAGAAAGAAATGGAGAGATTGAGAGGGCTGCTGGATACTGTTGAAACTTCAGATGAAGAAATAGACTCTGCTAGTGAAGATGAAATTGATTATGAAATTTATAGTAGTCACGACAGTGACAGTGAATTTGAAGCTGCCAATATAAGCGGTGAATCCGATCAAGAAAATGACATTTACGTAGGAAAAGATAAAACAGTCTGGAAAAAAGATAAACCGAATGCAAAAGTGAGAACTAGCTCGTGCAACATCATTATTCATCTACCTGGACTAAAATCAGTTGCATCAGGTATTACGGAACCTGTTGAAAGTTGGGAACTCTTTTTTGATTCCAACGTTATAAAAAATATCGTGGATTGCACTAATATTTTTATTGATAAAATATCTGCAAATTTCCAACGAAGTCGTGATGCTAGAAATACGGATGAAGTGGAGATGAGAGCGCTATTTGGTCTCTTATATTTATGCGGGCTACACAAATCATCCCATACTAATGCAAAGGATTTGTGGAGCGCCGATTCCAGTTGCTTCGTTTTTCGAAGCAACTGGAATTGAATTGCTTCGAAAAACAATGTCTTACAAGCGGTTCACATTTCTTCTCAGATGCTTGAGATTTGATAATATAAAAGACCGTGAAGATCGACGTCAATTAGATAAACTGGCAGCAGTGAGAGATTTTTTCAGTGCATTCAATAAAAAGTGTCAAGAGATATATTCAGTTAGTGAATATGTCACTATAGACGAGAAGTTAGAAAAGTTTCGAGGTCGTTGTGGATTTCGGCAGTACATGCCGAAAAAACCGGCAAGATATGGAATTAAAATATTCGCCTTAGTCGATGCGAGGACATTTTATACATATAATATGGAAATTTATGCCGGACAACAACCAGAAGGTCCGTTCAAAGTCGACAATTCACCATCTGCAATTGTAAAACGACTCTGCACCCCGTTATTTGGATCCGCAAGGAACGTGACAATGGACAACTGGTACACAAGCTATCCATTAGCAAAAGAGCTTCTATCAAAGAAACTAACTATCGTGGGAACTTTGAAGAAAAATAAAGCTGTGATTCCTGTTGAATTTTTAGAAGCAAAAACAAGGGAAGTTTTTTCATCTATATTTGGATTCCAAAAGGACGTAACATTAGTGTCTTATGTTCCGAAGAAATCGAAATGTGTAGTTTTGTTGTCTACAATGCATCATGATAACACGATAGATGAAAACTCTGAGAAAAAGAAGCCGGAAATAATACAATTTTACAATGAAACAAAGGGAGGAGTGGATACTGTTGATGAAATGTCTACACTTTATTCTGCTGCGAGGAAAACAAATAGGTAGCCGATGGTTGTTTTCTATTGTGTGTTGAATGTGGCAGCTATAAATGCGCGAGTTGCACTTATGTCCACCAAAAATGCTCCTCTGCAGTACAAAAGTAGGCGAATGTTCTTGAAAACATTGGCATTGTCTCTAGTTAACCAACAAATTATGAAAAGATCAACTATGTCAATGTTGCCCAAGGAATTACGAGAAAAAATTAAATCTGATTTGCCCTCAACAGAAAGTAATGATGATCCTGATAATAACTTGCCAAAGAGAATAAAGCTTGGTAAAGGACGATGTGCAGTTTGTCCTCGAGCTAAGGACAAAAAAACCACAATTAGTTGTATTAAATGTGAACAATTTACTTGCAAGGATCACTCTAATTACGTCTGTGACAAATGTATGTAAAGTCCAATAAAGGTATGTAATTTTTTTTGAAAATGAGTAAGGTTTTTTTTTTTTTTTTTTTTTTTTTTTTTTTTTAAGAATTATTAGTGCAGATATTTATTTAAATATATTCTGAAATTGAAACTTATATCTTAAAAATATATTTTATACATTTTTTATATATGTTTGAATAAATTTACATGCGTAAATTGCATTAAACTTAAGTTTTTCGGTGGGGGTTATACAGGAACCCCACGCGACCAAATGTGTGCTAATGAGTGCGCGCCTTCCACCGGGTTAATTGGGAAAACCTCATATTTCTTCATACGCCTTCTTTCAACACTTACGCTGCCTCGATTTCATAAGGAAATAATAAGTGTTTTATTGGACTATACCAATATTATCATCGCTCTACAGCTGCTATATTTTCACAGAGTTGATACCTCCGCTAGCAATGCTTGTGCTAAGTGGTAGGAGTGCTTACAACATCACCAATGGCTCATTAAAATGTGGTACGACTACAGTAATACGTAATAAACACGATGTGATATTTCAGCTACACCCATTAAATTGTTTCGTAACATATATATATATATATATATATATATATGTACTCTAAACGCTCATCATGTGCCATATGGTCATTATATACGTATTGTTTACGTCTTTATTGCCACATACATGTATATATATAATATATACTATATATATTTATCTATGTCATATACACACATATATATGTATGTAATGTATATATATATATATATATATATATATATATATCTTGTACATCTAATACACATGTCATAAATATAAATGACTACAACTGGACATTTTATCTCACAAAATATTGTTTGTATCATATATTATCATAAAGTCATATATGCTTTATAATATGGTAATTCATAATCAGGATCCACTGTATCGCAAAAATACCTAAACACTTTCAAACTATTTCGATTCTAAAATATACAATGACTTGTCATGCTAGCGCTTTCTGAAAAAAAAAAAGGCAACAAACGCTGCTTCTTTTGGAATTGCATTGTTAACTTTTGACTATATTAAAAAAAAAATGGCATCTGAAAATATGAAAGCTGTTAGTTTTATTTCAACACATATGATAAACATGCTGAAACAGTTTTTAAATCGAATAATTATTTTAAGTACTTTTTAATGTTGATATTGCAAAAATTTACTCGAATGTTAGAAAATGTGATTTTAGGTATATATAAAAAAAATTAAGACATAAAAATAATAAAATATTCATATTTTTTTGTATATTTTCAATAAGTAGAAAATTACATACTTCGGATCAATATTATCAATTTACAAATATTATTGTGAATTCTAATATATACAAACTGACCTTTGTAAATATCTATTCGTGGTTATCTCCAGCCTTTATAATTTTACAAAATTTCCAGAGTACATTATAGCAATAACGAGCTGAAACTGCTCAAATGATTAATACAACTTTGTTAAAAAAAATAAAAATCGACTGAGTATTGCCAGTATCCCTATGTTGAGAATCCTAAGAAAAATTTCGGCAAAAATCGTTATGTTGGAAGATAGCAACAATAAATAAAATCGCATTTTTTACTGTAAATGTAAGTAATACTTTTGGGCATATATACAAAGGTGATACAAAGGGTTAATTTATTTTACATCAGGCTTTGCTTGCAGTAAAATACGTATTTAAAACAACTTCCCGTAAGACATGGTGACGTCATGGCGACGTCGTTGTGAAGTCACACTGTGACTTTGTGACCGTCGATGTGACGTCAAGTGACGTCATAGTGACTAAAGTGCGAAGTCGTTATGTCCGTGTTAGAGCTCGTTTGTGACGTCACATTGTGACCACTTTGTGAAGTCACGGTGTGACAAATTTGTGAAAAGTGTGTCATTTGTGACGAAATTGTCATTAACATGTGATGGTTCTGTGACAGCAGTGACAATTTTGTGAAAATTGTGTGATTTGTGACGATTTTGTCATTAACTTTGTGACGAATATGTGACTACAGTTACAATGTTGTGAAGTCACACTGTGACACACTTATACATGTTGTAAAATCATTTACATCTATAACGTTATTATACTTTGGCAATACATCGCAATTAAAACTTGTGGCCGCTATAACAATGTTATATCAAAAGAATTTTACTGAATAAAAATGCAATGCCCCGCAGAATTAAATCTTTCTAGCAACTTTCTCTTCTATTATAATGAATGAGAATATTGAAGACGATTACATATTCGATATATCAGAATTTTTTTTTTCTAAATTATCTATTTGTTCTACTAAGAAGCATTAAAATTACCAAAGAAACATTTTTGTCTAAATATTTGAAGCTTTGTCAATTTAAAATGAAATGTAAAAATATAATATCTTATAATATATATAGTACAATTTATATTCTTTAAAGTACAGAAATACGGAATGAAATTAATTTATCACATTTAATACGCATTAACCCCTTAATTCTCGCTCCCGTAATATTCACCGTCTGTGTCTTTTATTCAGATTATTTGATTCCTACCAGTTTTTTTTAAATAGTGCAATTGGCTTTTCTATGGTATCATTTTACCCGTTATTAAATATGCTGAATATTTCTTTTCCAAAAAAGTGAGGCCAATAAGAAGTTTGAATTTTCAAACCGTAATTTCATGCGACCGTTAAGGGGTTAGGAACTCTAAGTCACTGGTGAAGGTGATTTTTTTTTCGATTAATATAAAATCTATGAAAGAATTGAAAGATAAAAAGGAATGCGCATATTAATTATATTTTATATGTCTTACGATATTGATTACTAAAAAAATTCTATATATGATTTTAATTCAAACAAGTTGGGGCGAAGAAAAAGGTTACATCTTTGTTATAGAGGGCCCTCTTAATTTAATTATGTCAAAGTTGCAGTTACGATCTCGCTAAGAGCATCGTGAAGATTATACATGTGCGTCATATATATGTATATTATATATATAATATATATGTATTCTCCAAACACTTACCATGTTCCATATAGACATTATATACGTATTTTTACGTCTTTTATGGCACATATATATACTGTATTTATATATGTCATGTACATGCACAGATGTATATCTATATATATCATGCACATCATATACACATGTCATACATATAAATGACTATAACTGGACATTTTAGCTCTCGAAATGTTGTTTGTATTGTATCATATATTATTATAAAATCATATATGCTTTATAATTTGGTCATTCTTAATCAGGATCCACTTCCACTATATCACAAAAGTACCTAAACAAGTTCAAACTATTTCGATTCTAAAATATACAATGATCTGTCATGCTAGCGCTTTATTCTGGGGGAAAAATAAAATAAAGAAAGGCAACAAACACTGCTGCTTCTGTAATTGCATCGTAATCTTTTAACTACATAAAGAAAACAATCGTATGTAAAAATATCAAAACTGTTATTTTTGCAGCAACATCTATTATATATATATAATCCAAACGGAAATTTCGTTCCGAACGCCGAGATTTCGAGTTCTACCACATGGATTTTTACGGAACTTATACCGTTAGATAGGTATCGTTCCAGGGAAGGTTTTAAGCTATAACACATCATTCTACCTAGATTAGTTATAGAATTATTATGGAAAATTCTATTATTTTGGACTTTGTTACTTCATATTTCCTTAAATATCTGGGCTCCTATTGGTCGTAGAGCTTAGATCTCGCGCCAAAAGTAGCTCCGAAGCACCCAAGCAAACTTTTCCCCGCGATTATTTTGCCGTTTTCCTATTTCCTCTAACTCTATTAGGGGCCCGCGTAGGGCCCCTTTAAAATATTTTTCGTAGTAATTTCAGCAATTATCTTAAATTATTGGTTAAGACCGCCACCCTCCCGATTCATGTATCTACGGAAAGGTTGCATGAAGGAGTTTCGTTCGGATACGCTTTCGTTAAGAATAGAATGCGCTCCCTGGTGGTGGAATGTGGAACTAACATAACGCGATATTGTTAAAATTAGGAAATCTAACAATGCGATCTGTTTTAAACTTTGAGATAGTTCATAACACATAATCTATTATCTATTATATTATATATATATATATAATCTATTATCTATTCTATTATCTATTATATATATAAAATCCAAACGGAAATTTCGTTCCGAACGCCTAGATTTCGAGTTCTACTGCATGGATTTTTACGGAACCTATACCGTTAGATAGGTATTGTTTCAGGGAAGGTTTTAAGCTATAACATATTATTCTACCTATATTAGTTTTAGAATTATGACGGAAAATTCTGTTATTTTGGGCGATAAGGTTACCATTTTATTTCTTGGCGAAATTCATCGTTGATAAAAAAAAATTGAAACTGCTATTAAACCTCGAAAAATAAAAGAAAAACTGTTACTAATTTTATTTAAATGAAAAAAAAAAGAAAAAAAGAAGAAGAAAATCGTTTTAATGAGTGATAATATTAAAAAACGGAAACATTTAATCAAAACCTGAAAGAAATATTTGTAATGCTTAAAAATTAATTTAATAAGAAATATTACACTTGATACGCAATATTTGGCTCTTTATCGCTTGCGTTAGATATGGAAACGAATCTGAAAATTTGATTAGATGAAATTTTAACGACATTTTCTTTCTGTTCTGTTCTTTTCTTTTTTTTATATCTAATTGTCCCATCACGTGACTTATAGAAGAAACAAGCAGATGTAATTGTGAGTCACATGTGTAATTACTATTTGTTTCTTTACAATTTTTTATTTTTCTTTTGTCGCCAAACAATGTGATTTTAAGCCAAAAATGCATAAGCGTGACATTAGCTTGAGGATGTTCTCACAAATGGTGCTTTTTTAGGTGAAAGAGATCATTTTTTGAGTACATTTTCATATTCAATTGTAACTTATATAGATATCAGTTAATATTTTAAAAATGGAATCGAATACTTAAATTTCAGTGTCAATTTTTGCCACACATACATATTGTAAAATAATTTCATACTTTTTAAAATGTTTTTCACCGTAATTCCGAAAGCATGTGATATTTATAAACTCGAACTCAGATCAACGAATATTACCCATTTTATTTAAGCAAATATTATCTATTTTCTCAAGTCATATCGCCAATTTCATTTATAGGAAAATTCACAGGTTCGAAATGTAGGAAATAAAGATAATTTTTAAGGAAATTTAAGTTTTAATACGTTATTACTATGGAAAAATTCAACATTTTGAAAAAAAAAATTACAAGTCTTTTGTAATTCGTCATTTCTTCTTCGTCTTTCTTCGTACTTTCTCCTCTGTTATGTAATATTTCAAATGATATTGGACTAATTTTCGATCATCGATTCACCGCAAAATCACATATCTAATATAGTATATAAAATAAAGTCTGGATTAGGGGACTAATTAACGCACAGCGCAAACTACTGAACCTAAAATCTTGAAAATCGTGGTAAAAATACTTCTTATGACATAAACTTCTGCTAAGAAAGGATTTTCTAAAGTGTCACCCCTAATGGTTTTTGCACGGGGAGGGGAAAAAATCGAATATCAAAATTATGCGTCAAATGATAGCATATTTTAATGTAGTTTTGTATGCTGAATCGAATGCTACCAAATAAATTTTTATAAGTCCAACAGTTCATGACACATTTCACATTTTTTCTAATTTGGCGGTGTCTTTGGCATCTAAACCTCAAAATATCTATCATTACACCCGTTACTCTAGCAACGGAAAAAATTCAAATCAACCCTTTTGGCTAAAAAATAAAAACGGCTCTATGAGTTTGAAATAAAAATGCAAGCATCTTAATTTTTTTAAAAAATAGTGATTTTATGTAAAATAAAAGGGAAAAAATTACTGAGAATTTAGCGTTATAAAACAAAAATGGAAAAGGTACTACTTAGATATTCCGTCGACCAAAAATCTATCGTCAAACTATAAGATTAAATGCCAATAATGGTTGATCGTAAATATCAAATTCACTTGAATTTAAACAAACTACAAGTGTTTACGTCATCAAGTGATTTTAATTTCGACGTTTTATTTGTATTTTTATTAATGTTATACTAATTTATTTGTTATTTCGTTATTTAAAATAAAGATTATGTCAATTTATATAATTTGGCGAATGGTTTGGCGATTTATATAATTTGGCGAAATGGGTCGACGGGATAACAAGTAGTACCAATGAAAATATTTAAGTATGAAAGCAATGTTTGTAACGACTTGAAAATTATTTTCATATATATAAACTCGGTTTATGGCGTCAGATGCCGTCATCCGAAGAATCTACAAGAGTCTTTTTCCATTTTTTCCGGTCATAGGTTCCTCAATGAAAGAAATTGGAATTGGAATAATATTGTGCGATTTATAAATTGCTCCTCGATAAGAAGGAAAAATGGGTACATTTATAACAACCGTGCGCACATCTCGCTGATAGCATTTTTAAAATTCCCAGTAGCAGTAGTTACATTTTGCGTATGTAAATTAAAAATATTTTTTTGCTTTTAATTATGGCATTATTTCCTGTTATTGTTTATCTTTTCAGTTTTTTAAATGAAATTAGTATAAGGCATGCATTTTAAATTAAACGAGTGAAAGGTTTGTGTTTTAAATGAAAATAATAAAATAAGAATATGCTATGAAAACAATCTTTATTGATTTATTACCTGCGCCCGGCTGACATAAAAGTATCACAAAAGCCACATATTCACTTTTCTTTGAGTAGTTGCTCATGAGAATTCAAGTTAACCGTCCGTAATCGGATACTTCACATATTGGTGTATTAGCTTTAATGTTGAAAGCATCGTTTTTGTTTGAAGCGAAAACTTTACTATGAATTTTACACAAAATCGCATCATCATCATCTACTATATATTTACAACGGAAATTTGTATTTCATTCCGATTGTTTATAATACTTTCGTAGGATATACCACAATTAGTTAGGTAATAATTTTGGAAAGGTTTTAGTGAATACATATTGTTCAAGGGTACTTAGTTATAGAGCAACAGTAAAAGTTCAAAAATTAAGTGAACCTGATTATGAAAGTTTAGCCTTTTTAAAAAAATCTACAGAACATATTTTGTTACAAGTGGCCCTGTTGCATGACTTTTAGGAATGGTGTTAGTATATACGATTTCATTATATGTTGATTAGTTACAGAGGTATTAATTCCTGTTGTCATAACGGTCTCATTACCCGACCATAAGTGCGCTGTTTATAATCAACTAAAACAATTACTTCTTAATTGCTAAATTTTGTCCAACGCTTAAGATAACATTATATCGCAATGGCGTTCGCATCGTTTTCAGTAATGTGCAAGGTCAAGCTGAAGATCCATATTGTTTAAAATAAAAGTTCAAATTCACCATTTAGTTTAATCCAAGGTTCATTTGGAAATATTGACCAGCGCAGCGGGCATAGCCTGCTAGTATATAATAAATATGTTGAAACAGTTTTTAAATCGAATAATTATTTATGAGCTATTTAATGTCGAAATTGCTTATATTTACTTCAATGTTAGAATATGTAATTTTGGGTATCTAAAAAATGATATAAGACATAAAACTAATAAATTGTTGATTATTTTTAATATTTGAAATAAGCAGAAAATTGCATACATCTCATTTACAAATACAAATTTGAAAAATATATAAACTTACCTTTGTAAATATCTCTTCGTGGCTATCTCCAGCAATTTTAATTTTACAAAATTTACGATGTACATTTTAGCAATAACGATCCTGAAGTACTCAAATGATAAATACAACTTTGGTATGAAAAATTAACTCAGTATTGTCAGTATCAGTATGTTGAGAATTCTAAAAACAATTTTGATAAAAATCGCTTTATTGGAAGATAGCAGCAATAAATAAAATCGTATTTTTAAGCTCACTGTAAAAGTAATTGCGACTTTTTAGTATGTTGCAGATATGTAGAACGGCAATACAGGGGTTAATCTATTTTACATCAGGGCTTGTCTGCAGTAAAATACATACTACTTAAAAACTACTTTTTGATTATTAAAAAATTACTTTAATAATTGATTTCCAAAATTACATATTTATTCACGAAATTATATATTAAAAAAATAACAACTATTACTATCTATGAATTTTTAAACAATAATAGTTTATTGTATACATAATAAAACCATTAACATTATTTTTTTTTCTTAATATTACACGTCCATGATTTTTAATAGTAAACCATTTCTTCTTTCCATTTCTTTTAATAGGGCTTCTCCGTTGTGCCCTTGAGAAACCCTTTTTCTTATAAATTAATCTTCTGTGCAGATGCAAATTTTTGAAGAAAAATATGCAATGCAAATTGTTTCAGAACATCACTTAATACAAAATAAAAAAGTTAAGTTTACAAATAATTGTATTCAATAAAAAGGCTTTTTTAATAAATAATTTAATTATCTTTAAAAATTAATAATTATTTTAACGATTGATTATAATACTTGTTCATATACTTCCATATTTATGAAAACATGTGATTTTAACGAGATATTTCAAATAATAAAACAAATAAGATTAAAATGCAATTTAAATCATTAACTTGATCAAAATGGTTGATAAGCAAGTTATCCATTTCAACAAAATAAATAATAAATGCATGAAACTTATGCTTATAGGAAGCTGACTAAAATCAGATAATTTAAGAAAAAAATGCAAACAGGGAAAATAATATTTTTTCATACCGATTTTTCCTTGACGTTATTCTATCTGTACTTTTTTTTTTTGCAACACAAATTAAGTCCGATAATAATTACAGTAACAAAGGCTGAATCATTTTCACCAAGCCGAAGTTACTGTAAATTTCTCGGACTCATATTTTGTTTCATGTATTAACTTGGAATTGCTTCAATTTGTTAATCCCTGTCAATAATACGCAACCAAACAGGTCTATGCTGTCGGAAAATCTTCCCGCGTCCGTCACGTTCTAAAAGCTTCTCTATTTACTCTTTTCTGCGGTCGTGTACTCCGCAGACGATTTTAAGGACCGATGCAGATGTCTTTCGTTTCCGTTTATTTGTTTATGTATACAACAGATTCCGAACTTAAATGCGTAATAATTTTAGAAGAGTGTTTCTAATTAAAATTTTCTATTTGAAGAATTTTTTGATGCATTTTACCTTTTATTTTTATCAGTTTCATAGATTGTAAAGTTTCTTTTCTGCAAATAATAATAATATTAATATTCATAATTGGAGTTTTTTAGATAAAACATTGTTTAAAAATTTTAAATGCGTAAAAATAAATTTAATAGTGATAATGAAAAACCTTTTCTTAAAAAAAGGGTAAAGTTTGTATCACTCGTAATAAATACAAAATATCTTTTTTAAAAATAAAAAAGGATTCGCGAAAAGAAAAAGTATTTTATTTGCCAATCTGTCATTCTTGTCATATTAATTTTCTATAGAATAAAGCATCTTGTAAAATAACTATTTTTTAAGACATTTGTGGAAAACAAAGAAATGAAAATACGAGTAATTATTTATGCCATGGGTTTGCTTAAGTTTTGTATACTTATTTTATATTCGGAAAATATTAATTTTATTTAGAAAATCTGAATTAAATAGATTAAAAAAATAGTTACTTAAAATAGTTAAACACAAACAGGAAAAAAAAATATGACTTGAATGCAAATTATAAAGCAAGCAATTCATATATGACTAAACTTTGAAGTCTCTTTCTAAGTGCATTAAAAGCTGCAGACTTAACTGTAATGGAAAATGTTTAGTTTGAAACCTCAGAAGTTTCTCGATTACTCTTTGAGAAACTTCTAGTATAACAGATGATCATTTACAAAAATCACCATAAAAGATAAATCGAAGTACGTATAGCTAAAACATTTTTTAATTAGATGGGATTATTATAATTTGAAAATAATTTTGTGTCGCTGGTGAATTAATTACATTTTATGTTATGTAAAATAATAAGTTTTGATCAGAGGCACGGGGTTTCAACTTGGGCCACCGTTATAATTAATTAATAATTATGTATATTTATGTATGCATTAATTACTCAAAAAAATTTTCTTTTTACATTTTCGTTTTCGACGGAAAATAGGAATAATACCGAAATTCGGTTTCGGTATGGTACAATATGGTGGTACGTTACATACCGTGACGTACGTTACATGCCGTGACATTCGAGGCTAACGAGAAAGACAGGCTACCGCGGTGGGTCCGATTCTTCTTGTTTTGCAGGCCGCTGCAGTCACGTGATGCTATTTTCGCACACCTTCATTGCTGCATTCGAGTATCACGTGACTCCAGCGGTCTGTAAAAAAAGAAGAAACCGACCCACCGCGGTAGCCTGTCTTTCTCGTTATCCTCGCGTGACATTACAGTGACGTCACAATTTTTTTTTTTTTAAATTGCCATAAAAATATTTTTTACAGTAAATATTATGTTTTGAAGAATTTTTTTAATCTTTTAAAGTTTTCTAAGAAGTTCACATCTCAGTCACAATGTGACATCACTAAGTGGTGGAATTTTGGTCACAGATCTGACGTGACCAGTTACAGTGACGTCATAACGACGTCACCGGGACCATGCATGCTATGAGGGTTTTTGATTATTTAAAAATAACTTTAATAACTGATTGCCAAAATTACATTTTATTTATGAAATTATATATTATAAAAATCATAACTCTTACTATCTAGGATTTTTTTTAAACAATAATCCTTTACTGTTTGTAAAACACAGCACCGCAATTACTCTACAAGGGTGGCTCAATAATTATTGTCCCTAGTGTATATAAAATATTTGTACTGCGATGGTTGTTGTGGAATATCGAAGCCTATTGTATTAGATGCCTATATGCTCAATTTTGAAACCGTAGTTGCTATATTCACATAGTTTTAGAGGGAGGTGTGAAAGGGGAGAGTGGTGGTTAAAGAAGGATGATTTTTAGCTTACGGGGCTAGATTTGTGGCAGTGGATGAGACGTAACTACTGTCATTTGGACTGGGGATCATAGTGATGTAGCCCCATCTCATCTACTGTCACAAATGTAGCCTCATAAGCTCCAAACCTGCATTTCATCCTCACCCCTTCCTTAATCCCCCCACCCCCAAAAAAATAGGTCTTTAAAACTTCACCTCTCCCTCCAAAACTCTGTTAATATGGCAGCTACGGTTCTGAAATTGAGAATATAGGCATTTAAGAGATTAGGCTTCGATATTCCACATCAACCATCGCAGTACAAATATTTTTATATACATTAGGGACAATAATTATTGAACCACATACCTATATTTTGAGTTTAATGTGAAAGTTTTTAATGTTTTGACAAGGTTCTATCTCGCTGGATATATTTTGCCATGGCCACTATAACTCGGATATTATCATAAATAGTACAAAGAGATTAGAATCTACTTCTAAATTTTTAGAATAAAGTCTGGTGAAAATTTTATAAATATATATTCTATTAGAAATACAGATAATCATATTTACTTTTATATAAGACAATAAAACAAAATAATCAACACAATATCAAATGGTAAACTACTTTTTTAATGTAAATAAAGTATAAAAATTGAGACCATGAACACAAACTAGAGTCACACATAGGTTTATTATAATTATTAATATTTTATTTACAGGATTATATGGTAATTACCAATAGAAATCCATTTTAATCACGCTGTTTATAAAGAGTGCTTAATATCGATATTTTGAAATATATCTCGATAAAATCATTCAGGAAATATAATTCTAAAAGTATCCAGAATAAAAAGTAAATAATAAAATATCGTTATTATATTTTAGATTCACACTGTTCAAGTATTTGCGTTATTTTTAAAGTAAAATCATATTTAAACTCTTACTGATTGTGTAGCTTATATATTTTCATTTGCCAACAGACTTCTAGTTCACACTGAAAACATTTCAATAAGAATGTTTAACAACTAAAAAGATTTCACCCGCTATGACTTTTTCTTTATAGATTTTGATACACAGTTTGTGAATCATTCTTTGAAGTGAAATATGTCTTTTCCTGTTTATAGCACCAATTTTGTTTTACCGCTAATTCTTAAAAACAATATGTTTTTGACTTATCAAATCCAAGTCAATTGATTTAATAGGCTAAAGTGTAAAAAAGTGAAGCTATTAAGATAGGCAGATTTTCCATGATTCATTTTAAATGCGCAAATCAAGTGATTTTTCATTAATAAATCTATAACTTACACCAGAAATTTTAAATAGATATTGCTTTTAAATATTAAATAAAAAAAACGTTATGTATTGCTGATTATGTGTAATCCAGTAGAAAGAAAAAAATCTCAACCTCGGAATTGAACACGTTCCCAGGATCAGTGCCCCGATACTCCAGCATAAACTTACGAGAGCGTACCGAGCATGACAACGCTCACACTTAAATGACGGTAAGGCTGCAACCGCAAGTAGCTGATAGGGACAGCTAAATGCAACAATGTTAGCAATGTTATAACGACTGCGTTTTGATAATTCAATGCGATTGCGCGAACTACGGGTTCGCATAACAATATGGGATAAAATATCAAAAAATCCCTAAACGGTTTCTGCACATTGTTTTGCTGGTGTCGACATTCGTTTGTACTTGGAACTTAGTCATGCGTTTGATATTTTGTTGTGCGTTTATATTTTATTTTTCTAAATAAAAAACTGGATTCCATAATAATTCAAATTACATCACTCGCTTATATTTTTCAGATATATTATCATTTATCCTTAAATAGAAATGTTACAAATTTGCAGCAAACTGTCCAATCATTTGATATCTTTTGTAAAAACATGTTGTTTACATAATAGTAATTTAACGCTATTCTGACATTGTTATTGCCAATAATATGGTCAGAAAAGATTCAAGTTACGGTTATCTAAACGTTTCCTATAAAAACAACCGATTAACTGGTCGGTTTGCTGTAAATTTTTTAACAGTGCACATGGTTAAAAATTTGCTGCACGCCGTTAAAAAAAAAAAAAAAAAAAAAAAAAAAAAAAAACGGTTACATAACTACAAGTTAATGCTATTCTGTATTAATACTTGGAATTTTTTCCCAGAGAGGGAAACAATCGCCTTGCATACAATACATCAAATGAAAAGCAAATTTCTAAAATTAATAGCTTAAAAGGCGCAGAGCCCAGAGTAGTGAAAAGGATTACATGCCGGGACTCGAACAAGGGTCATCGGTATAACGCACTGACATTCTACCGACTAAACCACATATAACGATACCCAAAATGGAACTTCTCACTATTACATGTTGGCAAGGCTACAAACGCAGCACAAGATGGAATATTTATCGTGAACCACTGACATGGAGAAAACACGAAACGTAATTAAATCCAGCATCAATTGAAACTATATTAATACTTGGAAAAAAATTACCAGAGAGAAACATTTGCCTTGCATATAATATTTCAAATGAAAAGCAAATTAAAAAAAATTAATTGCTTAACCCCTTCGGGACTGGTGCCTTTTACAGAATTTTTAATCTTTTATCACCGATTTTATAAAACAGAAATTTTTGCCTAATTGAATCGGGAAAACGCTCAGATTAAATAAAGAAAAATTTACAATAAAAATTTATTGGTGAGAATAACCACTGATTCTGAGCACCTTAAGCGGCACGTATACGGTTCGCTCGTCCCCAAGGGGTTTACCCTTTCCGGCACACTGTGCCCGGGTCGGGATACCTAATTTTAACTCCAAACTTACGAACGGCACGAATAATATTTTAGTAAAATTTTACTTTTACAAAGAATAGATAAAAAAACATGTTTTTAATTTCTGAAAAAGTCGTTTTAAAATTCCGGTGTCAGTCGATCATTTCATCATTTTACAACAAAAATTGCCCGTGCCGGAAATGTTTAAAAGGCACAAAGGCCAACCTAGTGAAAAATATTCCATGCCAGGACTTCCATGTGGTTTAGTAGGTAGAATGAAAGTGCGGTATACGGCAGGCCCGTGCTTGAGTCCCGGCATGGTATCTTTTACACTAGGTTGGCCTTTGCGCCTTTTAAGGAATTAATTTTTTTAATTTGCTTTTCATTTGAAATAATGCTATTCTGACCATATTATTGCCGATATCATGGTCCAAAAAGATTTAAATTACGGTTACGTAACCATTTTCTATAATAAAGGCAGAACGACTGGTCAGTTTGCTGTAAATTGTTAACAGTGTATATTCCTGAACACACGCTGAAAACTGAAAACACACCAATGGGTTATTTTCACTTTAATCTTGCGTCACATGACACACGCACATTTCCCACTGAGAACATTCTGCCAATTTAACTTTAAATGGTATTCAAAATAGATTTCTTCAAAGAACTTCTTAGTGGATATAGTGCAGTTATTTTCATACAATATTTAATTCAGTTACAAAGAACAATAATTTTTATAAGGATATTTGTATTTTTATTTTTTTAAATTACATTCAAAGTTATTTTATCTCGTATGTTAGAAAAACATTGATGGTGTATTAATGTTGTTTACTAAATTCGTCAATTAAATTTTTTATTTTGATCAAAGAATCTTTAACGCTGAATCAAGTAATTTTTTAAAGATTTACCTGGAAACATTAATTGAACAAAACAGAATTTTAAACCGAAATTTAAAATTAACTTAGAATATTAAACTAAGAAAAAAAAATTACATATTTTTCTTTAACAAAACATATAGCAAAATACATATATAAATGATTGAAATTTAAAAAATAATATCATTCATATATGTTTCACATATGTATTTGCAACTACTAAAATAGTGAAAAATATATATTTTGGCCCGCCTGTAAAAATAATAATAATAATAATAAACAACTTATAGATATACAATATGACTGCATTCCTTAAATCTTTTTTTTTCATTTTTAAATGCATATATCTTAATAAATTTAAAAGGACTGGAAACTTTAAAATGGATTTTTTTATTGTCTTCAGTGTTTTAACTCTTAAATGCCTAATTTTTCAAAAATTATTTTAATAATGTTTTTCGGCTTTCATTTTTTAAATAAATCATGGGAAAAATACTTTAAAAAAATCATATTTTGTATTAAGTATGGTTTACAGCTAAAAAACAGTTTGTTATTAATCGGCAATACTGGTCTTTAATTGAAAAAATAATTTCCTCTGATAAAATTCTCTAATATTAGACACACAAGCATTTTCAGAACTATCATAAGAAATAAATTTTACTTGCTCACGGCAGAACAAAATAGAATACTTCGCAAGCTTCAAAACAAAACAAAAAGAACATGTAGCAACATTTGAAAAAATAAATTTATCTTTATTCTTAAACAGCACAAGTGTTGCCATCTACATGTTAAAAATCTATTTTATAATATCTTCAGAATGTATTTTATTGGCAACATTAGGTATTATAGATTAAATAGTTTTCTAATAGTATTTTAGAAGACTAAATTGGGTATGTTGCCGAAAGGCAACACCCGTCATTTATGGGTTAATTTCGAATTTTAAGCCGTCATTAAATACAAACGTTACGTGATAAATCTTATTTCATACAAAAGACGAGAAATCCATTTAAATTAATTCCAAAGTATGAGATTATTTCAGGCATATTTGTTTACTGGGTTTATCTTAAAAGTTTGTATTACTTATCACTGTCACAAAACCTTTTGTAAATGCTCACTAGGCTTCCTACAGCTAAAGAATATCTGGTCACGCGAGTTAAGCAAAGTTAGCTGAGCTCCAGAGTCGAAAACTTCTAGCGAAGTGTCAAAGATAAGAAACTTATCCTCCACCAAGCAATTACAGCTAAGGAAAGTTTTATTGATTTTGTAGTTTTCTGTGGATTGTTAAATCTTTACTGGGAAAACTTTTACTTGTTTTAGGATTTCTTTAAGAGAAAGTATTTATCTCCCAGCGTATTTTTGAAATAACATATATGTGGTTAATTAACACTTCCCAACATAGTTGAAAAGTGTTATGAATAGAGTTTGTCTGTCTGTCTTTCCGTGGTCTAACACGCGTAAATATACTCGGATTGCTATGTTATTGATATACATTACTGAGGTTCACCATGGTATTTTCGATATTGAAAATGAAGTGTTTAACATTTATACTTCATTTACAGGACTACTCAAAAGTATTTTGTTACATTATGGCCTACGGAGAAAAATCATTTTCGAGTGTTTCAATATTTTAGACATAATGGAATTTATATACCTTATAGAGATTTATTATAAAATTGTTACCATGGAATATGCTATGGATAACATTGACAGTGCGGTAAAGGGGAACTCAAACGCATTTCGCTGTTTTATTTTCTATGAAGAAAAATCAGTTGCGACGTCGTATAATGAAAAACGTAATGAAATTGACGTAAATTTCGAAGATGCACTAATGTATGCTTTCTGTAGCATTTTTTCAAAGCATTTATCAAAGCATTTATCATTCATTTACAATGTCTAAAAAAATATTTAAGTTATATAAGAGTGAAAAGGAAAATTCTTCGCAGCGTATTTCAATTATTTTGTGCTATTTCAAACACGATTGAATTAACATGTAATGCCGGGTTTATGACAAGATATTTGCAGTAGAATAGGATGTGCATTGAATTTATCATTCATTTACAGGATCACATAAAAGATTTTATTTTATACAATACTGTATCGAAAATGTTGTCTATTACGGATGATTGGTGAAAGCGCGTTTTTTGTTATGGTACGCGTTTTTAAGTTTAATGAAATTTTTGCCCGTGATGTGGATAAATTCTATTTACCATACACATAGCTACAAAAAAGAGTTCGTAAGCATTACAGAGAATGAGCGCGAATTACTTAAAGTATTTTTTAATTTGAGTTTTTCATTTTCAAACTGAACTATATTTTGTTCACTATCAGACGTTTGTAGCATATTAATAAAATCATATACAGGGGTAGGGAAACAACTGAATACTTATCCACCTATCGATTGTAAATCTATGAAGTTTCATTTCAGAAGTTCGAATCATGTTTTAGCAAAAATTAAAAATTTGCTTAATATGTTGTGTATAAAAATCTGTATTTAGTATATAGGGCTGAATGCTTAACTGTGTTATGCGATTTCTTGCTAAACTAAATTTTATAAATCGATATAGAAACTGTATAGATCTTATGTATAGAATGTATAGGTGTATAAGTAAGAAGATAAGAAGGTAAGAAGGTAAGAAGATGATAAGAAAATGTATAGATCTTATTCAGAGCTGAAAAGAAAAATTAGAGTATCTATCCGGCTATGACACGGTATTTGTTGAAATCTGATTTTCAAATTGTTATACGTTTTTTTTAAATGTTTACTTAGGAACCATTATTTAGAAAACTATTTTACTACTTTGTTTAATGGAATTAATGTATTTTAATAGATTGAACTACACTCATATTATACGTAATTTTCCGAAAGTCTTAATCAAAATCATATTACAGCCTTTCTCTAAATATTTAACGAAGTTTGTCGCGAGAATTGGTTTAAAATTATTATTTCATTAATCGCATATAGTAGATAATTAGCCATCTTGATTGACTGTTTTTAAATAGTACTTATGGTTTGTTAAAAAAAAAAAAAATTAGTTTTTTTTTTTTACTATTATTCATTTTCATAATTTTTTCTTAATAGAGCATATAATTATTCCTGGAATATCTTACTTACTGTCATCAATTATTTTGTTATCACGTTAATATCTTTTAGTTCCGAATAAACACTTCCGAATAGCCAAAGAACTTTTCTTATGTTAAAAAAAAAATAAATAAAAAAAAATGAAATCAATGGTACTGTTTGTTTTCGTTAAGCAGAACGTTTGATCTGCGTGTTTTTGTGCATGCTTCACGTCTGCTTCGATTTTACCCGAGCGGAGTTTGTTTAGCTGCGTTTGGCTTAGCGCCAATCTTTAGTGACAACAAGTGAACGAAGGAGTAGAACTTCGGAAATACCCATCACAGCGTAACACCTCTATTGGTAGTAGAATCGTCCCAGAATACTAGGAGCATCTTCGAAAACGAACAGTACAAGAATTTTTACTCCACAAGACACCATTTACACCAGACACCTTTGAGATTTATTATATGAATGCCATGATTCTATGTATTATGATTGTACATTAAAACTCTATATTTTGATTCTATGTACTACGTATCATGTTAATTAGGAACTGTCTCTAATAAATAATGCAATGGAAATTCTTAAGACCTTAAAACACTGAATAACGTTTATGATTTGAAATGATTATTCATATATTCGCATTTTTTACAAAATATATCGAAAACAATTGATAAGAATATTTAGCTTAAATAATGGCTTAGCTATGAAAGCTAAGCATAAATTGTGGATGAGATAATTGTTGTGGGAAGTTAACTCATTTTTTTAAGTAATCAATTTCTTTTAGAAACAGTGTTACTGATAAAATTATATCAAAATACTTGTTGTACACAAAAATGCACAACAGGTTATAAAGATATGTTTTTGTATAACGAATATTATATTATTATTATTATTATTATTATTATTATTTTAATTAATATATATAAATTTAATGCGTGTAGTGTTTTTTAAGAGTATGTATAAAGACGTTAGGTTGTTTTATTAAGCAAGGATGAAGAGAAGGGGGGTGCAAAAGAAGATGGTATCTCTGTTCTAGGAATCTTTCACGACTTAATATGTGCGTCCTGATGGCCGTACAATAGGATGGACAGTTTCTGTCAGTCCGCATTTATGACTGAATTTATGGAGGTACTAACTTAGACCTCCCAGGGTGGATGCTAAGGGAAAAAGGACGACGAGAGCCCCGAAAGAAGAGGAGGAACCTGTTAAACCCCGCTCGCAGTGATTCTCGAAAGGGAGACCTCCTAAATAGAGAAGAATCGAAAATGGAATAGACGTGGTCAGAAGATTAACATAAGGACACAGGGATATCCCACGATTCTTCGTGGAACAAATGAGGTTGAATATAATTCCAAAAATATTCAGTCAGTTGGAAGTTTTCAGAGTAGTTGAGTGGAGATGAAGATCTTCAGTAGTGAAGTTGAGATTATTCAAGGAGTATGACCTTCATCGAGTAGCAGTCATCTTCCAGTTCCTGCGAAGCAGTAGTCCCTAGTCTCGTTAAAGAGATGGAAGCTTGCTTGCAACCAGCTCGGACATATTCCATGTCCGGTGTAGTCGTCGAAGTAACTGGGCTTGACGGAAAGCCATTCGATCACCCACTAAAATTCGATTGAGAGTTTCAAGATGTAATTAAATCTCGACTTAAACATACTTAAAGTATGCATAGGTATATTATTAAGAGTAGTGCACGGCCGATCTAAGTATAATTGTGTGAAAGACTTATTGTTCCTGTAAACACTTGGACGACCACTGTGTTGTGACTACCTCATCCTTCCATTGATGTGTTCAGGTATTTAATGTTTATATTTTGTTCCATGTATTTAAGTTGTGTTTGTACAAGATGTACGGTAGGGCGTAACATGCCCATTTGTAATGCACATAACCAACGGTCACAATTGAATATGTGAAGAATAATTGTGTGAAGTGAAATTAAAAGAAAAGTAATTAGTTCTCGCGAATGTGCGAGACTTGTCTTTAACTTTACTGCAGTAGGATGTAAAAATGTGGGATACTGTAAATAAATATTGGTACGGTTATTTATTAGTTATTCTTTGCATCATGAGTCTCTCTTCATAATTTAATTGCAATGCTTATTTTTCAGCTTAATCCTAATTTAATGAATTGGAATTTTGTTTATTACTAAGTTTACTATTGGTACATAGGGACCTTGGATGGTGCATTTTTGCATAGTAATGCACGCGTTGTGTGCATCTATACGCAAATTCTATTTCGAAATTACACAACGCTCTTGGTCAATTGAAGCTTTTCTTCCCTCTTTCTTTTATGATAATACGGGTAGTTATTATCTTGAGGGCTAACTAGGATATTAACGATCACCTAATGATTTTATTAAGTTTGTTAATTTTCTACTATGAGACACAGGTAAAGATTTTTTCTCTTAGGGTGATTAGATTTTAGGCTGATTTAATTCACCCTAGTCAATGATTGTTATTTTTCCATGTATAACTCATTTACACTCCAATTTAGTAAGTCCCCCTTCCCATACTGTATCGTTGAGGAGGGTCGTTAAAGCGTTAGGGGCCAGTTTTGTAGATGAGCCCAGATCCTCAAAACAATACGCAAAATCAAAGTTGTCGAAATACTGCCATGAGGATGTCGTTAGAAAAGTGACCTTCATGTAATGACTCAGGATTGTGTGTAACAAATCCCCAAGATTCCTTTAGATATTAACATACTGAGAAAAAAATCTGTTTTAGAAATACAGAAGTCACATTGTAAAGAGAATCTTTAAAAGAAATACCGACGCAGTCATGAATTAAGACAATGGAGCTCAAAGATGAGATGAATGTTGAATTTAAACAGGTAGCGTTTATTATCACTCCAATTTTGAAAAAAAATGAGCACATATCTAATATATATTTGAAAAAATAAATTATCCAATTGGGTTCCTAATTTTATTCTATTAGCGGGATGTAAAAATGATGATTGTTAATACGAACATAAGATTCATGATTATGTAAAATTTTATAGTTAGCGTCGAACTACCACGGCTAGTATGTAACCATTTCCCAGATGAAGGCATAATATTCTGTAGTAAAATTCAAACACAAAATCTGTATTTATCTGAAAATTTCATCTGAAAAATGTACATGTACAAATATATCAGTATGAAAAAAGCATAAAACCAACTACATTCTAATATTACATAAATTTTCAACACAATAATTCAAATGATTTATAAATCATAGCAGTCGTAATTCTCCAAGTGGGCGAAAAAACTCCGCGCCTTGATTCGAACCAGGAATGTCTTGGATGAAACTACCAATGCTCCGCTCACAGACCCATCCCGGACAAATCTGGACGACCAACTCACTAAACAAACCTTCAACGATCACCGTGATCGTTTACTTTGTTGTGATCGGACCTTTTTTACCCACTTGGAGGTTTGCAACTTTTACATTCTAAAAGAATTCAAAAATTAAAATAGTAAGAGTCTTGATTATTTAACTTTGATTTTTATGCATCACACCATAGTTTAGGAAATATTTATATATACAAAAAAAAAAAAAAAAAAAAAAAAAAAAAAAACATTTGTAATCTTGTAAGAGTAGAAAGACTTATATTTCATTATATTTATTTTACTCGCGTATTGTAATTTGTGCAGACAAATGAAGCGTATTGAATATATTTTTTAATATAAATAAATAAATATAGGTATGCAATTTATGTCTATACATAAAAATTTGCTTTAATTCGTATTTAGAGCACCTTAAGACAGCGAATACCAAAGTGCCCGTCAAAAACATCATTATTTTACAGCATAAATAAAACTACTAAATATCATGATATAAATTAGATAAAAATGTTACTGCATCCATGTTTTTCTCTACTTCTATATCCATTATGTAAATTTTTCATATTTCTTTTCGTAACAGAGTGTTATATACATCTAAAGGAACTTCTGTGTCAAACATTTAAATTTCTGATTTTCATTCATAAAATACGATTGATTATTTTGTATAATTTATAGTTTTAGATATGAATTGCTTTTAACATAAACTAATATTTGAAATAAAAAATACATGTGAATAAACAAATGTTGACACGTGTATAATTACAATTAACACAGTTCTAAAATATACACGGTACATTCCATGTACAGAACAATTTCCATTCCACATATAAATTGATCTAGACACGTGATTTAATTATGATTAAATATTTGCCTAGTAATTTGATTTCAGTAACGCAAAATTATAATAAATTCAAGGGTTTATTTAATAGATACAAGATATAATATGAAATGAAAAAGCAGTACAAGACTAACATGGAGAAATCTCATGATCCCAGGCGATCTTCGCGTGTAAATATTTAAATAAAAAAAGGGAAGATTTAAATAAAAGTACGGAGAGAGGTAGATGGTTCAACGGTTTTTAATCTCAACATGAAGATTGTTCCCTTAAATGCCAAATAAATTATTTGAACTAGAACTCTAGGTGAATAATAATATCCTTGTTTAAAGGTATATTATATTATCGATTTGATTGAATTGCCGTGAAAACTAAAATTTAAACAAAAAGCTAAAATCTCCATCCAGTAGTTTTTGTGCTTTATTTTGTTTTAAAATTCTCGTTTTATATCAAATATATCTTCATGCATATGTCAAATGAGATATTAGCTTGGGAATTTAATTTGAAAGCCTAAATTATATCTAGTTACATTTTCATAAGTCAAATATAACATTTTTATACATTTTTTTTTTTAAATAAATGACAAAATTCTAATGCAATAAAAAAATATATATATTACTTAATAAATAATGTCACATCTTCTTTAACTATTTTAAATTTCACAAAATGATTTTAAATTACTAGTTTAAAATAAAGATACTTTAATAGTAAAAATTGACAATGAACTATGATTACCAAAATATAATTACTCAGAATCTGTAATTCTAAATATTATTCACAGATATGAATAATATTTATGTATCTACTGATAAAGAATCCTTTAAATTCGCGACATTGTATGTAATAAACATAATGTGATTTTACTACTAAAATTCAAATTAAGTATATATGGAACGAAAAATTCAAAGTTAAGAATTTTTTGAAACTGAATGCTTAGAAAACTTCTTTTTATATGGGAGTAAATAAGCATATTTGATAGCAACAAAAACAGAGATTTTTAATTAAATTGGATTAATTATTTAAAAGCAGAGTAATTAAAATTATTTTTACATTTTTAATTCTAATAAAATCACATTGTTCAAAAAATACTTACAGATGTTCATGTTTAGCTGTTTGAAGCTTTATTATAAACATGTGATGTAAGGCATATAATTATTATTTCTGCTTGAACACGTAAGAATATAATTTAAATCATGAGTACATAGCTGACAACTTGTACGGATTTTTGCTACCACTAAAATTTAACAGAAACTTCTGCCTTATTTAGTTATCAAAATTCACGGTAATTCGGCGATTGAATTAGGTAAAATTTTCTATTAAATTTTAGTGGTAGCAAAAATCCGTACAAGTTGGCAGCTATGTGAGTAGAATGTTCTTACCATACAGCTTTATTTAACGTGGCTTGTGAGAAATATACAATTCCTTTAAAAGTAAAATGAATATAAGTGAGACTCTGGAGGGTTGACACATTTTTTAAAATATGATATTTTACTTTTTAAAATTTGAACCTAGAATAAAGATTCATGTATCAATTTATTTGTTATACAATGAATTATCAAAATATACAGTGGAACCCGGTTAAGACGCTCACGGTTAATACGCGATCCCGCTTAATACGCGGATTTTTTCCGATCCCTTGAACTTCGCCTATAAGGCTAATGCAAAAATATCACGTTTAATACGCGAACAGTTAATACGCGATCCCGCTTAATACGCGAGAGATTTCTGGTCCTTTAAGGCAAAAAATCACGCTTAAGACGCGAATTCATTGATCAAGATGCGAATTCCTTGTCTGCTTTCCAGTATTGACAATTTATCAGATTTTTTATATTAAATTGAAAAACAGCGACTTCAAATAGTAATATTTACTTTATTTAATAACAGATTAACTAAGGCGAACATTACTAATCGGAAATAGCGGTAGATATTTGAATTTTAAAACACCCGCTAAATTAGAAACACTGGAGTTCTTTGATCCCGCGTCTTAACTTTCTGTGTTTTTCACTGTATGTTTTCACTGTATGTTTTCACTGTAGAGAAAGACGAATTCAGAGTACTCAGATATGTCATAAAATTAGGATTAAAGATGATTATACCTATTGTTAGTGATGTTTTAAATGTAAGTTATATACCTAATGTGTTTTATAATGCATATTAAAGGTAAATAAAAATAATTAAATTAAAAAAACCCGACTGCGTAAAAAGTGATCTAATTAATTATTTCTCATCAATGTGAAGCTATTTTTTTTATATCACTTACCTATTTTTTTATTTACTTGTATTGATTACTTTTAAGTTGTGTTTAATTGTTAGTTCTTATCTATAAACACTGTTTTGATGAGGCCTATAGATGTCTATGAAGGTTAGAGTTGCAGTAAAGCTAGAGATCCTACGTACACAACTTCGAGGTTGTGTAATATTTAAACGGAGCTTCTGACTGTAAAATAGTCAATGAAACATCGTTTTCATTTTGAAAGACCTATCCAATGTTATGCCACTCAATATGGAGCGTAAAATTTTTTTTGTCTCTACCGCCATTTTTTATTTTATAAAAACAAAACCTAGCCTATAACCATTGAACGGTTAAGACGAATCGATAGAGACCTCATTCATTAAAATCCATCCAGCCGTTCGGATGTTTCGAGGGTATAAAGAAACCCACTTACCCAGATATACGCGTGAAACACATAACCTTTCTTGGCAGTCGGGTAAGAAAAAAGAAACTCGTAAAGATTAAATAAATACGACTGAGGTTGTTTAATTCTTTTATGTTTTCTTTTTGCTATGCTAACAATATTTTTTACAAAAAGATTAATAGGGATAATTTTCTTTTATAATGAAAAGGATAGATTATAATGGCACTCATTATCACATGTACTAAATATGATTTTAACAACTGGGTTGTGCTTTCAGAAGTTTAATATTTTAAATTTTTTACCTCTGCTAAAAAAAAAAAAAAAAAAAGGTTAGCTTGAAATTAATTTTTTTATTTTTGGTTGTAAATTAGTGTAGTTTGAAATTATTTTTTTTATTTTTCATTGTAACGTATTAATCTATATTAAAGCCGTTTAAATTCATTTTTTTTATTTTCAGCAGTTATTCTTAGTCGCTCCTAAAAAAAATGATAATGAGTTAAAGTTGAATACAATTAAATTTCAATCTAAATATACCTAAAAGATAAAATTTTCAACCGTAAACATCTAACCGAAAGCCCTAAAGTTCATTTAGACGATTAGATGTGTAAATAAGCACAGTGTCTGCAACATTAAACAAATCACGTTTAATACGCGATTCCGCTTAATACGCGACTTTTGTCCACTCCCTTGAAACGCGTCTTAACCGGGTTCCACTGTAATTGCAACGTAGTGTAACATATAAGTTGAAAAATGATTGATTTTCATCATGGTTAAACAATGTGTCAAGGCTCCCTACATCTGGGAGACTTGACCCAATAAATGGGAAGTTTGACACACTTAATTTTTTCATTAAAGTATTTGGTAAGAGAAATCAAATTTGTTAACAAGTAAAAATTAAATTAAAAAAAAAAAAAAAAAAAAACCGACTACGTAAAAGCGAACTAATTAATTATTTCTCACCAATGTGACAGAACTTTTTATATTACTTACCTATTTTTTTTAGGGTTTCGTTCATCTGACGAAACCCTATTCGTCTCGCTCCTCTGTCTGTCTGTCTGTCCGTCTGTCCGTCACAGAGCCCGTTCTCAGAAACTACACATGTAGGAGATTTGAAATTTTGCATACTTATAGATGACCATCACACATCATACGACAAATCATAAAATTTTGAAAAAGTCGTACATTTAACCCTTTGGGCTCCCACATGTGTATTTTAAACAATTCTTTCTAAGTGAGTCCCTAATTAGGATGCAGGCATGAAATTTTGCGTACTTATAGATGGACACCTCAGATCAAACGACAAATCCTAAAATTTTAAAAAAGTCATTCATTTAACCCTTTGGGCTCCCACATGTGTATTTTAAATAATTCTTTCTATGTGAACCTCTAATTACATTGGAGGCGTGAAATTTTGCATACTTATAGCAGAATACCTCACATCAAAGGACAAATCATAAAATTTTGAAAAAGTCGTACATTTAACCCTTTGGGCTCCCACATGTGTATATTAAACAATTCTTTCTATGTGAACCTCTAATTAGATTGGAGGCGTGAAATTTTGCATACTTATAGCTGAATACCTCACATCAAAGGACAAATCATAAAATTTTGAAAAGGTCGTACATTTAACGCTTTGGGCTCTCCCATGTGTATTTCAAACAATTCTTTCTATGTGAGCCTCTAATTAGGTTGGAGGCGTGAAATTTTACAAACATATAGCTGAACACCTCACATCAAACGACAAACTATAAAATTTTGAAAAAGTCGTACATTTAACCCTTTGGGCTCCCACATGTGTATTTTAAACAATTCTTTCTAAGTGAACCCTAATTAGGTTGGAGGAGTGAAACATTGCATACTTATAACTGAATACCTCACATCAAACGACAAATCATAAAATTTTCAAAAAGTTGTATATTTAACCCTTTGGGCTCCCACGTGTGTATTCTAAAGAATTCTTTTTAAGTGAGCCCCTAATTAGGTTGCAGGCATGAAATTTTGCGTACTTATAGATGGACACCTCAGATCAAACGACAAATCGAAAAAGTCATACATTTAACCCTTTGGGCTCCCACATGTGTATTTTAAACAATTCTTTCTATGTGAACCTCTAATTACATTGGAGGCGTGAAAATTTGCATACTTATAGCTGAATACCTCACATCAAAGGACAAATCATAAAATTTTGAAAAAGTCGTACATTTAACCCTTTGGGCTCCCCCATGTGTATTTCAAACAATTCTTTCTATGTGAGCCTCTAATTAGGTTGGAGGCGTGAAATTTTACAAACTTATAGCTGAACACCTCACATCAAACGACAAACTATAAAATTTTGAAAAAGTCGTACATTTAACCCTTTGGGCTCCCACATGTGTATTTTAAACAATTCTTTCTAAGTGAACCCTAATTAGGTTGGAGGAGTGCAAATATTGCATACTTATAGCTGAATACCTCACATCAAACGACAAATCATAAAAATTTTTAAAAAGTAGTATATTTAACCCTTTGGTCTCCCACATGCGTATTTTAAACAATTCTTTTTAAGTGAGCCCCTATTTAGGTTGGAGGTGTGAAATTTTGCATACTTATAGCTGAGTACCCCACATCAAACGACAAATCATAAAATTTTGAAAAACTCGAAACATTTAACCCTTTGGGCTCCCACATATGTATTTTAAACAATTCTTTCTAAGTGAACTCTAATTAAGTTGGAGGCGTGAACTTTTGCATACTTATAGTTGAATACCTCACATCAAACAACAAATCATAAATTTTCAAAAAGTCGTACATTTAACCCTTTGGGCTCCCACAAGTGTATTTTAAACAATTCTTTTTAAGTGACCCCCTATTTGGGTTGGAGGTGTGAAATTTTGCATAATTATAGCTGAAAACCTCACATCAAATGACAAACCATAAAATTTTGAAAAAGTCGTACATTTAACCTTTTGGGCTCCCACATGTGTACTTTAAACAATTCTTTCTATGTGACACCCTATTTACGTTGGAGGTGTGAAATTTGGCATACTTATAGCTGAACACCTCACATCAAATGACAAACCATAAAATTTTGAAAAGTCGTACATTTAACCCCTTGAGCTCCCACATGTGTATTTTAAACAATTCTTTCTAAGTGAACTCCTAATTAGGTTGGAGGCGTGAAATTTTGCATACTTATAGCTGAGCACCTCGCATCAAACGACAAATCATAAAATTTTCAAAAAGTCGTACATTTAACCCTTTGATCTCCAACATGTGTAATTTAAACAATTCTTTATAAGTGACCCACTAATTAGGTTGGAGGCGTGAAATCCTGCATACTTATAGCTGAGCATCACACATCAAATGGCAAATCATAAAATTTTGAAAAAGTCGTACATTTAAGCTTTTGGGTTCCTACATGTGTATTTTAAACAATTCTTTCTAAGTGACACTCTATTTAGGTTGGAGGCGTGAAATTTTGCATACTAGCTGAACACCATCATGCGACAAATCATAAAAATTTGGAAAAGTCGTACATTTAACCCTTTGGGCTCCCACATGCGTGTTTTAAGCAATTCTTCCTAACCGAGCCCCTTATTAAATTGGAGATTTGAAATTTTGCATGCTTATTATAGCAGAACACCTGAGGCCAGGCGACAAATTATACAATCTTGAAAAAGTCTTACGTTTAACCCTTTGAGCTACCACATATGTATTTTAAGCAATTCTTTCAAAGAGAGCCCCTAATTAAGTTGGAGACATGAATTTTTGCGTACGTATAGCTGAATACCTCAGACCACACAACAAATCATAAAATTTTCAAAAAGTTTTATATTATTTACTCCTCCGGGCTCTAACGTATATTTTAAGCAATTTTTCTAACCTCCGTCCTTTTCACGCGGGGAGCACTTTTCCAACTTCTGCCGACACACCTTTGACCATTCTTTCATATTATGCACCATAGCCTTACATATTTGAGTTCCACTTTTTAGCGCCAGTGGCGCCTACTTATCTCGGGTGCTATGGGCCCAATCCCTTCGACTAATATATATACGGATAGTATGTAAAACGGAGTTTCGTTCGGATAGAGATTTGTTTAGAATAGAGTGCGCCCCTGGTTGCGAAATGTGAAACTAACTGATTTTTCAAAAGGATAAAGTGTTTTGAAATGAATATTAAACGAAACCCTCTGTGCGATCTGTGATCACACTTACCCACTTGTTTATTTACTTATATTGATGACTTTTAAGCTGTGTTTAATTGTTAGTCCCTATCTATAAACACTGTTTTGATGAGGCCTATAGATGTCTATGATGGTTAGAGTTGCAGTAAAGCCAGAGATTCTATCTACGTCTTATAATATTTAAACGGAGCTTCTGACTGTAATATAGTCAATGAAACATTTTCTTCATTTTGAAAGACCTATCCAATGATATTCCACTCAATATGGTGCGTACAATTTTTTTTCGTTTCTACCGCCATTTTGTATATTACGGCAGCCATTTTGAATTTATAAAAACAAAACTATGCCTATAACCATCGGACGGTTAGGACAAACCCACAGAGACCTCATTCTTTAAAATCCATCCAACCGTTATGGTGTTTCAAGCGTATAAAGAAATCCACATACCCAGATACACGTGAAACACTGACTGCCGTTCTTGGCAGTTGGGTAAAAAACAGAATGAATAACTTTATGCTACATGATTTTTCTTTTAAATTATATGTGAAAATATTAGGATTAAACAATCCAGCCTTAATAAACGATGGATATGTCACTACACTTTTTCTTTCAACACAATCATAGTGATCACCAAATAAATCACGCGAGTAGTGAATTTTTAATTGCTTACCAGTCAGGATGATTGCATTATAAAATAAAACATATTCGAAAATGTTAATTTATTGTCATTATAAAAGTTAATGAGGACATTGTGTATTTTAATGTGAAACGATTTTTTATAGTTAATAATGATGCAAAAATAAAATATGTACAATTATTTGGCGGTTGTTTTATAATGCAACCTAATAAGAGGTTGCCATAAATAAAACGGTTAATGTATTGCAATATTATAAAGATATTTTGTATTTTGATGAGAAACGAGTTGTATTGTTTGTAATTTCTGGACAGATAATTACACTTGTTTATTTCCTATTTAATTTACACCCAAAATTGTTAATTTGTCCAAATCATCCTAGCAACCTCATATTAAATCGGTATATAATTTTATATACCTTAGATAAATTCAACATAACATAAGTGATCGTAATTACGTAATTCTAGTAGAAGAGCAACGCGAATAATTAATAAAATTAAATTATAATCCGCGTTAAACTGTAATTTTTAAATTTAATTTATTACGAATAAAATTAAAAATTTGCGTTGTGATTTATTTAGACGAACTCTTCCACTTATGAACTAAACTAAATTTAAGCTGTAAAAATAAGTTGACACACCTTAAACATTTATCAATTAAATAATTACAGGAACTTTTTAAAACTTGATTAAATATTTTATTTACATTGAACACAACTATATACATATACACATTATATTAATTCAAAAAAAAAGGAAAGCAACACTTTTGTTTGCTACTCATTATGACAAGTATATTTAATCTTTTAAAAAAAAAGAAAATGTTTTCATTTATTCTTATTATTATATATTTTTCTTTTTGCAAAACAAATAATTCTCTTTCATTTTTAAAATACCTTAATTATATTTATTTATTGGTTTTGTTGGATCTCAGATTGCTCTCTACCATAAAATATCATAAAAGGATATTTATAATTTCTCATATTATTTAAAGTGGTAAAGAAAAAGATTAAGGTAATACCTTGAATCATATACGGGATGGTGGCCTTTATTCATCAAATTCAGAGCTGTCGCGTTGTTAAAGATCATATCCAAATGTCATCCGGATTCATCTTCTTATCAGAGCGGCGAAATCGGGATGGCAGTATGCATAGCTACGGACCGCAGTAGAGCAATCCATTTTATTTCAACACCAGGAAGACATCATCAATTAGGCTTGCTTAGGCTCACTCCGATATGTCCATCTCGCCTGGGCATGACTAGGGCTCTCCGAATTCATTGCATGGGCTTTCAGGATAGCTCCTGCGTCTTCGACATCTTTTTTTCAGACTCTCTTTTTCAAACCTTTTTCTTCTGGCACACCTACTCTTGCAGTGAGTGGAACTATTTGTCTAGTCCTCCCTTATTGGATGTGAGAAGATTTTGCATTATCCTTCGATAGACCTATTAGCTAACAGTCTGCAAATGGCCCCTTACATATACTTTAAAATTATTATATGCCTTAAAGTTTGGGTGGTCTGAAAAGCCATAAATTTATTCCAACACTTTTATTAAGGCCATAAATTTATTCCAACATTTTTATTATTTTGCGATTTCTAATTATACACCACTTTCCACTGGCTTGTCATAAAACGACACCATGGCGTCTGGCTATTGTTGTTATCTGAGATCCGAACTATATTCAACATTATACATTCATTTTAAAATACAACAATTTTTTAAAAAAATATATATTTAATATTTAAAATCAACTTAATAATTTTTGTATGAACTTACACTCCTATCTTACTCGAAAATATAATTATTATAATTTTACACTCATAATTATGCTTTATAAAAAAAAATTGTACAAACAGAAATAACAAATTACGCAACTGTATTTTGACTTAACCAACATTGGTGCGGGAACATATTATTGTTATATGTTGTCCAGCATCTCTCCGGGTAGTCAGAAAAAAAAATAAAAACTGATTGCTGGTTTTTTTTTTTTTTTTTTTGTAAAGCATAAAAGAATGTACGTGTCCATATGATGGTGTATCTACACAGTTTTGAGCCAAGTCTGTAATGTTTAATTATCAATGGTTCTGGTATATTTTATAAGAAGTTCTTCTATTTTTCATAACAGAACGTTCAACAAATGATAGCATAGTTGTCTGTTGACATTCACATTTATAGAAGACATCTGTACTGAAAATCTGACATCTTCCTCGAAGCCTTCTTTCTTTACCACACACATGTTTAATAATTTTGTAACTTTACAGTTTAAGTGCCCAAAAATACTTTCAAAGCTATAATTTTGTATGAAACTAATATGCCGAAATAAACCTAAATACAGGAAAAATAATGGCATACACATTTGACATATCATTTCATCACATATAATCTTATGACACAGTGTTTCATTTAAAACACATTTTATACTGAATAAAAGTAAATACAATGCTTGTAGTATAACATGTTATATTTTCACATAATTAATCTGATGTATTAAAATCATACTCAGAAAAATATTGTATACAAACTGGTTACCTTATTTTATTTATTTATTTGTTACTTCTAACTTGTATGATACGTCAAAATATACAACCTATTTCATCTCCTTTAATATATCATTACGTAATGCTCTCCATCATAGGAGTTGAAAATCAAAACATATTGTAATGCCTGAAAAACAGGGTAGAAAAAAAAGAAGGAAAAGAGAAGAAAACCAGTTTTTGACCTTCCCCCATCCTCCTACAACGAGGGGTCGGTCAAGCTACTAATCACTTTTTGCTGACGTGATTTGAGCTGTGACAAAAATTTACGACTTCCAAAAGTATGTATTTAAAACCATTTCATGCTTGTAATTACCTTATTAATTAGTATAATTTCTTGATATACTTTCTTCTTAACTAACTGTGCATGCCTGTATGTAATTTTTAACATAATCTATGTATAAACAGTGTATGTATTTGTGTCATATCTAATGTAAACCTTCTGCTTTTTTTTATTATTTTGCAGGGGAAAATGCATTTATGCTGTCAGGTTCAAATCTAAACAAATTTGCCTTTCAGGATTTAAAAAAAAAATGCATATAATTTTCTTTAACTGATTACATTGTATATTTTTAGACCTTTCTAACAAACACAAATTTTGATTCATGATATTGTTTACTATTAAAAATGTAAACAACACGGAAATATGACTTCTACAGCCTCTCAAAATGCAAAATATGCATTACGCTGACCTTAAAAATGCACCTACATTTAATACTATTAAATTGTGCTGCCAGGAAATGCAATTGGCGAAGAAGAGAACAATTTTTTGTCTTTAATTATTATTTATTTAGCCAACAATTCTCTTTTAAAAGATTGTTAAATTTTCATATTTATTTATTTTTACTGAATGAAATAAAAATTTATTTATTCAAAATTTTATTTATCATTAACATTCCGTATGTGAATTCTACTGTCTAAAATTTAATGATATGTTTAAAAATAAAAGATAATAAATTATTATTATTAATCAAACATTAATAATTATTATTTAATTATAAAAAAATGTTATTAATACACTTGTATAATTTTAAAAGTACAAAAGCAAATGATAATTACTACGTAAAATCGTATGCAGCCATCTATGAGTACCCGGCCGGACCAAAGAACTTCTGCCAGCAGAAAAAATCTTTGTATACTCACAAACAACCACATCCAATTTTTTTTTTTTTTTTTTTTTGTTTTTTTATATAGATCAAGATTTTAAAATAATTACTGTACGTACTATAAAAAAAAATAAGTAAATTAATTTATTAAGCCATACTACATATTTTAATAAAAATAAGGCCAATATATATAAATATATTTATTTATTTATTTATTTTGTTTCCTTATGTGAAATTGGCCAAATTATATAAAAAAATTTATGAACTCACATACTCAAGTTTATCAATACTATGTATATTTATATGTGTTAAATTTAGAATTGCATTTAATTCTATGGGAAAGCAAAGGAGAAAAAAAAATGCTTAAATTTTAAAATAACTTAAATTATAAAATATTTTATTTAAAATTAAAAAAAAAAATCTAATTTCTAGCTGATTTCAGCAAGATGTCATTTAATATTTATATTAAATAATTTTGCTAATACATTTTATTAATTATTAAATTCGCATATTTTTATATATGCAATAAAATCTACTGGTCCTATATAAAATTTTACACTACAACAATGTTATTAATTAATTTAACTTGAATTTAAGCCTACTTTAATTCTAATTGAATACCGTTAATAAAAGTAAATTAGCTTAACAAGTTAAATATCATATAAACTGTTTGTCTAATGTTAATTTTGCTGAAAATTCCATAAATCTTAACTGTAAATGCTAATTGCTATACCTTTTGTTATTTATTTTGAAAACAACACAAACTTATATTTTTATTTTTTTTTAATTAAATCTAGGAACTATACACTGAGCTAGACACTCCATAAATGTGTAAAACCTAAAAATCAAAGTCTTTACTAAATAAAACTCAAAATGCTGCTTTTTACAATATAATATTACTAATTTTATTGTTTCTGAGCATAACATCTAGTAATTATACCGTACTTAATTTTTTCTTCGATTCCTTTTTCAGCCAAGAATCCTGAAGTGAATGACTAAGTGCTGCCTAAATACCTTGATTTAATTTTGAATAATTTTGCTACAAATATTTTGTTGGTGTTGGTGCATACCCAGCCGTAGGCCAAAATTGCACCCTATACAGAAAGCCTTTGGCGAGAAAATTTTAATTTTACTTCAATTAATTATTTATGTATTTGTTTACTATAATTTTGTGTGCAAACATATTGAAATAACTTGCCTTGTCCATTGTCATATATATATATGTTTTTTAAAAACCAATGTGCTACACCAAAATCCTTTTTTATTTTTTTTTATAACACTTTTGTTCCTAAAACTTATCCCTGCTGTCTAAATCCTAGACTTTAGCATATAAGTTGTAATTGAACTACCGGAATAAATCTTAGCACTTTTTGTATATTTTATTAAGACTTGTAATTAAGATATTTTATTAAGATTTGTATATTTTTATTATTTTTGTATATTTTATCTTATAGCTAACCGCTATCCTAATATAGAGTGCACTAATAATTTATTCCTTGTCATCCATATATTTATATACGAAAAAAAAAAAAAAATATGAGTATGTTATAAAGCTGTTCTAACTACCCTGAACCTATAGCTTACACCTACTCATTTTAAAGAGTAATTCTGAAATTCTGTCATCTAAATTGTAAGATTATTAGCAAAGGCTACCCTTATAGAAAACAAAAAAAAATTCTCTCTCTATTTTTTTTTTTTTTTTTTGAAAATTACTCCAACATTAAATTACTCCACTATTAAATTAATTAAGTTTTAATGTTATTTGGCTTTGTTAAGATTTTGTATTTTCTAAATCATATTCGAGAAAGAAAAAAAAATAAATATATATAAATTTTGCCTGGAGAAAAATATTTCACTGCTCCAGTGAAGTTTTGTGAAGCACATTTCATAATTTTATAAGTATGTTTTCGGGTGCGCCCTGCACATTTGCTCAATATTGTAACCCTGAGACAAATTGGCGTACCCATCTTCCTATCCTTTCTTATTATTATTTTGAATTTTAAAAAGGGAAGTTATTAATTTTGTTTCAACTTTTTTTTTTTTTTTTTTTTTTTTTTCTTTTTTTACCTAAAAAAGAAAAAATTATTTTTAAATTTTGAAAATTTTGAAATTTTGAAATTCGATTCCTTATTAATTTTATTTTTATTTATTTCTCTCGACATGAAAATAATTTTAATATATTTTTAATGATGACTAAATCATAATCCAATTTACACGTCCATCACCTGTCTATCCTCACCCCTTACTTGTCGATTTTATCATCAGTTTTACCCTTTTTTTGATACTTTTTTGGATACTTTTGAGCATTCTCTTTTAAATTCTCCTTTTTATCCTCATTTGGATAATAACTGGCATGACTCTGAGGTTGAGTATTCCTATATGGCACATGCTGAGGGAAGTAATTTGGTGGGGGTGGGGGATATGGAGAATATCCATGGTAACCACCTGTGGGTGCATAAGATTGAAAATGCAATTGCTGGTTTGGGTTAACAAATCTAGGATTAAAATTCGCTCTCGGTTGATACTGTCCATTATAAGAGTACCTTTTATTAAAATGCCGACCAGCGAAATCTCTGCTACCCTTATATATATTTTTATTATCATTTTTGTACCAGCACGTTTCTAAAGTATGCGATTTTTTTTTTACATAATTCGAACCATCTGCTTGATGCAGTATCTTTTATTTTTACTTTCAAATTGTTTATTTCGGAAGTCAAAATTTTAATTTGCTCCGCGCTTTCCATATTTAATTTTAACAATTTGTCCAAATTTTCCTCAGTGGAGGTTTTTGTAATCGAACTTATTTCCTTTGATGCAACTTGATTGTATGCATCTTCCATTTGTTTCGCAAATTTACATGCCTCGTTGAAATTTTTCGGCGCCATTCTGCGAATATCCAAGCTTAAATCTGACCTAACTGATTCTAAAAATCTTGTGAATTTTATCATTTCAAATAAACTACCATTACCGTTGTCAATATTTTGGCCGCTTTTATCTAGGTAAAGTTTTGCAGCCGCATTGAATTCACTGATAAAATCAGCGATAGCCTGCGCAGGTTTTTGCCTAAGAGAAAAAAAATTGCTTTGAGCCGCAGAAAAACTTGTTTTAGTAGAAAAAGTATCGATTAATTTTTCTTTAAATTTACTATAGTCTTTTTCTGTATTAAGATTTTCTTCATTAGCTAATTTATCTCTAGCACTACCCACTAATTTTATTTTTAAAAGCGCAATTTTCGAAACATTCTCTAATTCCATTTGTTTCATTAGATTGTCAAATTCCTCCACAAAAAATTTAATATTAGAGTCCTTCTTTCCATCAAAGACGGGGATACAATTCAACAGCGTATCAACACTAGGTTGAGCCATTGTATTCTTTTTAGTTTTTTGTTGCAAATAATTTAGAGAAATAATTTTATTTTTCTGTCCTCTGGTTTTAACTCCAGAGGTATTTAAATCTACACTTCTCCTTTTAAATTTTCGTTTATTGTTGGGCATAACCTTTTAACAGAATATTTCTGTTTATCGTACTTTTTTCTCTATATTAAAACATGAAAATATACTAAAGTGCATAAATACATAAAAACAATAGCACTAAAATTAAAAAAAAAAAAATTCTTAGCAGATGAAGTTGTTTTGTAGATTATTCTTTTACACACATAAATACCCCTAAAATATTTATAGTACACGTATATATAAAAACACCATAATTTCATTTAACAGAAAAAATATTTGTCTTTTTCTACAGAAACAACAATCTTATTTTTTTTTTTTTATAAATATTGTACCACTACTTCGTAGTACGACTCATAAATTTTCTTTCGTATCACCTTGATACAATTTCAAAAATCATGATCTATTGACATTTCAATCATTTTTATACCAGTCATATTATAAAATTTTACTCATTATTATTATTATTATTATTTATACAGTATATATATATATAAAAAAAAAAATATTTTTACAAATGTGTCATCCGTGATGTGAATGCCATTATTTCTCAATGGTAACTGAGATCCAACCAAAAGAGAAAGGAGAGAAAAAATAATTGTAATTCCTAAATTTACCTATTATAAATCCTATAATTATTTCTTTCATTTCATTTTTTTTATTGCTAACATATATTATTCATTTTATTTATTTAAATTATTATATGTGTGTCATTATTGTTACAATAATAAAATTAATTTTAATAAAATTTTAATCAATTAAACTTACATACCTACAATATCTTTAAAATTGTGACATTAAAATAATACTTAAATTTATTTTCCTTTATTATTATTATTATTATTATTTCTAATGACCTCAGATGAACGTTCCTGAGTCATAGCACCATTTTACTTAATGAGGGGGGATGCTGGACAGATAATTAAACTTGTTTATTTCCTATTTAATTTACACCCAAAATTGTTAATTTGTCCAAATCATCCTAGCAACCTCATATTAAATCGGTATATAATTTTATATACCTTAGATAAATTCAACATAACATAAGTGATCGTAATTACGTAATTCTAGTAGAAGAGCAACGCGAATAATTAATAAAATTAAATTATAATCCGCGTTAAACTGTAATTATTAAATTTAATTTATTACGAATAAAATTAAAAATTTGCGTTGTGATTTATTTAGACGAACTCTTCCACTTATGAACTAAACTAAATTTAAGCTGTAAAAATAAGTTGACACACCTTAAACATTTATCAATTAAATAATTACAGGAACTTTTTAAAACTTGATTAAATATTTTATTTACATTGAACACAACTATATACATATACACATTATATTAATTCAAAAAAAGGAAAGCAACACTTTTGTTTGCTACTCATTATTACAAGTATATTTAATCTTTAAAAAAAAAGAAAATGTTTTCATTTACTCTTATTATTATATATTTTTTCTTTTTGCAAAACAAATAATTCTCTTTCATTTTTAAAATACCTTAATTATATTTAATTATTGGTTTTGTTGGATCTCAGATTGCTCTCTACCATAAAATATCATAAAAGGATATTTATAATTTCTCATATAATTTAAAGTGGTAAAGAAAAAGAGTAAGGTAATACCTTGAATCATATACGGGATGGTGGCCTTTATTCATCAAATTCAGAGCTGTCGCGTTGCTAAGGATCATATCCAAATGTCATCCATTTTAACAATCCATTTTATTTCAACACCAGGAAGACCTCATCAATTAGGCTTGCTTAGGCTCACTCCGATGTGTCCATCTCGCCTGGGCATTACTAGGGCTCTCCGGATTCATTGCATGGGCCTTCAGGATAGCTCCTGCGCCTTCGACATCTTTTTTCAGACTCTCTTTTTCAAACCTTTTTCTTCTGGCACACCAACTCTTGCAGTGGGTGGAACTATTTGCCTAGTTCTCCCTTATTGGATGTGAGAAGATTTTGCATTATCCTTCGATAGACCTATTAGCTAACAGTCTGCAAATGGCCCCTTACATATACTTTAATATTATTATATGCCTTAAAGTTTGGGTGGTCTGAAAAGCCATAAATTTATTCCAACACTTTTATTAAGGCCATAAATTTATTCCAACATTTTTATTATTTTACGATTTCTAATTATACACCACTTTCCACTGGCTTGTCATAAAACGACACCATGGCGTCTGGCTATTGTTGTTATCTGAGATCCGAACTATATTCAACATTATACATTCATTTTACAATACAACAATTTTTTTTTAAATATATATTTAATATTTAAAATCAACTTAATAATTTTTGTATGAACTTACACTCCTATTTTACTCGAAAATATAATTATTATAATTTTACACTCATAATTATGTTTTATAAAAAAAAAAAAAAAAAAATTGTACAAACTGAAACAACAAATTACGCAACTGTATTTTGACTTAACCAAAATTGGTGCGGGAACATATTATTGTTATATGTTGTCCAGCAGTAATTAATGAGCAAAATAACATACATACAGTTCTCTGTGTGTTGCTTTATTATGGAACCTCATACGAAGTTAAAATGTCATACATAAAAATGGTTAATATATTGTTATTATAACAGTTGTATTAGAAAAAAGAATCATGTACGCGTATTTTGAGGTGAAACGAATTGTATTTATATGTAATAAAGAAACAATGATAAAATATGTATGGTGGTATAAATAAGTATGTTAAATAAATATATTATGAAAAACGTCCCATCTCTGGGAGAGAATTTATTGTACAACCTCATTTGAGCTTACCAGTATGAAATGGTTAGTGTATTTTGATTATTGTATTTGTATTACAACGACATTATATATTTTAATGTGAAATGGATTGATTAAATCAGTGTAAAGGAAAATGCCATATATTTTAAAGTTTCTGTTACGTTCAATCAATGACTTATTTTTTATGCATATGCCAATTAGGTTTGTATTGTATTTTCTTTAGTGATTCATCAAGGCATTTTTCAAATAAAATATTTGTCTTATGATTTTTTTAAATACAGTATTTGCACAAATATTTTAGTTTTTAAACATAGAGATATCTCTGATAATGACACAAAGTGAAAGTAATTAAAAGAATGATATTACAAGTTTCTCGGGGAACTTTGAACTCAGCTAGTATATTTGACCAATCACTTAAAAAATGCTGCTTTAGATTTAATTTATCTAATCATTTTTAATACATTGAAAAAGAATACAATACCGAATAACATCCCAGTTATAAAAGGTTTTGAACAATGTTTGAACGAAATTTTGTATTTCAAGTTTTTTTTTTTAGACAATGGGAAAACAAGTTTTAGGATGAGTTTTGAAATATAGGACGCGTTTTGAAAAAACCGCTCCGCGCGATATAGATAAATTAAAAGAATATTTCATGCTTTAAAATTGTTTTTAAACCATAGACAATCAGTAAACTGAGATGAACTTTGCAAACAAATTCCATCTGAAAAAAAAAATCCTATTTGGTGTTCTAAAATTTTAAATTGTACGATTACAAATATGTTAGATTTGTGTTTTTTCAATATTATTCTTTTATCTGTGTATAAAAGAAGTATTAATTCCGTTAATTTGTATTTCATAAATATGTAATATGTTAGACTGTTTTTTTTTAAATATTATCCTTTTATTTGTTTATAAAGGGAGTATTAATTTCGTTATGCAAAAATAGTCAGAAACAAATGCTGAAAAATGTTTGTTGCTTTATGTGTAAAATGTTTATTATTATTATGTAGTGAAACCGGTACGTGATAAGATAAACGTAAAAAAAAATCTTGCTTTAAAATTATTTTAGAAAATATAATACATCAGTCAATTAATACAGTTTTTAAACAAATTGCATTTGAAAGTAAATTTTTCCCTATGCGACTAAAATTGAAAATGTACGATGGTCAGAAGATAAAAAAAAATTCCAGTAGCGAAAATTTCAAGACCGAAATTTGATCGTGAAGTTGTGCCATTTGCAAAACGACGTCAGGGCTACGCGCAGATACGTTTGTTCTTTATAATATAGATACTTAATCAGTAAAATATAATAAAGATCAGTTATTAGGATGTGGTTATCAATTGAGAATTTTCACCTTCTCAAAATTTGCATACACATTTCTCATATCCATATTCATATTTTATTAAAAATTTGTATTTTGTTTGATCATTTAAAAATCATTTTAACTCAAAACTTGAAGTCACGAATGTCAGCAACATCTTTTATGTGAACAGACGCGCTCTTTACTTGAGATTCTAATCGCAATTCGGTGAGTAAAACTTTCCGTAATTTATGTTTTTTAGACGTATTTGTGTTAAAATGTTTAGTTTTATCTAAGAAAATGATCGTTTTTTTTTGTTTATATATATATATATATATATATATAAACATATATATATATATATATATATATATATGACTTCATTTTCACTTAAATAAGCATTTCGCTTAGTGTCTGAAACTTTGTATCAGTAAACATGCAGAAGGAAAAACAATATACGAAATTTATGAGGAAAAATGCGTGTTTTCAAAAGCAGTATGTCATTTTCTGTTATTATGCCCCTAATATAATATTCTGCTCCTAATGGGATTTTGCGCCACTAAACCCTATACAACAAATTTTATCAAAATTTTTGAATTTTTATCAGAAAATAGCATGAATAAAGTTTAAAATACCTCATTATTTCTCGCTTGTCTGCAGTAATGGAAGCTATCTAATTTTCGTCATTTTGAAGAACTTTCATAAAATGCTTTTAAAATTAAAATATATAAAAGTGAAGATATATATAAAAAAAAAACAGATAGTGCGACCACATCTACAAAGGAAGAGCTTTCAGTTTAAAAATATATATATATATTAGTAAAATTGGTTCAGCAGAAAGACCAGGGCAGATGACTGAAAAAAAATACTTGTGTTATAAATATATAGATTATATAAAATTAGGAAAAATTAAATTAAGCAAATTATGTTATCTTGATAAAATTATAGTAGAATGTCCTAAAGAATGGAATTAAAATTTTATTATTCGAGAGAATTTTCGACAAAAACTTCAGGAACACGATATTATTTTAAACCACGAATTATTTGTTTGCTTGTCTAACTCGGCGAAGCAAATCCATGCAGGCGAGAATTATCAATTTCTGTAATATAAATAGCTGTTATTTTTATGTCACCTCGCTTTTATAAAGACACTCTATATTTTTGTAAGCCATTGCGTTTTATCCATGTGTGATTTCGATTACATTATTTTCAAAAGTGAAGAATTTTCATCTGTGAAGAATTTCAAAGCAGCTGGGCTGCGAAAATGACGCATTTCTCCAAAACATAATTCAGGTTTAAGAATTAAAATACACGCTTTTTTATAAAATTGCGTCATTTGAATTCGCTAAAGCAATCCACTTTCACAATCCAGTTTTAACCTTCGTCTATAGTAAAGTGTGCATATGACGTCATTATCACGAATAACAGACAATATTCTTGACATAGCCCATATTTTAATTTTAACTTTTTTTTTCATTTTTTATGAGAAAATAGCAACAAAAAGATACAGTATCTCCCATTTTCAGCTATTTTCCGTTTACTTGCAATGACTATAAATAGAAATGAGGTACTTTTTTTGCCACGATAAGAAAAATGGTATTAAAAACTACAAAAACTTAATACCTCAAAAATAAATTGAGATACAACTTTCAAACAAATTGCATTTAAAAGAGCAATTTTTTCATTATACGACGGTGTAAAAATTTAAAATGAGCGATGTTTAGAAGTTTAAAAATTTTCAGTAGAGAAAATTGCAAAACCAAAATTTCATTTCAAATTTCAAAGTGTTGCCATTCGCAAAATGACGTATGCGTTACGCACAGATATGTTTGTCCTTTATAATATAGATAGGGTAGGTATGTGTCCTCACGTGAGAAAACAAAAAAAAACTAATTTAAGATAATGGAATAATATTTTAAAACTATGTTTTGGTACAGGATGCCTGATTTCGGTATCTTACGTTGTCAGCTTCAATTTTTTTCTGATTTCTTTTTATGAGACAACATTCACATTTGGAACCGGTTTTGAAAAGGAAAGTAACTTTATTTAAGAAAAATCCTGAACAAAAATCGAAAAATAAAATCTACCCTTTTACAATTATGCCTAGTCTGTTCTATTAAAAAAAAAAAAAAAATCATTTAAAGATATTAAAATGATAGCGAGAATTTTGAAAAAAAAACCCTCGTAAATGTCTTCGAGTGACTAGTGTAGACTATTAATATATTATCAGTGTAATTCTGTATATGCATTCTATCTGATTACCTAGTTTATACAATTGTTATTCTACGGTTAAGTATAAAACGTAATTATTAAATGTAACGTAATGTAAATAATAAACGTAATGTATTAAATGTAAAAATAATTTTCTTATAAGCGCTGGGAAATATAATTTTTTTTTCTTTTTTTACATTCAATCATCGGCGTAAGTATGTCCCTAAGTACGTACAGACGGATGACAGTATAAATAGATAAATATTTTCTAATAAAATAAAGAAAGTGATTAAAGTATAATTTTATTTTTATTTAAGGATTAAGTTAAATACAGTTAATATCTCCACCAGGCGGTGCCATATTCGTGCAGGTACACTCGTATTGATATATACTAGATGCATTGATGCTGCAGCTAAGCACACTGAGCGTGATTAAATTTGATTTTCATGTTAAAATGCATTGTATATCGCTAACATATGTTAGATTTATTAGTAATTATGCATCTTTCTTTTATTATATCTCTGAAAGGGATTAAAGACGGATTAAAACTGGTGATTGGACACAGATAATAAAATACATTAAAAGACTTTTAATATGCCTATTTTTCATGTAATGCACTATATCTTACTAAAGAGGTGTATATTTTGTAATTGGCTTTTCTTCGACATCTTTAATAGTTTTTGAAATTTGGTCTATAATCTTAAATGGCAGCATCATGGGGATTTCCACTCACAAGTATGTGTTAGCGCCTAATCTTTTACAATAGGTAAATACACATACCGAATACTAGAATTATTCATTGAAATATTATTTGAGTATATGTGGACATTATTTTATTCTTGTAGATATCAGTTGTTTGGTTACAACTGTTTCATAACAATAAACACCCATATACTTAAAATATTACATGTGCTGAACATTATTTTTATATCATCAAAATAGATAGTTTTTTATCACTCGCACCAGAAAAGTAAAAGTATTTATTTTAAATAAAGAACAACATCTGAATTTATACAGCACTCCTTTTTCTAACCTCTCTTAATCGAGCAACAAAGCTGTCCTTCTGGGCTCTTTGATGAAGTCTAACGTTAGATAAACGTCTTTTTGCACGCGTTTTTCCCTACATATCATCCCTACACAATGCTAGCTGCGTACTAGCGTCTAAATCGCGCTCCTCACAACGGCTCTTATCACAAATGCACCCTAGAAATTCCTTATGCTGCCAAGAAATTCCCTATTTAAAGGGAAAATTTGGTTTCTTGTTCAGTTGATTTCCCCTATTCGATATTTTAAATACATGTGACCGAGCAGTCTTTTGTGATTATTGTTATTTTAGTAGTTAGCTTATTATTATAGGTTTGTGATTTTATAATAACAGTCGTTTTGATATAATTATGCTATTTTATAATTTTTTTTCTTGTTCATTGTTTTCTTATTTTGTGATGAACGTATGAGCGCATAACGTTCATGAAAACTAAAACAAATCACTGGGTGCACCAACCTCGTCATGCAGCAGTCTCAAAGACGTAGTAATTCCCGAGAGCGCGCTCACGAACGAACGAAATTCGTTAAAGGCGCAACCAATAAGGAACGTATGAGCGCATAGCCCTCATGAAAACCGAAAAAAAAAAATCACTGGATACAACAACCTCGTCGTGCAGCAGTCTCAAAAACGCACTAATTTCGCTGCAGCCGCAATCGCAAACGAACGAAATTCGTTAACGCCGCAATCAATAACGAACGTATGAGAGCATAGCGCTCACTAAAACACACACACACACACACACACACACACACAAAAAAAAAAGAAAACAGCACTGGATGCAGCAACCTCATCGAGCAGCAGTCTTAAAAATGCCCTAAATTTGCGAAATCCGCGATCACAAACGAACGAATTTTCGTTAACGACGCAATCAGTAACGAACATATAAGCGCACAGCGCTCATTAAATCAAAAAAAAAACATCACTGGATACAGCAATCTTGACGTGTAGCAGTCTCGAAAACGCACTAAATTCGCGAAAGCCGCAATCACAAACGAAAGAAATTCGTTAAAGCCGCAAGCAGTTACGAACGTATGGGCGCATAGTGCTCATGAAAACAGAGAAGAAACATCACTGGGTGAAGCAACCTCGTCATGCAGTAGTCTCTAAAATGCAATAATTCATGAAATCTGCGATCACGAACGAACGAAATTCGTTAACGCCGTAAGCGGTTACGAACGTAAAAGCGCATAGCGTTCATAAAAACGAAAAAAAAAATCACTGAATACAGCAACCTCGTCATGCAGCAGTCTCAAAAACGCCCTAATTTCGCAAAATGCGGGATCATAAACGAACGAAACTCGTTAACGCCGCAATCAGTTAAGAATGTATGAGCGCATAGCGCTCATGAAAACAAAAAAAACATCTTTGGGTGCAGCAACCTCGTCGTGCAGCAGTCCCTAAAACGCAGTAACTCGCGAAAGCCACGATCAGGAACGAACGAAATTCGTTAACACCGTAATCAGTTACAAACGTATGAGCGGATAGCTCTCATGAAAACCGAAAAAACATCACTGGATACAACAAAATCTCGTCGTGTAGCAGTCTTGAAAACGCACTAATTTCGCAAAATCCGCAATCACAAACGGACGAAATTCGTTAACGCCGCAATCAATAACGAACGTATGGGCGCATAGCGCTCACGAAAACCGAAAAAAAAACATCACTGGATGCAACAACCTCGTCGTGGAGCAGTCTCAAAAACGCACTAAATTCGCAAAAGCCGCAATCACAAAGAAACCAAATTCGTTAACGCCACATTCAGTTTCGAAAAAAAATATCCCTGCGTGCAGCAACCTCGTAGTGCAGCAGTCTCAAAAACGTACTAAATTCTCGAAAGCGATCACAAACGAATGAAATTCGTGCACGTCGCAATCTCTAACGAACGTATGAGCGCAAATCAATTTTATTTAACTTTTGCATGAATGATATTTGTAAGTCTTTTTTCTCAATTTTTATTTGTAAAAACTATAACGTATGAACATGTAACACTAAATTAAACTATAATGACATCGTATGAGCCAAGGCGAAGTGTTAGGGAATTTCTCGGGTGCATTCGTGATAAGAACCGTTGTGAGGGGTGCGATATAGATGCTACTCTAGCGGCATTATGTAGGGATGATATGTAGATACTTCATCTAGCAGGACGGCCGTTCTGCCAAGCCAAGCTATAAAAAAAATGCTATCCCCACCAAACAAACAAACGCCAAGAACAAAAAGCCAGAACCGCGTAACTGCTTATTATACTGAAGGCAACTTCTCCATGTTAAATCGGCTAAACGTGGCATTTTAAAATTTCAGATATTTAAGAAAACAAGCATCGCAAAGAAATAAAATTAAGACTAGAACACGGAGTAAAAGAGTTGGAGTGGAAACTAACAGGCATTACTCGCCGAAAACGCAAGTTGCATTTTGGTAAATAATGAGGGCGCTACATTCCGCATGTTGGCTATTCTTTTAGCTGAATATCATATGATTGTATGTATAAGAGCCGTACGTTATAATTAAAAAAATATTTTATGTTATTCGTTTATTTTTTATTATTGATATTGATATTACAAAGCATAAATTAAGATGGGGTATAATTTCTTTGTTCCTGGATTGAAAACAGATTATACTGGTGACATAAAAAAAAAGAAAAAAAAGAAGGGAAAATAAAATTGAGCTTGTTCCGTGCTTTACAGGTGAGAGGTTTTTTAGGCTTTAATATAAAGCTATTTGCTTGTAATTATGTTTAAATTGAGAAATTTTTATCTTAAATCGATCTTAGTATATATGTTTTTAAATGTTATACTTAACGAACACTAAAAATTGCTGTGGGTAATTGATATGTACCTATCTGTCAAATACCATTTAAATTGAGATTAAACCATTTAAATTGCAGAATTTTGTCATGTCATATTCTATGAAAATGGAATCAAAACTTCAAAATAAATTAATAAAAGTTTCCTTCATTCTATTAAATCCTATCATACGTAATTAATTCTATGATATCCCATTATAGGTAATTATTCTAGGTTGTCATGGTGATTATTCTATTAAATCCTATCATACGTAATTAATTCAATGATCCAGCTTGATAGGAAATGATTCTAGGTTGCCACGATGATTATTCTATTAAATCCTATCACACGAAATTAATTCAATGACATCCAATGATAGGTAATGATTCTAGGTTGCCACGGTAATTATTCTATTAAATCCTATCACACGTAATTAATTCAATGATACCCCGTGATAGGTAATGATTCTAGTAGGTTGCCATGGTGATTGTTCTATTAAATCCTGTAACACATAATTAATTCAAAGATATCCCATGATAGGTAATGATTTTAGGTTGCCATGATGATTGCGTTCTATTTAAGATGGAGTATTATTATTTTCGTATTACTGAATTTAATGTATATAATCGTAATTAATTTTGTACTCATGCATTTTTGCATAAGAGTGAGTCTAAAGGGTTTTTAAAATTTGATATTTTGTATGCTCTGACTTGAAAACATGTAGTAATCTAAAATATACTGTTACATTTTTCCATAAATGTTTATGAAGTATTCTGGAAAATAATCTTAATTGTATGTAAGAAAAATCGGAATTTTTTGTAGAAATTGAGGCGGGTCTGATTTATTTATTTTATTTTTTTTTTCAAGGGACGGTCTGGGCCTGTTTTCACTGATTTTTGCATGGGGCGGGCCAGGGCGTGAACTGCGAAAATACAAACAGACCAGGCCGGGCCAAACTTTTAGTTTTTCCACCCGCCCGGTGCGGGCCAAGCCTAATTATTTCTCTTTCGGGGCGGGGCGGGGCGGGTCGGGCCCGGGTCTGGAAATTCCGGTCCTCTAACTCCCCCCCCCACCTTCCTCCTTATAAGTAAGATTATATTAAAATCAAACCTTACGATTTTGAAAAAATTAGTTCCTGAACAATGACCTATAATTTACACGTTTTCTTTCCCAAATAATTAAGATAAAAATTTGTTTTAATTCTACATTTATTAATTGCATAGATATCAAAAGTTATGAATTATTAAATTATTCAAAGTTTATAAAATATACGCGAGATTAAAATTTACTCAAAAATATTGAATAATACTTTTAATTTTTAAAAGTCGTAAATCGTGGCAGAATAATCCGTGATATTCAATCTTTATAAATGGCCTGCCTTCACTTTTTTTGTCAGAATGATCTCTGATTTTAAGTGTTATATACGGCGGGGTATATACGGCAGGTGGAAAATAAACGGTCAAGTGCGAGCATTACTCGCGCACAGAGGGTACCGTAGAATAAATATATGAATTTGTAATTGTATTATTTAAAAAAAAAAAAAAAAAAAAAAAAAAACGTTGCTAAAAGAATACTAAGACTTTGTAAAAAACTATACAGCCTAGGGTTGGGTATAACTGTATATATTAGAAAAGTGTAAATGGGTATACCATGAAAGTTCAAAGAGATATGGAACCTAAATAATATCAAATATAGCTAATCGTATCTTTTTTTAATATTGTCCTAATCTGTTTAGGATGAACTTAATTCGGTACTGACAATAAAAGCAGTGCATAGTTAAACAAACTTCATTTGGCATTTCATGAAACTAAATTCAGCGTAGTAATAACTTTTATTTCTACAGTGTGTAGCTAAAACAAAACCTTTGTTCAAAGTTTAAATTTGGCATTGTGCTAAGCACGCTTCGAATTGAGGTCTCAAAGTTGTAACCCCGCCTTGGTCAGTGCCGCGTTTTTCCAGTTAGGGTGTTTAATTAACTTTTAAAATCACTCGAGGCGTATTGAGAAATACAATCCATGCAAACAATCGCGAATCCCACAGTATTTACGCGATTCATTCTAATTAAATTTTTCGAGGGCAAAACCCTTAAAAAACGGACACCTAATTTTAATTCCAAAACAGACAAATGCCACCAATAATATTTAATTAAAATATTCCTTTTATCATGTACGTGAAAATAAGCAAGTTCGCATTTTCTAATAAATTTTTTTTATAAATTCTGGTATCAGTTCATTATTTCATAAGTTTATAAATAGAATTACTCCGTGCCGGAAAGCATTAAGTGGTCGCAGGACTCTTAAAGCTTCAAAATTTAAGAAATTTTAATTTTTTTAGATGTTAAACTCCTGTCTTTTTTTAATATTTTGATATAATTGTTTCCTTGAAATTCCCATTAGAACAGAATTTTTGGCTTTTAGAATTATGCCCGCTCAATAGCTGAAGCGGCGTTTCCGAAACTTTAAAGTCATTATTTTCCAAATGGCGTTTTTGGGGCATAACGCGCAGGATACCTCAAAAACTTCTGAATATTTTTTTCATGAAATTTTCAAAGCATATATTTCATGTTAGTCTGTATAAACTGAACCTAAAATTTCCTTTTTATTGTTCAAAAAAATATTTTTTTATGTGATTTTACTGTTGAAATTTTCAAAATTTTGTATTAGCTAAATGCAGCATTGCATTAAAAATATAAAAATGCTTTAAATACAAATTTATTTAAGTTCAGGGAAATTATTACAATCTGAAGTATAAGTAAGCACCAAAATTTTCATTCTAGTTGCAATATTTATTTTGTAATCCTGCGCGTAAACTGTTATGCCAATTTTTTGTTCGACAAATGTCTAACATTGTCGAGCCCCCTGTAAATACTAATTCTGTGTCTTGCAATTTTTTATCCCAATTAAAATTGTGTTTTAAAATCATATACATTTTAAGACATTAAATGTTGAAAATGGTCTTTTTTTCATTTTTTCCACTTTTTAGAGTCCCGAGACCCCTTATATTAGTATATTTTTAACAATTTGACGTTTATTGATTTTATACTGTTACTGGACATTACATTACACATATATATCATTAAAAGCTGTTAACTAGGCATAGAGTACGCCGCCCCTGTCCTTGTGTATGTCCAAACGACCGTACCTTTAAAGTTTAATATCTCGGCTAATTACCGACGATTTTTTTCGAAAATCATTATCAACAATGCTTTTATTCTTCTGCAACGATAGGTATATTCAGCGATGCTCAACAATTTTTCTGAATGCCCGTAAATCGAAATTTGCGTATAACAGAAAAATGCTAATTACTCAAAAACTATGTGACCTAGGGTAATCGCTATAATTTTGCGGCAAGGTTTGCATTAACGTCTACTACCTCTAATTTTTTCATAATTTTAGTTTCAGTAGATTCGGAATTAGATGTGGGGGAACATATTTTTGCGCAACATTTTCAACAATATCTTTGAAAATTTAATACCTAAAATTAAAAGGAATGTATTTTTGAGTTCAGCGTTACAAAAGCTTTAACAGGATACCCCACATGATATGCAAAGAAAATATTTTTTTTTTTAAGTAGCATAATTAGTCCCTCTACTTTTTTACTGATTATATTTATGAATGTTTATTAATCTGAAAATATGTGGGTCAATGGTCTTTATTACTTCCCCGAATTCGAACTTTGCACGTTCCATAGTTTACGAGTAAAATCGCTGTGACAAACAGACGGACAGACAGACACAGAGTGATCTTATAATAGTTCCGTTTTTACTTTTTAAGTACGGAACCGTAAAAATATGTATCTTATGAAGAAAACTGTAATTAATCAGATTTCTACTTGTACAACTTTCTTAAAATTCAAATTTTCTAGTAAAAAATTTTTAAAAATCAGGACTTTTCCCATTGAAAAGCATTGTAGAACAATCGAACGATAGCCTACATTCTACGGTGTCGCCACCCAACGGGGGGAAAACTGCATAGCAAAATTTTAACATTAGTTTCGCCTCCACCTCTTTTACTCCGTGGACTAGAAGAATCTACTGAAGAAGAGCTTCAAATTGAGACCAAATTCGTCTCCATAAAATAATTATAAACAGAGATACAGGATTTTTAAAAAAGCGTCGAGATACTAAAAATGATAAAAAAAATCGTCAAACATATATTAATTCAATTAAGCTAGAGACTTAAATAATGGACAGAAAAAAGTATGGAATGCACTTTCGGGCTGGTAATTACCCAATCTACGTGCTTTTATAAAATTTAGTTTAAAAAAATTGAAAATTCTATTCTTAATAAGCAAAAAACTGTTAATTCATTCTAAAATTATCAAACTATGCCAAACAGTGATAAGCCCTCCAACGAGCGCGTATTATCCACATTATAATAGCACAAATCTACTTCAACTTCAATCTGGTAGACGAGTATTTTCCATCAAGATTATTTTTTCGAATAAAACTGCATAAAAGTTACATTTTAAGAAGAATTTTTAAAATAAAAATGATTTTATAGAGAAATGGTACCTTTTAAGAAGTATGCATTGAAAGTTATCGGCATTTAAGGTCGCAAATCTCGACGATAGCATTTTTTTCACCTGCAAACAGAAATTGTTATTTTTAGCGTGTGTAAGTTATAAACAATCCTTGGATACTGAAATAAATGTTTTTGTTTAAGATAATATTATTTATTTATTTATTTTGTGTTTTAAATGAAGTAAGTGAAACGGGTGTATTTTAAATGCCTATAATACACTGCTCAAAACAATTAAAGGATATTGCAGTTATATGTGGATTTTGTATCTGGTAAACTGTTTAGCTGATTGATACATGGTCGACAGACATAGTAGGTTATATGAGAATAAATTACACATGTTTGGAAGAAAAAAAATGCATTTTATTGTGCATTTGTGTACTAAAGGAAAAAAACACAATTTGTGCATATGTGAAAAAAAGAATAAAAAAAGGTGTTTTCTTCAAAGAAAATCATTTTCAGTAGGGGGTATGGTTTCCACGGGCGGCCAGCAACGTTGAACACCTTTGAGGCATGGACTCAATGAGGCTATTAATGACGAGTTGGGGTATTCTGCCCCACTCTTCCAGAAGAGCTCTTTCCAGTTCTTGGAGAGTTTGTGGGGGTTGTTGGCGGCCAGAAACTCGTCTTCCTAGAGCGTCCCAAACGTGCTCGATTGGATTCATGTCTGGAGAACACGCTGGCCATTCCATTCGAACGATTCCTTCCTCGAAAGGGAAATCCTCTACCAGGTTTGCACGATGTGGCCTGCAGTTATCGTCCATTAAAATGAAGTTATCTCCGATTGCTGCAGCGTAAGGGACTACAATAGGTCTGAGGATCTCATCCCTATATCGGCGACCAGTCAGAGCTCCATCTCGAATGATGTAGAGGTCAGTGCGCCCGTCAATGGAGATGCCACCATACACCAACACTCCTCCACCGCCAAATCTGACACTTTCGTGCACGAACGAAGGATTATTCCTACTGCCACGGTCCCTCCAGATGAAAATACGCCTATTATCCGGATGCACAGAAAAACGGGACTCGTCAGAAAACAGAATATTTCTCCATTCATTTCTCCTCCAGTTGACATGCTCGGTTGCCCACTCCCTGCGGTCGCGACGATGCCTTGATGTTAATCTAACACATACCATCGGTCGGCGAGCATACAGACCTACAGCATGGAGCCGGTTTCGGACAGTCTGAGTTGAAATCGTGGTGCCTGTAGCCGAGCGAAGGTGTTGTTGGAGAAGAGTAGCGTCCAGGGTTCGGTGTCTCCGAGCTGTTAACGCTAAATACCGATCTTCATTGGGCGTTATTGCCCGTCTACGACCTTGCCCTGGTCTTCGGCCTGCACATCCACTCTCCAAAAAACGGTTCCAGATCCTGGAAATGACACTTTGTGACACTCCAATGGCTTGCGCTACTTCGGCTTGAGTTTGGCCCCCTTCTAACCTACCAACAATTCTCAAAGCTTCTGAATCTGTCAAATGACTTCGCTGAGATATCGTACTCATCGAAACAAAGCAATCACTGAATGCCGATCATCCTTGTCTTCATTCTCTTTTATCCAGTTGAAAGTCAAATTTCATTCGCTGCCGCTGAAGCGACGTTTTTGACGTCGAACTCAAAATTTGCATACTCCACAGTTTGAAAACCAGAAAAATTTGCATTTGTGATTCTCTTCTTCTATTTTCGGCAAAAAAAAATTTCTTTTATATCTTTATTTTATATAAAACTTCAAATATCCTTTAATTGTTTTGAGCAGTGTATATGTTTTTAAACTGAATGTAGTATTTGAAATGAAAGTTGTGTATTGTAAATGAAACGAATGCGATACGAATGATGTCAATGGGAACAATATTAAGCGACATATCACTTCTCCCGGCTAACATAAAATTACAAGATCTTTTCTTTACGTTTAAAAGTAAATAAATCCTACCCATGTAAAAATATTTAATTAATCAAATTTTAAAACGAATCATCAATTAGTTTGGTTGTGCCGGGAAGATTGATCACCGAAAACTATTATTGATTGTAATCATACCTGCAATTCTCGATGGCCAGTGGCGTTCAAAACAATATTTTGATATGCCTTTATTAGGTGCATAACATCAGATGGACGAACTTTAGCTAAGATATTAGATTCTCTAATCTTTCTTAGTCGAGTCTATGGCCAAGGGTCGGGTGAAAAAAAAATATATTTCAACTATATAAATGAATATAACTGTGATATCATTAAAGGCTTTCATAGAAACACTCCATTGTACCAAATTGTATTAGCTAAATAGGTCTATTGGCTATGGAAGATTATTAATTAGGTTTAAAAATCTCCGGCACAGATGTTATGTACGCATATTGGCGCGATTTGTTTCTGACGCCAATATCATATACGCAACGGGTATTTAACTGGCGCCAAAGTGTCGTTATTTTGTTTGATATGGTAACCCGGATGTTGTTGTTTATGCTGTTGATGTTTTTGCCAAATTGATGGGGGTCGGAAAAAAAAATCGAGCACAGATGTCATATTCGCCCCATATTGGCGCGAATTTTTCGGTTGCCAATTTGGCGAAAACATCAACAGCATAAACAACATAATCCGGGTTACCACTTCAAGCATAATAACGACACCTTGGCGCCAGTTAAGTACCCGTTGCGTATATGACATTGGCGTCAGAAAACAATTGTGCCAATATGGGGCGAATATGACATTTGTACCAAAATTTGCGCCAATATGACATCTGTGCCAAATCTCCGTATAATCGAACGTATTTCAACATATAAGCAAACGGAGGCAAAGATGTCTCAGACGCACAGGGGTATCCTTTTAGTACCAAAATGGCAATTTTATTCCCTAGCAACCCAGAAATTTTGACGATATTTTCCTCCATATGACAATCCAATAGCAGAGATTGCTTGTGTTTTAAATTAAATTAAACTTTGTGCATTTTATAATAAAATAATTAGTGTGTGCTTCTAATAAAAGTTTTAGCACAGATGTCATATACGCCCCATAATGGCGCGATATTTTCTGACGCCAATGTCATGTACGCAACGGGAATTCAATTGGTACCAAAGTGTCGTTATTTTTCTTGATATGGTAACCCGGATGTTGTTGTTTATGCTGTTGATGTTGTCTCCAAATTGGCGTCAGAAAAAATGGTACTTCTTAGTTATCCCGTCAATCAATTTCGCCAAATTATATATATCGCCAAACCACACGCCAAATTATACAAATTGACATAATTTCTATTTTAAATAACAAAAGAATAAGTAAATTAGTATAACGTTAATCCTTCTATATATAAAAAAAAGTTTTGATTTGGAAATGGACCAATGAAAATCTGCGTAGATCATCCGGGTATACTCCTACTAGATCGGCATCCATATTTTTTATGACCGGCGGGTCTTTCTTCGTTAATATTAAGAAAACCGGGTACAGATGTCATATTCGCCCCATATTGGCGCGATTTGTTTCGGTTGCCAATTTAGCGAAAACATCAACAGCATAAACAACATAATCCGGGTTACCACATCAAGCAAAATAACGACACTTTGGCGCAAGTTATGTACCTGTTGCCTATATGATATTGGCGACAGAAAAAAAATCGCGCCAATATGGGGCGAATATGACATCTGTTCCGAAAACCGTTTCATACAAACATATGAAAATCATTGGTATTATAAAGACATGTTTGATAAACAAGCTGAAGGGGACAGTTTTTAAATCAAATAATTATTTTAACCCCTTCGCGACGGGAGCCTTTTACGAAATGTTTATTATTTTGCTATCGATTTTAAAAAACAGAAGGATTAAATGAGGCAAATTTTACAGTAAAATTTACTGGTAAGGATAAACAACGATCCTTAAACCTTTTTGCGGCACGTATACGTGTCGCTCGTCCCCAAGGGGTTAAGAGATATTTAATGTTAAAGATGGTCAAAATCGTTCCATTAAAAAAGTTTGATAGGAGAAAAACTATACATAGGAATTTAAACATTTTAGATCATTTTATACATTGGAAGTTCCCGATGTGCAGACTGCAATTATCTTTTGAATTTGACTCATTTTTTTAGGATTTATTTCCATTTTAAATTCAAATTTTCAGCATTTCGAGAGAGATTTTTTACACATTTTAGAAAAGGACAATTATTTTAAACTGTTGCCAATTTTAAAAACAGCGTAAAGAATAATATTTCCTTCAAATAAAAAATTTATTTACACGTGGCTATTATAAACAGAAAAACACTTTCAAATTAGAATTAAGTGATTACGTGTTAAAAATCGGGAAAATATTGAAAATTACATCATAAAAACTACAGTTACACGTGAATTTTAAAAGGGAAAGAAAATTTTTAAATACTAAATTCATTATTATGCGTTAAAAGCCACGAATGAAGGAAATTACGTCATATTTAAAAAGGCCAAATAAATAAATTTGGCAAAACACTTTTAATTAAAAAATATATTCGCACGAGACATTTATTTCATATTTTGAGATAATTATTTCAACTATTATCGTGAATTCTAATACAGCGCGTATAATATTTCCTTTCTAACAACAAAAGTATTTTCATGGGAATATTAAAAAGAGAAAGGAAACTTTGGTGAAAATTACGTCAGATTTAAAACGGTACATTTATAACTTTCTCATAGCGTTGTTAAAAAGTACCGAGAGACAAATACTCTGTGTACTTAATTCATTTTACATTAGCTTACTTTCAAATTTTTAACTCGTTTTTAACACTTTCCAACAAAGTTGAAAAGTGTTATTGATTTCGGTTTGTCTGTTCGCACTCTAACTCTCGTAAATATACTCGTATCGCACTGAAACTTTTGGTTAGTGACGTTTAGCCTAGCACGAATCCTATTTCAAATGAAGTTTGTATCATGTTTAGTTCCTTTACAGGAACAGTCAAAAGTATTCCGTTATATTACGGCCAATGGAAAAAAAATCATTTCAAATGAATTTTAAAGATGTTACACCCTTTCAAACATAATAAAAAATATATGCATTTACGAAGTGCACTAAAATATGCAGAATATTCTGTAGCATATGCGATGCATCGAATAGTTACTATTCATTTACTGTGCGACACAAAAGAATTCCATTACAAATAGTATAGGGGGAAATTGTTTGCGGCGTATTTTAATTATAAAAATTAATATATAATAAAATTGATATACGTCGGTGAGGCGCACTTAAGTTATTTCATGCCTAATACGAAGTGCATAGCAATTACAGGAACATACAAAATATTTCAGACAAGTATTTTCTATCCGAAGTAGTGTATATTAGCGGCGATGGCAGGGAATGCATTTTTAATTATGATATGCGCTTTTAAGTTTCACTATATTTATGCATACTATATGGTGTGTGTAAAAGTTATAGTTGAAATACAGGGCTACGCAAAATAATTCGTAAAGTTTACTGAGTATGACCATAAATTGCTGAGAGGTGGGTTTAAAATGTGTAATGCTGAACTGCATGTAGTTTTCTATGAAATGTTTGTAGAATATAGATAAAATGATATACAGGGCCAAGCAAATAATTGGATACATGGCCGCCTACAGATGATAAATTCTGGAAATGCGATTTCAGTAGTTTTAAGAGTGATTTAGTTTGAATTAAAGTTTAGCTAAATAGTGGCGTGTAATAAAGGTACTTGTTAAACAACAGCGCTGAACAAAAGTATTCAAGTAAGTTTCCATCTATTAGTATAAATTGCTGAAAGAGAAATTTCAACCTGTTATGCGTTTTCTTGCTAAACTAAATTTTCTATTATATAGTATACATACATATCAGCTTACAGATCAAATACAGGGCTGTTCGGAAGAATTGTAATAAATATTTGGCTATGGATGGTAACTGCTGAAATCAGTTTTTTAAATGTTTAGTTAGTTATCTTATTTACCTTATTTCCCTAAATAATGAAGTTTTGTTAAAGCTTTCAGGGAATGTTAGAAAGTGTTTCATAATCAATGCCGTACGCATGATTTTTCTTTCTTGTTTTTAATCAAAGACGAAAACAGAAATGGTATCTCTTAGCAGCGGCTGATTTCGTCTTAAAAATCTCCAATCAAAGGAAAGTGAATGAAAATCTGTTTACAGGGAGACCGTGACTATTTTTTTAAATTATAATTCAATCTTTTTAAGGCCGACGAAATTAACATGCTTTTAGAATCTGGGGTGTCTGAACGGGGGTCGGCGAGCATAGCTCTTAGGGGGCAGAGCCCCCTAGTAAAAATACAAATAAAACGTCGAAATAAAAATCACTTTATGATGTAAACACGTGTAAGTCAAGTGAATGTGACATTTACAATCATCCATTATTGGCATTTAATCTTACAATTTGGTCACAGAAATTTGGTCGATGGGATAGCTAAGAAGTTACGAAAAAATCACGTCAATATGACATCCCTGTCAAAGTTTTGTGTACTTTATAATAAAATTGTGTTTTTATACCAAATAAACAGTTTCATAATAAATAAAACCAATATGCTATTTTCGCCAGCTAGGTCTAACAGGTACCCGGAAACGTGGTTTTCTCCCCAAACTGGCTCAAAAATAAACAATATATATATATATTGCGCCAACCGCGATGTGCTTGAGACAGCGCTGTGCTCAAACGAACATGAAGCATAAATGCCTACGTGAGTTAAGCGGTTTTCTCAAGAAAGATGAAATACATAACAACGAAAAAGCTACACAATGCTGACATGATCGGAAGAAGTTCTCGGTACTTTTATGTTAGCCAGGCTCAAAACTCGCCAATGGTATTTTTTACCTCGCCAGTGGCAGTTTTTTTTTTTTTTTTTTTTTTTTTTTTTTTTTTTTTTTTTCTTTTGTCGTGGTAAATTAAAAACAATGCTTTGATAAAGAAATTGGCATTTTTTTTATTATTTTTTTCTTTTCTTTTTCTTTTCTTAAAAAAAAAAAATTAAATAATTGAAAGGCATGTTAGTTTAAGTAAAATTAAGGCAATACGAATGAATGGGAAGGAAACAATAATATGCGATTTATCACCTGCGCCCGCTAACATAAAAGTAACGAGTTCATGATTTCTCTATCAGAATCTTCCTAATTGGAGAAGGATTGAGATAGTTAATTAAAATTATGAATAAAAGTAACATGATGCAATACTTAGCATATATTTAACGGGGATCAAACTGCTAACCAGAGCCGAAAATAATATAATAAATTCGAAATTAAAAAGAGTACAAAAGAAAAGAATTTCCTAAAATTCAAATTTCTGCGATACCATTTGGAATAGAAACCGACAATTTGGCAATTGTGGTTATTTTAAATACTCGATAAGGATGATTTCTAAAAAAGGTAGAAATTAAAAGTTCGAAACAACAGAAAAGTGTTCTATGAACGTTCTAAATTATGACATATTTGCAATTGTTAATCTGGAACAATTGCTCAAATTGTTCGAAACAAGAAATTTGATGTGCTTTTTACTTATAAGACCTAAATGATATCACAGAAAAATTCCTAAAAAATTCAAAATTTGATTGGATGCAGGCCTAAAAAATGTTCTAAAATTGCGATTTCTGTAATACCGTTCGGGATAGAGGTCTGAATTTCGGCATGCCGTTTTGTTTAAAGATGTAAATGCACGCTAAGAACTGTTAGTAAAAAATCGAAATGTTAAGAGGTGAACCGAGTGGAAAACGTTTTAAGAACGGTTTGCATTATTATTTTAATGAGATTGTTTGGGCTAGGAACATGAAATTTGATACGGATGTTATTTTCTAAGGCGTAAATACTTTGCGTTTTCTAATAAATTAGAAATTTATAAGTGTACAAGAGCAAAAAAATTCTTGTATTTTTGAATCTGTTATACTGTTAGGGATAGAATCCTTAAATATGGCATGGTGGTCACTTATAAGATGTAAATGCTCTTTAAAATCTGTTTATAAATAAATCGAATTTTAAAAGGGTGAAATGAGTGGAAAGCTCTTTAAAAAACGTTCTAAATTCCGGTTTGAATGGAATTGCTAGAGCGTGAACTTGAAATTTAACATGATTATTGACACTAAAACGAAAATGCTCGTCTTGAGCAATTTCTAAAAAAATTCGAAATTTAAGAGGTTGCAAGAGCGAAAGTCATTCATAAATTAAGATTTCTGTGAAACTGTTGAGGGGAGAAACTTAAAATTTGATATGGTGGTTACGTTTAAGATGTCAGTGCTCGCTAAAACCTGTTTTTTTTTTTTTAATGAAATTTAAAATGGTGAAACGAGTAAAAAAGCTTTCTAAAAATGCTCTAAATTATGATTTATTTGGAATTCTTAGCCCTAAGGAAATAGAAATTTGACATAGTTATAACATTTAAGACGTAAATATTCACTATGAACAGTTCCTAAAAATATCGAAATTTTTAACGGTGCAGGAGCAAAAAAGTTCTAAAATTGGGTTTATCGTGATATCGTTAAAGATTTAAACCTGAATTTTGGCAAGCTGTTAATTTTAAGATCTAAGCGCTCGTTCAAAACTGTTTCGAAAAAAGAAGTCTCTCTTTAAAGAGATTAAACGAGCAGAAAACGTTCTAAGTACGTTCTAAATTACGATTTAAATGGAATTGTCAAAGCATGACCTTGAAATTTAACATGGTTCTAACTTTTGAAACAGTAATGCTCTCCGAAATCATTTCCTAATAAGTTCGAAGTTTAAAAGGGTTCAAAAACAACAACAACAAAAATAAACGCTCTAAAATTCCAATTTTTGTGATACCGTTCGGGGTAGAAGCCTGGATTTGGCATACTAATTATCTAAAATATCTAAAGGTTCATTAAGAACCGTTTCTAAAAATATCTGCTCTGTTTTGTACGTCGTGCTTCATTCTTGGATTAGCCGTAGATACTTGATCTACAATTTTGCAAAAAATAAAATAAAAAGTTATCTTTAAACAAATATCTGACTAAATATCAAACAATAAACAAATATCTAACTAAAAGACCAACTATAGGTCCATATGTTATTTCGATTCTATGAATTTTTTTTACAAAATTTGCATTCTTCATAAAAATTAAAATACCATATAAATTGAAAAAGTCTGATTCTTCGAGAAAAGAAGTTGGCTTTCATTGCTTTTAAATCCTTAATTACTCTAAGAAATAAATGATATGAAACAATATGTACACATATTGTGTTTCTTTTTACTTACAACGGTTCTAATAAAACTCATTTTAATTTAAGTGAGTAGATTATTTAAATTATGCATCATATCTTTAAAAAAAAAGAACTGATAACCACTAAAAAACAACTTTTCAAAAGTAAAAAAAAAAGATGAAATTTGTGGCTAAAAAATGGTGTGATATCATATTTCCAAGCTTATTATCTTCCTATATATTGATAGAAATCCTCTGCTCCTGTACTAAATACATCATAACGTGTTTCTGAAAATTCAAATGTTTTAAAATTATGCATCATGAGCTTGGCGGCCATCTTTCCATATTTTACACAAATTTCTAAGCACCCAAGTTTGTAAAGGGTAATAAGTTTGCATTAATAACAATTTAGAACTTTTGATTTTAACTACGGACAAATAAATTTAAAAAGACTTTTATTTTGAGAATAAAAGTTCATTGTTGCTGCTGCTAAATGATTAATTACTCTAAAAAAGTAATCATAAAAGGAATATCGAAGATGCCATTACCTTAACACACAGATTTCTAAGCACACAATTCCGTGAAGGAAAGGCTTAAAATGTGTGCTGTGGTAACAATGTCGAACTTTGGTTTTCAACTGCAAACATCCGATAAATTGAAAAAGACTAATATTTTGAGAAAAGAAATAGATTTTTATTGCCTTTAAAAGATTAATTACTTTATGAAATAAATCACTAGATGAATCCTTTAGATAAGTCACTATTATTTTAAGACACAAAGTTCTCCGAATAGAAGTCCGTAACGGAAAAGCTTAAAATGTCTGCTTAAGTAACAATTTTGAATTTCGGATTTTAACTAAGGATTAGGGTGCATAGAAATTTGTGTAAAATATGGAAAGATGGCCGCCAAGCCATTGATGCATAATTTTAAAACATTTGAATTTTCAGAAACACGTTATGATGTATTTAGTACAGCAGCAGAGGATTTCTATCAACATATACGAAGTCACTCGACTTACAAATGGAAAATGTTAAAAAAGTACCATAATATAAGCTTGGAAATATAATATCACACAATTTTTTAGCCACAAGTTTCATCTTTTTTTTTTTTTAACTTTTGAAAAGGTGTGTTTTAGTGGATAAGGAATACCAGCCTAATGGAGTGTGGCTGGCAATTGAGCAAGAGTAAGTTTCTCTGCGAAGTAAAAAAGTCTAAAAAAAAAGATTTTCTGTATTCAATGCTTTTATGAAGTAGAAAAATATCGCTATTTATAATCGCTATTTATAGACAAATTTCTTGACATATATCGATATTATATAGCTGCAACTTTTCCGGTCTTTTTCGAGTCAAATGAAAATATTTTAAACGCCATATTTTTCTAAATTAATGGAATGGATAAAATAACAAACAAAAAATTTCACATTTTATATAAAACAAATTTTCTGAATCATAGTAAACATCTTTTACTTTAAAAAAATTGGAACTTTGGCATCGACGAGGCTCTCAAATGTTTCGTTTAAATAATATACCACTTTCATCATGCATAAGAATTTACTTTTATAGTTTTCTTGATAAATTTTGTTGGATTCTACGCGAATATTGTTTCTATGGAAATTTTTTGCAAACCTGTAAAGAAAAAAATATGGTAAATACTGGAAATACCTCGTAGAACTGATTAACTCGAACCCGCAGTAGTCGTTTGAAGGAATAAATGCTGGATTTTGTTTCTAAAAAAGCTGGTTAATGCATTAAACTTATTGAGTTTGAAATTTAGCTTTTTCCCGGTGGGATCTTCCGTGATCGGGATTGCTACCTTTCCGATTAGTAACTGAGGAAAGGGACCTTTGATTCCGCCGCCCCGACTTTTCCGTTAAATAGTGGTCGTCGATTCAAACGGTTCGGCTTAATTTTAAAACCGAACCGTTTGGCAGCTCTGCATCTATGATATCCATATGTATTGGCTAAATGTATCTAATGTGATTAATACCCATTGGGCACATAACATAAATTTTCCGAATAAATCGCATCAGAAAAATGCTAAAAATTAATGAAAACGTTTTTTAATTATTTCAATCGAATTTCTACATTTTTTAAAACATTTTTATAACTGTGTGTACTTTTCAGTGCTAAAAATCTAAATTTATACACTGTAATTCAACCAAAATAAGTAAGTTAAATCGGGATCTATTAAATCAATTTCACAAACATAAAAATGAATCCTACATATCTCAAAGATTTTTGCAAATTAACACAATTATGTTTTATATTAATTACTCGCCAAAATTCATTAACGAATATATTGAACGTAAAATTATCATATTTATCATAATGATTCTTTGAAATCGTAATTTTATACTGTTGAAAATCAATTTATTTATGCTCTAATAAACTATAAAGTTTTGAATATATTCATGATTTGCAAGTATTTCTCCACCTTTAGCATGAAAAGGGCGGAATACTTAACTTTAGCTTTCACATTACGTGCTAACCAGAACAGAGCATTTTAATTAAATAAAGTTTAATATATTTGATTCTATGTACTAAGTAAAAATATAAGCATTTGTGAAAATGAAAATACATAATATGAGGCTCATCACTATGCCATACCTATTTCATTTATTTTCCGATGCATTTGTGCGGACAATATGTATACTGCTTTTCCGTATTATAATTTTTTCTGTTAAATTAAAACTCTTCTATTTTATATACACTGTAAAAAAATATTAATACAAATATATAACAAAAATAATTATATGCCTATTATTTGTACAATTTGCATTTTTGTGTGGAAGCGATGCCAGAAATTGATTAAAAAATAATTGCGAATATGCATTTTAAATCAGGTTTCATAAATAATTCTATTTTTTCTTTTCTGTAAAGCTGCTGTATTTATTTTTGTTATCACATTGTTACAGAAAATAATCTGTGAAATACGAGAATTGCATTTCAAAATACAATAATTCTCTTAAGTAGACTTTTAGCATTATTATCCGTCAACTATATTCATAAATGCATATTCCCTACTTTCTGACATAGTCACGAAAATTTCTCATCACAGTACAAAAGAAAAAAAAATACTTAAGAAGAAAAAATAATGTAAAAACGTAAAAATTCAGAAATTGCGGTTGCTAGCCACTAATTTTTTTTTCAAGTTTCTTTTACAGTGTAAAAGAGGGTATTTAAGTTTAATTTTATCTTTTTTAATTGTTCCCGTTATTAGTTAATTGTTTTTAAACAAATTGTGTACTTTAAATATAAAATTACGGTATAAAATAACCTTTCGCTATATTAGGCGTGATCAGATAACATGAAAAAGGCATGATATATCCTAATTCGTAAGGCAAAGGAGAGCGTTTAAAATCAGAAAGATGATAACAAAAGTGATTTTTATTTTTCACCGAAATATGTTTATGCTCATATTATTTTCTAAAAGAAAATATAGAATAATGACTCGTATTCTAATTGAATTTAACAGAAGTCATCTAAAGTAGAAATAAATATATTTAGTGAAATATGTTAAAAAACAGCGATAAACTTGATTTAAGGTTTAACGAGAAGCCATGTAACGAGGCACTACTGTATTGTGCAATTAAAAGTTGAATCTAAAATTTGTCGATGCATCCCTCTATCACTTGACTGTTTGAACAAAAATATCTCAGATAAATTCAAAGGCTGTCTGTCGACCGCTTAAATGATACTATATAAAATAAAATCAAAATTTCAGAAATATTAAAATTTTTTTTGGAAACAAATATTTAAGAAAAATGAGCTCTAAATAAAAATTGCTTCCTTCTCGATAATTTACAGATTTTCCGAAAACTCTGTTAATTGTTTTTACTCGCAGATTTTTTAAAAACAAAGACATATTTGCTAAACGTGCAGTAACAACAAAAGATTACCACTTATTTTGCAAACTTTGTTTTAATTATTTACATATTCTTCTAAAATAGAAACATTTTGCAGGGACGCAATGTGACACCAAAAGTTACTCTTTATAATAAAGTCATCCCTTATGATTACCTAGAGCTTTTTCATAAAGGGAGGTATATTTGCAATGCACAAAAGATTTACCAAGAAGCTGTTTTGTCACTTTTTTGTGCCTTTCAATTTATATTAGATATTACCTCTTATAAAATTGAATTTGCAACAGAAACTTAAATATATCTATAAAACTACCGAAATTTCCATGTAAAATCGGTATCTTTAAATTTGGGTTACTTGAACCAACAATTAAACACACTTTTAATCACTGGATTGATTGAAATTATTCAGTTACTCCTAATATTTTTTAATTAAGTTAATGTTCTAAACTCAGTAGAAACAGGCGAGGGTTATACTTTTCTATGTGCTGATGCAAAACACCCAAATTTATGATGGTATCTATAAGGTAAAATAATATTACGACGTATTACCATGTGACGACTCAAAAGGATTATTGTATTCACTGTTTTACATTTCAAATACCTGTCGCACATTACTTCTCAAAATTAATCTTTTGAAAAGAACCACATAAAAAAAGATTGTAAAACAAAGGATTTTTTAGAGATTTTTGATGCATTAAAATATCTATATATTTTAAGATATTTTCAGTTGAATTTCAGCTGTCAGCAATTCATCACATTTTTTTGCATTTTTATTCCATTTTTATGCATTTTGAATGCCGAGAAGTTCAGTAGGAGTTAAAAAATTTCATTAACCATGTACCTATTGTGGTTCTGATACTCATGATTCCTTTTATAAAAGAAATTAATATTTACAGTTTCAAAAAAATATTTCTTCGTGATCATATTTTCGGATTTTTCTGCAGTTTAAATTGCCATACTGTAGGCGTACTTAAATACAATAAAAAAGAAGAAAAGAAAATACCTATATGTACATGGTTATATTGTAGTTGTAACGGTACTTAACACTTAAAAACAAAAATGTTACTATTTTATAAAACTTGTGTTCTGAAATTTATTTTATGATTACCGTTGCTTCATGCACTGGAGCTCCAATCGAGTAATTTTCTGTTTATAAAAGTTATTTTTTGTGGATATCATTTATTTTTGAAACAGTTAATATGTTTTAGATAACCTACTCACTGAAAATAATGTGAACTGCAATAGCTTGTCAGGTGTCAAAAGTATGGTATATATATATATATATATAATAATAGTAAATAGTCATGTTTACTGTTTTCTTTTACATATGTCATGACATTTTATTTATTTTCTCTTAATATAATGATATTTTTTGCAATCTTTTATTTAAGAAAACTTGGTTTATATAATATCTAAAGATGGAATTCTGTAATCTAATTTTCCGTCGCTTACTAGTATGATAGAAATGTACAGATTATTTACATATGTGTGTTCCTGATGCAAATACATCATTTTAATATTTTAGAAATAAATATGAATTAATAATTTAATTGGCTTTTACCGTTAGCCGATCGAGTGAATTCCTAAATATCTTCTATGATTACACTCTAAAAAAAAACCTCATAAATTTTTCAAAAAAACTCAAAAAATCCTGCAAGAGATATTTTTAATTATTGTTCGACGTAAAATGTCAATAAAAGCTTTCTGATATTAAATTAGTAAAAAGTTGTTAAATTAGTAAAATGTAGTAGTAGTTTAAAAGTGTAAGATATTATTGAAATTAATAGATTTGAAAGTATTATTAGAATTTAAAGAACACGCAATAAACCTTCTGAGAAATAACTACTCCTACAAGTCCTCTAATCCTAACTTCATTTTATATACTACTAGCAAATCCCGCGGCTTTGCTCGCGTAATATTTGAAATATGCCATGTGATATTTATATGTCTAATTTTTAGTAAAAGGTACTAACTAAATTTTGATTTTATTAAAAGGTAATATTTTAGTTTATTAAAAGGTACTTATTACTTTTAGGAATAATTAAAACAATTACTATTTAAAGCACAATTTGATTAAGCATCATTGTTACACTGCATAAAGTAGAAATGAGACTTAAGTTAATAAAACGAAATAAAACTAAATAAATAATAATTTAGAAAATATTTTGAAACTTTTATGCTCAGTTAATACGCTCATTTCAGTATTCATTTGAAGTTTTGAATTTTCTAGAAACCATCTTCTTACATCTTAAAATTAACCATCATGTCGAATTCGAAGTTCTACCACCTCTCTCAAAATAAAGGGCTGTGTTGAAATAGAAACTGTCACCATTAATTGCCAACATTAATTTTGAAATTGGTTTGTTATTTCCTAATGTTCCACAGAAACGTAATTTAGAAACCTTTTAAAGGCCTTTTTTAGAGCGTTTGTTGTTCCTGTGAACCCCAAGTGGTAGAATCATCGGCATAAAATATAGCCTGTGTAGGATCAGAGACTGCTACCATTGATTCGCAGCTATTACTTTTATATTTGGTTTATATTCCCTGAAATTGCGTAGAAATCGTAATTTAGGACTTTTTTAGAATGCTTTTCGCACATCCCCTTCACTTCACCCCTTTTTAATTCGAATTTATTTTCGACAGTCCTTCGAGGGCATTTATATTTTATAAGTAACTACCATGCCATATTTAAAATTTCTAGCCTTTTCAGTATCACAGAAATCGCAATTTAGAAAGTTTTTAGCTACTGAAACCCTCTGGTGGTAGTGGCACAGACATAAAATATAGCTTATGATTGAGCAGGTTCTGTCACCAACAATTTGTCATCATTATTTTTTTAATCGGTTTGGTATTTGATAAGATTACAGAAAAATTGTTATTTACAACGCTTTTCGCTCACTTCATCTTTTTTAAATTTGAAATTTCTTTCGACAGTTCTTAGAAAGCAGTTGCATCTTGTAAGTAAATACCATGCCATACTTCAAAGTGTTAGACCCTTCAGTTATGCAAAAAACGGAAATTAGAACATGTTTTGCTTTTGCAACCCTCAGATAGTAGTGACAGCAACATAAAATATAACCTATGTTATAGCAGTGACTGTCACCATTGATTTGCAACCATTACTTTTGAAACATCTTTGGAATTTCCTGAGATTGAATAGAAAACGCAATTTAGAATGTTTTTAGAACGTTTTTCGCGTATTTTCACCTCTTTTTGAATTTCCAATTTTTTCGAAACTGATATTAAAGATCATTTATATGTAATACATATGTACCTTGCCTAATTTTAAGTTGCTAGCCCCTACCGATCACAAAAATCGAAATTTAGAACGCTTTTTTGCTCCTGCAACGTCTAGGTGATAGTGATACCGACTTAAAATAGCGTCTATGTTAGAACAGAGGCTGTCAGCATCAATTTCTTAACATTACTTTTGAAATCAGTTTGATTCTTCCTGAGATATTGGTGACAAATCGGCATTTAGAACGTTTTTAGAACGCTTTTCGCTCATTTTACTCCTGCATCTCCTCTGGGTTAGTGGAAACATATATAAAATATAGCCTATCTTGGAGCAAGATCTGTCACCATCATTTTAACGCCATTATAATTGAAATCGGTTCCTTATTTCCTGAGATTGCATAGAAATTGCAATTTAGAACGGTTTTTACAACGCTTTTTGCGCATTTTGACCCCCCTTTTAAATTTCGATTTTTTTAGGAAATGTCCTTAGAGATCATTGATATCTTATAACTAACTACCATTCTAAATTTCACTATTCAAGGCCCTTCCGTCACGCAAAAAGAGCAATTTAGAACGTTTTTCTCCTGCAGCCCCTTTGGGGTAGTGGCACCGACATAAAACATAGCCTATGTTGGAGCAGGGATTTTCACCATCATTTTGACGCCATTATTTTTCAAATCGGTTTGGTATTTCCTGAGATTGTGTAGAAACTACCAATAAGAACGTTTTTTAGAACGCTTTATGCGCATTTTCACACCTTTCAAATTCCGAATTGTTTAAGAACTGTTCTTAGACATCATTTATATCTTATAGGTATCTAATATTCAAAATTTCATATTTCTAGGCCTTTCAGTAACTCTAAAATCGCATTTTAGAACGTTTTTTGCTCCTACACCCCCTTTGGGGTAGTGGCACCGACATAAAACATAGCCTATCTTGGAGCAAACGTTGTGACTATCATTTTGACACCAATATTTTTTAAATCGGTTTGGTATTTCCTGAGATTATGTAGAAACTACCATTTAGAACGTTTTTTAGAACGCTTTTTGTGCATTTTCACCCCTTTTAAATTTCGAATTGTTTAAGAACTGTTCTTAGACACCATTTATATCTTATAAGTAACTAATATTCCAAATTTCATATTTCTCGGTCCTTCAGTAACGCAAAAATCGCATTTTTAGAACGTTTTTTGCTCCTGCACCCCCTTTGGGGTAGTGGCACCGACATAAAATAGCGTCTATGTTAGAGCAGGGGCTGTCAGCATAAATTTTCTACCATTTCGTTTGAAATCAGATTCATTCTTCCTGAGATATTGCCGATAAATCGGCATTTAGAACGTTTTTAGAACGCTTTTCGCGCATTTTGCTCCTGCATCTCCTCTGGGGTAGTGGAAACAGATATAAAATATAACCTATCTTGGAGCAAAATCTGTCACCATCAATTTTACACCAATATATTTGAAATCGGCTCAGTACTTCCTGAGATTGCATAGAAATCGCAATTTAGAAAGTTTTTTACAACGCTTTTTGCGCATTTTGACCCCCTTTTAAATTTGGATTTTTTTAGGAAATGTCCTTGGAGATCATTGATATCTTATAACTAACTACCATTCCAAATTTCACGATTCTAGGCCCTTCTCTAACGCAAAAGCCGCAATTTAGAACGTTTTAGGTAGCTTTCTTTACAAAAAGCTACCTATTGCAGCCGTTCGGAGGAAAGCGATTTCAAAAAATTTTGGTATATTTTCATCGATCATGACCCCCAGACCCCGAAACCAACCTCCGTTCAAAATTGATATATATATATATATCAATATATATATATATATATATATATGACCTATGTCACACCGTAACTCTCGTATTTATGTACCGATTTGGATGTAATTCGGTGTGTACATAGTACATACGAATGTCTCGACCGAGTTCGTTGGCCAGCTTCATCCGCCATTGTGTTTCAAAATGGCGGCCATTTAAAAATTTAAAAAAAATTTAAAATTTGAAATGTGGTACCAAAAAATTGAAAATGGAAAAATATTTTTTTCTTATGTATTTGACCTTTATACAAAGACTCCGTAGCTTTTTTGTTCCGTCTATATCTTAAAAAATGGCTGAGTTATAGTATTTTGAATTTCTAGCGAAGCTGACATTTTGATACGTCCTGAATTTTGTCACGCGATAAAAGGCGTATTTATGAACCGATTTGGATGTAATTTCGTTTATACATAGTACAGACCAATGTCTCGACCGAGTTCGTTGGCCAGCTTCATCCGCCATTTTGTTTAAAAATGGCGGCCATTTAAAATTTTAAGTAAAATTTAAATTTGAAATGTGGTACCAAAAAATTGAAAATTGAAAAAATATTTTTTTCTTATGTGTTTGATCTTGATAAAAAGATTCGGGAGCAGTTTTTGTTTCGTCTATACCTTAAAAAATGGCTGAGTTATAGCATTTTGAATTTCTAGTGTGGCTGGCATTTTGAAACGCCCTGATTTTTGCCACGTGATAACAGACGTATTTATGAACCGATTTGGATGTACCTTGGTGTGTACTTAGTACATACAAATAACTCAACCGAGTTCGTTGGCCAGCTTCATCCGCCATCTTGTTTCAAAATGGCGGCCATTTAAAAAAATTAAAAAAAAATTAAATTTAAAATGAGATACCAAAAAATTGGAAAATGATAAAGAGTTTTTTCGTATGTGTTTGACCTTAATACAAAGATTCCGGAACAGGTTTTGTTTCGTCTATATCTAAAAAAATGGCTGAGTTATAACATTTTGAATTTCTATTGTGGCTGACATTTTAAAACGACCTGATTTTTGTCACGCGATAACAGGCGTATTTATGAACCGATTTGAATGTAACTTGGTCTGTACATAGTACATACCAATGTCTCGACCGAGTTCGTTGGCCAGCTTCATTCGCCATCTTGTTTCAAAAGGGTTGCCATTTAAAAAAAAATGTAATTTAAAATTTAAAATCAGGTATTAAAAAATTGGAAAATGAAAAAGATTTTTTTTATGTGTTTGGCCTTGATACAAAGATTCTGGAGCAGTTTTTGTTTCTGAAAATTTGTTCTTTTGTTTATATCTTAAAAAGTGGTTGAATTATAGCCCTTTGAATTTCTATCATGGCTAACACTTTGAAACGATCTTGTATTTGTCTCGCGATACCACACGTATTCGCCTATTTCGATGGAAGAAGGCATGTGGATAGTATACATCAATATCTCGACCAAGTTCGCTGGCCAGCTTCATCAGCCATCTTGTTTCAAAATGGCGGCCATTAAATTAAAAAAAATATATATTTAAAGTGAGGTGCAAAAAAATTAGAAATTGAAAAAGGTTTCTTTCTTAAGTATTTGACCTTGATATAAGGATTCAGGAGCATTTTTTGTTTGTCTTTATCTTAAAAAAATGGCTCAGATATAGCAGTTTCAATTTCTAACGTGTGTGACATTTTGAAAAATCTGATTTTTTGCCTGCGACAGCACTCGTATATATCAACCGATTCCGATGTGAGTGAGCATGTGCACAGCAATTACTAAGGTCTCGACCAAGTTCACTGGTTAGCCTCATCCACCATGTTGTCTTAAAATGGCAGGCACTTTAAGAAATCGCCGAATTTGGCAGCCAAATATAAGTTACTTTAAATAAAAGCAGCTTGGATAAAGCTGACTAATTTCGCGAAATTCTCATTCATAATGATTTAGTATTGATAAAAATTAGTATTGAATCTCCTACATTCGGTTTCCACTTAATTGAGCTTCGTGTGTTTGAATAATATAAGTTGGCTTTTTTAAAATAAGGAATATGAAAGCTACCTCTTCCTCCCGGCACTGGCCGGAAGGAAGGAAGGATTTTTTCTCCTGCACCCCTTTGGGGTAGTTCCAACGACATAAAACATCGCTTATGTTGGAGCAAGGGTTGTCACCATCATTTTGACGACATTATTTTTTAGATCGGTTTGGTATTTCCTGAGATTGTGTAGAAACCACCATTATAATGTTTTTTAGAACGCTTTTCGGGCATTTTCACCCCTTTTAAATTTCGAATTGTTTAAGAACTATTCTTAGAAATCCTTTATATCTAATAAGTAGCTAATATTTCAAATTTCATATTTCTAGGCCCTTCGGTAACGCAAAAATCGCATTTTTAGAACGTTTTTTGCTCCTGCACCCCCTTTCGGGTAGTGGCACCGACATAAAACATAGCCTATGTTGGAGCAAGGGTTGTCACCGTCATTTTGAAACCCTTATTTTGACACCATTATTTTTTAAATCGGTTTGGTATTTCATGAGATTGTGTATAAACCACCATTTAGAACGTTTTTTAGAACGATTTTCGCGCATTTTCACCCCTTTCAAATTTCGAATTGTTTAAGAACTGTTCTTAGAAATCCTTTATATCTAAAAAGTAGCTAATATTTAGAATTTCATATTTCTAGGCCCTTCAGTAACACGTAAATCGCATTTTTAGAACGTTTTTTGCTTCTGCACTCCCTTTGGGTTAGTGACACCGACATAAAACATAGCCTATCTTGGATCAAGCGTTGTCACCATCATTTTGACACCAATATTTTTTAAATCGGTTTGGTATTTCCTGAGATTGTGTAGAAACTACCAATTAGAACGTTTTTTAGAACGTGTTTTGTGCATTTTCACCCCTTTTAAATTTCGAATTGATTAAGAACTGTTCTGAGACATCATTTATATCTTATAAGTAACTAATATTCCAAATTTCATATTTCTAGGCCCTTCAGTAACGCAAAAATCGCATTTTTAGAACGTTTTTTGCTCCTGCACCCCCTTTGAGGTAGTGGCACCGACATAAAATATAGCCTATGTTCTAAGTTGGACTAACACCATCATTTTGATACCATTACTTTTTAAATCGGTTTGGTATTTCCTGAGATTATGTAGAAACTACCGTTTAGAACGTTTTTTAGAACGCTTTTTGTGCATTCTCACCCCTTTTTAATTTCGAATTGTTTAAGAACTGCTCTTAGACATCATTTATATCTTATAAGTAACTAATATTCCAAATTTCATATTTCTAGGCCCTTCAGTAACGCAAAAATCGCCTTTTTAGAACGTTTTTTACTCCTGCACCCCCTTTGGGGTAGTGGCACCGACATAAGATATAGCCTATGTTCTAAGTTGGGCGAACACCATCATTTTGATACCATTACTTTTGGAATCGGTTCGGTAGTTCCTGAGCTTATCTCCGACAAATAAACAATTTTTTCCTCTTTATAATAGGAGTAAGATAAGATAAGATAAGATATAGATATGCCATTTGGCGGTGACTCGTTGATCGAAAATTAGTCTAATATCATTTGAAATATTACATAACAGAGGAGAAAATACGAAGAAAGACGAAGAAATGACGAATTACAAAAGACTTGCAATTTTTTTTCTTCAAAATGTTGAATTTTTGGATAGTAATAACGGATGATTGCATAAATTTCCTTAAAAATTACCTTCTTTTCCTAGATTTTGAAGCTGTGAATTTTCCTATAAAGAAAATTGGTGATATGACTTAAGAAATAAAAGGAAATAAACAATAGATAATATTTGCTTAAAAATATGGATAATATTCTTTGATCTGAGTTTGAGTTTATAAATATCACATGCTTTCGGAATTACGGTGAAAAACATTTTAAAAAGTATGAAATTATTTTACAAATATGTATGTGTGGCAGAAATTCACACTAAAATTTAAGTATTCGATTCCATTTTTAAAATATTAACTGATATCTATATAAGTTAATATTGAATATGAAAATGTACTCAAAAAATGATCTCGTTCACTTAAAAAAAAAAACACCATTTGTAAGAACACTTCAAGCTTATGCATTTTTGGCTTAAAATCACATTGTTTGACGAGAAATATAACATAAAAAAAAGTACAGAAACAAATAATAATTACACATGTGAGTCACAATTACAGCTGCTTGTTTCTTCTGTAAGTCATGTGATGGGGGTAATTACATAAAAAAAAGAGAAAAGAACAAAAAGAAAAAAAATCATTAAAATTTCATCTAATCAAATTTTTAGATTCATTTCTATAGACTGACGCAAACGATAAAGAGCCAAATATTGCGTATCAATTGTAATATTTCTAATTAAATTAATTTTTAAGCATTACAAATATTTCTTTGAGGTTTAAATTAAATATTTTCGTTTTTTTAACACGATCCCTCATTTAAATGTATTTGTTTTCGCTTTTTTTACAATTAAATATTAGTAATTATTTTCTTCATTGATTTGCAAGGTGTTTGATTTATTTTCTAACGGAAAAAGAATAATACAAAGTGAATGTTTCACTGTCTTATATTTGCAAACTGTCTTCAAAGGATAGCTATATGACAAGACTATGAATTTAAGCGATAAGATCACGATGATAAATAAAACTTTGTTCATTTTATATATAAAAATATTTATCACTTTTTCCGGTTTCAATATATTTTTTAACTTTTCAATACAAATATATATAAAAATGAAAGATTTCAAAATTATTTGAGAGGTTTTATGTATTTCTCATTAGCAGAACTATATTGACAGTGTGCATTATTTAATATCGCTTTGATCAAAGAAAATTATTGCTGCTTCCAGGTAATGTCACGTAATTTTCTTTATAATAGGTATGTTGTTTTATATAAATAACACTTCATAATGATCTGCTATGTTGTTCATCTAATTTTATACAAATGCCAAATTTCATGTGTGTTTATATATAAATCTTAATTCAGACGTGTGAAAATTATTAGAATAATTGTGAAATTTGCATTAAAATCTTGTTATACTAAAGAAACAATACATTTAAAAATATTGACCCATTTATTATTTAGTGTACATCCCTTGTTTTTTATTAAAGATTTGATAAGTCTTGGCATATTTTGTATGAGTTTTTGGCAATTAATTTGTATTTCGTTGTCATGATACCAAAGTTGGATGAGTTTTTCTAGCAGAATATTTATGTTTGTGATGTTGCATTTCTTTAATTTAATTAAAGAAAACATTTCCATGGCCTGGAAACAGTCCAAATATGAACCCCATAGAGAACCTTTGGGCCATTGTAAAGAAAAAATTAAAGAAATACAGCATTACAAACAAGACTAGTCCGATAGAAACACTCATTCAAATTTGGCATCATGACAACGAAATACAAATTAATTGCCAAAAACTCATACAAAGTATGCCAAGACAAGCATGCTATCATTTCTTTAATAAAAAAACAAGGTGATACACACTAAATATTAAATGTATCAATATTTTTTTAAATATTTCTTTAATATAACAAGTTTTTATTGTAAATTTCACAATTATTCTAATAATTTTCACACGTCTGTAAATACGACAATGTTATTTTACCTAACATCGAAAGAATCGTGAGCAAGTATGACATACTCAGACATCCGCATTTCAGAAACAAAACGCAAAAGTTGTTATTGCATTTAAATTGAGTTTTGTAAGAGAATTTTCCGTTGTAATTTACAGTAAGTTATTGAACTCTGACAGCATTTTCAAAATGTGGGATTAATTCTCAAATTCAATATTGTCATTTCCTTTTTTTTATGTCAATTAATCCCATCAATGGCACTTCGTTTCAGCATTTCGCAGATTTCGGCAGGCCAAACTCAATTTTTGAAAACGCATTGAGTAGAGAAATTGTAGCTAACCGTGAATGCAAATGATTGGAGAATTACCGTATAGATTAAATTTTTTCTCGAGTGCGAGCGAATTAGTGCCAGGCATGTTAAAACTTGATTGTATCAACAGGTTGACAAACTGTACCCTTAACTTCTGTTGCTTTATTTCTGATTTCAATGTTTGTTTTGGTTTGTTCCAAATTTTTATATAAGAAATAATTACGTATAGTTAAGTATAGTTGTATTACATATGACGGTGTTTATACTAGTTTAATTAATTATGATTAATTAATATTATTAATTAATAATTATTATGATTAATTTAATTAATATGTTTAATTAACATATGATAAAGCGACGTGAAATAATACATATAGTTTGCAAAACTATTGTCAATTTAAATATTTCGAAAAGAGTTTGTTAATCTTCTTGATATGGCTCATATGATATTTTTTTTACTTTAAAGGAGATCTTGCACAGTGCCAAGTTTAAAATTTGGTCAAGGGATTTGTTTTAGCTACACTCCAAATTAAATATTATTACTACGCTGAACTTCGTTTTATGATATGCCAAACGAAGTTTAAATATGCACTACTTTTATTATCAGTACCGAATTACGTTCATCATAAAAAAATGTATAAGATTAAAAAAAGGAATTATACAGAATAGCAATATTTGATATTATTTAGACTTCATATCTCTTTGAACTTTTATGGTATACACATTCATACTTTTCTAGTATATACAGCTATACCCAGCTCTGAGTTGTATAGTCTTTTACAAAGTCTATTAGTCTTTTATCAACAATTTCTGTTAATAATGCAGTTAATAATTCATATATTTATTGCACGGCACCCTCTTAGCACGAGTTATACACACACTTGACCATTTATTTTACTTCAATTGGAATATAATTTAAAAAAAATTACAAATATCTAAAGTCTTTAGTATCACAACAGATTGTGGCAAACTGTGCTTTTAAATGATGGAAGGGTATTGTTATTCATTTCCTCATTGAAAAATGTATTTTCTGCAACACAGATTTTAAAATTTTGAAGGGAGATTTTTAAAAAGCTATAACTCATTATATAAATAAAAATATTTTTTCTTATTTCAAAAATCTAAATTACCTAAAGGTATAAAAAATTAAAAACCTTTCAAAATTTTGCAACACAACTCAGCTAAAAGTGTTTCTGACATTTTCAAAAGAATTAAACTTATGTGAATACTGACTGAAAATGGAATGAGCCTCTAAATTCCGGACCGTTTCATTTATGCTGAAAAATATTAACTACTTTTCACAAGGACTTGAGGATTTTTTTTCTCCTTGTGCTTTGATAAATGTATGCTTCTTATATCGCTATAAATAAAATTTGTTTCACGTGGCATAAACCGTTATCCACTTGAAATATTTCTAATATAGATGAATGCACATTTACTCATATTACCCATGTTAATTTCTTCATAAAACCATATGAGGGGAATCAGAAGTTTTCTTTATAAAGCTCTTATAAAACGCAAATCAGTCATTTGTGTTAGTATAAAAAACAGTTAACTTATTGAAAATCCGTTATGCTTTTCTGGATAGACTTAATTTTAAAACTTACTTTAGGAATTTTTATAGAGGATAAATTGCTCTGGTAACCTTATATTTCAAATATGTCTTTTTATAATGAAACAGGAAAAAAAAAAGATTTACTATTCACTTGATGTCTATGAAATGGCGATTTTATATGCGACTTTGAGTAATGCGATGAGTTTCTACAATTCGAAATCAATTATAAAAAACGTAAGCTCTAAATTTCAAAATGGTAAATTAAAGACACATTAAAAGAGTGATTTAAAAAGTTTGAAACGCGATTTAAAATATTGCTTTTTTATTTTACTAATAACGATATTAAATTGCATAAGTGTTAAAAAATGAGTAGGATATTAGATTTAATAATGACATATTTCTACAAGTATATTAGATAGCTTCATCGTCTTTCAAAACTCATAATTAAAATTTATCTAAATATTTTAATTCAACGTTTTTATAATGACAAAAATCCTTATTGCGTATTCCGTTTCAATATGAATAATCATGATAATTTTAGAAAGATTTATTTGTTGAAAATAATCAGGACCTCTTCAGTAAAAGGAATTAAGTGCCTTTAATTTTACACTTCATAGCCTTTTTCAGTGATTTCAAATGTTTAATAATAAATAAAGCTAAGTACTCAAATGATATTTAATCGGAAACTATAATTCAAGACCCTACTTGTCTAATTGTAACATATTATACTTTATGGGAATATTGGGAAATTATGTCATTAAATATCTTTAAGGTATTCGGAATATGTCTTAAATTAAAAAGTGAAAGGACATTTTCTAAAGTATTGATTATGCTTGAAAATGAAAGCTTGCAGATAAAGCAGAAGAATCATATGCAATTTATGCAGACGTTTAAGTAATTAGTGAATAGGAAAACTTTTAACGAGGATGTTATTGCTTTAACCTTTTAAGGTTCTTTCGAATAATAATTCACAACCATAGGCTGGTTTTCCAACTACTGCTATGTAAAGAATCAATGATAAGGTAAGTCCTATTGGTTCTTATGTGTGCGTTTCTTTATACCAACTTTCTCGTGAATCTTCGACTCCGCAGGGAACTTGTATAGTCTGGATTTTATATCCGCTGTTGGGTTATGAACATCATCATTGTTTCTGTGCCAGGAGTAATCAGATCTTTAAACATCCAGACAGAGAGTACTAAAATTGATGTGCACGACTACCAGAGATCAGAAGTGAGACATTCTCCTACACTCGTATTGGCAGGACTTCTAGTGCATGATAAAAAAGAAGATTATGTCTTTTGAATTTCTTACTCATGGTGTATTTAAGGTGTGTTTATCCTCTGTATCATGGGACAAAATGTCTGATATTTTTATTTATTGACGTTCTATTTATATACTTAGTAAAAGAGTATTAAAAAATAAATTCTTGCAATAATGTTTTTTTCTACTTTTTGGGGCTTAAAATATTTAGACATTAGTAATGACATGCTTGATTTTAATAAATAAATCACGTGGCGTGTATATTTTGTGTTTAAATTTATTATTCATAAAATTAGGAATTTTTGTAAAGTTGATTATGAATGTTTTCGTGTCCTTTGAACAGTTAAAAATTTTTTAACCTAAATATATCGTTTGTAAAATGATAATTTTAAATTAAGATTTGTGCATTTTTTACTTTGTTGAGTGCCATCGTATGCAATAGACGATAAAAAACTGAATTTCTATATAAGGTCTTGTAGGGGAAAAGGTAATTATGATAGATTATAAGATAAGTTAATCATGATAGATAGCTATTAATCAGATCAAGTATAGTGGAAAGTAATTAATAATAATAAGATCATTGCGTTATGAATTTGGAATAGATAAGAATTAGAATTATTAACCCATCACTTAATATTAAAAGAGATTACACATAAATAATAAAACATAAATATACATTTTACTGGATTATTTATTATGGCAAACATGACTTAAATAAATTGATAAATTTAAACACATAAAAATATTTCTTGAATATATGCATTAATATATAAATAAATTCAGCACAGTAATGAATGAATAATTAAATAACTATCATGATAGTTAAAAAAAACTGATCTAGGCCTTTCTGCCCATGTGATTATCACTGACCATTATGAGAATTCTATCGCATATCATCACTTAAAATTCAGATTGCAGCCATATTTTTCGCGTTTCATTTCTTTCACTCTCAGGGACTTTCGCAAGATCCCTTTGTATTTTTTAGCACATGGTATGCATTTACTTGTTACACGAGATAATTGCAATCTGAGAGGATTAATCTATGGAGCTTCATATTTTTATATTTACTATATAGCCCTGGACTTGGATTTTTCAAAACATCTTGAACCTTCTTAACATGATCGAAAACTAACATTTTAACACAACACTATATCTTCTTCTTACACCATCACAACTTGAAAGTGTTTTGGCACATTTTTATTTCATATTTCTCAGCCGAAAACTTTCATCTTAGCACACCACCTCACAACTTTGATGTTTTTCAACTCATTTAAAAATTTACTTGTTATCTTGAAAAAAAAAAAAAAACAGACGCCAACGCCACAGCAAAGAGATATTTCTATCTCCTCGCTGTGCGCGGCTAACCAACAACTAGTTTTTCCCGCTCGAGAAGAAAACGTTGCCAAACCGTCGTCGAAAGTCTACGGAGAAAAATCATTCCTCCTTCACTGCCTCCCTGGTCTGACTTCGGAAAAGGGAAAGGGAGATTCACCCGTCACGTCTCCCTCTGCGAAGACTTGCTATTCCTGTGAAAACGCAGATGATTGGTTATATTTTTGAGTGCGTTCGGAATGTGAATTATTGCTGTTTTTTTTTTTGTTTTTTTTTTAGAATATATGCTTTCAGTTCACTGTTTATTTTTAATATGAAGATGCAATCTATGTAGATAAGCTTTTTCTCTACATTTCCTCCCCCCAACAGGGAAGAAGTAGCACTAAGATTTAAAACGAAGGCAAAAGAAATTGTTCAAAAGTGTCAATCAAATATCAAACATAATCTCTAACTGTTGTTGAAGCCAGTGCTAAAATATCCATGAAAAATTTCTTGTGCTATTTGTTACTATGTACACAAAATGCTATACATATTATATACATTACACAATGCAAAAAACAAACCTTATATTTATACACAAAAAGAAAATTATATGTACAGATTACGTAGAAAGAAATAGCATTACCATCATCATTATTCTGCAATACATTACTGAAATTTTATACATTTATATTAATTGGAAAGATTTAAGTTTTAAAATTAATGGAAATCAACAGAAACAACACAAATTACAAGTCAGATACCCGGGGGAAAAATTACTATGTATCTAATTTAATCTCATAAATTCTATAGAGATCTAAATGTATATAAAGTTATTCATTCAATTAAGAAATCATAAGAATTAAAATGAAGATTTTTTTTAGTGCAGAAAAACATTTTTATCTTACAGCTAGCATTTTTTATGTTGTTATTAAACTTCATACAATTTCTTTAAAAAAAAAATTAATAGTTAATTTTACCAGATTGTAAAACTAAAAGTTACCCATCTTTAAGAGAAAGGAAAACATGTTTAAATTTTGTATATATCATAATAGCAATGCGTAGATTGATACCACAGATCTGACCTAACGGACCAGCCAGCCTAAGTCAGACAAAAGAACAAAAATAATGACGTCTCATCATTTTTATATCACCAGAAGCATAACTACCATAAAGCATAGAGATATATAAATTTTGAATAATAATGATGTTACTTTTATTTTTTTTTTTTTTATGAAAAAATAGGCATACTAAATTTACAATATTTAAAGTAATACAGAGTTGCCAAGTCTCCGGCTTTTTGCACACCACTATTATCTTAGAGAAATTGCTGTTGTTTTAAATCGACAAAATGTCCCAATTAAATAAAAGAATATTTTCTGTATTAAAATACTGGTATCCAAAAAGCCGGAGACATGGCAGCTCTGGTAATATTATATTTAAGGCTGGAGTAGCACAGTTGAAGTTTATTCCAACAGAGCGAAAAATGTCCAGACCAGGGATCGAACCTGGATACTTGGCGTGCCGTGCCAATGCCTTACCTGTTAGGCTATCCGGACCGATACCTGGTTGACATAATTCACTCTTATCAGTTGGACTTGGCTGCGAACTGCAGCGCTAGTTTCATTCATCCGAGCTATAACTATAGCATTTACATGATGAAACTGCTATATGCTATAGTTATAGCTTGGATGAATGAAACTAGCGCTGCAGTTCGCAGCCAAGTCCAACTGATAAGAGTGAATTATGTCAACCAGGTATCGGTCTGGATAGCCTAACAGGTAAGGCATTGGCACGGCACGCCAAGTATCCAGGTTCGATCCCTGGTCTGGACATTTTTCGCTCTGTTGGAATAAACTTCAACTGTGCTACTCCAGCCTTAAATATGATTTAATCCAGTTGGAAAAAATATTCGTACCCTATATTTAAAGTAAGCTAAGCGATTAAGGTTTAAATACAATTTTCAATATTAGTTTTTAAAGGTTTTTTAAGAAGAGTTTACTGACTTGGAGTGTTTTTTCCACAGGTTGATTGTCAACAATTCTAGATAGGGTAGACCGGGGCTAGTTGGCCATAGGGGCATGTTGGCCCAGTCGCGATATTTTTTAACTTTGCTTTAGATGACATTGCCAGTCCAACCAAGTATGAGTTGCTTCGCTTTCCTCCTCCAACATCAGCACCGTTGAAGTCGGAGCGCCCGTTAAAAAATTATTGAGAATTTTCAAAATTTTGCAAAGGTGAGTAAATTTCCTTTCTTATAAATAATCATTTTTTATTTGTTTGTAGATTACATTTTAGATTTTGATATATAATAATTCAGAAAAATAATTGTTCTTATCTATTGTGGGGCATGTTTTTTTATTGAAATACTTTCAGAATAATTCCTTACAGTCATGAAAAACAAAACTGGCGATACGGGATTAGTTGGCCCATTTGGCACGGGGAGAGCCTGATTACCCACGGCGCAAATTCCTACCATAAAAAATAAACAGAAAATTTTGCCTCATTCATGGCAGAAATTTTACATGAATATGGCGTGTAGAGAACTCGAACTTTTCTTTTAAAATGTATTGGTGTAAATGTGCCCCGTTGGTAATGAGGTCCTGGGCACGGGGCATGTTGGCCCACCGGGCCAAAATACCGCGTAGGAATTTGGCTCTGGGGTACTGGAATTTTGATCGTTTTAATGAATTATTTTAATGGAACAGATGTCATAAGTTCCCCCCGGCCGCCATCTTGGAATTTTCTTGGCGTGAAAACCCTTTTTAAGCCAAGTAGTAAATGTCGCCAAGCACCGGTTTATACGCATGTTTGGCTTAACGAAAATAAAATGTAAGTAATAAACAAAATTCGCTAAAATGGCAACCAGTAACCCTTGTATGTGCGCTTCGCGCACATTTTCCGAAAAAAACATCACTGCATTCAACACTTCTCGAGGTCTAGCATTCTCAAAATTCAGCAGTTTTCGCTTTCTAGCAATCTCATAATATAAAAACTTTTAAAGCAAAAATACACATAAAAAACAAAATTCGCTAAAATGGCAACCAGTAATCGTTGTAAGTGCGCTTCGCGCACATTTTCCGAAAAAAAACATCGCCGAATTCAGCATTTCTCGGATATAGCATTCTGAAAATTCAGCAGTTTTCGCTTTCTAGCAATCTCAAAATGTAAAAAACTTTTAAAGCAAAAATACACATAAAAAACAAAATTCGCTAAAATGGCAACCAGCAATCGTTGTATGTGCGCTTCGCGCACATTTTCCGAAAAAAAAACATCGCCGAATTCAGCATTTCTTGCGATATAGAATTCTCAAAATTCAGCAATTCTCGCTTTCTAACAATCACAAAATGTAAAAAACTCAAAAGCAGTAAAATACATAAAATTATCAACATACCTTAACAAACATCTGCTTTCTTGAAAGATCAAGCTCGAAATATTATCGCCGACATTTTCCTAAATAGGCTTATCAATACGTATTCACAAACTATAAACAAACCTTCTTTTCTTGTCAAAATTTCCTCATATTTCCTAATTATTTCAACAACAGCGTTTAAACGGACTACAGAAAACATAGTTAATCAAATACATTCAATAAATTTCACATAAAAATAAAAAGGCTTAACTATACAATACGATATCAAAATACATTCACAATATTCCAACATTAACTTCTCGGTTGCCAGAACGACACGTCACAAAAACACGTCACACGACATTCAACATATCGA